>OY390709.1:16243907-16843907 GCA_959613345.1 Tolmerus cingulatus | reverse complement strand
TGCAGAGATTAACAAATAGTTCAAATTCAAACAAAACGTCCGAGTCTGGGACGGGATAAATGGAAATTGAATTTGCTTAAAAACGTTTGTTATATTTCAAATTACTTAGTATCACAACTGAGGGTGCTAAATGATAGATAACTTGATAAGAAGACTAAGTCTTTTCTTTTGTCTTTTTTTGATAATGCTCCTTTAGGATTTGGACTTTAAATGTCTATCAATATTGGGCTGCATTTAAAGAGTAGTTTATAAGTTTTCGAATTTAATTGGTTATTTCATAAACTTTTTGAGTTATGAAATTAAAATTTTTCAGGAATCAATAAGAACTAAAAATATGTTTTTAATGCCGTTTTGGATTATATGTAGTAGGTACTAGTGGATTCGTACCCCGGTGTTGTCCGGGCACAATTATACTTATAATAAAGATAAACTTTAATAAAAATATGATGTTACTGATTCAAAATTTACTATTAAAGCAGTAAATTTTGATATTGCAGATCTGGGCTTTTATACAATGTTTAATTTATCTGAAAATTTCGGAGGGTGGTTTTTGTTTTATAAGGATCCAAAAAATTTTATAAAATTAAGAAATTAATTATTACTCTTTTAAGAAAAACATGCTCTTAAATTGGTTAGAGAATTTTTAATATTGAATAAACATAAATTGTATGTAAACACTTCTCGGTTATGAGGATTCCCTGATTTTTGGTATATAATAATGAAAAGAAAGGGGCATATAATAATCTTTTGATGGTTTTTAACATTTTTGCATACGATTCTGAGATTCTGTGACCTGCATTTTTGAATACCCAAACGTTTTTAGTTTTAAGCTATTGGCATATGGAACTGAACTTTGTGACCATCACAGTACAGTTTTGTAGTATATGCAAAATTCTAAATGTCTGTTAAAAACACCAAAATCACATTCATTAAGTAAATATGACTGACCGCATAAGAAAAATACTGATAAATTTTTCAAAAGTATCTCGTTTGAACGGACTAGAACGTAGGAACTTAGGTGGTTTTTATCTAGATTGTGAATCCACTTTCAAGAATACGTTTGCAACCAAAAAAGTTTGCTTGGAAATAAATTTGACTTATTTAGTTTTTAAAATGATCGATTAATTTTTTTTACAGTAACTCATATCTAACTATAGGATTCTACCAGAGAAAAATATTTGATATTAATTTATATGTTTCTGCTAATTGGAAGAAATATGTATTGCCAGTATTGTCAACTAACAATAAGCTATAAAGATTAGAGGAAGTGTGTTGTTCCACATTGGTTACTTGTTTGAACGTGCTGAAAGATTGAAATACGATTTGTTGCTACAACAATCGACTACATATGAATATTTTTCAATTAGATCTTGTAATTTGTACCTTTGATCTGATTTAAGCGTAATGCTTCCCATAATAAATTTCACACACAGAACTGTGTGTGTGTGTAGATCTTGAATTCGAAATCAATTATTCGCCTCCGAAAATTGCTATATTGTGAATTTTATCGAAATTGTTAGAGCTATTTTCAAGAATGGGACTACAGATATACATAATATTACATATATTATCTAAGTGACCTGATTTCATAAACAATGTTTGGTTAAAAACCCATAGTTCAAAACTAATATTACTATTATAGTCTACTGCTGAAGGAGTGTTTACCTCTTCTTTCTTTATAAATTTTATTTTAATTTGTTAAATAAATATTTACATAGGGCGTTCAACTTCAGCAAAAGCGGTCGTCAAACATTGATAGCAGATTCCAAATTAGTGTCCTCAATATACCTTTCGTACCAATTTTCACTTAAAATTATTGAAAAACACTTTTTAATTTTGAAAGTGGATCTGAAATAAGGATTTTTAAAACAAATATTAATTTTCATGCCAATTACTTGATGATTGATCAATAAAAAGGAATCAAACAAACAAATAAACAATATAAACAAATATCGATTTTATATATGTATATATATGTATATATAGGTGTTATATATGCATATATATTTTTATATGTATAAAAATTTAGTGAGAAACTGGAATTTTTTGTTGCTTGTTCCTTTTTAAAATTCTTGAAAACTGAGGAGGTTATAAATACAGCTGCACTTTTCTAACGCGGGTCATGCAATAATACATATGTATGTATTTCCGCCGATTTTAAATATTACTATTTTGTTTACAAGGGTATAACTCCGAAGCTGTTCCACATTTTGATGTTTTAAACGTGCAATAAGAGTTGCATATGATTATTTCGGAATGTATTAGCGGAGAGGTCCAAAGTGAAGTTTAACCCTTTGTGGTTGAAAGGTGTCTCTCGGGTACCACTGTATATGATGCGACAAAAGGCCTCGAGCGCTAAGCGTTAATACTTGTTTTAGGGCTTTTTATCTTTTGAAGGTGGTTCTATTTATTTATCTAAGAAATTTTTATTTTAAATTTTTAATTTTCAGCAAATATATGTAAAAAAATAGCTCCTAAATGCCCGAAAGTGTTTAATGAAAAAAATCTTAAATATCAAGTAATGCCAAGAGGTGAGTATGAAGTAAGCTACAGGGTGATTCCTATTATTACAATTTTGCCTGCCGAGCGGCTAGCGTACAAAATCGCGCGATTGCCTTTTCTTGCAATCCTTGACGTGAGGAAGGATTAGCACTTGTTAGAAAAAATGCTCATCCGCCATCTAGACATACCTGAAATTGTTTTGGTTCAATTTTGTAAAATTAATGTAGCTCCAAGCCAAAATTATTAGCTAAATTTTTGAAAATATGGGAAATGAATACTCTTCCCGTAGCATTAAGTGACTTAACTATCCTCACATTATCTGGATAAGCTCATTGAAAAGGAAATCTTTAAAATATGAAGATGTAAAAGGATATTTAGAATTATTTTGTGTCTTTTCGCAGTATATATGCTACATATTATATTTATGTATATGTATACGAGTAAAGTGATTTCTCGAAGACAGGAGTACGGGAGCGGCTTTGTGGCATCCAGGAAGCCCGTTGCGCCAATAAATCGCTAAAATGCCCAAGATTCAGGAATTTATCGACAAATATTTATGCTTATTGCAAAGAGCCGAAAGTAATATGTGTATTAAAGGAGACAAAGCTCAGAAAAAATATCGATTTGTTGGGTATCCCGCTCGCGTTCACCTCACCCCAGAGTCCACCCATCAGCTTCGGTTTTTATCGCCTCATTTTTTTTCTGCCCTTATATTTCTTTTTTGTGCCATTGAGAATGAAATTCACGAATTCCTGTGTCATCTAAAAATATTCCCACCCCCACGCGGCATTGAGCCTCCGCACAGCACATAAACATGTATGGCAGTGATCATTGGACACATATAAAGATAGGAACGAAATTCTCGGAACCGTCGGAACCCTAAAAATGGATCAGGAGCTGGTGCCACTCTCAACCCTCCCAGGACTCCTGGACACACGCTAGCCGCTGTTGTTTTGTGCCCGGGACTCCTTCCATTTTCATTTCTTCCCTTTTCTGGAAATGTTTTTATTTTTTTCCCTTCTTATTTTTTTGTTTTTCTGTGGGGGAGGCAGAAGTTTTTTCATTCTTTTTTCGAATGTTGTGTCATTTGGATCCGACTCCCCCTCGGGTGTTTTTTGTTAGCCTTGCCCGTTCACACACATAAACCTTTTTATGACGTGAGGGTGCGTTTTCTGCTTTTCCATTGTAAATATTTCCGAAGGGTTTCCAGGGAAGTAAGCGCAAGGAACATGGAATTGAAGGGGGTGGTGTCCGGATACTGTACGCTCCAAGGGCATCTCTTCCTATTAAATATAGACAGGAATAATGACGTTGGCGAAGATATGTGGGTGCCTTCATTCGATTGTATTTCTCTGATCTATCGTAGGTGGACGAAAGAGTCTGAGATTCTTGTGAAGGATATTGTTGGGTTGTCCGTTGCAGAGCAACCTTTTAGGCAGCAGGTAAATACACTAGATTTTCTGTTACTACCTTATACAAGAACTAATTAGCAGAAAATGTTAAGTTCTTATTTTTGTCATTCATTTTTCAGATATTTGGGCTTCCGTACTAAAACGGAAAAACAACTGAACCTTTCATAGTTGCGTAATTTCCATCATTGTTAGTAGGACCTCATATACAGTGAGAAGCAAAACTGTAACAGAATATGGTATGGTTCAATAAAATGCTCATATATTTAAAAAATAAACAAATTGTCTTTTATGTTGGTCACTTATATACTTTACTTATGCATTTCAAAAATTAAGTTAATTTAGGTAACTTAATTGCATTTGCGATTTTTAAATTGAAAATGAAATTAATATTATGCTAAAGTGGAAATTGTTACAGTTTTGCACCGCAGAGAGAAGCCGCTTTGTAAAAAAGAGTATACTATACTATACTATACCTATAGGTGACACATTTGAAGGATTATTTAAAACTGTAAAATATAAGCGTAACAGTTAAATTTTGAATAGTAAACAGTTTGAAAATAGGAAAATTATTAAGAAAAATTACAAATGAGCTTGGAATTACGTCTCTAAACTTTATAGGAACACAGTAAAAAATGTTTTGAGTTTTATAACATTAAAAATGGTAAAATTTTAAATTTAGTAGTAGCAAAAATGCACACTTATGTAAAAATATACGAAAAACGTTTGAAATAGGATTTTCTTGGTAATATTACAGAAAATTAATTTTAATAATACTTAAACAAGTTAAAATTCCCGATTTAAATTAAAATTACACACTCAGAAATCTAAATACACAACTCGTAGCATTAATTTTACAATTCTCCATTTAAAATTCCCCTATAAAGAAGAAGGGCTATATGCCTGTTTATTCGTGTTCTAGAATTCGTCAAATGCGATCATTTGTTAATGGATTTGCGTTGTGTCGGGTGCATTTTTTTTAGTCCTGTGTGACTAATAAAGTTAAGTTTCATTTAGTGCAATTTGTTAGTGCAGTGAAATAATGAACAGGGAAAGATATGACGTTTATTGTTCCTATTTTATATTCTTAATTTTTTTATTCTTGTTTTTGTTAAGTTTTTGCGAAAATATTAATTACATATGTGAAATAAAAATTTCTTGAATTTAATAGTGTTTAGTCTTTTATTAATTCTAATTCGAAAACCTTATTTTTTCCCCTAAGTATAACGCTGAATTTAGGTGTCCACTGCAGCAAGTGAACTTTTCAAGAAACTTGGTTACTATCACACACGCTGTTATTCTCAATAAAGAAAGTCACAAAGTAGATATTTGCAGTTTAAATTTGGAGATATAAAATCACATTCAAAAATTAATTTTACACTCCCAAGGGAATTCGTTTACACACCAATGTAATTTTACATTTGACATGCTAAACGATCTCCATGCAAGAATGTAATTTTACATTGATAATTTAATTGAATTAATCTTTGAAATGTTTTTTTCCATTCGCAATTTAATTTTAAACTGGACTTGTAATTTTACCATAATGATTGTTGGCAACAAATTGCCCACATTAATTGTTGTAAAAATTTTTTACTGTGAAACTAAAATTTCTTAAGGCATTGTTTCTACCAATATAGCCGGAGAAAGATCCCACATGTCTTATATCAAGAGAGTCGTTCAAATGTTCAGCTTCTATGTAGCTTCAAAATCCAAAATATCTCTAAACTACATGCTCAAAGCATTGGATCAATTGTTAGTCTAGTACGCCGAGTCTTGATATGAATTAAAATGAAGTCATTGCAGAGGAAATATCGTTAAAAAATATACCAGCTCGTAAAAAATTGTTTGCATTTTTAAGCACTGCAGAGGTATAAAATGATTAAATGCGGCCATCTTTTCAGATACCTGCGATTTCTGATAATGTACTAGATGCTATTTGTCAAAAAAAATTAAGGAGCAAAATGTAATTTTTGAACAGAGTTATCTGAGCTCCGAGGCACAAATTGTAGAAAAAACATACATATATGTATTTGTGAGCTTATATAAAAAAAAACTGACTTAGTGTAGAGATAAATGAGCTATTGCGAAAGACTGGAGAAGTGTGGCGATCCACACTGTGGAGAATTTATATCAGGGTATTCCCCAAGGTTACTAAAATTAGAAAAAGTCGAAGGATATTGATTTTATCTAAATTATTAATCAAAACTATGTAATGCAAAAGTGTAACGATAACTCTGTAGGTAAATATGAAGTTTTTTAAACGCTTTTATTTAACTTGATTGGGGTGTCTGTTTGTTTGTTCATTGGTTGAAATTTTGGGATCGAAATTGAGCTATGTTCAGATAAAACTATAGAGTCTTGAAATTATTAATTTTTGATTACACTGCAATTTACAAAAATTTTAAATCTTCAATTCCAACCTATTTTTTAAATCTGTAATAATAAAAAACCGATTATACTTAAAAGTGTGTTTTTAAAATTCCTTTAAATATATATATTTTTTGTATTTGTATATTTGTGATACTTGAGTTAAGTTAAATTATTTTAATATCTTGAATGTATTATAATGAAGTGAACGAAGAAGAAAAAAGACAAGAAAAGTTTATTTATTTTTGAAATACATATATGGCCGTTTAATTCAACCATACTACTTTCTGTTACAGTTTTGCTCTGCACTGTATATAATGGGTCGTACCCGCACGAAAATGAGATAACTTGATGATGCTTAGTTTATGTAAATCAAACAAATTATTATAATGAAAATAATTAATCTTTTTTAATTAGTCACTTAATTTAAACAGTTATTTTATCAAGTAATTTTGAAAACATCATATTTGTTTTCGGTCTCTATTTAAATATTTTGCTTTAAATAAATATTTTAATACACATATTAAGTTGATTGCAAAAAACCAAAAATTTAAATTTGGACTAAAAGATTGAATCAACTTTTCCCCTCATTTTTGTTAAGCAGTTTTCGTGGAATATACCCACATGTTAATCAAAATGCCAGAATCCTGGCAATTAAATCCTGAATTAATTATAAATGTATTTTTTACTTCATTAAATTAAGTAGGCTTTTCGTTAAGTTGATCAGTCTCATCAATTTTTAGAAAAATCCAAATACATAACAACAAAAAATAAATAAATAAAAATCATAACTATCCATGGAACAGCATAATAATGATATTAGGTATAGAGCAATTCTGTAATACATAAATAAACGAATTGCACTGTACTTATGTAGTAAGCATAATGTTTAATTTGAATGAATTTAAATAAAGCATAAATTCCGTTTTCGAAATATTAAGCTCTAAAGTCGCTTGCGTGTAAGGCTTCTTAAAATACTTGTAAGTATAGTTCTACATAAGTGCTAGGTAAAATAATTCAGAGTATTACCATATTTATATAATTTCAGTGCAATACATTTTGTGGAGTTCTATATATGTTACTTATATATACATATATATACCTATATGTATTCGTATACGTCTGTTTTAAGAAGTACTTGGCCGGTTTTTGTTTATATAGTCAAGAAAACTTCACAGCTCCTGGAGAATTCCAAGTTTTTCAAAGTTGGGACATCCCGACGAAAAAGGTAGATGAATTCTTTGTATGATCTTTCTGATGTGTGTCATCGCATCAAGAAAATGTGTGAAGGAGCAAAGGTCGTCAGACAACACCCGTCGGATTGTTTGAGATGATTCGGCGGTCTGCCCAAAAAGAAGCCTTTTGCCCTTTATTCCTTTCCTTGGACTCGATGCTAAACAATGAGTCCCTAACAGCACGAGATCTGACCTCCAAATTTTTATCTGGAAGCGTGAAATGAGCTAATCTTTAATTTGGTTTTGGGATTTACCAGAAGACCAAAAGTTTGCGGCTGCTGGTTGGATGTGATGAAATAACTTATTTCTTATCAGCTAAACTTTTCTTTTTTACGGTCAAATACGTTCTAAGGTTGATGATTTATTTGATGGGTATCGTATAAAGGAGGTAATTTGTCATTTAATTGTTTTTTGATGCTGATCATAGAAATGTTTACGAAATATAGCAAATTATCTTTTCAATATAACAATGGAACCCAAATCACTTAACCCTAAATATTCGTCTAACAGACTACCGACTCCTATCAGTTTTGCAAATTCGAGATCCTTCCATTTCGCACAACGTCACATTACGTACCTTCATAAATAGTAAAATGAGTTATCCAAAGGTGATAAGCACAGCAGCGCACTTGAGATTTTTCGAGATTTGTTGCAATTGTCGTCTAACAGTATTAAATTGGTAACAATTTTTACCCGAAACTGTTGGTTAACTCTAAGGAGAGTAAAAATGAGCACTTTCCCTTTTACTAGATTTTACTAAATTTTACCCATGCCCCAGAGCTCGGGTAAATTTGATAAAATCACCGACTGATTGTATCTTGTATGTTTGTTCGCTAGTGTTTTTCAATTAAAGTTGTGTGCTTTCTGAAATATCTTCTTTTTAATTTCATCAGCCCTTCGACGACATCCTCAGCAAGATTGTTTAATAAATGTGTCATCCTGGAGATCATGTGGCACACGCACTCAAGCAAGACTTTCAAAATTTACCCAATTTTTACCAGAGGTCGTTTGTAACTTTTCATGTTTATCCCCACTACCATATGAAAGTTTTTACTAGATTTTTACCCACGAACATTTTACGCAAAAGTTACTAAAAAAAGTAAATATTAATTACCTTCAGAAGACACGACTAAATTTGCAAAACGCAAAATTTGTAATTTTTGTCCATCTAAAACGTAAGTACAATGTTAAAACATGTATAAAACTACTGCAACAAGGCTATCTGTAGTGAGTACTCTACTTTATGCCTTTCCTATTTTAATTGAACTACTACAATTTTAACAGCTGAATGGCAGTCCAATAAAAATCATTTCCTTTCTACAAAAAGGTACATATGTAGTTTCAATTACAGAAGCTACGTTTTTTAGAAACGCGGTTTATAGTATTTAAAACATATTTGATGCGCGTTACACACTTGCTAGTGTTTGAACTATGATTTTTCTCAGGATGGAACTTATTAAGTAAAATTTAGTTTGTTTTAAGTAGGTACACTATTACAGTAATACCGTAGAACTATCGTAACCAGCAACTCGTTCATTATATTTTTAGCTTTTTCTCATGTTACACCCTCAATTATTGCAGCAGTATCTCCAGCATATGATATTAAATATATCATTATCCGTGATTTCATTAAAGAGGTCATTTACACATAGAATAAAAAGTAGTGGGCCTAAAATGGTACCTTACAAGATATCAATCCTAATTTGTTTATAATCACTTACCCAATTATTTATAAATACCTAAACTCTTCGCTGACGATTTAAACGATAACTATGTAATAATTTCAGCAAACTACCTCTTATTCGATACCAATATACATAGTTCATTTAAAAAAAATTGTAATAGAGCCGAAAGCTTTAGCTACGTCAAAAAAAGTAACTATAATTGGCTTCCTTTTGTTCAAATACTTGTAGATCATGTTTATTATGAAACCTAAACCTTTGGTTCCTAATCCTTTAACAAAACCAAATTGTTTTTTAGGTAATAATCTATGTTTTTTCAAAAATTTAAAAATTCTGTTATTTTTATATGTACATAAATAAAAATGAATCGCTAAATCTGTTGGTAATCGCAAAACTCGAGAACGGCTGGACAAATTAGGTTATTTTTTTGTAATAAATAAAATGAGAAAACAGTCATATATAATTTTAGATTTAAAATAAAACGATTCTTTTAATTTTGTGCTTTAAGACGAAAGCGTTCGAAAATATAAGGCCAAATTTGGATTGCAATAATAAATAAAATAATGCTTGTATAACTAATAATAATTTTAAAATCAATTATTAAAATATCTTGAAAATATGAAAATTCACTGGAGGGATGGTACATAATACATCTTAAAATATTGGATATTTTATTACGATAACAAATTTTGAGAAAAACTCTGAGTGAGTAATTCAATTTTTTTGTACCGGACCAAGAAACAGGGTAACATAATTACAAAACAATTCACCTTCTATCACTAGATATATTTTATTGTAAATTGCGTATTGCAGTCTATGTAAACATTATTATTAACATTTGTGGCACTAAACTAAGTAGAATCTGTATAAAAAGTCTTGTCCATCAATTTGCCAAGTGAATTTTGACCGTTTTTAAGACTGCCTCGGATTTTTTAGTTCGCCGGATCGCGCAATCGGATTTTTTAATTCACCTAGAATTTTGTTTTTTTAAAATCTATGTTATATACGTATTTTGGCTATTTATTAGAATAGCAAAAGGTACTATCTACAATTTCTATGTTTTGTGTCCATAAATATCGCCCTGGAATTTAATTTTTAATCGTGGAAAATTAAAAAAAAAAGATAAAGTAAAATTCCCCTTCGCGACTCGGACCAATCCCCTCGATATGCCTTTTCCCCGCCTGGGCAAGAAAATTTTGAGCCAATACCTCAACAGAGTTGAGGGCGATTCATTTCTAGCCAGGTTCATTATCCCTTTGGATGAAGTCTCTCCTCCAGGATTTGTTTCCCGTCTGGCGCTTAACTGCGTGCGTAAGAGAACGCGTGAAGTGAAATGGCATTCATCCCGCAGGACAATGGGTGAAAAATTGCAGCCGTGCTTTGCTAGTGTGCGTGTCAAAAGCAAAAATTTTTAGTGGAGGAAAGAGAACGCCACTTTTCCGTTAAAAACAAATTCTCCGTCACCACGAGAGTTGCGTTTGGGTACGTTAGGTAGCGACTGATGGGTGTTCGGGTGGCGGGTGCAGCGGTGGCGGGCTACCAAACAAAAATTCTCCCCTCAAAATGACCACGGAGGGGAAAGTAAATTTTTTGAGGCATGCTCCTCGAGACGGGCAGCTTTTTTGAAACTTGAAAAAATCTCAGTCGTGTCGTGTTCGACATCTCGTATGGAGGGAAGTGTACATAAGCACAAATCAAGTGGACGCGGTCTCTCAGCTGTGAGAATTTTCAGTTTTTGTTTATTTATATAAATACAAAAAATATAGCAAACGGCCTTTACGGAATTCCGTTCACTAAGGTTTGAACGTTTTTGCGAGTCGGAGGCGACCGACCAATCCTTCCGTTTTTTGTGCGATTCTCAAATGTTTTTTTTAAATATTTTTATCAGTACTACTTTCTGTAGTTGAATGCCATCTCGTTTTTTTAAAACTAAAAACAGTTATAAGAGTGACCTTAATCAGCACTTATTTAAGTGAAAATAAGGAAAAGGCAACTGTTAAGAACTTTGTATCAAGTATGAACAATCGGTGAAGAGTTTGTTTTCTAAGAATTTCTGAGTTATTCAAACTTTGTAAAAATGTCGAGGAACTCGAATCCAATTTGGAACCATCAACAAAGTGGACAAGGTACGTTAGATTAATTGTTCAATTTTTGTTTTTAGAAAAAATTGTGGTAACTGTTTATATAAATTAATTAAATAGTTTATTTTGTTTTAATAAAAATTGGATTTAAGTCCTTAAATAACAACTAACAGTTGTTGTTTTGTAAATTACAATAGCAAAAATATTTAAAAAGAAAGTTGATATAGAGAAACAACATTTAGTATATTTACTTTCTATTAATCAAGAGATAATTTCTCAGACGATTTTTCAACAAAAAAGCCGTCTTGATCGACTATGCACATCGAAAAAGTTAAATACCAAGAAATTATTAAACCCAATAATTTTAATTTTAAAGAAATTTGTCTTTAGATGTTTACACAATCTTATATGTTTGTTATACCTTAACTTTTTTTATATCCGTATTCTATTATCTCAAAACAGAGATGTTCTTCTTCTCGGTTAATATAAATAACTTAAAATAAGGCCCATTACATACACCTATAACAAATATGGGCACCTCTACCATTCCTGGGATTTTCTGATGTCAGAATGGTTACTAAAGCATTTTCTAGCAGGGAAGAAGGGCATAATAATGAAAATAATCTACCTTACATTTGTGTTCGAAAAATAAAAACAAATTGTTCACATTTCTTATATTTTCCCTTTTCCTCTATTGTGCCTTTGAAAGCGGTCTCAGCTTCTAATAACGTAGTCGGGTAATTAAGGTATTAGTCTAATTATTATCTATTACCTATTACCTTTTACATTAATTCTTAGTTGTGTTGCTATTGCTCCTCATTGTTTTAACATTTTTGATATAAGTCTGAAAACCAAAAATATGTATCTACGGTGATTTTTTGCAAGTTTTCGTTGATACAAATAACAATTTTACGTTTAGTTAAAAAATTATATTTGCTTATCCCTAACTCAGACTTTAGCTTTGTTTTTTTCATATCGAATCCGGTTCTAGGTTCTACAGGAAATTTGGCATTGAATTGAAATTTTTAAAACTGTCTCGTATATAAAGATTTTAAAAGTTGCGAAAATCTATCAAATTGTCATATCTAAACTTCAAATCTCGAACCACATAAATTTTTGGGTTAAGTATTTGACGCAACATAGGTATAAAATTCATTCAACTTGATTTTATTGTTTCGAAATAAAAATGGTTTAATATGTCTAACTACTCATAAATATCAATTCAATGCAAAATTTTCTGATAAACCTACAGCTGGATCCAATCCGAAAAACTCACAGCTTTTGTTAAAATTGTTACGTTAGCAAAACTTCATTTTATTCAAAATGCTGAATTGAAAATTTTTATTTGGACATAATTGCAGAATGGTAATATCGCGGCGATTTTAAAATTTAAGAAATTTTTGCCATTTCCATTCCTTACAAATTTTCAAAACTAATTGATTCATTTAAAAATGCAAGAAAGAAAATCACATTTTTGTCTTTCCAAAATTTGTTTAATTAAAGGTTGTTGTTTTTCGTCCAAGTAAAATTGTTGTTGCAAAACTGTTATGTCCCTATTGGAAAACGGTCTAAATAATGTTTTCCGTATTACTAATTTAACGTAATACAAATAAGTAACATAAAAATCCAAAGTTAATAGTTGCTAGAAGAATTAGCAAATTATTTCCATATGATTTCGCCTACATGTTGCGAATTCGTAAATAAAAATGCTCCAGAGAAATTGGGTTAAAAAGAACACAAGATTACATTTGGATTACATTATGAAAAATCGTTAGAAAATAACGGATTGATTCAGGGGCTTATACATAATGTTGCCCAATTCTTAAGCTATCGCATAATATTTCGAAATGATCCTTACATTCTACCTACTTTGATAAACCGATTTTTTCATTCCAAAATAATATTACAAACCAATAAAAATCGACTTTAAAACTTCAACTAAAAAGTTATAAGTAATATGTTTTATCACCTTAAAGAAATGAGCATTAAACGACAATAATTATACAAAACTATTGTTTACGATATCTAATCAGTTATCTTTGGAGTCGGTGCCCAGGGCCCCTTAAGGTTATTTCTTCGTTTTGCTTGATTTTAAGTAAGTAACTGTAACTTATTTGTATTAAGTATATTATCAGATCTTCTAAACGCGCTGCTGAAATGAGAAAGCGCCATTTGGGGAAACTAGTGACAAGCGGGCGATCGTTTAAAACAATAATAATTTTCTACCTTTAAAGGTGGAATATAAGTTCAAATTTAAATGGGGCCACCCCCGAGATATGTACATCCTATTCCATAAAAGGAGAATCATTAAAGTTGGTTCATAGTTGGCGAAGAAATCGCATAATATTATATAAAACACAGTCGAATTGAGAATCTCCTCCTTTTTTTGAGAAATGAGAGAAACTTGTTTGGGAAGATGTATTTTATTTCTAAATTAGGACTCATGCTTTCATTTAAGCCCTGCTTTAAACTTCTATGATTAACCTTTGTTTTTTAATGCGATCTTTCACAGATGGACAAAACTAAATTTGTTGACTAGTGCGTACTTTTGGGTGAAAAATAGCAAATAAATTATAAGTTTATCTTGTAGGGTAAAGGCAAATGAATAAATTAGAGATGTAGGTACCTAAAGAAAGTTTAATTTCATCCAGTTACGGCCAAATAGTTAAATTTTCATCATTTAATCATTCTTCCAAAAATATCACGGCCGTAATCATAGCCCCTTTTGCGCCGAGATCTTGTCTAATGCACGAATGAATAATGTGTTTGTTTTTTTAGGCGTATGAAATATTTTAAAATTAGATGCACACAATTTTTCAAAGTCATTAAAAAACTTGGCAAATTGCTGCATCAATGCATAAATATTTGCGCCCCTCACGTATAAATAATCATGTGTATTGCAAAAACACCTCGTGCATTCCCCTTCCGATCGGGAGCAGTGGAGACTCCCAAAAGCGAGAAAAAGCCACCAGAACAGGAAGAGTGCAGTGGATCACCAATTGGATGAACGCCATTCACCGCAGAACTTGACCCTTTAGAAAAAATAGGGGAATGCTCAAAAGATGCACAAAAGCTAGACTGCGTTTTTTAGAATGGGTCACCGTCCGGCACCGCACCCCTGTTGCGCCATCGACGCCCGAGCTCCCCATGGCCGGAGGATGCATGCGGTTCATAACGGCGGCTATTGTTTATCGCTTTTTCACACTTGGCCTTTCAATATTTTGCGGCTCTCGCTCATTTAAGTTTTCGGTAAATTTTTTGCGTCGCCGCCATTTCTTAGGATATGCACTATGGGAGTGACTTGTCCCATAATAGCAATTTTTATATAAACAAATTTATTATTTTTAATAGCTCATGCAGCAATTGAGAGCTATTAGAATTAGACAGTTACCTATAAGATACATGCAGCTAGTGCGACAGCGTAATTTGGCGAAGAAGTTTTGGAAAATTTATCTTTATATATAATTTTTCGATTTTTATCAAAGAATATTAAGTAATTAATTAATAAAATCATTACAGGATTCCCAGGGCATGATAATCAGCAGCAACCAGGCAGACCCCACCCGTATCAGATGCAACTACACATGGGGCAAAATAATTATATTAATGAACAAAATGTGCACCAGCGAAATTATACAGGTAAGAGACAAGAAATATATAGTTTCTAAAATTAATAAAGGTTCGTGCGTAAGCAACAACAGAACAAGGCAAAAAATTTGTTTTTTAAGTATTCTGCTATACAGGCTGGGCGTCATTATCATAAAAATAAATTTGACTTTTGAAGATTTTGTCTTATACATTTTAAGGAACATTTCGCACAAAATTAACTCGAAAATTGATCCCTGCTTCTCCTAGTTCTCTGTTTCCGATGTAGTGAAGCAAAAATTTGAAAAATATCTTAGTTTTTAGTAAATATAATGCTTTGTATCTTTCATTATTTGAAATATGTACTTTGGAACGCGATTTTACTTGTCTAGTCATTTAACCGACTTCTTCGATTAAACAAGTGAAACATTAAAAAAACGCATTTCGTAACCTGAATTTTTGTTTTTCTGCGAATTGTAATTTGAGTTTTAAAATCAAATTGTACAAATATCAATTAAAGTATCTACTAAGTTTATAATTATGTCAAATTTAAATAAAACCAACATACTCAAAGATATTTCCTTCCTGTGATGGGTGAGTTTCATCAGAAATGCTTTTTTAGAGTTGTGTTAGATAATGAAAACAAGAGTCAGGCCCTAACTCCAAAAAAAATATTGAAATTTTTTCAGTTAACCTATTCCGGTGGGACAGCAACCTTGCTCTAATTTTATCTGCATCGTCTGCGAATCATTGTTTAGTATTTGTTTAATAAAGTCATAAACCCATAAACGACCCATGTACTGAGAAAACGCAATTTCCATAAAAAGGGTACACCAGAGTAAGACGAGAAAGCAATTACTTCCTTTTTTCATAATTTTTTCTCTATGATGTCCTTGAGGTGATAATTTTTCCAGAGCGATCCTTTTTCTCTTAAACAAACTAAATCCAAAAATCATTGTGCAGTCAGACGATTCTAGAGTTACTAGTTTAGTGCGAAATTTACCTTTAGGATGATTCGTCAGCGACCTTATTCCTGAATTTACCTGAAAAGTAAACCTGGTGCGTCTAATGTCCTTTTTGACTAGAAAATGTTTACAGCAATTATAGTCAAGCGGTAACGCAGCATGGGAAAATCTCTCTTTCTTTTTCTCTCGCTCGCTCAATGTAAACAAAATGAAAGAATTGCTTTGTAAAAAATGTAATTCGTGTACTATTCTTTCAATTTGAAGAATACACTATTCCTTGTTCTGTGAACAATCAGTGTTTATTTTTGTCCAAAAAGGGGACAGGCACGAACATATTCTAAAGTTATTGAGTAAAGACGAGGATTTGCAGATTAATATTCTCGACGGTTCATAGAAATTAAAAGTTTATTTCATTATAATAAAAAGTTCAGGTATCCATGAATTGTTATCAAATTATCTTTCTGTAGGTACCTACATACATATATGTATTTATTTTTATTATTTCCCTCCAAAAAAGAACAATAATAAATAAATTAAATGAAGAAGTCATTATGTCAGAAGAAGGTAATAATTTAGGTCATGAGAGGTTAACTTAACTAATATTCTCCTCCGGAAACCATTCGGTGTGGAAATTTGACTGAATAAAAGAAACATGAAGGGTTTATTTCATTACATTGAGTCATATCGATAACATATTACAAAAGATAAATAATACAGATACAGACTCGAATAGACAAGAAATTTCTACGTTGCCGAAATTGTCTTTTACTTGAGCACATGTCAATATATACATAGCTACATTTTATTTCGATGTGGAAAGAAATAACTTGTACCGGATATTAAAAACAATAAGCAGCAATAAGCATTTTGTCAAGATCCGCAACATCAAAACAGTAGGAAGTTTTTACAAAAAGTGTGTGAAGGGGAAAGCCGTTAAAGTAAAGCATATGAATATTGCACAACACTCATTCGCATATGCCTTATCCCATCACTGTGTTTTGGAGTGCCAAGCATACATAAATATATGGTTCTCTGACGATTCTTTTTTTGGTGAACTTCTTAGGCTTGCCCTGCTGTACCGTAACTATGCGCGCACACATATAAAAGCCCGTTTTACAGATGCTCTTGTCGAATATGATTAGGTTTTTGATTGGTCTTCTGATTATGCTTGTGGTTTTGGCATTTTGTCTTACTAGCTTTAAAAGTTAATAGAAAAATGATAATATTTTGTTGACGACTTTAGCTTGTTTTTGCAAAATAGATTTTAGATTGATTTTTTTCCTTTTCATTAATAAGTCCAAACTTTGTAATATCAAATGCTCTATTGTCAGTTGTTGGGCAACTGCGAAAAATTATCCTGAAAAGCGTTATTTTAACTTTCTAAAAATGATTCAGAAAAATTTGTAAAGAGGATTTATGCTTCAGGAGAAGCATCATGTCTTTTAAATTGCACAGAGGGCGGAAAATTAATGGAAAAGGATACTTTGAGATTTAAATATAGCCCTGAATTGATTTCCCTCCCCCTGCCAAAAGTTGAAGAAGTATGCTTCAGAAAATTTAAACTTCGTCAAACATTGAAGTGGTCTTAAAAATTTTCACAGGACTGTAATTGTCCACCGCAATATAATAATTATAATAATAATAATAATACAAAATATTTCCCATATAGACACGGCTCTGTTTCAGTTTTATAGTGGATTTTATAACCCTAACAAACTGAAATCATAAAAGAAGAAACATATCCATTCTCTCAGAATATTTTTTCTCACGCACAAAAAAATGTGTAGACTATAATAGAGCATTTTAAACATATTTTGTAATCCAATAGTTTTATAACAATTTAATTGCATTTTGAACATAGTAATTCTTTTTCTTTAACTGTCTTGCAATGTGCCTGCTAGGAATAACTCAAGACCATGCACAGCCAGAATATCAGAACACACATATAATAATATATACATCTTTGTAATAAAGCGTTTTCAAGTCCTCCAGCTTCAAAAACTTACGACGACGCAAATTATTAAAAAATATCTAAATTTTGTTTTTAAAGAAGCATTTTGTTGCTGTTTTAAAGTATTACATATATAACATTATATGTACATATATTTTTGTCAAACTACTTTAATGATGTACATACATATTGCCTTCTTAGCCCAACTTTCATTGTTCCAATTGAATACAATAATTACAATCGTAATTTTCGGTAGCATTCCAAAAATAACTCTTTTTAAAACAACGCTGAGCGGCGGAAACAAAATCGTAACGTTAAAGTAGGAAAAAAAAATGTGATTCTTCCCTTTCGTTAATATTATGAAGAACTACATTAGCGACACCATTGCTGCTTGTGGCAGGCTGTATCACATTCACAGCCCTGTTTTAAAGCCCCACGAAGGCGATGTTCCTCCTCGAAAAGTCCCCTATTCTGTCGTCTGAGGGCTTCGTTCTCATCCTCCAATCGGTTTAACTCGCAAAAAAAGAAAACAAAATCGAATAAAATCAAGTAAAATAACTTTCCCCTCGGGGCTCTGTGTTTTATCACACAGGAGCCCTTCGGGGATCAGCTAGGAAAAAAGTCCTTAAGGGTGAGGGATAAAAGCCGAAATATTTTGAAGGAAGAAAATAGAAAGGGGAAGGAATCAAGTCGATTCCGAGCGCAGGGCACCACCAAAACCGAAGGCATCCAGGGCGATAGGCTTATATACTTAGCGCAGCCTACTCTATTTACCAGGACTGAGGGGAGAATCCCTCGATGGAGTGATTTAAGGAGCTGGCGAGGGGTCTTTTTGTGTTCCATAGGGTTTTTTTTGACCCAGCCCTTATACCGTCCTCCTGTTTTTATTCGTAAAGCACGCGCAGTACTTGTGCTCAGAAGCCAGCGCCTGGCCATGAGCCAAACACGCTTTCCTCCCATTTTTTTATTTGTCTCCCTTCTTTTTATTTTATTAATAGCAGCGGGTTGTGCCCCATTCCTTCAGGACTGTTTTTTATTGCTGCGCACAGAAGCGAAATGAAATGGCGTCCTTTGCTGTGAATGGGTTTTTTTTTCTTTTCTTTTTTATGCTTTAGGAGGAGGAGTTATCGCTCCAGAGAAATATACTTTTAAGAACCTTTGTATGTCTCTTCCAGATTCTCCAGTAAATTGGGCTATGCACTACCAACAACAGCAGCAGCAGCAACAACAACAACAACAGCAAAGGCTTCAGCTCCAGCAGCTGCAACAATTGCAACAACAACAACAACAACAACAACAGCAGCAGCAGCAGCACCAACAAAATGTAATTTATGAGCATACCAGCTACAGCAGCAACGGTGGAAATGTACAAGTTAAAACCGAACCAAATCAGTCTCCGCCACAGACTTCGGCTATGATTTATCGGGACTCGAAATATTTGAATATGGGGGCCCTGACCCCATCACCGCAGGGCACAGACACTATTTCAATTGCCAGCACTAATAGTGGGGCTAGTCATATAATGGGATTCAATCCCCTAACACCGCCAGGATATCCGAACGTGACCATTCCTACAGGAACTAATTTCTACTATGAACCTTCGGTTCCACCAGTGCAGCATACGCCACCACCTCAGAATAGCATTCCAAATTTAATTGAGACCCCCAGCAACACCCCACCAATGATGGAAATGTTCCAGAGATCTCCTTTAACAGCGCTTATACAAAGGTCGCCACCTATTATGGAGCTGCCGCAACAATTATCAGCGAAAAGATCGCAAGTTTCTTCAAAGAGGTCATCAAGTGCGTCGTCTCATAGATCGCAAAAAGAAGCAACTCCAAGGGAGTCTAAGGGACGAAGTCAGAGATCAACGAAACTGAAGCCAACTAGAGAACCATCTCCGAGTTCATCTAGTGACTGCCCTGAAAGTATGGTCATGGATATTAACACTGAGGAACCCACAGTGGATGGGTCCGTTGTAAAATTTGAGAGCTTACCAAAGGCAGTAGATGGAAAGGATTGTGAAGTTCGAATGCAGCAATCTGAACAGGAAAAGTACACTACAGGAACAACGTCAATCCAGCTCCCTTACGTCGAGAGTGATGATGAATGCGCAGAATTTTATAGACCTCAATACAACTCACATGGAAAGGTGAGAGTGAATAAATGCAAGAGTTGTTCATTTAAAACAGCTATCAGAGCAGAATTGTGGGTGCACATTAGAGTACATATGAACCCTAATAAAATTCTCCAGTGCAACTATAACCCAAAATGCACTTTTGTAACTGAATACAAACACTATCTGGAGTATCACATTCGTTTGCATAATAATGAAAAACCTTTCTCGTGTGAGCTCTGCCAATACACGTGTATTAATAAATCGATGTTGACCTCCCACATGAAGTCACACTCGGGAATGTACCAGTACCATTGCGGCGATTGTGATTATGCAACGAAGTATTGCCACTCCCTGAAGATACATTCGAGGAAGTACTTCCATAGGCCGGGAGTTGTACTAGACGAAGATGGAGTCCCTGACCCAACCATTTTCATCGATGTCAATGGGAGGCGTAGAGGTCCTAAGAAAAAGAAGTCTAAGAAGTCGAAAAAAGGTAAAAAGGCTGAAAAAATAGAGTCTGATGAAGAAGACTTTGAAGAGGATGAAGAACATATAGAGAGATTACAGCCAGAAGAACAACTTCCACAGGAGGAACCACCAGCTCAACAGTCTCTGGAAGGTCTGCAACAATCCAATCCCCAGTTGGCGGCGCTGATAATGAGCCAGCGGGGATCGAACATTTTAAGTAATATTACTTTTGCTAGTATGTTACAAAGAAGTAGAAATATGTCTTTCTTCCCTTACCTACAAATGCTGGTTGCCCAGCAGCAGCAAGCTGCTCTAGCAGCACAGTTGGCTGTAGCAGGGCATTCTCAGCAAGAAGGAAAGAGTATCGAAATTCGTGAAGTAAAGGACACCAGTGGAGCGATTGACCTTTCGCAGACTCCAAAAAAAGATGAGGATTTAAAGAAGTTGGTTGAAGAAGTCCAAAGCAATCATAGGGATGCAAGCACGCCTACGATTAGCATACCCAACACAAGCCGGCGAAAGGGCCGAGCTCTGCAACTGGAGGATCTTACAATTGATGAGACGACAAGCTCTTCTAGCACCTCAGATGGAGGCTCTATCCGAGCTCGAACACCGTCAGATATTTCAGCCCGGGAACCACCTTTCAAGAAGTATGGATACTCTAAATTCAAGTATCCGGAGCAGTCACCAAGCACTTCGTTCAGTGTGGAAAGGTTGGTTGGAACTGGCAAAAATATTTCTCAACAATTACCAGCCTCACCAGCTCCTAGTAGCTTAGATGCAATATTAAAAAATTCGTCCCACTCTGCTCCAGAAGTTCTGCGGGAAACTAAAGTCCCTGATCTGTTCCCTTGCAAATACTGCGACATTTACTTCAGTAACGTGGTCCTACACTCGCTCCATATGGGGTACCACAGTCGGGAGGATGTTTTTAAATGCAATATGTGCGGAGAACAGTGCGGGAACGCTGTCGGGTTCTCCATTCATCTCGCAAGAAAGCCCCATGACACTGTAAAGCTACAGTAATAAAGTTATAAGGCTAGCAAGGATTCTATAAGAAAAGAACATGTAACGATCCCGTCTTAAATTTTCCTTTGTTTTAAATGGTGTGGTTTAAAATGCATGAAAAGGATATTTTTGAATAAATATTGTCCACACTCTTAAGAGGGAAGATCACTGTAAAAGGATAAAAGATGGGTGATTTTGAAGTGTTCTAAAAATAAAATTCAATAAAGCTATAAATATTTTACACACTATCGCACTTTTGAATTTTGTTTTATAAAGTTAAAACCTGACCTAATTCAGTGATTTTCCCTTTTAAGCTAAACACAAAAAGGTGATTTTAAACTAGTTAAATCAGAGCCCAGAAATTTACTTCAGATATATAAATGAATTTATTTGCTGTACCGATAACTACATTATTGTATTAAACCATTTTTGGTGTTCCAATTTGTAGACAAACTTCTGTCTGTTAATATTACAATCGTAAAGGGGTGGCTCCTTATTTTGTTGTTTCAAATTTATTTAAGATAAAATAGCTAATGTAGAAAATTCAGAAAATTCATCAGTTTTCTTCTACAGCAAAAAAAAATGGTACTGACATTTTGGAATATATTGTTTAGTCACAATGGCCAAAGATTAGAATTCTCATTTTCTTATATGTAGATTTTAAAAAGATTGTTATAGTTTTTTGAAGCAATTGTACATATTTTTTTTAGATTTTAAGTAGATATTTATGTGGTTAAAAAGGACTGAAACCCGTAAGATAAAAGGCGTTTAGCAGAGCAACTGTCGTAGTCAAAGAAAGCTAAAATAAAGGTAGACGAATTGTAAATAGCAAACAATTAGATTAACAAAGTTGGAAACTTTAGTAATAGGAATATGATCAATTTTAAAGTTGAATGTTGAAACAAAAGAGAACGACTGTCGTCGTTTTATGAAAGTATTATCCCTTGTAGTTAAATTGTAAAGTGTTATTCAGCTGCGAGATGACAGGCATTGTATTTCAAATAACAATAACAAGCAAAGAATATACAAATTTTTTGATAAGACAATATGAAGTACAAAGTAACTTTATAATAAAGACTACACCCCACATTGGTATAAAACCAATTAAAATTATATGAAATCAAACATTATCTAGCAAGCTAGTTTTATAAATGATAAACTATATTTTTTTTAGCAACACAAAAATATATAAGAAAATGCAGCTCTATTACTCTCATAGTTAAATAAGGAGGTTATCGAATATTAACAGCAATAAACGAAATTAGTTTTCATTTTATTATTTTATAATTTATATTGATAAAAAAATAAATGTACAGGCCATATTATAGGTTTTGTTTTGATTGTAAATATAACTTAAATTGTCTCTGAGCGTATATCAAAATCGACAATTTAGTTTTAAGTTAGCGCTGAAGCTGTAGATTCGTCCGGATTTATTTTATTTTCAGTTTCTGGCGTTTGATGTGAAGGAGGTGACAAGTATTTTGTAGATCTGAAATTTTTTTACTTCTGTTTAAGAGAAAATTTGTCAACTAGAGAAGTTAAGTGAATTTATAAGGATTAAAAGAAGTAATTTCTAAAATCATACATTTTTTTCTTTATATACATACATACATGTATGAGTTGTTGAGAATCAAAGTGGCGTAAATTAAATATTTTCAAAAATTGATTTATGAATTAAATAAATAATTAAGTGATATGCGAAGTTTCATTTTACTCCAAATTATTTAAAATTGATTTAAGCCATTATAATTCACAACGGCTCTTACATACGGCTTATATATTTTACCGAGATAACTTTTTTCAGCATTGCAGCGTATTCCGGTATCAACTGTACCTGAGTTTTTAGAAAGAATACTTCAAGAAATATTTGAGATTTTTAAAGGAATACTCGAGTTTACGAATTTGGTGGTCTTCCACATTGCTCGTAAAAAGGCGTTTTATACAGAGATTCAAAACTCTTTTAAAAATACTGAGATTTCGAAATTCTTTGTGCTTACTAGAGTGTTTTCTAAAGTTTTCTTTCGTTTAAGTTTAGCAATATTACAGCATTTGAAAATAAATGTACATTAGTGATATGTCATTTGATTTTATAGACTAATTTTTTTCCAGAACTCGAAACATTTTTTCTGAGACACGAATAGATCTAAATCTAAATCTCTGCGTAGAATTCTAGCGTCTTTCATAGAGAGGTGCTGAGGGTGTGTTTCAGGCTTCTCTCATTGCGTTTCCTTGAATGATACCCGGAACATTCCATGGGGGAGACGGGTTTTTAGGATAGTATATATCGAAAAATTCGGTTCCGTTGCTTTTAAGTGGTGCAACGCAAATGGGGAGTTGTATATTAATTTATTTAAAAGTGAACGGTTTCAGGAAACAATGCAACAAAATGCGTTAAGAAAGGCTTAGAATGAAAAACTAACAAGAACAAAAATTACCCTCATAAATTATGCAGATGAAAACACATTCTGATCTTAATTTACTTTAAAAAATACAGGGCTTTGTCGCTGGATGATGTCAAATTAATTTTCAGTTCAAAAGAGGAATTTGAAATTGAGTTCTTATCTTTAATCCTATTAAATAATTTACGTTGCAAAACAATTAGCTTAATGCTATGTCATTAAATAAGTACAAATCCTTAATTTTCTTTTGTCTTCTTGCCAATGATAAATTGAGTAGGGTGTATATATGTAAGTGAAATCAGGATCAAACGCAATGTTCCCATATATTAGAACCGATAAGAATCACATATTCTACTAAGACTTTAATTCTCATTGGAGGAAAATATTTTCCTTATACTCTTACGAGAAAGATCAATGAATGAAGGCTCTGGGAAATGCAAAATCTTTTGTCATGAAATGCCATTAGTCAATACAAAATTCAGCTAATCTCGATATTGCAGCTTGCAGAAAGAGTTTCCATTATTTATCCAAATCTGCTTTATTGAGAGATCATAAAGTAGATTTTGATGAATAATGGAAACTCTTTCGTAGTGTATTTTATATGCTACATGACAGAGAAGATTTTTGGTATAAAGAAAATTTAATACTTTTGTTTAGTTTAAATTTAGGGCAAAAATTAGGTATAAGCCCTATTTGGCGAATTTGCTGGTTGTTAAAGAGTAAATATCTGCTAGAAAAAAGAGATAGTATAATTGAAATTATATCTTTTTGCCGGTTTACTTAACGAGTGGTTTCATCATCTGCCATTTACCACAGAGCTAAGCAAAAAAAGTCATAGCTAGTTTTTTTATCAGACATGCACAGCAATAGCCCAATGAAATTTATACCCCAATTGACCCGCAATGGGCCATCTTTTCATCGCCAACAATTCTTCATTCAGACAAAAAAAAGGTCGCACGGCTGTAAGTCTAGGGCTGGAATCTCCGGAGGGAAAATGTCCATTCATACAGCGTGCGTGCCGTCCACAAGACACCCGTACGGGCACCGCCTTAAGGTCAACTAAGCTGACCCAAAGTCCCCTTGAAGACATCAGTCTCAGGGATGCTGCAGCATCCGACTA
Source organism: Tolmerus cingulatus (assembly GCA_959613345.1). Classification (NCBI taxonomy): domain Eukaryota; kingdom Metazoa; phylum Arthropoda; class Insecta; order Diptera; family Asilidae; genus Tolmerus; species Tolmerus cingulatus. Next base: position 16,819,013 of record OY390709.1, on the reverse strand, counting down.
TTGCGTAAGAATTTACGTCAATAGAGAGGCTGACGACGATTACTTCCCAACTGGACGATATTTTATGATTTAACGCGCGTTCCACCGTTCATTGTCCCTGCGCCGGTGGCTAAAGGACCAAAGGACACTCTGAATGAGGCTTTATGCTTTGCTGCAACCAAAGTGCTTTCCGAGATCCTTGTTCCTTTTTTCTTTAGCTCTTTTTTAGATATTCCATGTGACATAATAGACTACCGTGAGCCTTACAATAAGATACATTTATATCCGCTTTGTGCACAATTGAGCTCGAGTATGGTTTTTTTTATTTATCCATGATAATGTTTGATCCAAAATGTTTTTCGAAACAGTCTGTGGGGGTAAATATTCAATAATGAAAGATTAGTTGGTATGAAATTAATTGTAATAATAATAGAAAACCAGATTGAATAAATTCTTTGCAATATCACTACGTTTTTTAGGAAATTTCGAAATTGTTTACATATCATACATTCGAGATAGCTTGTTCATTCAGAAAAATATTTCGTTATATTTTTACAAAATGAATTGTAAGGCACATACATATGTATTTCCAAATTTTTCAAAAGATTTAAAAAAATTATTCAAAGTTTAGAATTTTCTCGTAAATTTTGCAATGAATTTTTATAAAAGCAACGTAGTTAATAAATTAAGGTTCATTAAAAACAAATCGTTAGTTTAATAAGAATATATGGTAAATTAGCAATACGATCTAACTACGAAATGTTTTATAAAATCAACAAGAAATTCGTGTACGCCATTTGTGATTTTTATGAAATTGTCCGGAATTTTACGAAAAATAAAATATCCTAGAACCTTGATATACATATGTATATTACGATATTGATATACTGCATATGGTATGTATGTGATGTATAAAATTGAAAGGTTGTTTGTTTTTTATTTGTTACTCAATCACGCCTAAACGCTGGATTTAATTGTTTGTGTTTTTGTTTTGTTAAAGCACTACATATCCCGGCCAAAATATAAGCTGATTTTTATGAGCGAATTTCCAAATGGCGGACCCAAGTTGGCGGCCAAAAATTGAAAATATCAACGGATTGACATGAAAATTGGTATTTGGGGTTTGTAGATAACCTTATCTATGGTATGTTCGAAATTTGGAAATTCAAGATGACGGCCAAAATTTGTATACACCGAGTGAAACCGGGTAGCCCATCACACCAAAACGCTGGATCTGATCATATTTATTTTTGCGGTGAAGGTACTACATACTCTGGCCATAGGCTGCATATAGGCTGCCTTTTATTCGCTCATTTCTAAATGATGGACCCAAGATGGTGGCCAAATATAAAAAATAGTAAGGTATTGGAATGAAAATTGTTATTTAGGAGTTTTTTGATATCCTTATTGCGAATATATGGTCGAAACTTGGAAATTCAAGATGGTGGATCTAATATGGCGCCCAACATTTTTGTACACCGGGTAAAATCGGGCAACCCATCACGTTTAGACGCTGGATCGGATCATATTCATGTTTTGGGTGAAGGTACTACATATTTCGGCCCAATGTATAGGATACCTTCTTCACGAATTTTAAAATGGCAGACCAAAGATGGCGGCCAAAAATGGAAAATTTCAAAGGATTGCCATGAAAATTGGTATTTTGGGGCTATTAGATATCCTTTTGCGATTTTATGTATGTTAAAGTTTTGAGAATCAAGATGGCAAATTCAATATGGCGACCAAAATGTTTGTGCTCGGCTGTTCTTGGATGTCCTTATTACAAACCCATGTTCGAAATGCGCAGTTAAAGATCTCGGATTCAATATGACGTACAATGACTTTCGAACTTTTGCGAATTTAAATAAAAATTGTGTATACTATGGATATTTTGAGGTAGTTTCGAATTTACTATAAAATGTTGAAAATCCATAATGGCGGACCCAATACGGCGTCGGCCAAAATATTTGTACACCGGGTGAAACCGGATAACCCAGCTAGTATCTCATTAATTTATAATTTCTAGGCAGACAGTTTATATTGCTTTAGTGGATGAAGTGAGTTGTGGCGCTTCAGGCGAGCTGTCCGAATCAGAAACGAGGCTTTTCAGGAATTGCTAATGAAATAAATTGCGTTTATTTTATTAAACACGCCGCTTTCTTCATCCTCCGCTTCCTTAGGAGCCCCTCTTGTTCTCTCTGTCTTTTTGGCGAAGGATACCGCTTATAAAATAGGCAATCCTCCGCCAAAACACGTCTTTCTGGAGCATAGCTTCGACTATATTGTCCGGGGTTATGCTGCCCAACACCTCCTCCACCTCGGCCTGCTCCGCACTCCAGCGGCAAAATTCAAAGAATGTGTGAAGAGCCGAGTCCGATGGGGAATCGCAGTACATGCAATACGGGCTCGGGACCTTCCCCATTCGGTAGAGGAAAGCCCGGAAGTGCTCGGGTCCCGTCAGCATTTGGGTGAGGTAGTAATCCACCTCCCCGTGCCGACGGTTCAGCCAGGTGTCCTGCTGGGGAATCAAGCCAGAACGCAATGATCTTGGCCCTGGCCACTCTCGCGGCTTCACTTCTTTCCAGAGCAGCTTTCTCCCGGTTCCCCCCTACCCCCGCTTTAATAATAATAATAATAAATAATTAATATATGTACACCCAGAAAAAAAAACATGTAGAAATGAATAAAAACATATGTAAAAATGAAATAAAACGTATATAGAATTTCGTGAAAAGGCAAAGCATTTTAATTTTAAATGGAAACCCATTTTATTTTTTTAACATATTTTGTATTTTAATTTAAAATGCACATATATAATTTTAAATATGAAATATGGTTGAAATTAAATGGTTAGACATTTAATTTTGAGAAAATAAATTTCATTTTTAAGTGAGAAAAGTAATTGTTTTTTCCTTCTTTTGGTGCATTTTCTTTTGCGAAAACAAAGGAACGTAGTTGATTTAAACAATTTACTATTTGTTTTTACATACTGTTACAATTTTGACCGCCGAGCGGCTGGCGGACAAAATTGCACTTTGCCCTTCCCTGCAATTCCGATATGAGAACGGACTTGCACTTTTTTGTTGAGAAAAGTGGTCGGCGTTTCGATCCGGGACATCAGCCAGATCTCTCCATTGTGGCTGATCGCTAATGCCCCCGCCACAGACGCCACAATCTTGCAGATCGAACGGTGGTCCTTATATCCACTCGATGCAATCCCCGAGTGTGAATTATAAGGAAGGAAAATTGTAACAATACATATGTCGGTATATTTTTACATAGTTGAAACATTTTAAAATAACATATGTAGCATTTAGTAAAATGAACTTATCATATGTTAAGAAAATAAAATGATTTTGCATTTAAAATTAAAATGGTGCCGTATTAAACTATTACATATTTATTATTTGTTTTAAAATCGTTTTCTGTGGTTTTAAATTAATTTTATGTGAAAACGAAATGATTTCCTTCTATGTAAAAATAAAAACGCTGTCATTTAAAAACAAAATAGCATTTTTTTCTGAGTGTATGTACTACTCAAACCAGTAATAGTGCACCCATCAGCAATTTTGAATTCAATTTATTTTTTTCCCATTACTTTTGTAATAATTACTATAACTTTCTAAAATCAAAATATATTACTCACTTTCATCAAGAGTGAACTAATGATTTCTTTTAACTAGATAGTATTAACTATGGTTTGTATGGGCGAATTGTTACTGGTTTGAGTAGTACATAATGAACTGGATAAATGTGTATAATATATGTACATATGCGTACTTAGTATATTTTTTTTTACTAACTAAACAAGAGTGATTAATAACAAAATAAATATAACAGGTTTTTTTATTTCGTTTTCGTGTACGAAAAGTTCGTAGCTCGTAGGGAAAACTACGAAACACACAAACATTTTACAAGAATGCTTTTTAGAACTAAAGAAAACCTGTCGTAATTTTAGCAGAGCTGCTTCTTAAATAAATTTGTATATTGTGAAATTTCAGAAATTAACGTAATAATTTTGATGTCATAACATAAATACTGCTAACAAAATTTGTAATAGAATATTCATAAAAAGAACGACGCATAATGCTGAGCTTGCGAAGTACATTTGTACATATACATACATATATGTTTCGTAGTTTTTGCGAATTTTTTAATTGGTTTGAAATTATTGGTGCTTTTTGCATGCCATATGCAATACTATTGCTATTTTGTATTACGAAATATTTTCCTGAGTATTGATGTTATATCGTACCCGCATGATGAAAGATTAATATAAAATCTTTATATTTTGCCTTAAAAGAATTAATCAGAAAGTCATACTAAAATATTCTTTTCGACTATTAAAACCTTTTCTTTTGGTAATTTCAATACACTATTGAATATAAATACATGCATACTTTATTCCGTTCTGGAACTATTACTTACACTCATTCATAGTAACGTTTTGCTTGAAAGAATGTAATATTACCTATACATATTATGATGGCAAATATTTTGATATTCTACGTACAATCAGTAAGTTTTCACTTAGAAATTCTAAACGCTGTAGCATTGTATGAATTTCATTTATGACTTATTTTTAAGATTTCGTTCTTAGTATTAGTATTAGTCTCTTCGTTTTTTAGTTAAGTTTTGTATGCTGTGCAAAACGACGCTTCTAACATCGTCGACATCTGTTACAAGGCCGCTTTGGTCAAACTCTGTTACTACGGACCCTGTCAGAATCTATTTAATTCCGAGAATTTATGATCCGATGGTCGCACCCACTTAATCGGAAACGAGCAAAAATTTTTCACAAACAAACCGTCAAACGCCACATGACGTCTTTTCTGTATCTTTAAAATGACGAAGGATACGCGGGTCTTAACAGCCGATGCCATGGTATATTACGGCCCTTTGGTTGAACCTGAGAAGGCCCGAAAGCGCAGGACAGCTAATGAAACCACAATATATCCTACACTTTTGCTTTCAGAGCCCTTTCTTGTTTTTGTTTTCTTAATAGAGTGATAAATACTTTTTATAGTCCCCTTTTCGCATACTCCATCAATTTACAGTGGATGCTAATAGCTTCTAGTAAAAACAAGGGATAGTATAGTATCCCTGCCAAAACGACCATTGGTAAATTTCATACATTTCCCAAAAGCCAACCCTTATTCGAGCGAAATCGAAACCATTTCACTCAGCTTGAGAAAAGAGGGTGAGTTCAATCAAATTTTCTCTCCACCTACATCAGTTTCACAGTCGTCTCGCGGTAAAGAAAATAAAAAAAAGGAAGAACGTTGCCAGGGCAGGAGCCTTTCTTGACCATCCGCAACAGAAATCGATTTCCGATGCACGCCTATCTGCGGAGCACGCAAAAAAGGAAAACGCAGTTGTGACTCATTCTTTATTTGGATGCTGTATCCCTTTCGGCAGATGCATTTTTGTTAAATGTTGGTTAAAACAATTTTGACGGTATGGTAACAAGAACACGTTTGGGGCTCAGAGTTGCGAAAACCGAAATATTGAAAGGGAGTTTATTACACTAAATGTTGGACTAGACGCAAAATTATTATTATTCGTTGTAGTTGTCTGTCCTTAGGTGCAAAAGACTGCTTTGGATAAGCCACCTGCTATTATTCTGTATTTGCTCGAAAGAGTGTCCTTTCCTTCTAAATGTGAATGTGGTGAGTTTTGCACCTTTTCCAGGTGCATCGTACTCACTCCATGTAAACAGAAGTGACATTTTTGTTGCAATTTAATAGCCATCACAAATTGAATTATTTCTCAAGAAAACATTTTAAATTTGAAGAAAAACATATATTAACTATTATCATTTTTTTAACTTATAAAAAAACATCCAAATTACTTAAATATTTCTTGAACATTTTTCATATTCTTAAGAAATTAAGTAAATTCGTTATAAGATTCAATAATACTTTGCATGGAAGTTTTAACTTTTTTCGGCTAGCTTTTATTTTTCGATCGATTGATATCGAGTAAGTAATAATTAACTATGATCTTATTAATATTATAATTGTTTACGTTTGTGTGTTAACATATTTGTTGTCGCTTAGCTTGGTAACGGCTGAACGGACTTTCATGAAATTTCGTAAAAATTATTTTAGGTCCTGACATATGACATTTGGGACGAAATTGCATTGGAAGTTTGCGAGGGGAGTGATGGGCGAAGTGTTTATATAATATACGTTAAATAAATATTAAAGATTCCTTGAACATTACAAGAGAATGTTTTTCTTAGAAGAAATATTATTTAATTTCTGAATCCTACAAATAATTTTGGGGTTGTGTGGCAAAACAATCAGCACTTATACTTTCGCCATGTCCGTCTGCCCACAGTCATTTTATTTTTTTCAGAAACTGTTGAGACTATAGCACTTAAATTTGGTACATACATATGTACATATGTAAACGTATTGATAATTCTATCCGCAACCAGGATATGAACATATTAAGATTGTTGGGAAAAATCTTTACTTACCCCACTGAGTGGATTAAAAATTGCTTTTGAAATATTCGACTTTAAATTGGCCATTTTCGGGTTTGTGTCAGCCAAGATAAAACCATGAACGTTAATAAATATCTAAAAATAAGAAACGATTTTTAACCGACATAAAAAAAAGGCTATTATTCCGAAATATTGCGATGTTATATTATGTAATTTCGACTCCTTAAAGGAAGAAAAATAATGAAATTAATTTTATTTCGAACAATCAAAAAATAAGGATTATTAATCACTGGAGAAAGAAAAATTACTTCGTAATCATTGTTGTGTAATTCATGTTGAAATTAACACTGTAGTGGGTTCTGTCATTTTGGTCCTAACCAATTCCGCAATGAGTATGATTCAAAAAGGCTTAAAAGATTACAGATCAAGGAATTTTAAAGTAGCTGTGGTGTCTTTGTCACTAATTTCTTGACAACCACTGTTCTTTTAAAAAATCGATGTGATCTGGGTCTATTTCAAGAAATTCTTCCACCCCTGTGGAATGTGTCGATAGTAGACTTTACATTCCAAAAGAACATATGCGCATGGCATCACCAAATTACAGCTGAGATTCCTTTTCTTCCCGTCGCGGGGTTACTGTCGAATTCGAAAAGATTTTCTGCTTGGTCCCCAGTGGCATATTGGGAAATACCCGTCCGAAGGACCCCAAAACGACAAACAGGAAGAGCCTGATGCCGACCCAAAATTTCTTCGTCTCCCACTGCAGCTTCAAATTCCTGACTATTGAAGATCGGCGCCCGCTGCGCAGTGCCCGGTGGTGCTGGCGGGCCTTATGGTCGCATGAATTTTAAATTTTCAATTGATTTCCACTTTTTCTCGTTTTCCTCATCTTTTGGCTCGTGGTCGTCTCTTGTTGGTTTTTCCTAATAACGAGGCGGAGACCTTCATTACGCTGAATGAGGGTGAGTGGTTTTTCTGTGTAAATTTTATTTGTGCCGCGATCACCCAAACGAGCCGAAAAAAAACGGCTAAACTGTGGTTTGCAATGATGAAGCAGATTACTTTCTTCGATAAGCCATAAATCATAATTTCGGTGGTGGTAACTCCGCTTCGCGTGTCTACTCAATGGCGATTTATATTAGACATTTTACTGGGGAGTAAATTGTTTTTTAAAGATGGGCTAAGCTAACAAATGATTTTTACAAAAGTTTAAGTGGAACTCTTTTACATTAAACATCGAATAATAAACCTACGAGTAGTTCGCAAATTTGTATCATGGCGTAATAAATTGAGTGTTATTAAATAACATACGCATAATGTGAAAAATAAGTAAATAATATAATATTAATGTATTGTAAGTTAATTGCTGATTTTTTTAAGACTTCAATATCAGGAAAACCAGATCGAATGGTGATCATTATACAAGAAAGAGTTTAACTGGTTAACTATTATCAATTTATAATACTTATGTACATACATATATAACAATTCAGAAAATTTTTAATATACCCCTTCTATGTATGTACATATATACCATGTATATGCACCAAATAACTTTAAAAAAAAATTGAACAATACAAGAAATAAAATGTTTCGATAAAATTGTTTGTTTTGCAGAGTATGTACGTACATATATATTTATTTATTTACTCTGGTTACAGAATACAATTCTTACAGAATATTAAAATGAGTTCTTACATCGCTAGGTTCCTAAATAGTAAAAATGTTCAAAACTACAAATTCTCTAAATCAATTTATACAATTAATCCATATTTTATGAAAGATGAAACATCTATTTTAGCATATAAATGATAACTATTTATTTGACTCAGTGTACAGAATATGGTTTCTTACAGACTATTTAATTAATTAATACTATACTAAGTTAATAAGAACAGCGAACTAATTGAAGCGTAAATTATTGAAATTACTTTGAATGCATTTTATTCTTATAATAATCATTTAACTTCCACATAAAAGACGAATATTCAATGATGAAAGAAACTTATGAAACGAATAAAACCTTCAAAGTCAAAGGACCCTGAAAATGGGTAGAATTATGTTTTATAAAGCCTTCCATTTATATAGCCTAAACATTTGTATGTATGCATGTATGAATTTGGAAACTAAGTCAAGTTTTTGAGAAAAATGAAACAAATTTCGTAGTTACTAGAAGTCGTATCAAAATATGTTTTGTGTATGATACGAGCTGTTTTTAATTTGTGTTACTTTCTAAAGATTTTGTCTAACAATGCCCAAAATATGGTTCTTTACGCTTAATCCAATTTTTGTTTTTGAAACACGTGATGTAATGGATTGTATGAAAACGGCTATAAAACATTTTTTATAAATTGGCTAGAGTTTATAGAACCGGAATTCTCCAGTCATAACTATTTAACATCTTAAAGTACATAAGTACGCACATATACAAAGAAAAGATATAGTTGTCGAAATAATGTCTCTTTTAACATTGTTTTTTTCAAATTCTCGACAATTTTCAACAGTCAAAATAGCACCCGTCCACATCCTGTAACCCAATCTACGATCGTTGTAGACGAATTGCAATTTCAATTTTTACTCGTAACTACCTACAATTGCTATTATTCGCGTTCCGAAACCGAACACCGCACCCATCTGATCCGAAACCACCGCTTCCGTTCACCACCTGTCCCAAATGTTTTTTATTCCGAAATTCTATCGGTGGAATCACATTTTTTACCTGTTTTCCATACACTTCATGTTTGGTACTATAAAAAAAGGGGCCTTGAATCAACCCTCTTCATATAAAGCAACCTGCGATCTCCGGATTAGCCAATTTCTCTTACCCGAAAGCCTTCGATCAGGTCAGGACCTAAGCCACTTTTTACCAATCTCTTTGCATGTTTTTTGCATTTTTACGTCCCCTCGTAAATTCGGGCATGTTCACTGCGCTCGCGTCACCCCGAAGTAATTCCCAAATTTATCAGGCAGTTGCCGATAAAAAAGGGAATTTGTTCACGCCACTCTGGATTTTTTTATTCCGAACAATCTTTTTTTTACAAATTGAAACATCTCGCGCACGCTCAACAAGTTAAAGCGGCGCAGGATCAAGTGGGGTTAATCATGACGGCGGTTTTTTGTTGTATTATTTGATCCAGGGGATTTTTTATCAGAATACCTATAGGCCACTGACGGAATGATTTTTTTGCGCTGTAAACACTTGTGGCTGAATAAATTGACTTGTTGATTACTACACTAGGGATTTGGAGGGTGTTTTTACCAATTTGTTTCCTTTTTAGGGGAAGTGTTGCGTTATCAATAAAAAAAGAACCAATGAAAGGGTGTGGGAAATAATTTTTTGTTGAGGCGGATTGAGTTTCGCATTTTGATATAAAAAGACAAAACTACTGTAGGATCTGTTTGCTGTCCGTTTGCTGCCCATCAAAACTTTTTTCTTCAGGAACGGTTAAAATATATTCAAAACATTTAAAAGAAACGAATTTGCAAGGCATGTTTTTACACTAACAGTCTAACTCACTGAACATCAGAACTTTTGGTGCACTTTCCATTGAATCTAAAATCTAGAAATTTGGGACAAAGAAGAGTGTCATAATAGAAGTAGAGCAACATATTAGAATATCAAGGAAAATAAAGCAAAGTTTGTGATTATGCTTGCGTTTTGAAAAATCAACAAATCTGTGTAGGTACATTATATGTACATACATATATTAAGTACCGAATCCTTGGCGCTCGTTATCTTTACGCGCACTTGGCCGGATTGAATTTGTTTCAAAATTCATGCACGACTACTTATTAGATACAACTCGAGATAACAATTTCCAGTTTCTCAGAGTCTCTGAATGCGAGACTGGAATCTGCATCTCTGACCGAGCCTCTCTGGTGTCGCTGAGCGAGACTGTCAGAAAAACTGTGTGGCATCTCTGAACGAAAGGCTCGAATCTTTCATAGAGAGGTCCAGTTTCTCAACGGAAGACTCAAGTCTTTCATAGAGATATTCCTTCTTCTGTAGTATCAAAAAAAAAGTCTCGTTTTTTTATTTGGAAAAAACATTTTATAAAATTATATGACGAATTATTACTTTTAATTTAAAAACCCAACATATTCTATGAAAACTTATCATCTATTTCTCAATCCTTATCCAGACATCATGATTTTAGACTATATAAAAAATTAACAATATTAACAAAATTGTCTTAATCATTTCAAAAAATAACATAATATACCCAATAAATTTATAAGAATGCTATTAGTATAACGATTATTGTCATTATATAAACAGTTTCGCTCAGCTACACAAGAGAGACTTGATTAGACACGCAGATTCCAGTCTCGCATTGAGATACTCTGAGAGACTGAAAATTTTTATATCGGGATTTTCTAAAAGTAAAAATGATTCAATTATAGCCACCCAGTGAAAACAAAAAATTTAGTATTTAACATCTTAGTATAGGAAGTTTATAAAGGGGAAAAACCAATTAATGAACTAAGCTGGCAATGTATGAATACAGAAATGAATTGAATGTAAACAATTATTCTTGAGTAAGTGTAAACAACAACAAAATTTTTTAATTAGGAGTTATTCGCGCAAACAATCTAACTTATGTAGTTCCGTAATTGAATATACCCATTTCTGGTTGAGCTCATTTTAATGGGTTCGTTGATGAGATACAGCATAATCTCCCATTCACAAGTTGATACTTCATGATATGTATAAGAGTTAGTACCCCACATCAACTACTGAGTATTAGATATTAAAAATTTTCAATAGTTCACACCAGGTAAATTTAAAGCAATTTAGACTCTTTGTTGCCAATTTTAATAAATAAACTCCTTTTTAAGTTTCAAATATTTTAAGGGGTATTAATTTGTACTCACAATGTTTCAATAATATAAACTTCAAACAGTATAATATTTACATTTCACCCAAGCAAAAATCGTAAGAGACACACACAATTTCTCTTAACAGGTCAACATTTTGTGAATAAAATGTTAAGTATTGGTACAGTGTCTTCTACTTTGCTTACTTTATATGAAATATTAAAAAAAACAGAAGAAGCGCAAGAAAAACTGTAACACCAAATACGGAGAAAAATAATTATAATGAAAGGAAAAAAGTAAAAAATGTATTCTATGTCTCGCGGACCATAATTACTCATTCATCAAAAACGGATGAGTAATTTAGATGCTTTGATGGAACATACGTATTTAAATACAAACATACATATATAGACTGTTAAAAACATAACCCTTCCATTTGGCATTATCGTATTCGGGTAAAAAGGATTACAGCTAACGAAATGGCGAGCAGTACTTCATAAAATTTGTCTTCATGCTTTAAACACTTCGAGGATAACAAATATATCGACGTAAAAGACTCTGGTCAACAAATTTTTCCAAATAAATGGCATATTACTTTTATAGACTTTTTTGCGTAGATCGTGCACTTAAAAATAAAAATGCTCAATCAGCTCCTGTGTGAAAAAAATATAAAACTCTCTATTTTGGACATTTTTACAAAAATATGGGAAATAAAGAATCACCATAGAAGTTCTTATTATGGTTTAAACGAAATCCTGAATACTAATAATAATTGCGCTTCCTACAACTTTTCTCTATAATCCTTTCTATACTATATAATAACTTACGATCAGTTATCATTTCTACAATATTATAAGCTTCTGGATAAATCCGTTATTTTGTAATAATTTTTCATAAATAGTCAAAATATTGCATTATATATAACTTTTAATGCATACTATTTATCTCGACTATTAGACTTGATTAAGCAATTCCATTTATCTACAGAAATCCAATAGAAATGATTTGCCAATTATTTCAAAAAAAAGTTGGTCTTGACTAGTATAATCAATGAATTTCAATTTCTAAGAAGGACCGGCATTCACCGCTTGATTTTGGTTTGAGAGGTGACATAAACAACTTAAAATTGCATTTCAGTGAAAATTGAACTTGCCTTGCTGCATACAAAAGCAAAAAGATCAACGACCTACTTAAGAAGTAAGAGAGATTAAAATTTCACTTTCGATCCGTGGCAAAGACTAATCCCTTTTTCGCTTTTCCCGCCGAACCGATGTCATCCAGTGATCAGGCCCCATCCGAGCCGAAATCCAGGCGCATGCCAATTATTTGCTATAAATCACTTTTTCATTTTCTACGGTCAAATGGATGTGGAAAAAAGCATCCATAATACCCAGGAATAAAGAAACATCAAGACGAATATCCACAATTAAAGACGACCGAGGACCAAAAGGATCCGTTCACCTGCGCGCCACCGCTTGAACAACTGGCCCAGACCTATAGGGTCTGGGTCCTGTTCTAGGGCTAAAATGCAGGGATCGCATTTTTTTTCCATCTTGTCACTCGAGCACGAACAAAAATTTTTCAAATGTTCAATTTCTATTTCTGACCAAAAAGGGCGCTAGTAAGAAGGACTGAACAAAAAATCAAAAAAAATCACTGACCCCTGAACTTTGCGGACTCAGCTGATGCTGATTCGGGCAGATGTTTCTCGTGGAGAATGCGATGAAATGTCTACCAACAATGCAAATATGCTCACTCTGGCAGGATGTCTGGTCCTTTCCTCAGGCTGTGATTTTTACCATAAATACACCAAAATTTGGAAAAAAAGGTGTGATTGTTGATCCCCTGCACAAATGCAATGTACTTATAATTCATACATATATCCCTTGAATAGGAGGATGGAATAAAAGGATTGAGATATAGTCAACTGAGTTTCTCTTTGACAAAATGCTACAAATTTCAATCGTACTCACGTCTAAAAATCTTCAATAAACAAAAAAAAAAAGAATCAAAAGGAAATTGAGATTTATGTAAATCAAAAGACTTCTTTCTCCTGCTTATCAGTGTCCAGTCATTTCCCTTTCATTGTCCTTAGAAGAGCACGAGGCATTTTTCAACGCCTGCAATTCCCGGCGACTCCTGGGGGTCAGTCGCCCGGGTGAATATCTTCACAAAGTGAAAATCTGATGAGCGTGACATTTTCATTATCCCGGCGATTTTCATCTCATTGTCCTCTGATTAGGCGAAAACTTTGCGACATGATAAAATCTGCTTGCAAATTAGAAGATTTCAAGAATAATAGGATTAAATTTGTCCGCTTCTTCGAAGATTTTGATAAAGGAAAGGCGTGAAATTTCTGACATAATTTTGGAATTTCAACTTTTCACTAATGTTTTGATTTTTCTTATTAGACTAGATCATTAACTTATTTTTCTCTCGCCTGGCATTCCACATTGCTTACATCTTGGACCTTTATTTCCTTTTTATTTATGATGTTTGTAGGGCTTTCAAAGTCATAAAATGTATTTTGCTCTTTTAGACGAATACATACTCTTTCGAAAAGTTTTTATGCGCTCCTGAATTATTAAATAGATATAAATGTAAGCGGTCTACTCTTAATTCGAGTCCCTAAATCCACCTTACATGTTATTGCTTAACTCTCTTACTGACTAACATTTTCTACTCATCGTCTTTTATTTATTTAATCGTTTCTTCCTATTCATTTTCATTTTTACGTACTTTTTACTATGGATCGTTGCAAGATCTGTAATGCTGTTACTGCAGCCGATGTTATCACATTTTGTGGTTCAGTATTTCATCCAGGTTGCTTGAAGCGTAGCACTAAATCTTCGGCTACAAAAGTTATGACTTGCAATGACTGCCTTGATGCCAAACCTCATCATGTGCTACGCGTTGTGCAGACTTTAATGAATATGATTTCGCATAACCACTCACTCACTCTCGATAAACTGCATCAAGTTTCAAACAACATTTCAAACGTGCAAATTTTATCAGAGGACATACATAACTACAACCCATAATAAACTCGAAAATCTGATCAATCTTATGACTACAGTTAAATCAAATACAATGACCTTGCTGGAAAAATCTCATCAGATCTCTAATAGAATTTCGTTGGTTTTCACTACGCTGGACGATGTCCATACTACGATTTCGAGTGCTGACTGTGCTTCAACGAATCAAATTACTGCACCTATGCCTGCTGTAGAAGATCTTCGTCGCTGCTTAAAGCAGGTTAAGTTTGATATGTCTTCGTTGTCTCCAACTGTCACTGGGAACGGCGACACAATGCGCCTTATCGCTTCGGATGTACCAAACCTGTTGCAGAAATCTAAAGAGGTCGATTCACTTACGAACACTTCTCTTGTAGCCGCTGTGTCTCCTGATGGTACTTCGGTTCCTGGACCCTCGCTGGCTCTTGCTGTGGAGGTGGTTAAACCTGCTGTTTCTGCACCGAAGAAGCGCATTTCCACCAAAAAGGTGTCTACTAAGGAGTCTGCCTCTTCGATTCTAATTAAAAGTTCTCTTCCAGTGGCCCCGGTTTCTGAATCTCGGGATAGTCAGTGTGTGGAGTCGGACGGGATTAAGGATAAGGATATCGTACAGCTGGAACAGCTATCGGCCCAAACTTCCTGTAATTCTATGATATACAAGCTTCGAATGTTGCCTCCGCTCTGAGACCTGCTGTGCGCCCACGATGTGCTTTTGTGTCTCGTCTACATCCGGACACTACTTCGAGTGAGGTAGTGAAACATGTCTCGTCTCGCTAGGGGGTTTCGGGAGATATTCTCTCTTGTTGATGACATCATATCTCCAACGATGTGGCCCAGCGGATCTATAGTCAGAGAATATACTCTTAGACGTCACTCGAATGGGAAGACCGTGCCAAAAAACTGGTCAGCGAAGTCAACATCTACTACGCCAATGTAACAGGTCTTCGCTCCAAGACGGCTAGGCTTTATGTTAATTCTACCAACTCCTGCTTCGATGTCATTTGTCTGTCCGAGACATGGTTGTGCGGCACTATAATGGATTCTGAGCTTTTCGGACCAGATTACCTAGTGTTCCGGCGCGATCGCCATACGGCTACATCTTGTGCACCAGTGTGCTGTTCGCCGCGATATACCTTGTTCTCTTATAGAGTTTGCCAACCACGATGAGCTGGAGTTGTTGGCTGTTCTTCTGAAAATGTCTCACAAAAATGTGCTTATTCTGACTGCGTACATTCCTCCTGGTACAGGTAGTGAAACCTACGCCAAGCTGGCTTCTACTGTCGACGAGCTGTCAAGCTCCTTGGGTCAGACTGATGAATTACTGCTCTTTGGAGATTTCAATTTACCATCTGTTGACTGGAAACATTCTGCAGACAACGGGTTCTTACCCTCGTACGTATCTGCCCCGCCTTTCTACTCTAGTTTTATCGACGATCTTACCTCATCGGGATTGACGAAGTGTTCGCACGTCGCCAATGGGTTTGGCAGATTTCTGGCTTTAGTTTTTGGAACCGACCCCACTTCAACCTTGGTTAAGCGCTTCTTGGTTCCCCTTCTCACACCGTCTCACACCGTTTTACCATCCGGCTCTTCATGTTGTTTTTTTCTTCGACCCCGTGATGGCAGCATCTCCGGTTTGTGACAACTATTGTTTCAATTGTAGAAAGGCTGATTACTCTAAACTAAATAATTGATTCGCTAATTGTAATTGGAGTAATGTTTTCCAAGAACGGGACATTGATTCTACTGTTAATGCTTTTTATAATAACTTATTTACTTGCCTACATGTTTGTGCCCCCATATCCAGATCAAGAGATTCTTCTGGCCCTCCTTGGATTAATGGTTCTTTGAAGCATCTTAAAAATCTTAAATCCAAGGCATGGAAGCGATTCTGTTCTTCGGGGAGCGAGGCGGACTTTCATCATTACTCAAATTTGCATGATAAATTTATTTCAGGGCTCGATGTGGCTTATAAAGAATACATTGGCAATATGAAAGCAGTTCTGTCCAGTGAGCCGAAACGATTTTAAAGTTTTGTTAACTCCAAGCGTGGAACGGACGGTTATCCTTCCTTATTAAGTTTCGGGGAGTTTGAGAGCGGTGACCTTCTTAAGATTGCTAATCTTTTTGGTGAGTTTTTCAAGACTGCCTTTCTTGACGACCCAATTGATATTGACTCTTATGATTTATCTCTCTAACGACATTTCCAGTCACATTGCTGGAAATGAAAGATGTTTTAATTGACGACGATGCAATTATGAAACACATAAAGGGTTTGACAACTTTTCTTGTGGTCCCGATGGTATTCCTGTTACTCTCTTTAAAGAATGCTCCAGCTCCTTGGTCAGTGTTCATGAGTTTTTATTTAATTTATTGATCTCCTCAGGTGTTTTTCTGCTACTTGGAAATCATCTTTTGTTATCCCACTACATAAAAAAGGCAATAGAAGCGATGTAACAAATTACAGACCCGTCGCTAAATTTAGTGCGATAGCGAAAATTTTCGAAGCTCTAATCCAAAATGTTCTGTACTTCAATTGCAAGCCATTTTTGAGCGCGTTCCCACATGGTTTTGTTAAAGGTAGATCTACTATTACAAACCTTCTAGAGTTCTCAAATTTCTGTGTTTCTGCTTTAGAGGTTGGTAAGCAAGTCGATTGTATTTTTACTGATTTCAGTAAAGCATTCGACAGAATAAATCATGTCATCCTGATTCAGAAGCTAGCTGCGCTTGGATTTCCCCCACTGTTTGTTAAGTGGGTTTATTCGTATGTGTCTGGCCGCTGTCAGCGAGTTTCGTTCCGTGGGTCGCTATCGAAGGAAATACATAATACCTCAGGAGTACCTCAGGGAAGCTATCTTGGACCACTTTTGTTCATTATTTATATTAACGAATTATCGACATGCCTTAAGCATTCAGAGATTTTATATTATGCTGAAAACGCCAAAATCTGTCGTGTTGTTTCTTCTTTGCATAACTGTGATACGTTAAATTCAGACTTAGAAGCCTTTCATAAATGGTGTTTGATGAATTGTCTTCCACTTAATATCGAGAAATGTGCTACGATGTTCTTTTCTCGTAAAAAGTCCCCAATCAATTTTGTCTATACAACCCGAGTAAAAATTATCGAAATCTACACGTAGTCCATAGTGGGTTTGTACGTTCGAAATTATTGTAAACGGTACCCGCATGACGTCTATACTAGGTTCGCATGATTTTTAATCCCTTGGAAGGGAAAGAAGCTGTTTTAAACCGGTGCGTGCTGTACCTAGTGCGGACTTGTGGCGAAAAATGAATGAGTTTTTGGTCGATTCAAAATCCACAAAAGGATCGTTTATTATTTTGCCTGTTGCCGTAGAAAATTGTATGGCGGGTTTTTTCCAAAATCTGTCTGGCGCCGATGGTTAAGTATTCCCTCTTCTCTCCCCCTAAATTTTGAACTATTTTACTCAGTTTCATTTGAATCTTCATCGAAGTGAGTGTGTTTCATTTTTCTGTGATATTGACAGGTCCAAAGGTGCAAAAAAGATTCATTTAGATCATCAAAAGACTTTTACAATAGTGTGCCAAAATTTTTTTCGTTGTTGTCAATGTGAGTGTCATGCATGAGTGAAACAGTTTGTATCAAGCGCACAAGGATTTAAAAAAGATATTGTCTTCTTAATATTAATTTATGTTTGAATAAAAAATATATTTCCCAATATTTAATTCTCGTTTTATTTAATTGATTATTTAGTTAATTAATTAAGTATTTTATTAAAAATAATTTTAATCATTGCGTACGTAGTAGACCTATTGGGGATGCGTACGTATCTCCCTAGGGAGTAAACAACCCAAATCCTGGAACTGCTATGGACGCATATATACCTGTATGGCAGGCTTAAAAACCTTAATTCTGGGACTGTTGTGAACGCGTGCATCCCAGCGTGGCAGACGTACTTTTCCGCTATGCAGCCCCGATGTGGATGCATGTAAACTTTTAAAAATTTAGGAGTACCAGACCTAGTGTCGATATGTTCAAATTTGTAGATTATTTTTACTCGGGAATTAATGATTGCGCTTTGACCCGACTTGACAAGACCAAAGATTTAGGCGTGTGGCTGAATTTTCGTTGCACTTTCGACGACCACATTATAGCGATAGTCAATAAAGCTAACTCTACTCTGTGTTTTATTAAGAGACTAGCCGGGTTACCCGGTTTCACCCGGTGTACGAATATTTTGGCCACGCACCGTATTGGGTCCGCAATAAGGACAACCAAAAACCCCCAAAATACCAATTTTCCTGCCAATCCCTTGATATTTTCACTTTTAGGGCGCCATCTTGGATCTGCTAATTTTCAAACTGGCAAAAATAGTAACCTATATGTTGGACCGGAATATGTGTACCTAACTTAAAAAATGAATATGATCGGATCCAGCGTTTAGGCGTGATGGGTTTCCAGGTTTTACCCAGTGCACAAAAATTTTGGGCGCCATATTGGATCCGCCACTTTGAATTTCCAAATTTCTAACATTGATAAGCAATAAGGACATCCAAAGACACCCAAATACTAACTTTCGTGGAAATCGCTTGATATTTTCAATTTTTGACCGGCATCTTGGGTCCGCCATTTTGAAATTCCAAATTTCGAACGTAGATTCGCAATAAAGACTTCCAAAAGCACCCAAATACCGAATTTCATGGAAATCACTTGATATTTTCAATTTCTTGCCGCTATTTTGGGTCCGCCATTTTGAAAATCGCGAATAAAAAATAGTCTATATGTTGGGCCGGAATATGCAGTACTTTCACCCAAAAAATGAAAATGATCGGACTAGGAGTTTAGGCTTGATTGAGCAACAAACAAACAAACCAACTTTGGATTTTATATACAGGATGTTCATCGGTGGGACGGAAATATTGGAGGAGGTGAAAGGTCAGGCCGAGACAAGCAAAAAATCGTAGAGGTGGGGGGTCAATCTTTCACCATTCGGCAGTTACAGGGTGATTCGTAAATCAGAATGTTGCCTTATATGGGAACCGCTATTGTATTTGTATTCCTTTTTTTTTCTTTTTTCTTATCTTTTATTTCCCGATTATCGCCCTACTTTTCTCCGAAATTCACGTTATTAACATACCTGTGCTTATTAGATGGATCTACTCTATGCTATCACAGAGGCTACTTTTCTCGGAATGCGGCACCGATACGGTAATGAAGGTAGAGAAAGGCTGTCCACAAGGAGGAGTACTCTCACCGTTACTGTGGTGCTTCTTAGTAGACTCACTTTTAGACGAACTACAAAGTCACTTGTTTGTGGTGACTCGCTTAGGGTTGTCTGCAGTAAGATGCAGAAAACCCTAGACAAGATCCAGAACTGGTGCGAGAGACAAGGCTTATCAGTGAATCCTTTGAAAACAACACTTGTGTTGTTTACTAGGAAAAGGAAACTCGTTAACCTTAAGCTCCCAATTTTGAAAGGTGTAACCATTCAACTCTCCAAAGAAGTGAAATATCTCGGAGTAACTTTGGATAGTAAACTGACTTGGAAGGCTCATGTCGAACACAAAGCATCTCGAGCATTGAACGCCTTCTGGCAATGCAGAAGAGCTTTTGGGAAGACGTGGGGTCTAAAACCCGCTATTGTGCACTGGATGTACATAGCTATAATTAGACCCATCATTACATATGTGTCAGTGGTCTGGTGAAGTAGAACGGAGCTAAAAACTACCTGTACTATTCTCCACAGAGTACAGAGGGAGGTCTGCATAAGGATAACGGGAGCATTTAGCTCGACCCCTAGTGCGGCCCTCAACGCAATGCTTAATTTGCTGCCCCTGGACCTTGCAATCCAGGAAGAGGCAATGAAAGCTATATGTCGACTAAGAAAGTGTGGACTATGGCATGATGAACATGCTATCGGACATGGCGTCTTAACCCGAAGGCTAGAAGAGCATGGCGCTCCTCTTAACATGCCGACAGACGATATGACGCATATTACCATGTTCGGAAGAAGATTTCAGATAAGTTTTCCGGCAAAGGAAAAATGGGACGATCCCAACACCTTGCTGAATAGATTAACTGACGTTTTCTATACAGACGGATCGAAAACCTTAACAGGCACGGGCGCTGGATGGTATTTGAACGAAACAGTCAAATACAGTATATCACTCGGTACAACCGCAACGGTTTTTCAAGCCGAAGTGTTTGCCATTCTCGAAGTGGCTAACTGGATAATTGCCCATAGGAGGAGGAGTAAAAGGATTGGCATCTGCAGCGACAGTAAGGCGGCTCTTGTCACTCTACTTAACCCTACCACCACGTCAAGGATTGTCCAAGAATGTAAGAAAAGACTTAACTCTGCTGCCAAGCACAACCAGGTCCATCTTATATGGGTCCCCGGTCACCAGGGAATCGATGGTAATGTGGCCTCTGACGCTTTAGCGAAGGAGGGCGCAAACTGTCCCTCTATGGGACCGGAGCCCATCATTGGTGTTAGCCCCACAGTGTTGAAAAACTGGATAACTAGATCCATGGATTCAATACATGGTCAAAGATGGTTCAGTATATCAACCTGCAAATTCACCAAATGGTTCATTAGCCGGCCGGACAGTAACACTACAAAATTCCTAACCTAGGTAAGATGGACTGCAGAACGCTGGTAGGGACGGTTACGGGACATAACACATGCGGTAAGCATATGAATACCCTAGGGATCATTAGCGACCCAACGTGTCCTTCGTGTGGGGAGGACGAGGACAGCACGGAGCACTTCCTCTGTAACTGTCCGGCCTTCTCCCCGTGCGCGCATGACGGCATTCGGCGCTGATGTAATGAGAATGGAGGACTTCAATTCTCAATCCCTATCTGATGTTCTTAGTTTCGTCAAGAGGACTAAAAAGTTCGGATAGGGCTGGGGATGAGTGCAATGGACCGTGGTCTGAGGCAGTCGCCTCCCCCTTAACTAAGAAAAAAAAAAAAAAAAACATACCTACTTTTTATTTTTTTTTTAGTTACCTATCTAATTACCTTTCCAAAAAGGTGCAACATGCGCAAGTAGAAAGGGGTTGCAAAAGTCCTGAAATTAAAAGATCCTCACAGGTACCTAATTACTTTATTGCACCATAATGGAAAAAGTCGTTAAGTAAACAATTTTTATGACAGCAAGGTCGGACATGTTTGTTTAGGAAACACAGGTAGTAAATTTTTATTATTTCACCAAAACTGTTATAAAATAAGTAACGTAATCTCACTACATGGCGTTTTTAATTAATGATATACAATATTGACTCCTAAGTATCCTGACGCTCCGTTTCTAATACCTCCTATGAATTATGGTATAAAAATGTGTAAGTTTGAAAGGACATTGATCAGAGTTGAAGAAGCAATCGATAAAAACGGGTGTTGAACAGAAAAAATTAAGAAAAATGGCAGAATTCAGTGTTGAAGAGTATGCCGATATAATTTACGTGTACGGTTTAGTAGACGGGAATGATATTGAGGCCGTACGGGAATACCAAAGGAGATTCCCGAATTGGCGTGTACCTGACAGAAGGGTATTTTCAAGGACTTTCAGGAGGTTAAAAGAAACCGGAAGTGTAACCGCCCGCAGAGCTGAAGCGCGATCAGGAACATCGGCCGATTCAGCGGCCGCCGACCAACAAATCCTCAACATCGTCAGGAACAGCCCTGAAATAAGCATCAGGCAGGTTTCACGACGGCTAGGATTATCTTCAGGGAGAGTATGGACGGTTGTGAACCGAGAGGTACTACATCCATACCACCACATCCCGGTTCAAGCACTACATCAAGGAGATTCCGAGAGGCGATTGTGGTTCTGCACTTGGCTGCTCGAGGCTGACATCGAAAACAGAAGGTTTCTAGACCGAATTCTGTGGACGGATGAATTGCAATTCACCCGGGATGGCATCACAAACTTCCACAACCTCCACACCTGGTCAGATGTGAACCCACATAGGACCAGGTGGCGGTCCTTCCAGCAAAGATTTAGTGTAAATGTCTGGGCTGGCATCATTGGCAACCAATTGATAGGACCCTTCATCTTACGCCAAGTGCTGAATAGTCAGCTATATTCTGACTTTTTGGAGAATACCCTTCCGGGTCTCTTGGAGGACATCCTCGTCGAAGGTTGAATGAACATTACGCAGAGCGCTGGATTGGACGAGGTGGACCGATTCCTTGGCCTGGTAGATCACCGGACCTTACTCCACTGGACTTTTTCTTATGGGGAATGATGAAAGATGAGGCTTAATCAAGACCAATCAACACCAGAGAAGAATTAGTTACCAAGATTAGGACTGAAGCGACGAAAATACGGGAGAGACTGGCTACCATAGACCTCAAACGCGGAATCAGACGAAGGCTACTTGCATGCATCGAGACTGGCGGAGAACATTTCGAATTTGGTGCAAAAATTCGAGCTATTGGGACAAGTTAGTGATGTGAAGAGTCGAACTCGTGCTCGTAGTGTAAGAACAACAGAAAATATTGCTGCTGTAGCTCTCAGTATAGAGGAGAACCCAGGTTTGTCCATTCCACGCCGTTCTTTGGAATTGGGTATTCCAAAAACCACTTTACACCGTATTTTGCATAAAGACTTGGGTCTTAAGGCTTATAAAGTTCAGTTAACTCAAGAACTCAAGCCTGCCGACCATCAACAACGTCGTGTCTTTGCTGATTGGGTGTTGGAAATGCATCAAAATAACCCCGAATTTCATCGAAAAATCATTTTGAGTGATGAGGCACATTTTCACCTTGGAGGCTACGTTAATAAACAGAATTGTCGCATTTGGGGTTCGCAAAATCCAAGAACGATTATTGAACAGCCTCTCTATCCACAACGTGTAACTGCTTGGTGTGGTTTTTGGTCTGGGGGCATCATCGGGCCTTATTTTTTTGAAAATGAAGCTGGAGCGACTGTTTCGGTGAATGGATTGCGCTACCGAGCAATGATTAATGAATTTCTATGGCCACAATTGGAAGATATTGATGTGGACGATGTTTATTTCCAACAAGACGGCGCTACGTGCCACACAAGTGGCGAAACCATCGGTCTTTTGCGTGAAAAGTTTCCAGGCCGAGTGATTTCTCGAAACGGCGATCACAATTGGCCGCCGAGATCATGCGATTTAACACCTCTGGACTTTTTTCTCTGCGGCTACGTGAAAGATAAAGTCTATGCTGATGGTCCTCAGTCAATTCAAGAGCTCAAAGAGAAGATTCGTGCCGTTATCGACGAAATACAGCCGCAAATGTGTGAACATGTAATGGAAAATTTCATGAAAAGAGTATGGTCCTGCAAATGTAGCCGTGGAGGCCATTTGGATGATGTTGTTTTCCATTATTAATGGCAAGTCGTCCTCTAACGAATGAAATAAAAATTCGATGATTTTTGTCAAAGAATACGTGTTTTTTCCATAAATCAAAATGAAACCTCTAATTGGAAAACCCTATAGGTGGTTTAGTAGAAAAAAATCGACAAGCGAATTGAAACTGCGGAACTTGTTTAATGAAAGTAACTATTGTGTAAAAAAGAAAAAATCGGAAAAATTAGCTTAAGTAGTTATCCACACTTGCGTAAATAAAACAAAAAAATTAAAAACAAAAAAAAATTAATTGTGAACTGCTCCCATAAATTTATGGAAAGTGCTTTTATAGAGTAAGAAGTTAACGCGGTCTCGAGGAATTCTATTCTCGTCTCTCTTGTTGTTTAAAAAAATATATAACGGAAACTTTAACAAATTTTCTGACATCTAGATCTTATTCGACTACAATTTCTTTTTGGCAATGAGTATAATCTCAACAATCTAATTAAACCCTCTATTCTAACTACTCCAGAGACGAACATTGCTAGCCAACAACAGCCTTCAACGTCACAGCCCGCGACTTCCTAACCCCTTGACAAGCTTGTAGCCGGTATAGTAAATCGTATCCTCCAAAGCGAAGGGCGACAAATTGTGAACACGATAATAAACCCTAATTCTGACAATTTTATAGGGACAGACCAAGTTATTCACCCGCAATATCGTGATAATTTAGGGGAGTTAGGTCAAATACCTGACGTTGTCAGATGCCCAAAAGAATTCACTGGTCAGCCAGGAGATTTCAATTCGTGGAAAAAAAGCGTAGACCGTATTCTACGGCTGTATAACAATATCAAAGAAACGCCTAAATACTATGGCATCCTTAATGTCATACGGAATAAAATTTCTGGACAAGCCGACGTGGTGTTAGAATCCTATAACACCGCTATCGACCGGAAGTGCATAGCGCGATGTTTAACAATGCACTATGCCGATAAACGCGATCTATCCACACTCGAATACCAAATGACTTCCCTACTGCAAGGGAATCTTACGGTGCAAGAATTTTATCATTCCGATTACTCCCACTTATCTCTCATTCTTAACAAGATCGTTTGCATGGAGATAAGCGATGAATCTCTGACTTTACTAACGCAGACTTACAGGGACAAAGTGCTCGATACTTTCATTAGAGGTCGAGACTTCTAGGCATACGAGAACCCGCTGACCTGCCGCAGGCATTACATCTCTGTCTAAAATTGGAAAATCAGAGTTACAGAACCCAGTATGCATTTTCATACCACGGACAATCACGAATGGTTTCAAAGCAAGACGTACCCCCAGTACCTACCTGTAGAAACATAACAAATCAAAACAAACCCAACCGTCATGGCAACAAATCACCCTTCTATCCGTAACTAGCATACCTACCTCAATCCAAATTTCCAGAATGCCTACAAGCCTCCAAACCCAAATAGCCGCCATAATCAATTCCAACCAACTCGTCCTACTGCACCTAAACCCCAAGATCGGAACCGATGGACGTGGCTCAAAGCATACAATCACGTAGAATCAACTACATGAATAGGCCACCCCAAAATCTGATGTACGGGGAAAGGCCTTCACAAAACCCACCAGTACCATGCGTGCCTTACAAAACTTAACGTAATTTCCACATGGAGACACAGGAAATCAACCATGGCGAGTTCGACTATATGTACTTATGAAGAAGCTGAGGACGAGCAATATGATCAATTACTGGCCGAATACGCGAAGCAGTACGATGAGAACACCACAGAGACGGAGCCAGCCGATTTCACAGATATTAATTTTTTAGATTAAACTGCTCCTCACTGTCCTACTTCGAGTGCAGAACGAGGAGCGGCGAAATGGTAAAAATACTTATAGATACTGGATCCAATAAGAATTATATCCAGGCAAATCTCGTCCCGAATCAAATCCCCTATTCACAACCTTTCTACGCAAGTTCTATCGGAGGATACACTAAAGTTAGCCACCACACTTTCGTAAATTTATTTGGCCTCAAAGACACAAAAATAAAGTTTTTTTTACTAGATTCTCTAAAGTCTTTTCACGCCACGGCCACGTCTGCCGTAATCTATACAAGAGACAAATAGCATATGTTAATAGAAAATAAAGTTAAAATTAAAATTAAGCAACAAGCCTGCACGGCAATAAACAAAATAGATATTAGAACCGATCACCTAGAACTACAGCAGAAAAATAAAATTAATAACTTAGCTAAAGAATTTTCTAAATTATTTTCTGACCCGGACGAAAAATTGACTTTTGCTACCGTTGTAAAAGGAGAAATACGAACAATTACTGACAACCCATGTGTACTCAAAATTTTACCCCTACGCCATGGCTCTCAAAGATGAAGTGGAGAAACAAGTACAAGAACTTCTAAAAGACGGCATTATTAGACCATCCAGGTTTCCATACAATTCACCCGTATGAATAGTGCCGAAAAAACTAGACGCCTCGGGAGACCATACAGAATGGTAGTGGACTATAGGAAGTGAAACACGGTTATTATTGCCGATAAATACCCCATTTCAGAAATAAATGAAGTTTTGTCACAATTAGGCCAAAGCAAATGGTTTTCCGTCCTTGATCTTAAGAGTTGATTCCACCAAATCCCACTCAAAGAAAAGGATATTTAGAAGACAGCCTTTTCCGTGAATAACGGAAAATACGAATTCAGTAGGTTGCCTTTCGGCTTAAAAAACGCGCCGTCGATTTTCCAAAGAACACTCGATGATATATTGAGAGATCATATAGGAAAAATTTGCTATGTCTATATAGACGATATTATGATCTTCAGTAAAGATGAAGACACACACTTTGAGAATATTAGGAAAGTTTTCCAAACGCTTAAGAACGCAAACATGAAAGTTCAACTTGATAAATGCGAATTTCTTCGCAAAGAAGTTGAATTTTCAGGATTCGTTATTTCGGCCGATGGTATAATAACCAACCCTAAAACGGTTGAGGCCATAAATGTTCCACCCCCTAGAACACTGAAAGATCTCCGTTTCTTTCTTGGTCTTTCAGGGCACTATCGCAGGTTCATTAAGTCATATGCGAACCTAGCGAAGCCCCTTACAGCCCCCTTAAGGGGGGAAGGAGGAAGAACTTCCAAAAACCTCTCAAGCAAAATGGCTATTTAGCTCGATGATGAAGCCATGCAAGCCTTCAAGAAAATAAAAAACTCCCTAATATAGGATCATTTACTTCTAGCCTATCCTGACTTCAGTAAAGAATTTCAACTCACCACAGACGCATCAAACTACGCAATAGGCGCAGTGAGGGCACAAAAAGATAGACCGATAATATTCATTTCTAGAACACTTAGTAAGACAGAAGAGCATTATGCAACAAACGAGAAGGAAATGCTCGCTATAATATGGGCTCTTAACACTCTTAGAAATTACCTGTACGGCACAGCCAAGTTGAAGATATTTACAAATCACCAACCGCTAACTTATGCACTTAGTAACAAAAATAATAACAACAAAATGAAGAGATGGAAAGCCATACTCGAGGAGTATAATTACCAACTATTATATAAACCTGGGAAGACGAACGCTGTAGCGGATGCACTCTCAAGACCCCCACAAGCAGCCCCAGTCAATTCATTTACCGGAACACAACATAGTAGCGATAGCTCTGATCAAAATCTCATACCCACCTCCGAAGCCCCAGTAAATGTCACAAACCCCGATTAAAAATTACACCCCTGAAGAAATTGTCTACGTTAAATTGAACAAACGTATAGGGTCATAATTATCTCCCAGGTATAGAAAAGAAATAGTGAAAAAAAAACCAAATCTAAAACCATTTTAACCGAATCCGGGAAAGTCGTTCATAAAAGCAACGTTAAAAGTTAAAATTTCTTTCCAGACTGCTTAGTACTCTCTGCTCGGCAGAGGAACAAATCTTGCATTACTCAAATTCCAAAATAATTACATGAACTACTGGCACATCGAAATTACAAACGGGAACCTTAAAACTTATTGACGTTATCGACATAGAGCCTTATATGCAAATTCTCGACGAACTGGAACTTCATTTAAAAATCAGGTAGACGCGAGCGACCCCATGCAGCCATTCCTTTCTCACGAAATTATTAGAATCAAGTCATTTATCAATAGAATTAAACCAAAATTGAGGAAAAAGAGATCTTTGGATTTTCTCGGAACCGCATGGAAATGGTTAGCCGGAACTCCGGACCATGGCGATTTTGTAATCTTGAAAGGAAAAATAAATGATATGTTAAAAAACAATAATAAGCAGGTATAGTCATAAATAAATCGATTTTTGAAAGACTAAATAATATCACACTATAACGAATAAAATTATGGAAGCATACAAAGCCAATAATAGCAGGAAAATAATGTTAATAAACAAAATTAAATATAAATTAGACCTAATTAAGGAAGAAATATTAAACGTAGATTACGCTTTACATTGGGCGAAAGCCAATATTGTAAACTCGTTCATTTTATCTAACCATGAAATAAATATAGTGAAAGAACTCTTTGAAAAAAACAATGTTCCATATTTAAATCTAGAAGAAGCCTTAGACTTTGCTGAGATAAAAATTGCCGCAAATAACGAAACTTTGTTATACATTATAAGCATACCTAGCACAAAATCCGAAATCTCTAAAACTTTAATTCTCAAACCTGTAAAGAAAGAAAATCTCATAATTAAATTACCCTTCAAAAATATCCTACATTGTGACAAAAAACATGCTGGAATCAAAAAAAAAGTCTAACAAACAATAAACTGACTATTTGTAATAATAAGCAAATTGTAGATCTAAGTAACACAAATTGTAAAACTAATTTGCTCGAAAGTCGGCCACCGAACTGTACCGAAATCGACAACCGCCATATCTTGACCGTCGAAGAAATTTTTCCAGGAACAATATTGCTGAACCAATTCACCGGGACCATCTTGATCGACAAGGAAGCGACATACCTGGCAGGCAGTTTCATTATTTAACATCACAATGCAACGCTTAATATTGGGAAGCTAACATTCATCGCTAACGAGCTCTCCAAAATGAAACCTCTACCTCCAGTCGTGCAACCCGATCCTGCATTTAGGACCGTAGAAGAAGTCTTAACTCTACAGGCTATGAAGGACCTTCAACTTACTAAACCTGGACGCATAAGCCAGATCGAAAAAAAAAGACGAGCAGGTTACCTAACTTCGGCCTAACTACCACCTTAATCATGTTCCTGAAAACGATTGTTATCCTAAGGGCCATCAACTGCTGCAAGAAAAATCCCGCACGCACTACGGATACTACAGAAGCTCCGATCCCGAGGACTATCACATTAAGAGAAGATCCAATCTTGGAACAGCAGGTGAACGTACCCATCATCGAAACCGCTAGTGTTAACCAGATACAATACTTTTAAGAATGAGGACATTCAAATCTAAGGAGGAAAGAGTTAACGCAATTCACGCCGAATTTGCTTTCACGTGCCCACAACATCATTTCACATGGGTAATATGACGCGATCAATAACCCGGTCCGAAGTCAGCAACCTAATTACACTTATGCTGAGCAGAACACCTACGGCGGAAATTACCCAAGCACGCAGACAGCTGATGTTAGCTTTAAGTCATCAAGTAAAGCCAATAAATATTTGTAATTAGCATTAAGTACCTTAAGTTTGGTTCTGGCAATAAAGTGAGGTAGATCAGATCGTTAGTCTGGTCCGAAAAATTAAATTGTGTTTTTTTTATATAAAGAAATTATATAAAAATTTAACTTATATCCACCTACAAACGAAATCATTTGTTTCATGAAGGGTGTTGTCTAAATTCTCTTAAATCTTATAAAAACTAAACCACCAAATGCTCAAAAATCCCAAAATCTTTATTTCTCTAAATTCACAGTCGACCGTAAAAAATTGACCTTTTTTCACCTTACTCATTTGAAGTCGCGACCCATTAAAAAAAAACTTCTCGGGCATAGGCTGCAGTCGCGTGTCAATCCCAACAACTTCCTCTTCCTTAATTTTTCCGTCTTGCGCCCACTTGAGACGATCCCTAAGGAAGATCGCACCCTGTCCATCGAGGGCTGCGACCTTTTCCTCGGGATACTTCACGTAATAACAGGGATAAGGAACAGGAATGAAAACAGATTTTTCTCTACTCCAGTGTGAAATAGGAGCCTCAAGTCGTGCACGTGAGCGCCGCCGTCGCGCAGCCTCCCTCGTCTCAGTTTCACTCGAGCATGCCGCATGTGATTGTGAACCGTGCCAACAACGTCTTAAAGACGGAGTCGCAGTTCGGTTTGATTTCGTGGTCTTAGACAAATCAAGGGCAAGGGCATCTTAACAGAGGTGCCTAACTTAAGGGAATGTTCTATGAATAGAACAGGAACAGCACAGTGCGGGTGTAAGTTGAAAAACTTGGTTCATTAACAACAGGAGCAGCTAGTCGTCATTTGCGTTATCGCCTGCTAATTTGCCTCAACTAAATAACAATTTTGTTTTAATTTTATTAAATGAGACTTTCTGGAAAGGGTGATGGCATGCACTACCTCGTTAAAATCAACACGTTGGAGATTTTCATACCAAACCAAAACCAAAGAGAAGAAGCTTTATTTTATTATAACATTCGTTATTTATTGAGAATTGTTTCGTATAGAAATATAAAAATTCTTTATTACACAAAGCAAAAAAATACCAAGAAATACGAAGTAGAGATTAGAGAATAGCAAAATATTTAAAAGTGATTAATTGAAATTGTAAATAGTTTCCTTAAATGAGCCGAAGGATCAATTTGGAATCTGTCATGATTTCTCTGAAGTAACGGGGAATTAAAATATATGTATATACTACATATCTGGAGCAAGGCTCTGGACAGTACGAAAATGTTACAATTTCTACTATTAAATGCGGATCCCACAACATGACGATAAAGTTCGTTAACTAAGGTTATGTTTAATAGACAGTTAAATATGCGATTCAGAGCTTATTCGAGATAATAGTCAGAGAGCTCGTGACAAAAACTGTATGAGTTTTGTAAAGGCCCATATTTCAATATGGCTTAGTATTAAGGGTGTACATGTACATGTCAAGGCTCATATTCCAATATGATTTAGTATTAAGCGTGTACAGTTAGCGCCTCATCCACTCGCAAGGTCAGGTACTGAAACACCTGGAGTGGGCAGACTTTGAAGTATGTTAAATAATTATGCACATGCACAACAAGTGTTTCGTAATAATTGAAAATTGGGGCTTAACTAGCTTATACAAAAGCCCGCGAAGAAGTGATCACACGCGCATAATTATGGAACGCGGGGTATTAGTTTTTCCAAAAATGAGATCGGCATGCACAATCAAATAATTTCAAGTCTCCGACGAATGAATTAGCTTACTACGCAAACAAGATGCATTCATCTGACGAAGTTGTGTCACAGCCAAAGGCGCTGATTCAACGGAGCATATTCCCGCCGGTTGAATGAATCGTGCTCATTTGGTTTTATTATAATTAATTGTTGATTTATTTGATTTTTATTAATTTTTTTGTATAAATAACAATAGGAATAAAGAAACCAGAAGTGGTTATCATACCATCACGGTATTTGTTTCATACACATCAACCTTTTTCATGGTCCTTCGAGCGCTTTCGGTAAAACTAAAGGCCGTTCTCCAATGCACGGACCAACCAACCAAGAAATGTTGCTTTACAGATTTTTTCTAAAATACAACATCCCAGGAGTAATTGGATGTATTGACAGAACTTTTGTTTCTATAGTGCGGCCTGTGGAAAATGAGGAATGATATCACTGCCGCAAAGGTTAACATTCACAAAATGCCCAATTGGTAAGATAAACTGGAGAATTATCTGTTTATATACCGAAAATTATTTTCAGATTACCGATGCCGACCTAAATATTTTGCATGTTGACCCAACTTTTGGTGGTGCCACCTACGATAGTTTTATTTTTAATCATAGTCAGATAAAAGATCATCTTAATGATTTGATAAATTTTGGTGAAGCTGTATATCTTCTAGGTTAGTATCTGGTCTTAAATTGTAATTTTTGAAGTGACCGAATTCAGGAGAAAAATATTTAATATATTGAATTCTTTTTTAGGTGATTCAGGGTATTCTCAGCGAACTTTCCTGATGACACCTGTGACTGTTGCTGAAGGAAATACTTCTGAAGCTTATTATAATAAGATACATGGAAAGGCTCGCAATATGGTGGAAAGAGTTATTGGAATACTCAAATGAAGATTCCGGTGCCTTTTATCTCACCGGGTTCTCCATTATCAACCTCATATAGTGGCAAACATTGTAACTGCATGTTGTGTGTTATGTTAAGATTATGAAAATAAAATATTAAGTTTTATGGATTTATTTAAAAATTTCGTATAAACAAAGAACACTAAAAAAGTAGTGCTTCTGCTAAGGGTTTTAGTCCATCGCCGAGGGATTTTAACGCACCAGCCACCAATCGGTTACTCTCTGCATTTTGCTCCATCATCTTTTTTAGTAATTGGCTGTTTGTCTTCTCTAATTCCATGCGTTCTTCTTCCGCCCTCAAGAATCGCTCAGTTATACTAAACAAATGAGTTCTTCTTTGAGAGGGTGGAGAACTTTGGACGGTTTGCCTTGTACGTCGGCGCCGTGGAGCTGAAAATAAAATAACATTATTATTTTCTATAACTATCATACTTTTTCCTCGTTACAATATGTACGTGTTAATATATATGAAATACTTACTTGAAAACCCAGTAGCGGTAGGTCTCTAGTATGGAGATTGTACCTGAGGAGATGGTTGGTGAAGTTGAGGAGACTGATGAGGTGAATTGAGAGGAATTTCCGTCGATGAATTTAAATACAAGAAAAGTCTATAGAAAAAACTCAATAATTACCTCAGACTGGAATGTATAAAGCGCCTGCGATGGGCCTGCTACTGACATGGTTGGACTTGGTTGGTTTAATAAATCCTAATACAGTAATAGTTACTTTATTATTATAAACCTCTATAGCAGTGTCATCCAATTCAAGTAATGTCCCACTTAAGGGCTAAGCTGAACTGGTTGTCGGCTGTGAAGAAGGGTCCTAAAAACTCATTGCAGATTAATATAAGTTATATGTTATTATATAATTTTGAACGAACTACGAAACATTCATGAAAAGGCTGAACTCCCAAATTAACATCGGCCATTGCGAAGTTTTCACCCACCATCACAGTTACAATTCTCTCCTCCACTTCGGAGAGGTCCACTACATTCTCCACACCTCCACCGGTCTTTCCCCTGGCAGCAGCTCGTGTTGCGGCCTTTTTCTTCACGGCGATTTTCTTATCGCGCCAGTACTGTATTAAAATTATGCAGAAGCAAAATATGTTAAGGAAAACTAGCACAACTAGTATCAAAATAAAGATATATATTACCTTTACCTATTGCTGTCAAGATTTAATGGTACCACCTCCACCGTTTATTTTTCGTCCAATTGCTGCCACTCCGACCGGGTCTTGTCCCTGACATTTTGGGTCCTGGAAAACCCTTTCGCTATGACAGGATTATTTTCCATGTACTCGACCAAAGCGTTTACTTTCGCTGCTGATGGGTGGGCGGTTCGTTCGCTTGAGAACACAAAATTTAATTTTGAAAAATTATAACTTGTATATAAATTTATACTTACCACATTATTATTAAAACTCATGCTCGGTTAAACTTTCTGACACAAAAAAAAGCCAAATCTTACTTTAATGTAACATTATTATTATTTTTATTTGTTTGTGCTATTCCCACAGCAACATCACCCGTATATGACGTAGTTGTAAATATAATGCACAATTCGCTTCACTTTTCACTTTTATGTGCTAAGAGAATACCAAATTAAGACTAGGTGAATTCGAAGTCGAAGCGAGCGTGAATCACTTGACGAAACTCGTCGTCGAGTTTGTATTTTATAGAATAGCGCGGCAGATTAGTTGCTGACACTCATGCAGAGCTTTAATTTAAAGTGGTCAGCGGACTGAATCTATCTCAATGTATTATGTACTAACCAGAAGAAAGTTGGTGGAAAGTTGAATATACACGTGCAGCCCGTTATGCCTGTGACACACATGCAGTATAGATACCATATAGTACACGGATGTACTACGTGTGTGTCACTGAATACCACCTTAATACCAGGTGAGCAAGCTGGTATAAACGTAGTATCGATACTAGGGTTTTTCCATGGTATACAAGCATTTTAGTGACTACAGCGCCGATTTCGAGCAGTGGGAAAAATTTGAACGTAAAAATTTGTCAATTTTTTAAAATTTATGTGTCACTTACGCAAGGCTAATGTCAGTTAATACTCGGTTTCGTGGGTAATTTTGAATTTGAATTTGGTTTATCACAATGCAAATGTCAATTAATACCAAATTGCTGTGTGTCACCTAGTATAGTATACATAGAGAATGCCACGGTATCCGAACCTTGGTATCTATGTATACTAGCTGTGTGTCACAGGCATTATGGTGCGCCAGGATAGATATTAATTTGTAAAGATGATAAGTTTCTGTTGATAATAGCGGCAACTTAATATCAAACCGCCATTCCACACTGGGTGCATCAACTCCTTGATGGTATCACTGGTATCACTTTGGTTTCGACCATGCACACAAATTGAATCGTGCGTGAAAACACATTTTTGAGAGACTATCTTGCGAGTGTATAGACCTTTCGAAAATCATTGCGGAGCGAAAGAGCCGATTTTGTGAGGCTTTACCTGAATTTAGGCGAAAGAGCTCTCAAGTGAAGCCAAATCGGTTAAACCATACCAGGACCAGGGGTGATTTAACGATCAACTCCGCACTGGTATTACTTTGGTTGCACCGAGTGCAACCTGACCAGTACCCTTTGCTTCTTATCTGTACCTGCTGCCTTGGGACAAGGCGTCAGAAGTTAATTTCACTAGTGACGAGAAATCTTAAGGCCACACATCGGGAGTTTTGAGCAAAAATAACACGTTTTTTGAGAGACGATTTAAAAAACAGTTTAATAGATATTAACAAAATATTTTTACACACAATTTTGCATTATTATAGATTATAAAAA
Source organism: Tolmerus cingulatus (assembly GCA_959613345.1). NCBI lineage: Eukaryota > Metazoa > Arthropoda > Insecta > Diptera > Asilidae > Tolmerus > Tolmerus cingulatus. Next base: position 16,784,329 of record OY390709.1, on the reverse strand, counting down.
AATAATTTTTTTTTTTTGTAAAAGTTTTCATTGTTAAAGATAGCGTTAAAGTTGTTGCCTCAAAAAAAGGTGGAAATCGCCGCACATCATAACTCGCCTCTTGGTCGTCGGAAAGAAATGCATGTTAATTTAGGCACTAAAATACACATCTTAACCCCCATTGAAAAAAAAATATTCAAAATTAAAAAATTTACAAATATTTATGACTTTGAAAAAAAAGTTGCAAATTGGATGGTCATTTTTGGTCCATTTTGAGCGTGTAAAAACTAAAATAATTTATCCAACAAGTTCATTGAGGCTTAAGATATATTGAATTGCATAACAAAAAAGTTAAAACAAAATTTGAAAATCGATCCTGCGGGCCCCCCGTTTTGAAAAATTGCGTTTTGAGATAAATGCATTTGAAAGTTCGGAGTATGAGAAAATCAATATTACCTTTTATTTGTAGACTTTTATTATGCGATATAGAATCTTTATTATTAGCGGGATTTATTTGATATGTTTTGTACACATTTTTGAATAGTTGTACATCAATAATTAATAATAAAAATGGATTTTCAATAAATTTTTTCCCGATGTGTGGCCTTAATGTTCCTGCTAGCTTCTCCTCTGGTGGAACAGCTCGCCGTAAAAGTGTGTCTGTTTTAGAGATTGTTTTACTTACGCGTCGCCAAATGTAATTAAAGGAATTTTCATCCATTCTTATAAATTTTAGTGCATCACTACAATTCGAGATTCGCAGCTCCCTCAGAATATGTTTATAATTCCCTTTTATATCCCGGAAATTCCTACATTCTTTAACCCAACATTTTCTCTTGGGACAGTAGGTACTATCATAGAAAAACTAAGTATAAAGAAGTTTCACGCTGAACAAAAAATAGTAAAGCACCTTACAACAAAAATATATATAAAAGCGGTCTAAGAAAAGACAATGTTCCCTTGCAGTACTTGAAAGACATTTTACCATATTTGGAAGGTATTTCATTCGAAGATGAGCAAAAAACATACTGGAAAAAAGGAATTATTCAAACTGTCACAGCTATAATAAATATTTCAGAGATTCTTCTTTTGGATTATCCCGATTCATCATTTGTCCTGACATACAAATTTAATCAAGATCCATTGGAAAATCTCTTCTCACTTATAAGGAGCAAAGGTGGGTACAATAAAAACCCCTCTCTTTACAATTTTAACCATATTGTAGCAAAAATCCTTTCACATAAAGTAGTGGAAGCTACATCTAGTGGAAAAAATTGCTTAGATGATGATGAGGATTTTCCAGAAGAATTATTTTCCGTTCAGTCAACTAATCATTTAGCTACTGATAGTGAAATAAGTAAAGTAACTGAAAATAGTATTACTCAACCTCAAGAAACTGAAAGCCAAGAAATTGAAACCATGGGTACTGAAGCATCAGAATATGTTTTTTTTGATGACGATATTTTAGTTGAGAATACATCTTTGCGGTATTTTATAGGTTTTATTCTCTTTAAGATTCTTCCAAAAATACAGTGTAAGGATTGTGAAATTCGCACAAGAAGACAAGGTGAAACTATAAATTTTCACAAAAATTCAGAAACATTCATGTTTCATAAGAATTTTTCATACCGCTCTGATTTCGGAAAAATTACTGCTACCTCTGATTATTTTTTTTCGTTATTTAAGGAACACTTAAATGTTTTTAAAACTGTGTTAGCTAAAAGTCCAGAAAAAAAAGGAATGAAGTCGACTATTACTGATTTGTGTATTTCATATGCTATGAATCATCTTGATTTTTCAATCTGGTATTCACCTACTAATTCATGTTCCAATCACCATCTTAAAATGTTAGATTACTTCATTATTATTTTATTAAGAAAATTTTGTTTGTGGGAATCAGAGAAGTTTTTCAAAGCTGATCGTAATGGTGGAAAACCTCATCCTAAAGTTCAAATACTACACCAATAGTAATAAATTCGGTAAAAATTATAATACATAAATAATTAAAATTCCTTGGACCTATTTTAAATGTTACAATACGCAATGTGGGCACTAAAAAACGAAAAAAACTGTCCTAGTAAAAGAGAGGATTTTCATCAAATTTTATTTATAATTTATTAGTATCTCAAGCAAAAAAATTACGTTTTCAAATTTAAATCACAACTCCAAATTTTTTTTATCAAAAAAAGAAATCATAATTGACCAATTATTGCTGAACACGAGATTTCCTTGTTTCATACGAAATAAATATATAGGCATAAACCGAACGAAAAATCTATGGGCAGAAATTATAAATTCCAGGGACACACCCCACAATCCCCTTTTCCTTTCGGGTTGCCTTCGCGCACAGTCAGTTGCCTTTCCTCTCCTGCGCGAGCCCTGATCCAGAACGCGATATTCTTTCAAAGAGAATGAGAATGAGAGCAATCCATGAGTGTGTGAGATGTGAAACTTTCATCAAAGAGCTTTCTGAAAGCTGGTGGATGCCTCGCAGTGAAACGCGTTTCAAATTTTTGTTCAGCGTGAAACTTCTTTATACTTAGTTTTTCTATGGTACTATTCTGCGCAGCTGCAGCCGCTGCTGAAACTAGTATCGTACTTCTAAAAGACATTTTTGAGCATAAAAAACACGAAACAAATAACGAACACTTGATGCTGATATCGCAACACTCTGAATTAGGATGTTTTTTACTAGGAAAAATATCTTTTTTCCCTTAATTTAGTGTAAGAACATATAATTAATTAACCCCATCGGGGAAAAGTATGTGCACTTGGCTTTTCAAAGCTAAAAGAAAAAACGAGCCGGGTTTAAAGACTCACAAATGTCTTTATTGTACCTGGCCTGGCACTGTCCAATTTTTCAACCTCCTAGACCCAAAACATTCATCAAAGCATACGTAACAGCAACCGGGGAAACTCTACCTGGCTCAATCACGCACCCAGTGCCCAGACCAAAGAATATGGAACCTAGTAACATAGGTTCCATAGTCTTTGACCGGTGCGCTGCCACCGGATGCAACGAAATAAGGCCAATGAATGCATTCTTTTTAATTATGCGCATTTTAACACTCATGGATTTGTAAATTGAGATTAAGGAGTCCTCACTTCTATCTCCGGGAACCTTGAGATCTTTAGGCAGATGTTCCCTTATAGTCTTCAAATGGTAGTTGAGGTGTGCTGGAATAGGAAGTAGCGTATTCCACCTACCGTGTTTCGCATCCATAACCACTGAGAGGAGGTCACTTTGCCCTAGTTGAAAATTGTTCAAATGCGACAAGATCAGGACTACCGCGACTGTGAAGCCTTGCGAGGACTTTAGGACATGTTGGCTCACATATTTCCCTCGCACCTCTGAACATCCTGTATTTATCCAATTCTCGAATTTTTTCATGTAATTTCAACTACTGCGGCTACCATATCACTTTCTGAAATAAACTCAAAAGCTCCCAACTGAATTCAAGAAACTCCACAGCCTTTGGTTATAAACATGATTTCAGCATATTTTTATGTATCAAAAATATTAATTACAACATATTACAAACTAACTGAACAACTGAATTTACAAATAAGTTTTTATTAAAAGTAGACAGTGAGATTGTTCTCGATGGAGCCCACATTTTCGGTGGAACCCATCAGTCCAGATTTTCCGTTTTGCCAGTCCGGTTTCCTGTTGATAGCCGAGTGCGATTGCTGCTGATCATTTCCGGGGAGCCGTTCGGGACTTTCCGGGTTCGAAATTGAATCGCGATCTATTTCACCTTCGTATGAATCAGCACCATGAGCAGCTGATGCCCGGGAAACTATGCCTGAAACAAGATTCAAATGTTTAGAATTATGAAATGAAAAATTAAGAGTACAAAAAACGAGAGATGTTTGTTCAATGGACTGCATGACTGATAAAGTCTCAAAATCTACTTTAGTTATTTAGTTAGTTAGATTATTGTATTTTTATAGTATTAGTAGCTGAAAAACCCAGTTAGAGCTGGTGCATCATAAATTAATTTATTTGAATACCTTCACTCAGATTAGGAAATTTAAGAAAGTCGTACCGTAGATGTGATACAGTACTGTCCAAAACTCAATTTGTTACTACGGTCATAGAGAAATAAAACATAAAGAGGCGACAAGTAGAACATTGGACCAGGAACCACTTTTTGAAAGCTCTGTGTGAAAGCTAGGATGCGATCTGAAAGCTCTTCGCTCGCGGCTTGCTGGCGATGCGATACTGTGGGTAAGCCACCGTCCGAATGCACTAATACACTCTACCAGCCATGACCGCGGAGCGCAGTGCGTAAACGTATTTGCCTTTGCGCTTACAGGCGTTCGTCTTTCCTCGGAATCGGAATCCCTAGCCGCTTATTTGCTGCCTGCACGTATTTTTCGTCTTTACACTGCAGGTTTATTTTGACTTCTTATAATGACGTAGGGGGGGGAATCTCCTTTAAGATTACTGATGGGATTAGGTTTTAATTGGCCTTTAACTTTAAATGCCTACAGAACTAAATTTAACAATAATTTTAACAAAATTAAACGTTCTAGATAAAGTTAATTCCAACAAAATTATAATTAAATTATTGTGGTATTGTAGAACTTTATGTGTTAATAATGTTCAGTTTTCTATTTGCCTGCTTTTTTTGTAGTATAATTTTTTCGGTTTCCCACTGACAATGTTTTTTTAATAATATTTCTATGAAATAATCAAGTGCATTTATTCTATGTTGAAAACAAATATTATTTTCTTCAAACCATTCTCTAAATTCAAGACTTTCTTTCGTAAGTGCAATACCTTTATTTTTTATTGTTTCTTTTAAACATTTAATATTAGGGCTAGTTGTTATAATTTTGACAAAAATATTGTAATTAAATTTCATTACTTGAAAAAAATATTCAGTCGGCGCTGTTAATTTACCAAAATCAGAATTGGTAGAGAAGTTTTTATGAAATAAAAATAGCTCAGATTTATCCTCGAGTGATATTGTCTCACCAACTCGTTTCATGCAATTTTCACACAATTCACATTTATATTTAAGATCGAGCTTATGAAGAATAAATCCAACAAAATATCTCAATGAATTATCCTCAACTGGTCTATCGTTATGATTAATTATATCAAAGTTATAGTTTTCTAGACTATCAGTTTCGACTTCAATTCTCTCATCAATACATGTGCTTGTAAAATTCATCGACCCAGTGTTTGCATCATTTTGGGCAACGGAAAGGAGACAATTTCGTAATTCACCATTTTCAAATATAAATTCTTCTTCGTCATCTTCACAGTTACTTTTTTTAGATTTTAGCGACAAGACTTTAATAGAAAGAATTTTCCCTATTAAATGATTAAATTCATATAAGGATGGATTTTTATTATTTCCACCTGATGATCTTAACAATGAAAACATATTTTCTTCAACATCTTGATTAAATTTATACAGTAAAACGTAAGATTTCTGTGGAAAAGTATCAAGAAGCTCACCTGTTAATAACAGTATGCTGCGAATTGTTAAGATTAAACCATCGAAGCAGTAATTTTTCCTCTCAGTAGAAAACGTCTCTATGAATGGAATTATATCTTCAAGATAACTTCTCACAATTCCATCTTTTTTTATTGCGCTCTTGTAGATATTGCGATTAAATGGCGATTTACTATTGAGGCAATCAAAAGCGTGGTTCAGTTTTTCAAAGAAAGTAGCGGTTGATATTGCTTTTGAACTGACGCTAGTACTAAACTTTTCCAAGCTATGAACTGTTCGAATAGCTGAACTACACGTGTGACTCATAACTTGTACGGCATAAGAAACTTTCATTTTTTGCCAAGTGTTAGGATATATATGTTTTGTAGTTAGTTTGGGGCACATTTTGACAGATTGATGTTTTTCTATATTATAGATTTCTTCCGGGACTTTCCAACTTGCAATACCACTCTCAAAGGATATATCAGATTTAATTAGAGTATTTCGTATTGACTTAAAGAGATGGGGAACGTCATAAATAACAAAAATTTTTTTTGAATTAAAATAAAAATATGGTTGTGCGGAATTGGTTTCAAGGAGCTTTAGAGCACTCCTGTTATTGGAACCTTGGTCACAAATTATAGCTCTAATGTGGATACCAATTTCATTGCAATAACTTATATTGTCTTTTATTTTATTTTTAAGGTGCTCACTATTCATTACATTACTTGTTGCGAAATAACTAATTACTATTTTCCAATTTGAAAATATACCACGAATCATAAACAAACAAACATGTTTTGCTAATTCAATGGTCTTTTCATTTCCCATGTCGACGTATCCAATAATTTCGTCTTTAGTTGTATCAAAAGTTAAATTACGACGGATATCTACCTCATCAAATACTAAGACTGCTTGACGTACTTCCAATTTCCAGGTTGATATTAACTCCTTTAAATTATGGGTTAGTATTGGATTAAAACCAGGCTGCATACACTTTATAGGCAACCAACGATTTATTGATCGGATGGAAGGTAGACCAATTCTTAAACATTCCTGCATATATCTATAGCAAGCTGGGGACTTGTAATGAAGATTTTGGGCTAATAGTTTAGCATCTTCGGGCCACATTTGGCATTTTGATCTTGAAGATGTCACCATTTTGGCTAGTGTTTTAGCTTCTTTATTAATATTAACCAATGAATCAATTACATTTTTTAAAGGAATCTTAGCTTCCTTTTTTAAATGTTTTGATTCTTCAAATTTATTTTTAACGGAAAACCTAATTTTTTTTACTGCTGCCGACTTTTTTTGGAACTTGCTTTTTAATGTTTTATATTTTTTTAATAAATTCATATACCTCAGCCTATAAAATTGCAAATTTTTTTGTGATTGCAAACATTGCTCACATGTCGAAACATAATCGTCTCCATTGTCTTCATTATCCTTAACAACACATGATTTTTCAAGTTCAATGAGATCCTCAAAACTTAAATCATTTCGTTGAGAAACTTCATAGGTTTTCCCAGAAAATAAAACTGGTATAGTGTCTTTATTTTGAGGCGTACTAATTTCCATTTCAGTAGTTTTTGTTATGTTATCGTTTTGGTCTAATTGTAAAGAAGGTACACAATTCATTTTCAATTTTTTCTTTCCAAAGCAATCAGCAGTAAAATGCTTGGAACACACATATGCATTTTTGGTAAATGGGGGAATATTTAAATTGCAAGCGTTCATCCATTTAGCAAACAAATCTGTGTCTTGTGCCGGAAATTTAAAAAATCGCAAATAAGGTGAAGCTCTTTTAGTTGCACTGCAACTAGGTACCGTACACTTGACACCCCAAATCTTATATTTTTCCATTTTAGGATAAAAAATTAAAGAAGGGTAAAAATTCAAGCCAGCCGTCAACAAAAAATCCAACTGATGTATTATATATTTTGACTACAAAGTCAATATACAAAATGTCAAATCGTAAACCAAATTCAAAAGCCAAGTCGTTTTTCAAAAAGCAATCACCTATGTATTTATTATCAGTCCAATATTACTTCTATAATTTCGTTCGAGCACTCAAAAACAAACCAATCGCCTAGCAAGTCTATCTGCTAATGAAATGAAAAACAGCCAGATAATTCGCAGAACCACCAAATAAACCTGCAGTGTAAAGACGAAAAATACGTGCAGGCAGCAAATAAGCGGCTAGGGATTCCGATTCCGAGGAAAGACGAACGCCTGTAAGCGCAAAGGCAAATACGTTTACGCACTGCGCTCCGCGGTCATGGCTGGTAGAGTGTATTAGTGCATTCGGACGGTGGCTTACCCACAGTATCGCATCGCCAGCAAGCCGCGAGCGAAGAGCTTTCAGATCGCATCCTAGCTTTCACACAGAGCTTTCAAAAAGTGGTTTCTGGTCCAATGTTCTACTTGTCGCCTCTTTATGTTTTATTTCTCTATGCTACGGTCCATATCCGAAAGGTTCATAATCTCTTATTAATGCAACATACATATATTGTTATAGAAATTAGCAGCTATCTTAACATTTCGTTACACAATATTCAATATTACAATATTGGGTATTAATTCAACCAGATCAATATATGTATTTTCTCATGATATTACCCTACTTTGAGATGTGGAAGATTTGGTCGCCATACTTGGTCCGCTATTTTGATTTGTACATTGTATAAACGGATTAGCAATCAGCATCTCCAAAATCTCCAAAAAACAATATTTATGGTAATCACTTGAAATTTACATTTGCTGGTCGCTGTCTTAAGATCCCCATTCTGAAATTCTAAATTTTATCCCCACAAAGATAGTCAATTATGTATATGTATTAAGGTGAAGTCAGTCACAAAAATGAAAACTATCAAACCAACGGTCTCGGTAAGCTTGAACAACAAACATTCAAAAAAACAAACCGAAAATAAAACCAACTTTTGAGTTCATACGATATAAATACAAATATAAAGACTTAAAATCAGTCGTACCTTAAAATATTTAATTTCCCTAATATTCGTCGTAGATTCCAATTTAATGGCCTCAAAATATTCTTAGTAGTTAATTTCTCTTAAAGTTGTTAAATTCGAAAAATTATGATAGCTACATATATACATACATATACATATGGGCCTGTCCGAATCCAAGTCTTCGTCTTCGTTTACGTCTTGTTATGACAGTCCGTGACGTCACACCGAGCTAAGCTCTGTCCGTCTTCATGACTATGGCTGTGAGCTTGGCTACGAAGTATAACAGTTTAGCAAATTGCTTAGTTGGATGAGCGAGTCAAAGCTTAGGTTGACTTCGTGAAGTAGCGAAGTAGGCGTCAAATTTCAAACTAAGCAAGCAAAGTCGGTTAGGTTAGTTTTGCTTTCGTCTTAATTGTAATAATAGCTCAGCTTGTTCGCTGGCGTCATAAACTGTCATAAGAAAAGGTAAATGGAGACGAAGGCTTGTATTCGGACTGGCCCTATATATTGGATCCAACATCTTGAATATCTAAATTTTGATTTCCTTTTCATTCATTTATACTAAAATCTTTTCATTCTCACTAAAATTAGTTATCCTATTGGTTTCACCATTTTGCATTTTTGGTTTTTAATACTAGATTCGAAATTAGTGGACTTAATAATAATTTTTACTTCTTTCTCTGTCTTCAAAATGATTTAATACCATATTGCAACCCATGACAAATAAAGTAATCAGAACAGAAATTGCTAAATAAAAATATCTTAAAAGAAGGAGCATATTGTATTTATACATACTATATAAACAAATACATACACTCGAACACAGATCTATTGCATTTCTTTAGTTTTGATTATTCAAGTAGCACAAAAAATAACAAACATTCTGTATAAAACCTTTAAAGTATCAGACAGTCTGTTGAACAAACTTATAAGGATAATTATTTAAAAACTTACTTCTTACAGTTGCTTTATAATTTTCCCTCTGTCTTTCGAGTTCCCTTCCCTTCTGTGCCTCCCTTTCCAAACTGGCGGCCAAAATCGTAGAGGCTCCGGCACTAAGACTACTTCCGGATCCGCCGTGACCATTGATTGGGTTGGACATGGACCGATTTCCGGTCGTCAGCCGGTGCAGCCCATTCGACGAAACTTTCTCGTGAGTGACCAAATTTGCTGATGAAACCGTGCTATGCGCCGTGCTGTGGACTCTATTCCGCGCCTTCGGAGACTTCTTGTTCTTCACTATGTAAAATGATAGGGCCACAATGATCACAACAAAGACGGCCACAACAAGTCCGAACATTCCAAGTACGCTGGAGGCCCACGAAGTTTGGGCCATCGTTACGCCCTCCATGATCACTGTGATTGGGACTGAGGTGCTCCTCGGAGGAGTCCCCGAGTCCGTTGCAGTTGCTATGAGATGTACGGTGGATTGGTTGACTGCGAGTTGGTCCCCACGTATCCATAAATTGCCATTGTTGTCCACCCCAAACATGCCTGCGTATTGACCTTTAAGCGTTATTTCGAGGTGGTCGTCGCGGTCACCATCGGCTGCTTCTACTTTTCCAACAATAATTCCATCCAATTTTTCACTATCTGATGTTAGCATCTAAAATCATAAAAACAAATTTTTAGACTCCCAGAGTTGTTATTTGAATCCTGAGTCACCTTGAAAAACTGTGATTTTATGGTCTTAATAAAATATTAATCTTCAATTTCAGGTAAACTAGAAAAATATTTATGGTTTGAATAACACATAGGAAAGAAAAGACAGCTATACTATTCCACTATTAAAAATTCTTTTTGTATATTTTATGCACTCTAAAAAATATTTTTTGAAAATGACTACAATATATGTAGGCGATATAATTGCCTGCAAAGATTGCAGCGATTTTCAACAAATGCGCACCCAAAAATGTGTGTGTATAAATACACACAATATGTGTAAAAAACTCCACACTATGTGCGTGATTAAATACGCAATTTTTGTGATATTACACATAAAGTGTGCAATTATTAGGCACTTAGTGTATAGTACTAAAATACACACAATTTGTTTAAAATCCTGACTCATAAGATTTATGAATGATTCCACGTCAAATCAACAAACGGTTAAACTCAACCATCTTTAATTTGAATGAAATTCGGATATGTTTTTTATGTCATTAGGTGATATTTCATCACAGGATTCAAAAAACAATTTTATAAAAATTTTAAAAGCATATGTACATAATTTTTAAACGGTTTTTTTCAATGCTTTGGTGAAATTTTAATTTAATGATATATATTGTATACCTACAACAATAATATCAACCAAATTTCTTCCAAATCAAATATGCTCAAGTCCCACAGCTTGTCAATTTGGGGTGGAATCACTCATAAATTATTTAACTCAGTAGTTTTAACAAATTTTGTATATTTTGTATAAAAAAATGAGAAATTTTTTTAAATGGATTATAAATAGAAAATACGGTGGAAAGTAAAATAAATAACAATTGGTATCCTCCATAATTTTTTATATTTATTGCTATAAAAATATAGAAAACTGCCAACTGTAAACAGTAGAGTACGATAGTACAATAATTACACTTGTTCATGTACCCCAACTAACAATGTTTTTTTTATAATCTGCACAGCACACACAATCTGTTACTTGTAAATCGAAAATACAAATCAAAAGAACGAAATTTCATATAGTATTACACAAAGAGGCATTAATCCACATTGGCTTTGCAAAATTACACACTTTTGTGTGCAATATTGCACAAACTGTGTAAATGTACACAGCTTGGCGTAAAATTGTGTGTATGCTTACAAATAATATGCATTTTTACACATGTAGTCATTAAGAATGCAAACATTTTGTAAAATTTTGTAAAATTATTTGGTACTACAGTCAATGTAGCAATAATTAACACTGTAGTGAAATTCAACTCGAATTTGCTGTAATTATTGTAACAAAGTTACACAGCCTCCTTGTACTAATTTTTAGAGCGTGTAATTTCTTTTTTCGATATTTGTCATGTTTTTCACAGTTTAAAATACGCGAAGAATCATGTATATATATAAAATCGAAAGTTGGTTTGTTTGTTTGTTTATTTGTTTGTTTGTTGCTCAATCACGCCTAAACGCCGAGTCCGATCATTTTCATTTTTTGGATAAAGGTACTACATGTTCCGGCCCAACATAAGGGCTTATTTTTATTCATGATTTTCAAAATGGCGGACCTCAGATGGCGGTCCGAAATTGCAAGTATCAACAGATTGGCATGGAAATTGGTATTTGGGGGTATTTAGTTGTCCTTATTGCGAATCTATTTTCGAAATTTGGAAATTCAAGATGGCGGATTCAATATGGCGGCCGAAATTTTGGTACATCGGGTGAAACTGGGTAGCCCGTCACGCCTAGACGCTGAATCCGAGCTTATTCATTTTTTGGGTGAAAGTACCACATATTCTGGCCCAAAATAAAGGCTACTTTTTATTTACGAATTTCCAAATGGTGGACCTAAGATGACGGCAAAACTTTGAAAATGTGGAGGGATTGCCATAAAGTTGGTGTTTGGGGTATTTTGGATACCCTTTTTGCGAATCTATGTTCGAAATTTGCACTGAGAGGTAGCGGATTCAATATGGCGTAGACTAATTTTCGAACTTCAGGGAATTTAAATGAAAAGTAGTACTATGGATATTTTGAGATAATTTCGAATTTACTATCAAAGTTTGAAAATTCAAAATGGCGGACCCTACACGGTGACGCAAATTTGTGTACACTGGGTGAAACCGGGTGACATATAACGCCTGAATATTGGATCGGACTATATTTATTTTTGGGGTGAACTTACTTCATACTGCGGTCTAACATATGTATAGGCTGCCTTTCATTCGCTAATTTCAAAATGACGGAACCAAGACGGTGGCCAAAAATGTTAAATAGTGTGGGATTGACGTGAAAGTTGGTATTTAGGGGTTTTAGATTTTCTTATTGCGAATATATATTCGAAACTTGCAAATTCAAGATGGCGGATCCAATATGGCGCCCAAAATTATTGTGCACTGGGTAAAACCGGGAAACCCATCACGCCTAAACGCTGGATCCGATCATATTCATTTTTTAAGTTAGGTACACATATTCCGGTCCAACATATAGGTTAATATTTTCGCGAGTTTGAAAATTAGCAGATCCAAGATGGCGCCCTAAAATTGAGAATGTCAAGGGATTGGTAGGAAAATTGGTATTTTGGGGGTTTTTAGTTGTCCTTATTGCGTCCCAATACGGTGCGTGGCCAAAATATTGGTACACCGGGTGAAACCGGGTAACCCAGCTAGTGAATTTATACATAAAAATTTAAATAAAATAATTAAATTTTGAATACACAGATTTCACGTACTAGTAATTTAATGGAGTACCTACCCTTTTTGGAATTGTAAATTCGTAGTGTGTCTCCCGAAATCTTGGTTCCCAATCGTTAACATCAATCACCTCGAGCATGACTTCAGCAGTTGCATTGCTCAGTCCATCAGTGGCCACCACTTCAAAGTGATGTTTTGTTATTTTTTCATAATCCAAAGATTTTTGGAGGATGACCTCCCCCAACGATCCAACTGTAAAGAATTGAGCCTGCTGTTGGTCGGGAATGAAATATTTTAAATGTTTTCCAGGCTTGTTGGTGGGAAGAGCCAAAATTCTATTCCCAACAGGAATATCTTCCCGAACTCGGATAGAAAACTTCTTCTGAACAAAAGTCAGAGCATTCAGTTCGCTATGAGTTCCAGGTCGGGATATGGTCAACGTGGCCAGGGCGTAGCGATCGGAATTGTCGACTTGGGTGGCTTTTACCACTAGAGTTGCTGTGTTGACTAAATCTGATATCCCAATTGCTGCTAGAAGATTTATTTGACCCGTGATGGGGTTGATTTTGAAATATTTCGTCTCAGGGGACTGAACAATTGAGTACTGAATGGGGGCGCATAATCCCTCGTCCTGGTCAACTGCTTTGATAGGTTCTGGAGTTATTTTTATTTCACCAGGATGCCCATCGGGGGGTAGTTCTCCTCGATAAGATTCCTTAAGAAATTTAGGATTTTGATCATCGGCATCGGTTATGATCACTCTAAGCAGAGTATCTGTGAATTTGGGTGGTGTTCCTTGATCTTGAGCCCGTAATCGGACAGTAAAATTTTTCATTGTTTCATAGTCTAATGGTTTTTTGAGCACCAAAGTCCCATCCAAAGGATTTAAGAATTGTACGAAGTCGGAGAAAGGTCCTGGCAAAACTTGGTATTCCACTGTAGAGAATGGGCCTTGCTGATCATCGTCAACTGCTCGGGCCCCCTGTAGTATCCTAGTTCCTGGGACTGTGACTTCAGATAACGTTAGCGTGTACGGAGCCCCAATCCACTGCGGTGCGTTGTCGTTTACATCAGTTACTCGCACGTTGACAGGTATTACAAAGCTCTGATAAAAAGAAAAGAAATTTATTCACTTCCTCGCACTAAAAATAAAATACGAAAACTTAATCGGTTCTTCTAAGTCTTAACATGCAACAACTAATCATCTTGGCTGCAATTAGACCAACCAATTGTTGCCCATTCACGCAAACCTCAAAACGGAGTCAATAACCTCGACGGCGCGGCGTAGTTCTAAATGGGGGCCCAACGACGCAAGTTCGCCTTGTATATTTTTATAGAATGAAACCGGGGAGCATAGGGGCGCTTTCGGAAGGACACGTAACACCCTCGCGGTTCTCTAGAGTTGGTTCAGTTCCGGAAAATTCATCACCGCTACTACGGATTTGCATTCCCATTAATTTCCTTTTGTTTATGTTATAATGTATGAACGTATACTGGGAATTAATGGCGCTCATTTTAGAGCTATTTAGGTGACTGAAAGGGTTTATGTGGTCGAATATGGCACAGTATTTTAAAGACGTACCACCATTCTTAAATTTACATAACGGAAATGCGGGAAATGGCCTACCGAAATTACAGATAAGCTCTCACTTGGAATTTGAATTGAATCAATTTCTATTTTATGCTATCTCATGACTTCGTTTTTAATCGTTAAGTTTATATCGAACACAAAATGACGTTTTGTATGTATAGTGAAAGTTTAAAACGTTTATTTTTAATAGCTCAAGAAACAAAATTATATAATATATTTTGACATAAAAAACACATTTTTTTTATAAATCCAAAACATCAGAAATTATAAAAAACTTAATTTTACTGAAGGAGTAGAGGAAAAATTCAAAGTGATTTTTATACATATTTGCTTTTACAAAGAATTTCAAAAACATTATTTTAAACTATGGTTCGAAAATTCTGATATTTTATAAATTAAAAACAAACAAATAATCACCGCTATATATTAAGCTAATATTAATTATTTCATTTGTAGATTAACTTACTAGATTCAGTACTACTTTGTATGAACCATGTAGTTTTTCGGGTGAATAAAAATTTATAAATTGTATTGTAACGATTATTAAGTAGTTGTTATTTTTCGATTACGCAATCGATTTCTTCTATTACTTTATTACGACTATTAAGTAGTAGATTTTTTCGATTTCCTAATCATTATCAATTGATCGAAAAGCAAAAAAAAAATCTTTCTGCGGCATCCAGAAAGTAACAAACATGTGTAATATTCAGCTTTTATGCTATAACGTAAGTACAATTAGAATGTATTATGGTAAAGTTTAGGGGTGTCAGGCAAGGGGTTGCCACGATACTAAGTTAAGTGTGTGGTAATGAATGACATGATTTCTAAAATTATTCCGAAAAAAAAAGATAATTACGCCTTATACTTTGACAAATTTAAGTTGGAGTTTTATACATTTTTGCTACCTGTTACAGCCCATCATTCCTACCTATCTTGTGGGCATGCAGTGACAAACTTTCAGCTTTCATAAAATAAGGAAGGTGTGGCAGTCACTGGCTCTTGCTATATTCGTAATCATTACCGAGCGATCGAAAAGTGAAACTTACTTTACTTATCTATATTTTTGTGATAATTATCATTATAGTTCCCTTTTTAAAGATATAAGAAATAATTTTGAGACAAATACTTTGAAAGAGAAATTTCCACGCGAAAAATTTTAAAAAGTGGAACCGATACTGATAATATCTTTCTCAAAACTTCTATATTTATAAAAGCATCTATTGTTATATACTCGTAATTTAAAAAATGGTAATCTCTAATATATAAAAATTTCGTTTCACGGTGTTAGTGTTCGCACTCCTCCGAAACGGCTCGACCGATTTTTATAAATTTTTTTTTTTTATATATTTGGTATATATGAGAACCGGTCGTAAAGTATTTCTCAACCCTCTACCCCACTTCCCCTTTTTTTAATCGCGATTGTAGTATTTCTGCATGAACAAAAAACACCATTTTTCATTTTCAAAAAACTCATCCAAGCAGCCACGTACTTTCGTTTATTACAGTTTTTTTAAAAATTTTTCAAAAACATTTGTGGTTTGATTTATGTGAGTTACATTTGTGGTATGTTTTATGTGAGATATTTGTGTTTTGTGACTGTAAAAGGTTTGTACAATATAAGAAGAACAAATACATTATCGCCATACCGGCGTCGTTTCGTTTATTACAGTTTCTTCGTTTATTATATTTAGTTGTTCTTTCAAAAATTGTCAAACGGCATTTGTGGTTTGATTCATGCGTGTTTTATGACTGTGAAAGGTTGAAAGGTTTGCACGATTAGATAAACTAATTTCCGAAGATGTTTTGTTTAAATTGCCGATGACGATGATTATCGGTAAATTTGGATAAAAAACGAATCGTCGATGAGATCATTTTTGTTTGAACTGCGTTAATAAAATAATTGGTATACCGGGCAACGCCGGGACGGGCAAGCTAGTAATCTCTAATATAATACATATAATATCAACTCACCGGATCACTAGAATGCCTCCGGTCACAAATAACATTGACATAGATCGAGGAAGGTCCCTTCACGCCTTCCTTATCCAGAGCGGTTACAAGTGCCAAATCTTTTGTTCCAGGAACTATTCGAACAGGAGCATCCTTCTCTCGAAGCGATAAATTAATGTCCCCAGTATCTAGATTTGAATTTCCATTAATTCGCAATTTTCCGACCACAGCTCCAACGACCATGTCTTCACTAGCCAGAAAACTTTCAGCTGATCCTCCACCTTCTAGATAACATCTTGAGTCGAGTATCACACTTTCGATAACTGAAATTAATATTGGAAACATAAAAATTTGCTTAATTGTTTACTTTTAAAATAAGATTGCTCTTGGTCTTAGGATTTTAAGAGTTGACGAGTTCCATTTGTAACTCAAAAGTTCACCTGGCTTTTGCACTGTTATTTTTTGTTTAAAGAATTGGACGATTTAACTGAAAATTCGCTCGTGCGGTTCACCAGGTTAGAACCAGGTAAATGATTCGATCGATTCCTTTTGAGTACACAGAAAATTATTCAATAGTGGCGGCTAGCATAACTAATCATCATAAATACCAGTGACTGAGATTACTGCCAGTTTATTAAGAACTACATGAATTTTTTATAATACGAGTGTATCCTCCGACAAGAGCTACTTTTTTGAGTATGACGAAAGACTACTTTGCAGTTATTATGCCATGTGATGAACTTTTCCCCGGATGTCCTCATGTAAGATGTTCAAATTAAAGAGAAACTTCGTATCTTTGCAGTTTTGCATTATATTGACCCATTAGAGATGCCTGGGCAATGAATGCATCGGGGGCAAGCATTGTTCGGCAGAGGCTTACCAGAGCATGCCTTGATCCACAGCGCGCGATGGATTGATACCTTTCACGGTTGGCAATATTCTGTGCAAATGAATTCTTGTAAAATGCATATTAAATTTTTAAGAATATTTACCAATTGAAATTTTTGGCAAATTTAGCAAGTAAAAGTAAAAGTTAGATTAATATTTTTTAGATTAAAACACAAAGTAAGTCTTACATATCTCCCGATAGTGTATTATTTTCTATATCAAATACTTCATTTACTTAAGGGGACATTTACCCTGAATGTGTTATTCAGACTGTCATATTTGTCCAAATATGATTTATTTAATAAACTTTATAAAAAGCGAATTTTTTACAGTTCCAATTTGAAATGTTACATAATTGTTATACCCGAGTAAAAATATTGGTCGGAAAATGGACGGGAAAGTGACGGAAAATTGAATTTTAGACGGAATTTCTTCAGAAAACAGATGGAATTAATTTTTGGGACGAAAAACGAACTGAAAAAAGACGGAATTCATACGCTATTGGAAAAACATTGACGGAACTTAGACAGGGATGGGCTGGAAAAAAATATGTGTCGAAAATGAGAATGAAATGTGCCGGACAATAGACGGAAAACAGACGGAAATGTTGTTGCATCCAGAACTTAGCATTTTTTCATACCACTATACCTGCATAATCTCCAGCACATACAGGCAAAATACTTTCCGAACGTGCAGACGATGTTTTTCCCTAAAAACAGAATCTTGGCCAACGCGAGACTTGGAAAAAGGATGCGGATGCGCACCCTCATTAAGAAAATCCACAGCAGAAAAATTACATAACCGAAAATAAGGCAGGCAGTTTTGAGAAGGATTTCATAATAAGAAAAATTACGTTTTAGAATAAAAATGTTTCAGTAGTATCCCATCTTTCTAAAAGAGTGGTTGCGGATTTGTTTTCTCGGTAGAAGCTGTGTCAATGCATTTGAACAATAAGTGTGTGTTACCCAAAGGCATAAGTGAAGTGCTTAGCCCTAATATAATAAACAAAGGATGGATCGGTGATTTGACATGGTTAGAGGACAATTCACCGCGAGGACCAACGTCCCCAGCAAAACCTCCAACGTTCCATCGCTATCTCCAACATGAAGATTATAATAATTTAATTCTATTATACATAGTATTAATGATTTTTACTGTATTTTAATTTAAGTTTATATTTTTTTATATATTAATCCCGAGTAAAAATATTAGACGGAAAATGGACGGAAAAGTGACGGAAAATATCTCCTGTTTGTATGGTTGAAGAGTCGGAAAATAAGAGGCGGAAAAAAGACGAAACGACCAGTAAACTGACGGAATTTGGTCAGAAAACAGACGGAACAATTTTTTTATTGGTAATGCTGGGAGGAATTATAATTATATTCAAAACAGTTTGATTGATATTTCATTATCAATGAAATATGAAGGCCCACTTGAAATCGTTCGTGGCCTGCTCGAGAGTGAGTTCACCGCAGCCTCTTAAATGTTGCAATTTTACCCCTTTATGGGTTGAATTTCGAAATATCCTTATTTCTTGTATAGATCATCAAAGGAAACTTTGTACAAAATTTCATCTTAGTAGGTCCAAGGGTTTGGGCTGGGCGTTTATGGATCAGTGAGTGAGTCAGGACTTTTCTTTTTATATGTAGAGATTATGTCAACGAAAAAGTAGACTTTAAAGACTACTTTCATAAGAAAGTATAATAATTTATAAAACCTCATTCATAATTATCTTGAAGCCAACTTGTTATAGAACAAACAGCTATTCAGAATCTGAAATCCATTCAAATTCAAAATCTTTTGTATTTTTTAAAAGAAGTTTACCGTGTTTTGTTAACTTTGGAGTTATTTCACATTAGACGGTAATAGCCAAAAGTTTAGGATTTTATTTGAGCCTCTCAAAAACCGAACGATTGGAACATTTTAATTTAGGAATATAAGTACGTAATTTATGGAAAAGACCATTAAAGTGATCTATGAGTTCGTCTTAGACACAAACTAACATTGAAAGTACTGTAAAACTGGACATTAGGCAATAAGTCTAAAACTAATAGCTCTACGAATAATCGCTCGAATTGATGAAGTTTATTTGTAAATAAAACAAAAATGTATAATTCAGTTCCAAAATTTGCTCCGTTTGATGAGCGACATTTTGACGGCAAACGTGTTGTCTAAAACTACATTAACGCTTTTATCCTGAGGCCAGTAAAAAATGTCGCCGAAAATCTTCAACTCACTGTCGTATGTTATCTATTTTACTTTTACCAGATTTTTCTTTTATTCCTAACTTACTTGAAACTGATCTTTGAAGTTCATTGAAACGAATTACTCAAAATAGCGTGAATCCTACCATTATTTCTTGCTGGCTATGTCACCTGCCGCATGCGAATCAATCACCCGAGAACTGGTCAAAGGTAACTTTTTCGTTCAATAATTTGTTACCTGTTTCTACGAATCTACTAGTTCCACTGTCCTCGGATTCCCCCGCTGGGTGATTCATCCGGGCATCTTAATTAAAGGGAAACTGCTCGTAGTGCTTCTAAGAAAGCCGGTTGCTGCGTGCAAATTACATCGCCACGAGCAACTTTTGGTCCGTTTGAGTGCGCACGGCGGTATATTTCTTCACCGAAAAACAGAGTAGGCAAAAATTCACCAAAGATCCCTCATCCGTGAATCCTGGTGGTTCGCTGGCACTGTGGGGCCCGCTGGTGGTGTCTCTTATTGGCTAATTCACTGTGCACCGCTAGCTCAAATGTTTCTAAAGAGAATTTTACGTTGTTCGGAGGAGTCGGTGTTTTCTAACAAAAGAAAAGTGAAAACCTTCTTCCTCGTCCAGCTTGCCACCCAAATCTAATGCTTTATTAATCTTTGGCTCCCGCGAAAAATAAAGGAGAAGATAATTCAATGGTCGGAAATAATTGGGAAATTAATTTGAAGAGCTTTACGGAATAGAGGTCTAGAAAAGAAAAGTAAATACAACTTTTTCTTGTAAAAACTCAAATTGTTACACTAACACCTTAATTTAGTATATCCATAAGAGCAAAATGGTACACCATAGGGATCCAAGAAAGAGCAGTATCCATAAAAAACGAAAAATGGTCTGTCGGAAAAGATTAGGTGACTTTTTTTTGTTTTGTAGAAATAGACATCTATTCACAACCCTCCTAATTTTTATCACCCAACCACTCTTAATTTTACCATAATTTGTATTGCCTTGTATTTTACCATAATCGTAATTGCCTGCATTATAAACACAGGCTTTCGATTAGACCTAAAAAAAGGTTTCCTTTTACTCATGGTCATTTTCAAGACGGTATTTAATTTGAAGGTTTATAGCACGAAAATTGCCTTTTGGACGCAACAAAAACTTCTGAGTTTAATTCTTCAAGTGTTGACAATATGCATTACTAAATTATATTTTAAAAAATAACAGTATAGTATTGTAAGGCACATAAAGTATGAATGTTTTCTGCAGAATAATTAACCATTCGACACACTGTTCTTCATAAGTCGTTCCCCTTGGTTAAGTGTGGAGATGTCATCCTACAAATTACCTTTTCGTAAGGTTCGATAGGTTTTAGTCAGACTAATTGCTGAATAAAAGTCACTCAATATAGCGTTCAAACTTACTTTTAAACAAGACTGTCTCGGCTGAAGTGCATCGTTTAACTGTTGTGATTTTTCTATAGTTTGTTTCTACTGAAATTAGTTCATGAAAAAAATGCCAGCCTAAAATTTTAATATTAAATTAAATATCTGTTTGGAAGTTTATCTTTATTATTACTTTTGGTACTTTGATGTTGAGAATAGGCACTACGAAAAGTTTTGTAACCATTTTGATGTTTTGGGAACTTTTCATTTTCTGAAGTATAGCATACTTTTTCTAGGTTCGACATAGGAAGGAAATCAAGGCAGGACTAAATCTAAATTTCAAAGTTTCCTTTTCCATTTATTTTCTCCTTTTGTCTAACATAAAAATAGTACGATTCGGAAAATTAAGAGTTCTCAAAGAATTAGAGTTGTCCTTGAAATATGAACAGTACTGTACTTAATACTCTTCAATTATACGTTTTAAATTAAAACGAAAAAATGTTTAAATAAATTTGTTCCAGTCGGGTAAAAGTGCATAGTTCATTACATTGCAGAAATTACTAAATTAAAACGTATTTTCGTTCGTTCGTTAAAAAAAAAAATTTTTAAAATCAATACGATTTCGTATTTTAGAATTTATAAAATATCATTTAACTAGAATCATTTCATACAAGAAAATTTCTTACAAACCTTTAAATTTGAGACTAGAATACACTGCAAATATCCACAGGTATATCCACATTTTGGTCACAACCACATAAACCCTGGTATCATTTTACGCGTTGTACATAACAATTTTTGAAATGTTACCACCTGCAGCTCGTGCAAAACTTAACGACAGTATTTAATGAAGGAACAGCACCAGCACTTTTTCATCCAGGAGAATTCCCTAACAACGCCGGAATTCCGAAACGAGCACTATGTCAACAAATCAAATAACGAAACTGCATTTGTTACCGGCTGGAAATTCTCCAGGTAACAAAATCATATTTAGCGTTTATCAACAGCGCATAAAGAGGACCATTAACTGACATATGTATGTACATATGTATGTATGTAGACGCAAATAACTTTTCCACTCAAAACACATAGACGGAGGAAAATCTTTAAGAAATTGGAAAAAGGTACAAACACCTTGAATAACTCTTTTTTGTGTGTAAAACAGTCTTTAAGATGTTCTAGAAAAATATATTTCCGTTGCAATTGCACAGTTCCACTGAATGTGTTCTTCTTTGGGGTACTTCAAACCATCCACCGAAAGCGAAATTCTATCCGCGGAGAAGTCATTAACCTGGTCACCCTTTTTTGACCAGAGCGTCTGTCAGGGCGCTCTTTTCCTTCAACTACGACCTGCCAAGGACTACTCAATTCCGTATCAAAAATACCCTCGGCCCTTCGACTTCGCCGACGACTATTACGACTACGACTATTCAGTAGTTTGTTTTGGACTGAAGACTGAAGCCGGTAACTTTGGATGTTTCCACTTCACCCGGTGGGCGGTGAAGCGTTTCTTAAAATCCACGGGGAATCGGTGGCCCCGTGCACCCCCCGCAAAAGCAGCCTTTGGGTTCGTCGTGAATTCTGTGGATCGCTCATTACGCCTGTTTACTTGAAATTACCAGAAAGGTAAGGTGGAAACCCTCAAAACGAGTTGAAATTGTGCAGAAGGTACTCAAATCAGTCGTTTCACCCTCCTGCGATGTTTTACCTACTCAACCGAAAAATATAAGCAACATTTTAACAAAGCATAACTCTACTCATTTTACTCATTCTGCGCGTTATGAGCCTTTTTTGTTTGGAGAGGTATTTCATGTTACGAAATTTTACACAAAAAAGCGGGAGGAAGCCACGCGGAACTCAAAGGTGTTGTGTGAAAATAACGAAATATGCAACGGAAGTATTGAAATTTTCCCCATAGTCCTTACTTAATTAATTTAAATAACTTGGGTTGGACTCTTATTAATAAGTATGTACAAATTATTTAATATCATAGGTAGTACGAGATTTAAGTGAATATGGGTATTCAGAAAATCGATACAAATTCTTTAGAAATATCGGTAAATTAAATTTATAGACTGCTAAAAGTCTTAAGGGGGAGTCTCATGTTCGATTTTCAAAAAATCAATTTTTTTTTGCATTTTTTCAAAATTTAATAAGTTGAGAATATATACTGTGAAAATTTTAGACCGATACAATAAGTCATTTTAAAGTTACAGGAAATAATAGGGGAGAGCCTATATGCTTGTATTTCAAAGTAAATAATGTAATGACAATTTTCTTCCCCAAACTTTAAACGCGTTTTTCTCGAAACTACTTTTTTCCGGCGGCCCAGATGATTAAAAAAACACTATTGGACCGATTCGGCTGAAATTTCAACATTCTATACATGAATGGTTCTGTCTGATAGCAGAATTAGATTTTTTTATCCACTTTCCTTTTTTTATCTCGATTTTAAACCGAAAAAAACAGTCGATTTTTGAAATTTTTTTACAAGGCCACCATTTTGTTATTTTTCACTCAAATCTTTTAAATCTGCTACGGACCAGATTGACAACCTTACTGAATAATAATCTTTTTGGAATTTTGATTTCCGATCATTATAAAACGAGCAATCAGGGGGGCCAGCCACCTACTTTTTTTTGAAGAAACCTATTTTCATTTTATTTAAAAAAGGTTTTTTTGTATCATTCAATAGTATTTCAAATGTACTTCATTTTCCGCAAAAAAAAATCCTTCAGAAACCATCACAATTTAACCTCAGACATGAGACTACCCCCTTAAATATATGTAACTTAAATAATTGACTGCCTTGTTTATTTTAACCAAATTATAATCTAATACATCTACATACTCTGTCATTACATGAAGATATTGCACTTACTTTTTTAACAAATTAATGTATTGAATATATTTACTTCCACTTGCAAAAGTTGAGAAAATAAGACAAATAAAACAGCAACATATTCATCCTTGGTAATAAAAAAATCTAAAATACTATTAGATACTACTACTATTTAAAATGAGTTTAAATTTGTAGGAACAAATAAACAAGTCTACTATAAATTACTTGTTCGTCTCGTCTAGTAATCTATACAGTATGTTTCGTAGTGGCTTTGTGAAACTTTTGAAACGTTTCCTAGTTTGTTGCCTAGAGGCGCTGCAGTAGGATACCTAAGCTCATTCATAAACCACTTAGTGGTTATTTGACCCGCTCAAAAGTTTTATTGTATTTAGGTGTTTACATGCCTCATTTGCCGAATTTACTTACTTGCATTAATGAAAATCATAAAACTGTGTGTTATGGTAGAATATCCCAGTAGGAAAGTGAACTAGTTCAAAGCCTAGTAGAATAACTAGTTCCTAAGGAACGAGTAGTAGTCCTCAGTTGCATACCTTTTATATGGAAACAACTGATTACTTTTGTACAGCGACGTCCTACGACGGAGTCAATTGCTCTCTGCTGCATCACTATTGAATTACTTCGAGAACTAATTCATTTTCAACTACTTCGAGAACTATTCCATTTTGAACTACTTCGAGAACTACTCCATTTTGAACTACTTCGAGAACTACTCCATTTTGAACTACTTCGAAAACTAATTATTTTTAACTACTTTTTGGAAACAAAAAGACATCATTTTAAGAGGTTACCAGTTTGAAATCCAAAAAAAGACCTTTTTATTTATTTATTTTTTTAAACTGTTACCTATATTAATTTTCGAAATTTTTTCTTTAGGTTGTTCACATATTATTAAGTTAAAATATAAAAATAAAATTTATTTCAGTTAAAAACACCGATGTCCTTCATAAATAATCACCCTTATTCCACACTCCGACGGAGAACTTGTCCGACGTAAACTGTACGATACGACGTAACATTTTTTCGTATTCCGCACTACGAAGGGATCTCGTGAAAGCACTGCCATATCGGAGTCTTTTCGATTCACTCCGAAAAGCAGCTATTAAGTGTCAAAAAAATATTAAAATAAGTGATTGAAGTGAATTTATAAAGCTAAAGGTGGCCAAAGTGTGTTAAAGAAAGTGTTTAAAAAAAAAATCTGAATTAAAGGGTACCTACGCATGTTTATCAAGCTATCGTGGGTCCGGGTCGAGGCCATAAAACCCAGAAATGCAGGCAAACAAAGGATATTGGGGAAACGAAAATTCGTTAAAACCCAAATCCTGCGCAACCACTTTATTACAGTTTGTTGCGGTTTTCTGTTTTTTTATTTCTTACCTAACTTAGGGCACAATTACATTGTTGTGCAAAACAATAACAACCATTACAGTACGAAACTTAAATTAGTGTTTATCCTTCATTTCATTTAGTGGAACATAAAAAGCTAATCCTGATTTTCCCCTTTCATAAAACAGTAGAAATAACTGACATCGCAACAAATTACAATTCAATTTATTGAAAATAGTTTAAAAAACGATCAAACTTGGGTACATGCTAGTGTGGAAAACTAAAGCAACATTTTAGTTGCCTCCCTAGTACTTTCCATGATAGTCCTTATTTTGAATAATCCCAGCACAACTTCGTGGCATAGACCCTATTAACTACATAATAGTAGATTTAGCTATGCTTTCCTACTCTTTTTTTCCCGTGTTTTCATTGATTACGCTTTATTTCTAAAACGACCGTTATTTAAGGATCCTGAAAAGATTTTCAATGAGATTCAAATTTGATAATTAAGACAGTCAATCAAGAACTTGAATCCCATTATCATTAACCAGCTTCGATGTGTGTTTCCGGTAATAAAACACTATTTAAGTGGCAAGTTTAAATTCTCCGACACACTAATCGCGTCGGAGATTTTCTCCCGAAAATCGTGTGTACGTCGGAGTGCGGAATATCAAAAAGTTACGAAAGTAGAAATTCGGAGTGCGAGTTACGATGCGGAAGATTTCGGTCATTACGTCGGAGTGTGGAATACGACACGGAGAACTTCGGAGAAATCTTACGTTCCGTCGGAGTGTGGAATAAGGGTGAATATAAATAGTGTGACAAAATTTTCTCAAAATCCTCAGAAAAATGCAATGAAAATTCGGAAATGTTGAAAAGTTTATATTCGGAAATTGACTGGATTAGCTCTTGGGAACATTTAGAACATTGAAAAGGCCTTTCTCCTTCGACGGCCTTGCTCAAACCATTAATGGTATTTTGATTTTATGGGAGAATGCAAAATTAGAACAAACTTTTTTAGTAACTTCACGCTTAAATCAAGATTGTTTGGAAATTGTATTTCAATTGTTCGCAGAAACAAAGGAAGTTATGAAAGAAATCCATCTGCATTGAGATTATGTACGAATTTAAGGCAAATATTATTTCAGAACTGCACTCCATCAAATTCGGCAGGATATAATATACCTGAATCATCTATCCTTTTAGATAACCAACTTTTAAATGAAGCCAATGAAAACCACAATGAAGACGTTGCTAATGAGAACAAGGAATTTTTAAATAATATAATAAATGATGACAATGAACAAAGTAAATCTGTAGATGAACAATGCGTATTGTAAAATTACTTGTTTATTGTCTACTACTTCAATGGAATCGAATAGAATTGTATATACTGCGGGTTATATTGCAAACAAAATGTTCAAAAGAGCAAATTGCACTACGTGCACATCTTTTATAACTGGCGATGTAGAGAAAGGCATTGAAGGCGATACTCTTATTACACTAAGAGCATATAATTCTGAGTTCTAACGTTACCATCAGAACCCTTTAGCAGCTAATGGTTTTAATTTGGTTAAATATTTTGAAAGAAATATTGATATTATCCGGTATGAAAATTGTTTACTTGCAAAACTTATGCAGCAATTAGGTAAGAAAAATAGTACAATTTGTAAAAATTTGTAAACGACATATCTCTTGTAAGACACCAGTTTTATAAACTGGTGGTTTATAAGAAAAGAAACATGTCAGGTACGAGCATTCGAGCATTCGCCGCCGATATGCATAAGGAAAACCTATGATGAAAAAACGTAAACAAACTTATATGTGAACCCCTTCAACGTGTGAGGCAGGACTTCGAATTTCGGCAGTTCCTATCTGAAAAGCCTTGCGTATCGGCACCAACACAATGACAGAAAAACCCAATGCTTCGCCGATAAGCAAAGTAATAGGTGAACTAGTGTTGCGTAGTGTCTGTCTGCACTTTTAACTGCTGCCGTCCTTCTTGCTTATTAGGAAATTTAAACGAAAATTTGGAACTGAAACCAGCTCTCTTTTCGATTAATGGGTAAATTTTTTGTTTTATTTTGCTGAAAAGTGACCATAGAGGGGGTAAATTGCGACGTAAAATTGGAGTGAATATTCTTTGTAACTGGGTTCCATATTCTTTAACCAAGGTCACGAAAAATGAGAAGCTAAATTACGGGAGTGAACAATCTTTGTAACGTAGGTTCCATAGCCTTTGTCTTAACTGACAGTTCAAGTTAACCAAACGGATTTTGCCCCCTGCACACAAGGATAAACAAACCAAACCTCTTTCAAGCATTTTCCTCCGAATAAGATTTACTTAAGCGTATTAGGTCAAATCCTGAATCGCATGTGCATCTGGGATCCGAGCTATTTTTAGATGTGCCTGATCAGCTCGGTTTTCGTGGAAAACCTTTTTACCAGGCAAAAGGCGACCCGAGCAGGGTCAAGGCCGTGAAACTATAAAATTCACGCAAATAAGACATTCAGGGAAATAAAAATTCTGTAAAACCAAAGTCTGCGCAACTAAAATCTAACTTTACTTTCTTGAATTCATTTGAATTTACATAACTATTATTTTGTTGTCGGCTTTTTTCTTTCCTTACATAATAAATAAATAAATTTTTTTCATTGTTATTTATAAGATTTTATACGCGAAAAATAAATCAGTTACTATCAAATAATGCAATTAAAAGAGCAGAAAAACTGAA
Source organism: Tolmerus cingulatus (assembly GCA_959613345.1). Taxonomy (NCBI): domain Eukaryota; kingdom Metazoa; phylum Arthropoda; class Insecta; order Diptera; family Asilidae; genus Tolmerus; species Tolmerus cingulatus. The sequence continues at coordinate 16,756,641 of OY390709.1, read as the reverse complement.
AATTTTGTAATCAGAATACGTTCTAACTTTTCCTCCTTTTTTTTTCCTGCAATTGCAAAATTAAAAGTATTCAAACTTTTACATTCCAAAATTTGTGGCTCTTAATTCAATAATTTCAAAATACATTTAAATCGGGGTACTTCGAAATAAATTGTTCATAATTTCTGCACTTATTTTGACGCAAATTTTAAGCTGCCAATGTTTAATATTTTCAAATTGAAATGTTTCAAAATAAATTCCTTGAAACACGATTTAGTTTGAATCGGATCTCAAATAACGCAATTTTTGTCTAATTTATCTTAACTGTGCAACATAAGAAAATTATGTTTAAATTTCCGAGAAAATATCAACATACATACATATATGAGCTATTTCTCAATCCGTACGACTAGATGCCAGTCGGAATAAACAGACTCCTTAAACGAAATAGTCTTACCACTAGTGTAAAATGGATTAGTTCCACTACTGGTTGAAAAGTAATGCAAAGAGGAGTTAGTTTCAATAACGACATCAACGGAAAATCCACATGTATGCGGGAATTTTCGGGATAATTCTGTCGTCGGAGACAAAAAAAAACACGAAGAAGGCCATTCCTGGCTGAGAACATTTCAGTTATTGCGCAATCGCAGGAGAAGACACGTGTTCTTTGTAAAAATTAAAAAGGTTATTTTTGTGCATTTATATTTCATGTAAGTATCCGATCTTTTGTTATACATATATTTACGAAACATGTCTAGTAGAGGGGGCAGCAGCAAGCGTAATATTAGAAGGCTAATTAAAAAGGAAAAAGAGAAAAATATTAGCAAATTAAGCAATAACGTGATTAATAAACCGGATAATATGCGAGCGAATGTAAAAACAGCTCTTGGTTACTTTGTCGAAGTAGACACAACTGCTTCAACAGATTTTCAAAATCCAGCAGCCAAAAAATCATTAGTAGACAAATTAAAAGCATGGTATTTGAGAAATAGGCCTTCCCGACAATGTTTTGATGAATTGTTAAGTATTTTAAGGGAAGAAAATTTAAACGTATGTATGTACCTCTTAGATCTAAAGCAGTTTTGGAAATAGAGAAAAACTCACTATAAGTAGGGTTTCGCCTGGTGTGTAATCTCATTTTAAAATCGAAAAACAATTAAAAAAACATTTGTACCACTATTTTTGAACATGAAGAAATTATTGTAGACATTAATATTGACGGATTGCCATTATTTAGAAGCTCTAAAACTCATTTGTGGCCAATTGTACTGCGGGTCACTAATATTAAAAATATTGAAATATTTCCCGTAGGTGTTTATTTAGGTAAAAAGAAACCAGATCACATGGACCAGTTTTTATCCAAATTTATTGATGAAATTAAATATCTTACAGAAAACGGAATTCAAGTAAAAAATGAAGTGATTAAATTTAAAATAAGATGTATTGTTTGCGATGCCCTAGCAAAAGCTTTTGTATGCGGAATTGCTGGCCATACCTCCCTTCACTGTTGTCCTAAATGTACTCAGGTTGCTAGGAAAGTAAATGGTGTATTGACTTATAGCCTTAAATCTGTGTGATCTGATTTCTGATAAAGATTTTAAAGATAGGAAGAACTTGACTCATCATCAGAAACTTTTTCATGACAAAGAAACTCCTTTTGAAAGCATTAATGTTGGAATGATTAGTCAAGTTCCTTTTGATAGTATGCATCTGGTAGATCTTGGGGTAAGAAGAAAAATTCTTTTGCGAATGATTAATGAAAAAATTAATTTTAAAGTACCTAAGGAAGACAAAAGTATAATATCGAAGCATTTGGAATCGCTGCGTGCGTATATTCCGAAAGAATTTGCTCGTTGTCCTAGAGGTTTTGATGAAATTTTGAATTGGAAAGCTACAGAATTTCGGCAACTTTTGATGTATACCGGGGTGGCAGTTTTAAAAGGAAGAATTCACGAAGACTTTTACTACGAATTTCTTTTGTTCACTGTTCGTGTAGGCTACTATCATAGAGAAATGAAACATAAAGAGGCGACAAGTAGAACATTGGACGAGGAACCACTTTTTGAAAGCTCTGTGTGAAAGCTAGGATGCGATCTGAAAGCTCTTCGCTCGCGGCTTGCTGGCGATGCGATACTGTGGGTAAGCCACCGTCCGAATGCACTAATACACTCAACCAGCCATGACCGCGGAGCGCAGTGCGTAAACGTATTTGCCTTTGCGCTTACAGGCGTTCGTCTTTCCTCGGAATCGGAATCCCTAGCCGCTTATTTGCTGCCTTCACGTATTTTTCGTCTTCACACTGCAGGTTTATTTGGTGGTTCTGCGAATTATCTGGCTGTTTTTCATTTCATTAGCAGATAGACTTGCTAGGCGTTTGGTTTGTTTTTGAGTGCTCGAACGAAATTATAGAAGTAATATTGGACTGATTTGGCTACGAACTAGGACATCGATTTAGATTATTTAAAATTTGTATAACGTTTTGGATTTTTATAATAAATACATAGGTGATTGCTTTTTGAAAAACGACTTGGCTTTTGAATTTGGTTTACGATTTGACATTTTGTATATTGACTTTGTAGTCAAAATATATATCAGTTGGATTTTTTGTTGTCGGCTGGCTTGAATTTTTGCCCTTCTTTGATTTGTTATCCTAAAATGGAAAGATATAAGATTTGGGGTGTCAAGTGTACAGTACCTAGTTGCAGTGCAACTAAAAGAGCTTCACCTTATTTGCGGTTTTTTAAATTTCCGGCACAAGGCACAGATTTGTGTGCTAAATGAACGAACGCTTGCAATTTAAATATTCCACCATTTACCAAAAATGCATACGTGTGTTCCAAGCATTTTACTGCTGATTGCTTTGGAAAGAAAAAAATACGTGTGGCACTCGAGGACTGCCGCGGTAAAGCTATTGCATAGCATTTATTCAAAAATAAGAAGATAATATCGTTGATTTAAAATATTCTTTTTTATTTATCTTACAATACATGTAGGTTATTCAGGAATGTTTATCATTGAAACGATAGGTTTATGGTAACTAAAATAAGAAACATAAGTTTGAGACTTAATGTCTTCTAAATATCTAGAAAATACCGCGTCAATAGTGGTCCCATATTTTGTTGTCGATTCTTGTGGATCATTATTCATTTTTAAATTCAATTTTTCCGAAAGAAAATTTGTCAACCGCTCTGATTTTTTATCAGCGAAGTTGATGTTGAAATCGCCAGCCAAGATAAGTGGAAATTTATTACCATTTGTACCAAGTATTTTCGACCCTTAATAAAATGCTCTACCTCGTCCAATTTTGGATTCGGAGAAATGTAAATTGCTACCATGACTATGTGTAGGCCATTTCTAAGTTTGCATAAGCATGCACAAATATCTCCAACAAATGAGCGTCTAACATTAACATCGCTAACGTCTTCAATATTTATTTCAATATTCGGAGTCATAATATTAGTAACATTATTATTATTTTGGTAAATAGCTACCCCACCTTTTGGAACAGTATCTCGTTTGAATTGAACAATACAATTGAAATTAGGTATTTCAATCGGATTTTCACGCGTCATGCATGTTTCGGTAAGAAGTAACACATTAATTTGTCTCGTAACTGAATCTTGTAAATCGTATTTGTGACTATGTAGACTTTGGCAATTGAAAGTCATTATTGAAATGCCATTTCTATTACTAATGAAATCTAAGACACTTTGAGCTATCGTCTGAACACTATTTAAAGACAGTCTTTTGAATTCTTGCAACAAAGACGCAGTCGATGCAGCTTGCCTTCGATTATGATAAAACTTAAATGCAGAATTATCATTTTTGGTCGTAATATACAATTTTTCAATATTAGTCACCCGAGAGAGTGCAACATAGACGAGTTCCTGAGAATGTGATTTACTATACTCATATACTATTTCGTTAAAAGTTCCACCTTGCGACTTATGTATGCTTCGTACAGTCTACACGCATCCGTCTAGTCGCACGCACCCAAACATCGTGCCGAAGTCTGCCGAACTGAAACGACGATACACGGCTCTCAACGCCGCACCGCTGTGCCGGTTGGAGTGGGGGGTGTTAGGTTTTTTTTCGTTACGGAATTTTTACATTCGGTCCCCGCGCTCAGAGCCTGCGATAAAAGCTATGCAATAGCTTAAAAATTGAAAATGAATTCTGTACCTTCTTTACAATTAGACCAAAACGATAACATAACAAAAACTACTGAAATGGAAATTAGTACGCCTCAAAATGAAGACACTATACCAGTTTTATTTTCTGGGAAAACCTATGAAGTTTCTCAACGAAATGATTTAAGTTTTGAGGATGTCATTGAACTTGAAAAATCATGTGTTGTTAAGGATAATGAAGACAATGGAGACGATTATGTTTCGACATGTGAGCAATGTTTGCAATCACAAAAAAATTTGCAATTTTATAGGCTGAGGTATATGAATTTATTAAAAAAATATAAAAAATTAAAAAGCAAGTTCCAAAAAAAGTCGGCAGCAGTAAAAAAAATTAGGTTTTCCGTTAAAAATAAACTTGAAGAATCAAAACATTTAAAAAAGGAAGCTAAGATTCCTTTAAAAAATGTAATTGATTCATTGGTTAATATTAATAAAGAAGCTAAAACACTACCCAAAATGGTGACATCATCAAGATCAAAATGCCAAATGTGGCCCGGAGATGCTACACTATTAGCCCAAAATCTTCATTACAAGTCCCCAGCTTGCTATAGATATATGCAGGAATATTTAAAAATTGGTCTACCTTCCATCCGATCAATAAATCGTTGGTTGCCTATAAAGTGTATGCAGCCTGGTTTTAATCCAATACTAACCCATAATTTAAAGGAGTTAATATCAACCTGGAATTTGGAAGTACGTCAAGCAGTCTTAGTATTTGATGAGGTAGATATCCGTCGTAATTTAACTTTTGATACAACTAAAGACGAAATTATTGGATACGTCGACATGGGAAATGAAAAGACCATTGAATTAGCGAAACATGTTTGTTTGTTTATGATTCGTGGTATATTTTCAAATTGGAAAATAGTAATTAGTTATTTCGGAACAAGTAATGTAATGAATAGTGAACACCTTAAAAATAAAATAAAAGACAATATAAGTTATTGCAATGAAATTGGTATCCACATTAGAGCTATAGTTTGTGACCAAGGTTCCAATAACAGGAGTGCTCTAAAGCTCCTTGAAACCAATTCCGCACAACCATATTTTTATTTTAATTCAAAAAAAATTTTTGTTATTTATGACGTTCCCCATCTCTTTAAGTCAATACGAAATACTCTAATTAAATCTGATATATCCTTTGAGGGTGGTATTGCAAGTTGGAAAGTCCCGGAAGAAATCTATAATATAGAAAAACATCAATCTGTCAAAATGTGCCCCAAACTAACTACAAAACATATATATCCTAAAACTTGGCAAAAAATAAAAGTTTCTTATGCCGTACAAGTTATGAGTCACACGTGTAGTTCAGCTATTCGAACAGTTCATAGCTTGGAAAAGTTTAGTACTAGCGTCAGTTCAAAAGCAATATCAACCGCTACTTTCTTTGAAAAACTGAACCACGCTTTTGATTGCCTCAATAGTAAATCGCCATTTAATCGCAATATCTACAAGAGCGCAATAAAAAAAGATGGAATTGTTAGAAGTTATCTTGAAGATATAATTCCATTCATAGAGACGTTTTCTACTGAGAGGAAAAATTACTGCTTCGATGGTTTAATCTTAACAATTCGCAGCATACTGTTATTAACAGGTGAGCTTCTTGATACTTTTCCACAGAAATCTTACGTTTTACTGTATAAATTTAATCAAGATGTTGAAGAAAATATGTTTTCATTGTTAAGATCATCAGGTGGAAATAATCAAAATCCATCCTTATATGAATTTAATCATTTAATAGGGAAAATTCTTTCTATTAAAGTCTTGTCGCTAAAATCTAAACAAAGTAACTGTGAAGATGACGAAGAAGAATTTATATTTGAAAATGGTGAATTACGAAATTGTCTCCTTTCCGTTGCCCAAAATGATGCAAACACTGGGTCGATGAATTTTACAAGCACATGTATTGATGAGAGAATTGAAGGCGAAACTGATAGTCTAGAAAACTATAACTTTGATATAATTAATCATAACGATAGACCAGTTGTGGATAATCTTCATAAGCTCGATCTTAAATATAAATGTGAATTGTGTGGAAATTGCATGAAACGAGTTGGTGAGACAATATCACTCGAGGATAAATCTGAGCTATTTTTATTTCATAACAACTTCTCTACCAATTCTGATTTTGGTAAATTAACAGCGCCGACTGAATATTTTGTTCAAGTAATGAAATTTAACTACAATATTTTTGTCAAAATTATAACAACTAGCCGTAATATTAAATGTTTAAAAGAAACAATAAACAATAAAGGTATTGCACTTACGAAAGAAAGTCTTGAATTTAGAAAATGGTTTGAAGAAAATAATATTTGTTTTCAACATAGAATAAATGCACTCATCTCAAAGAAATATTATTAAAAAAACATTGTCAGTGGGAAACCGAAAAAATTATACTACAATAAAAGCAGACAAATAGGAAACTGAACATTATTAACACATAAAGTTCTACATTACCACAATAATTTAATTATAATTTTGTTGGAATTAACTTTATCTAGAACGTTTAATTTTGTTAAAATTATTGTTAAATTTAGTTCTGTAGGCATTTAAAGTTAAAGGCCAATTAAAACCTAATCCCATCAGTAATCTTAAAGGGGATTCCCAAATGCCTACGTCATTATAAGAAGTCAAAATAAACCTGCAGTGTAAAGACGAAAAATACGTGAAGGCAGCAAATAAGCGGCTAGGGATTCCGATTCCGAGGAAAGACGAACGCCTGTAAGCGCAAAGGCAAATACGTTTACGCACTGCGCTCCGCGGTCATGGCTGGTTGGCAAATTTTAAAAAGTTATGTAAAGAAACCGTCAAAAATATTAGCACAGATTTTGAATAAAATTCAGTTTGAACAAATGATTATGGAATCGAAATTAGAAAGATTTAGATCAGTTAATGGGGAGTTAGTTAGTTATAGTTCAAATAGTTATTTATTTAGCATGAAAAGCCCTAATAAATATTATTGCATTCTATCATTTATACCTATAAAAATTGTAGGGTTTAAAAAGGACGGACAAAATTATATAATTGGAAGAAAATTATTGAATATTCGAATTTTTTTCATTGAGCCGTTTGATTCCTTATCTTGTTTGGGAATATGGTTAGTTGATTCAATTTCTTCAGAAGTTTTATTTATTTATTTATTTATTCGCTTAATACAAGCTACATTAATATAATAATAAAAATTAAAGCTAAGTAAAGGAAAATGGGTGGGGGGGGGGCTAAGGGAGCAGGGGATGGAAGAGAGAAAGTTGATGAGTTCTTTAGTGTAGAAGAAATTGAAGGCAAATTTATGTGTCTCCCATATGAAGAAAATTTACTTTTGCTACCGATCTTGCATAGTTGCTTTTAATTTTTTTAATTTTATTTATTGTTTTTTCAGGGCTTAGCTAAATAATTAAAAACTATTTTTAAAACTGTTTGGTTGTTATTTTCAAAACTTTATCCGTTTCAAACTGAGGAATTATGGCACCACGAAGAAACTGCGAACAGGAAAAGGAGAATATACGTGGCCAATTAAGACGGTGTGATGCAGCTATGGGAGAGGATCTCTTTTCACAATGTAAGAACAACATATATACAATTTAAAATTCAGAAGGTACTAGAAAATCAGCTGTATATACATGGATCTCTTATTAAATATTATTTCTTACTTTTTTGAAATATTTAAATAACATTTGTTTAAAAAGACCAAGACACCGTGAGTACAAGCAACGGAACCCTTAGTGAGGAATTAAAATCTTATATAGAGACGAAATTTGAGAAAGTTACAGGTAATACTAATCGAATTCAAATAACTTAAATCATGTGCAGTTGTTACATAATTCTTTACAGAAATAACAAAACAACAAAATGGCGCCATTATGGAGGTATTGGCAACGCAAATAGTTCTAATTAAAACATTAATTGGGCAAGAATCTGCCAATACCTCAATTTTGTCAACATTTCCCATAAGAAGCGAAGAAAACCTACGAAATGTACACGATTGCATATGTGAAGAAAATCGCGATTTGTATATACAGAAAAACAAATTTTAATAAGCTATAAATTTATTTAATGATACAATTAACTAGGTTTCTACAGTTCAATCCATGGTTCGTCGTGGATTCAAGAGGCAAATAAACGAGCTTATTAGTAAGGACATCATTTTAAAACACAATTTGGATGGAACCCATGGCAAGAAAAGATTTAAAGACGTTTCTAATATTTTTGAAGTCATAAAAAGTAATTAGAAATTTAATCAGTTTTTTCAATTCGTAAGCTATATAAAAATTGTATTCTAAAACTCGTGAAACAAACAAAATGTCCAAGACAAAGATTACAAATATTGTTTTTGCATGCAGAGTATTTTATTTTAATTATTATACCAGAAAAGTTGTAAAAAGGTTAATGATATTTATTTTATTGTGGTAATTAGCATTTCTTTTGTATCCGGACGCTCTGTTACTAATATCAGGTGGAAATGTTTCAAAAGAAGAGGATCAGTCAAAAAGAACATCGATCATAGTTGAAAATACAATTGATAACTATGGGTCTTCCTAAACTGAAATAACTTAAAAAAATCCGAACTCATTTTTGAGGAATCGTCCGACATAATTTACATTTACAGTGTAATAAGCGGAAACGAAAAAGAGGGCTAAGGTCTAGATTAGGGTTTAAAATCGAATTAAAATGAGGTCTTTTTTATTACATAAGTATAGTCGTAGGTGTACTAAATATGCAAGAATTTTGTGGCGGTGAGGTCTACTTTTGGAGATATTTAAAAAAAACAAAAATTCTTTTCGCCATAAAATTCTTCCATATTTAGAGGTAATTTTTGAAGAATTTCTAGCCTTAACCATTATTTTCCTTTTACGAATTGATTTTAAAAGGAAATATTTTCCTTTTACGGATTGATTTTAAAAGGAAGTATTTTCCTTTTACGAATTTATTTTAAAAGGAAATATTTCCCTTTTACGAATTCAAGATAGATGCCTTCAAATGCCAAACGTCAGTTTTGATAGAAATCAGGTGGAGGTAGGTAGGTATTTGTAAATAAGTTTTATAATTATTTATTTTTCAGAGAAAATGTGCATCTGTACAGTGGATTGTGTAGTTTAGTGTAATAATAGGCTGTAGTTGTGCAATTTTGTGGAGAGAAGTGCAAAATAATGTAAAAATTTGAAAAAAAAAAATTTTTTTTTTTGCAAAAATTCTTTAAAAATATACTTTTCCGAAACTTTTTATTGTTATATTTATCATTTTTAAGCATAATTGCATGTCTCCACCAAATTGTATTAACATAGAGCTTTAAACCCTAATCTAGACCTGTTCCAAAAAGAGATTGGGCGTGTTGTTAAATTCAGATTTTTTCTTATGTCAACTATCTGTCAGCTGAAACTGACTGGATTGTGATTTATCTGAATTCTGCAACACTTTGGCTGCAGTGATTATTTGACAGCTAATAAGCGTTCGACGGCAAATATCTAATTTTGTGAAAAATAAAATAAAATTATAATGGAGTGTTCTGAAGACTAATTTTCGACGAGTCAAATATAAAAGAAATTCAGAAGAGCGATCACTTCCTCCGGATGCACATATCTTGGCCGACTTAGCATACCCAATATCAAGTTTTTTGTTAACGCCGTACAGAGATGATGGTCACTTGAGTTGTGAAAAAAAATTATTCAACCAGAAATTGAGCAGCACGCGGGTTGTTATAGAACAAGCTTTTGGGAGGTTGAAAGGAATATTTTGAAGACTTAAATTCTTGGAGATAAGAAAAATAGAGAATGCTAGATACATTATCATGGCCACTTGTATTCTACACAACTTTCTACTACAACACAGAGAAGAGGACGAACTTTTAGAAATAGTCGAAGCAGAAAATATTGCCGATGGAAGTGAGGACAATAGTGCAGCAGAAGATCGATCCGATAATAGCGAAACGATGGCAGGCAATTTGAAATGAGATTTTCTAGCGCATATGTTTTCATCTCGAGGTTGAAACGTAATAAAACATTATTTATAAGTTCAGTCTTTTATTTCAAATAAATAAATATTATTGTAAATGCATAAAAGCATAAATAAAAAGCAAAAATTGCATTCCCTGCCCTAAACGTATTATAAATTATAAAACACAAAACAAAAATTGCATTCCAATGCCTGGGAATACCCCGGCGGAAAAAATGAATATAGAGTGGCAAATCCGTGTAAAATTCCTGTACGCGAGTGAGGCAAAAAATAGGGAAGACGAATGTCAACATGTGAAGTCGAATGTGAACATGGGAAGACGACTGTCAAACTGATAGTCAAATAAAGATCGAGCGGAAATTCTAGATTTGTCAAGTGCAGTGAGAAAACGAACAAAGAGATAATTTTGTACTGGTTTTGTGTTTTATTTCCATTAAATGTGGATAATAAGGTGTAATTTTGATGATCTAAAATTGTTTTAATTTATGAAACGTACTAATTAAATCTATTATGGGTTATTTTATAGAAAAAACTAAGACAAAATGCCTAAGAATTGTTTTGTGTCTGGTTGCAAAAATGCGAAGAATCTTAGGAACTATGGAATTTCTTTTCACAGGTAAGCATTTAAGAAATTTATATTTAGTAATTTCATTTGATAAACATTGTCAAAATGTTTGAATTTGGCCTAAAAATTCATTCTTAACTGAAATGGGTTCCTCTTCCGAAAAACTGTCAGATTAGGGCAAGTGGGCGACAAGGTGGTCGCCATACAATTTGTTTTTTTTTGGGGGGGGGTTCAGGATAAATTTATATATTGATAGATGTATTAGTTTACTTAATACTTTGTTTTTATTGGGTTCTAGGTTTCTGAGCTATGTCCATATGCGGAACAGGTGGCTGCAAGAGATTAATTCGCCTGCTCTTACTCAATACCAGCAAAATTTTACGCCTGTACTGACTGATGGCTATGGGTTAATAGTTTTACTCACACATCTTTGATATGGCTTCATTTTTTTGACTTATTGCCACTCCATATTCATTCGTTCCTCCATGGTTGGTAGTCCTTAGCAGTTTACCAATGCCGTCAAGATCATAAAGGCCCGCGCCCATAGAGTCCGGAATTCGTCCGACTGCGGAAAACGTAAGTTGAACAACATGCTTTCTTATGAGGGTGCACCCATAGAAACGCGCTGCCGCAGTCGCAGACGTATTGAAAAGACGAGCATTTCTCAACTTTTTATCCGTACTACATGCGGCAAGGAAAGCATCAAAAAGCTTGGTAGCTTTGCTTAAACGGCGCGAGCCTTAAGCCTGGCCCTAAATAGAAACGTAACGTAACGTAAGAATTTAACGAGGCGAGCTTGCGGACGTCAAAATGGACATTTCGCCCGAAATACAAACGTAAGGTGACGTGAAAGTTGAAGTTTAGTTTCTCATTGTGCTCCCTGAAAGTATTAACATAAGTGATATCAATTGTGAAAGGCAAGATGAGTTTTGTGCAAATTTTGGAAGTTTTGGAAGAATTGAAAGATTAGAGCCCCAATATGCCCAGAAAGTAGACTTTTCACGTTTGCTTACGTTTTGTGCGATCCTTACGGCACCTTCACGTACGGCTAAGTGACATTTCCAGATTTGACGAATCTTCGGCAAGTTTCTTACGTCGATTTAGGCTGCCCCCATTGCTTTACACACGTTCGCACGTTACGTTGGCATCTCTTACGTTACGTTACGTCCCATTTAGGGTAGGCCTTTAGCTAGAAGTCAATTATTTTTTTAAATAAATCAGGAGGTTTTTTATGCTAAGTGCTTTTTCCTCCTTGCAAAAAATAACAATATTTTATTTCGGCAATTTTTGATTTACTGCTACTTATTAACAGTTTCTCTGAGTAAGGATTTGGAATTTGCATCAATATTACATCGAATTGCCATGATTTTAATAATGCCAAACTTCAAAATTTGAACTGAATAGATTACAGATTAATTTTTTACTTCAAAGTCAAGAAAAATCAGTACAACTTAGTGCTATTTTTAAGATTTTAAATCTTTGCTGTAGGAAATTCATATGATAAATTTCAAATCAATGAGAAATCTCCTGTTGTTCTGGATAGACGAAAAGAACACAGCTATTAATTGCTAAGAATGGTGTTAGAAAACGAAATAAGGGTGATGTTTTTTTCTGAATTTGAACAACTTTTTCTCCTTAGCACCAACTCTTTTCACAATTGTTTCTTTTCAAAGCCTGCTCTTTTTCTGTCTGCTGAGATGAAAATATGCCTACTGCTAAAACTATTGGAATATTGCAAAAACATGGTCAGCATAGAGTCCCAACATAAAAGTACTGTATAAGTCCCGGGTAAATTTCTAAATAAAAAACTATTATTCTTCCAAGGAGGAAAAAGCACTTGGCATAAAAAACCTCCTGATTTATTTTAAAAAATTGGTCGCACCCAAAAGCGGCGCCTTCCCTCCAATAGAGTCAAACATTCATCGGCTTCTGTAAGTAGAAGTCCTATTAATAGAAATTTAAGTACTCTATTAATATCCATCGTTGTCCTTTCAATTGCTTGTTGCTTCCTTCTTTGACTTTGCCTTTTTCAATAAAATTCCCGCGTTTTGTTTGAACAAACTGTCAAGATGAGAACCACTTTGAGCGATTTTAAGTCAAGATGACAAAAATATTGAAAGCTTGCCGCAGAAATTCCGGATTCTATGGGCGATACCTCTGATTGCCAGACGTCAATAGTTTTAAGCTTAACGGAGTCGGAGTCGGACTCTATGGGCGCGGGCCTTTACCCACAGTATCGCATCGCCAGCAAGCGAAGAGCTTTCAGATCGCATCCTAGCTTTCACACAGAGCTTTCAAAAAGTGGTTCCTCGTCCAATGTTCTACTTGTCGCCTCTTTATGTTTTATTTCTCTATGGTAGAAGCCTCTACGAAGAATATGGGCGTGTTGTTAAATTCAGATTTTTTCTTATGTCAACTATCTGTCAGCTGAAACTGACTGGATTGTGATTTATCTGAATTCTGCAACACTTTGGCTGCAGTAATTATTTGACAGCTAACAACAAGCGTTCGACGGCAAATATCTAATTTTGTGAAAAATAAAATAAAATTATAATGGAGTGTTCTGAAGTATTTGAAAGACTAATTTCCGACGATTCAAATATAAAAGAAATTCAGCAGTTAATATTTGCTTCAAGTAGCAGCAGCTCTTCTGATTCTGAAGATGAAATCGGGATGTTTTCAAAAAGGCAAATAATTCACAACTACTTCAATGAAGTAGTTCGTTGTTATAACCTGGAAGAATTCAAAAGCCATTTCAGAATGACCAGAGCTCAGTTTGAGGTAATCTTATAGAGGTAGCTATAAATTTATTTTATACAACAATTTGTATTATAGATTTTACACACAATGTGTGCCTGCAATTGGAGACATACAGGACGAGGACGCTCGAGATGTAGCTTCGAGAAAGCTTTACTTACCATGATTTGGTATTTGGCAAATACGGAAACCTATCGGCAGACTGGGGACCGCTTTGATTTTAACAGAGGACACGCTCAGCGAATTATATTACAAGTTTGCAACGTTTTTTACCAAGCGAGGAAAGAATAAAGAAAATGGCCAGAAGGAGAAAACTTGCATACAATACAAGAATTTAATTCCCTACGAGAGAACAGAAAAGAGGACGAACTTTTAGAAATAGCCAAAGTAGAAAATATTGCCGATGGAAGTGAGGACAATAGTGCAGCAGAAGATCGATCCGATAATAGCCAAACGATGGCAGGCAATTTGAAACGAGATTTTCTAGCGCATATGTTTTCATCTCGAGGTTGAAACGTAATAAAACATTATTTATAAGTTCAGTTTTTTATTTCAAATAAATAAAAAACAAAACAAAAATTGCATTCACTGCCTTAAACATAATATAAATTATAAAAAACGAAACAAAAATTGCATTCAATGCCTTAAACATAATATAAATTATAAAAAACAAAACAATAATTGTTTTAAATCACAGTATAAATACATAAAACAAAATAATTACTAATTATAATATTATTTTTGTTTTTTATTGCCTCAGTCAATTATTTTATGCTTTTAATTTTTTCTCTTTCTAGCTCAACGAGCACATTAAATTTCTCCTGCTGCCATCTAAATTTTTCTTTCTTAAAATCTAGTTCCTTCTCTGATCTCATTCGTTTTCTTAATTTTTTTTTCGAGCTGTTTGGGCACATCGAATTGTCCGAAGTTCCCGCCTCTTCATTTAAAACATCACCTATATTTTTAGGAGGAGGTTGCACATTGGCCTTATTCCCTAGAACTTCTTCGAACATTTGAAAATAAGGCCAAGACGGAGCAGATTCCCCCGATGCCTTGCTTTTTTCCTTATTTCTCCCGTTCCAGACGCAAGCTTAACAATAACTTCACTTTCTTGTCGTCCCAACAATCTCTATTTTCTTTATCCTCTTGCTGCGTGCTATATGTCTGATGATTTTGTAACTGTTGAAAACAGTAATCAGCAACGGCATCTTCTCCTACATTTACAAGAAGCAAATAAATATAACAAAGAAAAGAATTATATTTCTTTCATACCTTTCTCTAGTAGTCGATTGTATAAATCATCTTGAAGCTCTACCTGCCTATCCTCTTCTCCAAACTTTATTAAAAGCAACATTTCTATTTTATTCAAAACAGGACACAGGAACGCACACTGGGGGAACACAATAATAAAAATCACAAACAGGTGGCACTGACAGTTGTTTTTGACATCCAGAAGGTTCAAGTGCGATTGATTCTGTCTGAATACTCTTTAAAGAATTTTTCTTAAGTCTGAATTTAGCAACCCTTGACATTTCAGAAAATCTGAATATAGCAACACTTTGTCTTGAAGATTCTTAAAGAATCTGAATTTAACAACACGCCCTATTTGTCATTCGTCCTTTCCAGCTGAACTTTGTAATGCGTCGATTTGCCTCCTCCTCATTCGCGTATTCGTTTTTTGCACATATATTTGCTGCGTGGGGAAGTTTGACGCGGTATATGGGAGACATACGTACCTCGCACTAAGGTGTTATGTGTGTGCTTCCCACCGATAATAGGAAAAAGGCGAATATTTGTCCGGTCAGAATCGGAAGAATATGGTGTGGTCCAATGAACTGATTTTAGAGTTCATCGGCCTCTATGAGTTGGAGCCCATTATATGGGGTCCAAAACATCCAGAGCATAACATTAGGAATGCGGTGGTTGACGCCTGGCATACCATACTCATACCTGTGTCGGTTTTTATTTAAAGATAATATCCACCATCTTCTCTTTCATTTATTTAACCACTTTAGTTGGAAATATCCACTCATAATAATAACCGAAGTGGTGCTAGCAATAATAACGTCTACACTGGGCATTCTGCAATCACAAAATGCTCTGTGCCAAACATTGGGAAAATTATTCCTATCAAGAGTTTGAGGAATGAACGAGTGTTGTGGGAGCAAATAGGAAACGCAGAGCTCACACAGGGCAATTTTTTAAAAATGTTTGGCCAATGCACGCATTGTGTAGGACCGGTTTTAGGATGGTTGCGTACTTTTGGCATATCTTTTGCACAATTTTCTGCTTCCTCGAAAACGGAGTCGATGTTTGTGTCGCGTTGGATTATCTTGTTGTTGACGCAGCGAGGTCCCCCTACACATAACGCATATTTCCCTTGTACGAAGATCCTATGTCTCTCACACAGCTCCTCAAACCTCCACACACAGTAAATAATTTCAGCAATCGACTGTCGAGCCGTGCAGACGTTTTTTTGTTCCTGTGAATTTTTAACACGTATACTCGGTATTATTCTTCTACTGTCCGTCTTTGAATAGTTCTTAAGTGTTTCGTTGATTACTTCATGACAAGCCAGACTCCGTCTGCATTGACGGTAAAACTAAAACCAATGTGCTTGTTTTACTTCACCAGGAAGGCTTCCCCACTGACTTGTCCGCCCTTCGCGACCTGTTCCTTAAGTTTCATGCCGAATTCGGCATCTCCCCTGACAAGCTCTCCTCTGACCTTACCACTTTCGCCTCCTACGTCAGCTCTCGGCGAATCTCCCACCTTCAAAGAGCCCGGAAGGATCACAAATCTAACTTTAGTTCCTAACCCGACTGGGTCTGGCTTTTCTATTCCTCCCTTACCCCCAGCCCTTCCCCCGTCTGCCCACGCTCACTTTCCTTGCTGTCTTTCCCTATACTACCAAAATGTCAGAGGACTACGCACCAAAACTGCCTCTGTTTTTCAGAACTCCCTCGTTTTTCCATATGACATTTTTGCCCTAACCGAAACTAACCTAACTCCCAATATTTAAAGCAGTGAACTTTTTTCAGCGGATTTATCAGTTTTTCGTGCCGATGCCTGCGACGACAACTTAACCCTATCTTTCGCCTTTCCGACTCTGGTCTCTACCAAATTAGTGGCATTACCAACAATCTTGGCAGACAACTCGACCTGGTCTTCTCCTCTGACCCTGTGAACTCGGTTGTCTCTCAGAGCCCTCATCTTCTATCTACTCTTGACCAGTACCACCCTCCAGTCTTCCTCACTCTTGGCCTTGTACCCCCACCTCTTCACACCACCTCTGAAACTTCTTACCACTTCAATTTCCGCTGAGGCGACTTTGGCAAATTGAACCGCCTTCTCTCTCAATCGTCCCTTCTTTCCCTCTCAGCCGAGTCCAAGCTTCCCGTTGCTGATGCCCTCGACGTCTTTTATAGCGAACTCTTTGCGTGCCTGACCTAATCTTTCCCTTTTCAATCTCGGAGAGATCATGCCTTCTCCCCCCCCCCCACCCCTCCCCCCTGGTATAACAAAGAAATTCGATCCCTTCGGAATAGAAGGAGCAAACTTTGGCAATCCTACCTCCTATCTCGCTCCACCTCCGAATTCTCCAATTACCTCTCGGCGGCTTCCCTCTTTTCCGCACGCAGCGAATCTTCTTATATCGATTACCTTAATTACATGCAGTCAACCCTCGTCTCCGATCCCAAATGCTTTTACCAATTTATTAACATTAAAAAGAAGTCCAGCGGTTACCCTTCTACCCTTAAACTCAATGATACTTCTTCCTCCGACCCTAATACAATAGCTAATCTCTTTGCTCACCACTTCAGCCAGTTTTTCTGTGAGCACTCATTAGATCCCGACTCTAGCTTTTTCCACTTTTTGGAGTCGCGTACACAGACCTCCCTTGCCAGCATCTACATTGACCCTTCAATGGTTGCTACCGCCATTGCCGCCCTCCCTGCCGATCATAACCCTGGCCCTGACGCTATCCCCGCTTTAATCCTTAAAGAGTGTGTCCAACACTTGGTCGGTCCCCTTTCCGCTATTTTTAATCTCTCCATCTCCCAGGGTGTTTTCTCTGCCAAGTGGAAGGATTGTTTTATCATCCCCATCCATACAAAGGACTGTAAGAGTGAGATATCCAATTACCGCCCTATTGCTAAACTCTCCACTATTCCTAAACTCTTCGAAAGCATCGTTTACGATTGCTTGTTCTTTCACTGCAAACCCATCTTTTCTCAATCCCAGAATGGTTACCTTAAAGGCAGATCAACTACTACTAACTTCACCGACTTCGTCTCCAAAACCCTGTGTGCCCTTGAAAAAGGCGACGAGGTTGACGTCATCGCTACTGACTTCAGTAAGGCATTTGACAAAATCTCACACAAATTCTCTTCAAACTTCACTCCCTTGGCTTCAATCGGCTCTTTTCTTCCTGGTTGAAGTCCTATCTTAATCACCACCAGTACAGGGTCCTTTTCTGCTCGTCCTTTTCCAACTCTTTCGTGGCCAACTCGGGGGTCCCTCAGGGTAGGCACTTAGGTCCGTTGCTTTTCATGCTGGCCATAAATGACGTCGAGTGTGTTATCAAGCATTCCGACCTGTCCTTCTACGCCGACGATACGAAAATCTCTAAACGGATATCCTCCACCTCGGACCCCCGTCTGCTACAAGAAGATCTCCATAACTTTGGCATTTGGTGCACTAAAAACTCTCTTGAGCTCAATATCTCCAAATGTCAATCCATCACCTACTCCCGTAAACGCCCCTCTCCCTCCCCCCAGAGTCTATTGCTTGTCTGGCGAACCTATCCCCTCCGTTTCCTCTCTTCGCGATCTAGGCGTCACCTGTGATAGTGAACTTAACTTTCGCGAACACATTGACAGTGTGATTGCCAGAGCCAACTCCGCGCTAGGCTTCGTTAAGCGGTGGTCCAAGGAGTTCCTTAACCCATACGTCGCCAAATCCCTCTTTGTTAGCTTCGTTAGGCCTCTCCTGGAATACGCTAGCCAAGTTTGGTCTCCTTACCAATCTACTAGCATCAATAGGATAGAGGCTGTACAGCGTAGGTTCCTTCGTTTCGCTCTACGCGAGCGCCCCTGGTCTGACCCTCAAAACCTTCCGCCCTACGAAAACCGCCTTCGGATCATTAACTTGTTGCCTCTATGGAAGCGGCGGGACCTTGCCGATATCACATTCATGTAGGGGGTCGGGTATTTTATTAACAGAAGAATACGAAAATATGATTAATTTTATTTTAGCTTAGTTTATTCGTGAATCCAATAATTCAAATACAATAAGTAAAGGTAAGTTGATTCACATCAGAATTAGTTTAACACAAAGTCGAGAGGTAATTTAATTCAAATCAAATTTAGCTCAACTCAAACAATTATTTTATCTTTTCAGGTAATAGGATCGCGGTAACAAAAGGCACTAAACAGCTTTGCGCACTCGGCCTACACTCCAGCTTTACTTTGAGGTAATTTACAAAATCTGCCTAACAGTTCAACTTTGCTCTATATTTTTCTTTGCCTGCAGGGAACGACGGCTTGACTGAGACTGAGACTGCCTAAAAAATTGTCTAGATTTAGGTACCTACTACGGTAAGTTACGGTACTTAGAATAAGTACATTCGAAATGATCAGCTTTTCGTTCTATTTTCAGAGACCGGGCCTACATTCGGCCATCCGGAGATTCATCTGACCCAGATGATAGTTCGTCATCTTCCAAAATCACCCATGGTTTCATGAAGTCTGCAGAGGATGTGGTTGTGAGGGGTCCCTCATGATTGCCAGCTTTCGAAACTGCATAACGATCCTTTCTCAATATCCGCTTCACTTCGTAGGGGCCCAAATATTTACGATATAATTTAAGTCCTGGTCCGAATTGCGTACGTTTTATGGCAACGATTTCTCCTACAGCATACCGGTGGGAAGATTTCCTATTTTTGTTAAATCTTTTGGCGTTTTCAGCTTGAATTAATTCAATTTGGCGCTTTGCCTCTGCTCGCATATCTTTTCTGTCTTCCTCGAAATTCTCCACTATTCCTTCTTCGATGAGTTCTTGCAGCTTGTGATCTTCACGGCTGTGCATTGGCAGACCTATCATTAATTCAAATGGAGTCCTTTTAGTTGCCCTTGATTTTGTGGAGTTAAGAATTCTCTGCAAGTGCGCGACATGTTTCCACCACTTCTGGGGATCTTCGATGCACATCTTTGAAAGAACAGCAATGATGGTTTGGTTAATCCTTTCTACTTGCCCGTTCCCGCGGGGTACACCAGTTGTTACAGTGACGTGCTCAATGATTTGTTCTTCGCAATAATTTTTAAATACATTCGAGGTAAATGCTGCTCCTCTATCTGTTACCACTCTTCTGGGATTGCCGAATATTTCATTCAATAACCTCATCTTCTGGACTACTTCATCTGCTGTAGTCGATTTTACCGGGAATATTCACGTAAACTTGGTAAATCCGTCTACGATTACTAACAAATATTTATAGTTTTTCGCTGTAGACGGTAGAGGACCAGGATGATCGAGATGAAAGGTTTGTAATGGAAGTTCACCCTTTTCAATTGGGTTCAGAAACCCTTCTTGCTTGTCGGTCTTTCTCTTGACTAAGATACAAGGTACACAGTTGGCTACAATATCTTCAGCCTTTTTTTCTAGCTTCGTAATGAAATATTCATCTTGGGCAGCGGCAATTATTTTTCTAGAATTGATATGTCCCTTCTCGTGAATGCCTTGCAGAATTTGCCTTTGAAGAGATTTAGGGATAACCAATAGATATTTTCCATCACTAAATTTATATATAACATCGCCTCTTATCGCGAAATCGTCGTATGGTTTTTCGTTTAAAAGTGTGGAAATTAGCTGGCAATATTCGTCCTTGCGTTGAGCGTTTCGGATTTGTTCTAAGATACCGTCCTGAACAGATAAAATCACAGGGTAACGGCTTAAGGCGTCGACATGCTTCATTGCAGTGCCCTTACGGTGATATATAGTACATCGAAATTCTTCCAGAGCCAGAGCCCATCGAGCAACCCGACTGCAAATATCTTTTTTCTTCATAGTGAATGTAAACGCTTTACAGTCTGTAAATATTTCAAATTTCAACCCGAGTAGATACACTCTTAGTTTTTTAACACACTTTATTACAGCGAGGACCTCAAGTTCGTAGCTCGTATAGTTTTTTTCACTACGCGATGTTTTGAAACTAAGATAGAAAATGGGATGCCACTGATTGTCTTCGCTATTTTTCTGGAGTAAAACACCGCCGTAACCTTCTTTACTTGCGTCTGTATGAAGTTGCGTTAGCAAGCCTGAATTAAAAAGTTTCAATACTGGTTCTTTACATAATTTGTCTTTAAGTTCGTTAAAAGAACATATTTGTTTTTCACCGAAAATAAAAGGAACATCTTTACGGATCAAGTCTGTCAATGGCTTAGCAATCAAGGAATAGTTTTGCACAAATTTACGAAAATATCCCGAAAGCCCTAAAACGCTTTGTACCTGCTTGACATTCTTCGGAATAGGAAAATTCTTAACGGCTTTTGTCTTCGCGGGGGATGGTCTGATACTACCATTCTTCAAAATATGTCCCAAAAATTCAACTGACTCCTTTAAAAATGCACACTTTTTTCATTTAATCAGCAAACCATGGTTTTCAGCTACCTTCAATACCTGTTCCAGCTTTTCAACATTCTCATCAACTGTGCTTGATGGAATAATAATGTCGTCCATATAAACTAGTATTATATTTTCTCGCATCAGATCTTTAAAAACAGTGTTTACGTATCTTTGGAATACCGCGCGGGAATTGCAGAGGCCAAATAGGGCTTTTAAAAATTCATATTGTCCATCAGGAACAACAAAGGAGGTGTACCTTCTACTGCTCGCATCGACATCCACATGAAAGAATCCATTTTTCAAGTCGAGCGTACTAAAAATTCGCGCATGGTATAGACTTTGCAGAATGTCCTCAATATTTGGTAAGAGAAATCTATCTTTGACTATCTTTTCATTAAGTTTTCTATAGTCTATGCAAAGGCGGATAGAGCCATCCCTTTTCCTAGCAACAACGACGGGACTCGCAAAATCCGAACAACTCGGCTGAATAATTCCATCTTGTACCCACTCATGGATTTGCTGGTTAACTTCATTCTTTTCCTTGGGAGCTAATCGTCTTGGCCGTTGGTAGATGGGCTTGTCGTTTTCTAATTGAATGTGCATTTCTACACAAGATTTTTCAGGCTTCTTGGGATTATAGCTGGCTACGAGATCAGATACTTTTTTTCGCGCTGCCTCATTAGCGATTTCTTTTATATTCGATAGCGCGCTTTCCTCAATCGGCTGAATTATGGCTACTTGTTCAAAGGGATTAGTTTCTTATAACACACTGCTCCGCTTCTTAAACGTTACTTTCTTTTTCTCGATGAGCACTGATGCCTCGTTTAAAAGATCTTTACCAATGAGGATATCGGCAGGAATCCAGGAATCTGGCACAATATGACATGTAACAGGATAATCTTCGCCTTCGATGGATAATATCAAATCTTCTGAACCCAGAGTTTGCTTCATTACTTTTCCCAATCCAACTAGGGGAATGCTTGGGCCACTGAATTTTAAACTTTTTCCCGAAAACATCCATACTGATTGCCGCATTAGAGTAACTGAACTCCCAGTGTCGACCAGAGCACTATAAGATTTTCCAGCCAGCTTTGTCAAAACATGCAAATTTGGAGTGGAAACCACATTCACCTGAGCAGCGTTATCACTTCCCTTCGATTTTTTTGGCTTATTACACTTATTCGCCATATGCCCAAATTCTCCACAATTGAAGCAACGAGCTCCCTTGTCCTTGTTTGGACAATTAGCAGTGACATGGGAAAAGGACCCGCAATTATAACACCTATTCTTACTGCTGCTTGATTGATTCTGCTTAGCAGAATGTTGCTGACCGCTTGTACCTATTTTCATACTTTTCGGGACCTGATATTTTCGTAGACTTTCAGATTCTGCTTAAGCTGTTCGAGAGTGGTTGCTTCATACAAAATCGTTTTATTTTGAATCTCGTCAGGAATCCCATCAGCGATGTAGGAAACCAGAGACTCCTCATCGATATTTCCCCGACTCGCTATCTGCTTCATACTATAAAGGTATTCCAAATATGTTTCTTGTGCGTGCTTTTTACGTATTTCTAAAGCCCTATGTACACTAAGAACTGATGGGGCCTTCCCAAATTCTTTGTTTAATAGAGTTTTAAGATCACCATAGCTTTTAATATTTGTGCTGGTCTCAACTGCCAGCTTTGCGGCACCACCTAACAGACGTCTCGCGTACAAATATTTTTGTATATCGTTCCAACCGCAGACTAGAGCGATATCCTCATATTCCTTCACCCATTCGGCATATTTTTTTCCAGTCTCCCCATTAAATTTTTCCAAGGATTCCTCCACGTCCTTGAACACAAAATTGTTAGAGCTCATTTTAAATTCTTTAGTATTACTGTTCCCCTTTTTGTTCTCTTCTATTTCTTCTTTATTTTGGATTAATAACGCTACACACTCCTCACTATTTGCAGACAAAGCGGCCTTTTCAAAATTGTCACCTTTTAGACCCCCTTGCGTATCAGCCTCCAGCCTCCTCGTGATCTAAATCAATGTCTGATGTTTCGTTATCACCGCTGGTATTCGCTTGAACATAAGCTTCTTCCTCTTCAGTCGCCAGAGCTGCAGCTAATCTAGTCACTAAATCTCCCTTTTGCCTATAACGGTATGACAATCCTCTTTGTCTGAGTTGCAACTGCAATTCTAACGTTGTTAATTCTCGCAAATTCAGCTTTTCCATGAAACGGTTGGTTATATACAGCGAGGCACGCTCCGCCCAAAATGCTATGACCGCTTAATACTTTGCAAAACAATAAAAGGTGCATGCATAAAAAAATTCGATACCGACCTCATATGATCCCTAATTCGGAAATCATATTTACTTGGCAGAGCTTAATTTTTCTGAAGAAGTAGTTCCTTGAGCTTCAATGGGCACAATCCGATAGAGCATAGGCACAAGTTCACTACTTGTTGTTTTAACTTGAATTCACTTTTTACTCTTTAAAACTGTTTTTTTCGTATCCCGTTATCCCACTTCTGACACCACTTGTAGGGGGTCGGGTATTTTATTAACGGAAGAATAAGAAAATATGATTAATTTTATTTTAGCTTAGTTTATTCGTGAATCCAATAATTCAAATACAATAAGTAAAGGTAAGTTGATTCACATCAGAATTAGTTTAACACAAAGTCGAAAGGTAAGTTAATTCAAATCAAATTTAGCTCAACTCAATTATTTTATCTTTTGAGGTAACAGCATCGCGGTAACAAAAGGCACTAAACAGCTTTGCGCACTCGGCCTACACTCCAGCTTTACTTTGAGGTAATTTACAAAATCTGCCTAACAGTTCAACTTTGCTCTATATTTTTCTTTGCCTGCAGGGAACGACGGCTTCACTGAGACTGAGACTGCCTAAACATTTGTCTAGATTTAGGTACCTACTACGGTAAGTTACGGTACTTAGAATAAGTACATTCGAAATGATCAGCTTTTCGTTCTATTTTCAGAGACCGGGCCTACATTCATTCACCAACTGCTCGTCGGCGAGATTGACTGTCCTTCTCTACTCGAGCGGATCCCTATCTACACCAACCCCCGTAACCTCCGCTCGGCCCCTCTCTTTCGCCCTCCTTACCATCGCACCAACTACGATCTTTCTGAGCCCCTCACAAGAATGCTTCGAAGAGCGAACTCCCTCCCTTCCTTCGACTTTCACCTGAGCAAAAACTCTCTCAGGCACCATCTAATTAGTCTTCCCTAATCTGCCTTGTCCTTTCCCTTCCTCCGTTTTCTCCCGTTGCTCCCTTAGGTTAGCACTAGTCTTTAGTTTTACTTTTATGTATGTAGCTTGTATTAAGCGTTAAATAAAAAATAAATAAATTACTAATACTCTTTGTTTTCACTGTGTCTTTGGGGATTATAAGTTGAAAAATACGGGAATTGCACTTCACAAATAATTTATTTTACGATTGCGCTTCATAGTTTAATAATGATGATAGACTGCTGCCGCTGGGCTTCTGTCTCTCCGTGTGATTTGATCGCTGGACTGTTACTTACGTTCTACCTCTCTGGTTCAGCGACTCCCCGTACCATCGACTCCTCGCAGGCTAGTTATCTGCTTATCAGCTCCCATTTCTCTTGGACTAAGAGAAATGCGTGACGCTTTGGTGTAATCAGTCTTATCAATCACGGTCCATACTCTCTTCTAAGAAGAGAAGGTGTGACTGCTGGTCCATACATGAGCAGGGATGTCGAAACCTTAACATTCTGCCGCCCTTGAAATCACGTTTATTTGATTTCAATTCAATTGTGGGATGGGACGATGTGACGATGATCCAATATAACAACCAAATGCATAGATGATAGGTTCCAATAACACATGAAGGAACTTCCCTCCGCCAATGCTGGACGATCACCTTCACTGGTGATTATAGTTTGCGCCTCGGTGACGTTAAGTACAAATGCTGTGCGTATCGGGACAAGGATAGGTAGAAATGGATGGCAGGGAAGAAACCAGGTAATTGCATGCCATATTTAAATTTCATAACAATTTCAAATAGTTTCAGTT
Organism: Tolmerus cingulatus; assembly: GCA_959613345.1. Lineage (NCBI taxonomy): Eukaryota > Metazoa > Arthropoda > Insecta > Diptera > Asilidae > Tolmerus > Tolmerus cingulatus. The sequence goes on along the minus strand of OY390709.1, from coordinate 16,731,527 downwards.
AATTCCAAAGACAAGCACTTCTCATAGTTTCTCATAGGTTCCCTTTTTTGTTTTGTTTAATTCACAATAAATCCGTTTTTTTTTGTTTTTTTTAACAGAATTCATTTTTTTCGGCAGCAAGAATAGTTTTGTGATGGGTCTACGAAGTCGGTGAGGGTAGTAGTAGTTGATCTGCCTTTAAGGAAACCATGTTGGGATTGAGAAAAGATGGGTTTGCAGTGAAAGAACAAGCAATCGTAAACGATGCTTTCGAAGAGTTTAGGAATGGTGGAGAGTTTAGCAATAGGGCGGTAATTGGATATCTCACTCTTACAACCCTTTTTATGGATGGGGATGATAAAACAATCCTTCCACCTGACAGGGAAAACATCCTGGGAGATGGAGAGATTAAAAATAGAGGAAAGGGGACCGACCAAGTATTGGGCACACTCTTTAAGGATTAAAGCGGGGATAGCGTCAAGGCCAGGGTTATGATCGGCAGGGAGGGCGGCAATGGCGGTAGCAACCATTGAAGGGTCAATGTAGATGGAGGCAAGGGAGGTCTGTGGACGCGACTCCAAAAAGTGGAAATAGCTAGAGTCGGGATCTAATGAGTGCTCACAGAAAGACTGGCTGAAGTGGTGAGCAAAGAGATTGACTATTGTATTAGGGTCGGAGGAAGAAGTATCATTGAGTTTAAGGGTAGAAGGGTAACCATAGATGGTAGTGGAGACCTGGATCTTTTCGGTGGCTTTTTAGATCCTACTCCTTCTGCTTGTCTCGTCGATGAAACTGCCTCTATATCCACTGAAGTGCTAGCGGCACTAGTTTTCCCTACATTTTCACTATCTTCAACATAAATGTCTTCCGGAATATTGTCGGAATCATCAACCGATTCGCCGTTCCCTATATCACTTTCCACTGAGTCCATAAACTCTTCCAACTGATCATCGGTCATTTGCTCGAAATCCAAAATTTTTTTCTTTCCATAATTTCTTGCATCCTCCATTTCAATAAATACAATATAACATTTATTCACACTTTTAAAAACAGATCCGCTCCTATTCGTGCTCGACACCAGTTTGATCTCGTAGTTCAAGTGCATTCGTTTATATATTTTTTCTGTGATTTTTTGGCGACAAAGGGTCATAATTATCCATACGCACTTAGTGCATGTGAGGATATCTTGGGTATTATATATTATAAGAAAAGAAATATGTGCCAAAAGGATGTCGCCTAAAAAAACTGCAAATAAAAGTATCCATACATTGTTCATGCATCGATTTCGAAAAAAAGTCATAAAACATATGCTATTCTTCCGGGCAGTGCAATATAATAATTGCACTATCGAGCACGAAGGGTAGTTAGGTAGGCGAGAATTATCTAGGAAAGTTTATGGCCTTTAAGGAACTGGAGATTTTTTGTCTCCCAACTGTTTTGTCTTTATGGCCTTAGGTACGGCTTTTATTATAAGAACTTGCGACGCGACAGTTGAACGATTTTTGAATGCACGAAATCGGTAATGGGAGACAGAGACTAAAAAGTTGTCCGACTAAAGTCCTCAGCGCGCGCTGAGTATAAGTATGATAGTCTAACAATTACTTCCCGGAAATGAAATCTTTCTCTAATCCATTAACACCTTCACATATCCTTCATGCACCACTAGCATAAGGCCATAAGTCTTAAAAAATTTTGAGCTAAGATAAGAGGCCTTTTCCTGTAGCGAGCGGAACAAAAGTGTGATAAGAATTGCAAAATAGGGGAACACTAATTTTGTCCTAAACCGGCAAGGCTGCCCACAGGCCGCCATCCTGTTTTGGCTTCTAAAACACAAGCTAATATTTTTTCATTGCTAGTAAACATCAATACCAAAAGTATTTATAATTACTTACTCATTGCAAAAATTTTCAGACAAATCGTATAATTGGAACTACCTCTATTTACCTGTGGAAATTTGTTTTTGGGAAGCAATAATTTTTTTTGTAAATATAACGAATGTTGGCATAAAACTGATGACACAAACAAAATACATCAGCGGGATGCGTTGAAACTCAGTTAAAAATGTTTCTTAGGATCTAACTACCAGATTATGAAACGGCTATGATAAAACAAAAAATTCACCTGATGAGTAAATGTGATTTAAGCAATCGCTGCCTCTAGGCAGTCTTACCAGTTAGAGGGTTAAGAACATTTAAAAATTGATAGAGGAGGCACTGCCTCCGCTGCCTCCTCTGACAAGCCGCCACTGATTCCAATACCCCCTCTCAACGCTCTTGATCCATGACTCCTATAGAGTGATCCAACTGAAAATGCCTTGGTCCTGGAAGGGGTTTCGTGAACGCATCTGCCAACATATCTCCTGTAGGAAGATACTTCAGTTGAATTGATCCCTTTTCCAGGTGATCCCTTATGAAATGGTGCTCAATGTCCACATCTTTTGAATGACCGTGACATGCGGGGTGGCTCGCCAGCTTTTGAGCTCCTTGGTTATCATTATAAATCGTACCATCAACCAAGTCCTGGAAATCGAGCTCCTTTAAAAACCCGCTCAAGTAGATACACTCCTATGCAGCTTGAATACTCTGCCTCTGTTGATGACAGTGCAACAGTTGATTGTCTTCTGGATACCCAGCTTATCGCGGTCCCTCCAAGTGTGAAAATAAATCCGGAATGAGATTTACGATCCACAACGCATCCGCCCCAATCAGCATCACAATATCCTATCAGGCCCCGACGATCTTCCTGACTAAACACAAGTTTGTAATTGATGGTTCCGTTCAGATACCGCAATATACGGTTAGCCGCGGACCAGTGGTCCTGGCCGTGGAAATCATTAAATTGGCTAAGTTTACTTACACAATTAGCAATATCTGGTCTGGTGCTTATAGCGAGATACATCAGCCATACCCACCAGCTCGCGGTACAGCCTATTGTCAGGATTGGTCTTCTCAAATTTTAAGCCTGGAATCATTGGGGTTGAACATGGTTTAGACTCGGACATACCATATCTCTTTAAGATATCTTTAATGTACGTGGATTGATGCATGATGATCTTTCCCTCTTCATATTCAAATTGAATTCCTAGACAACATTTAGGGCTTCCCATATTTTTAACTTTAAAAGCCTTGCCCAAATGTTGCACAAATTGTTCAAATATTTGCCCATTCTTGCAGGCAATTAAAATGTCGTCAACGTACACTAGAATTAACATTATTTCTTTCCCTCGCTTCAAATAATAGACACAGTTGTCATACTGTGAAACATTAGCTCCAAAGCTCAATATCTCCTCGCTTAGTCGGTTGTTCCACTGTCGTCCAGCTTGCTTCAGTCCGTAAAGAGCTCTTCGAAGACGACATACTTTGTTATTATCATTCAGGCTATCAAACATTTAGTTTGCTTCTGACAAAATGCTGCTTTCGTGCGCTTCAGTCTCGATTAAATACTCCAAGCCCTTCCTAATCAAAATTGGTGGGTCTATGTATATCTCTTCATTCAACTCGCTGTTCAGATAAGCATTAGTAATGTCTATTTGACGCATGCTCATATTATGTCGACAAGCGAGCAAAACAAATAAACGGACGAAGCTAAATCTTGCTACTGGCGAAAAAGTTGCATGATAGTCAATTGCTGGCTGCTGAGCAAACCCTTTTGCTACAAGCCTAGCCTTCTTCCTCACAAGATTCCCATCAGTATCGAACTTGCGGGTAAAAACAAAACGACTACCTATTACGGTAGAATTTTCAGAGCAAGCAACAACCTCCCATGTCCCTAGCTTGTTATTTGATCTTAACTCCACTGCCAATCCGGATCATTCAGCACTTCGCCGTGAGATACCTCAGAGGCAAAATATGATTCGACGTTCTGCATATCCCCACTCTGATCTGAGTTCTCTGAGTTAGCCTTATGTAAATTGTACCTCTTTTTGGCCTACCACGTTTACCCGTGCGGATTAGTTTCGGTCTACCGGGCTTAATTTTGCAAACTGGCAGTGCAGACTTATCCCTCGTCTCGTGAGTAGAGCTTGATTCAATCTCATGACTAAGTAGTCTAGTGGACTCATTGCGTTCAACATCAGCAGCAACACTGTCATCAAATTCAGTGCTAAGAAGGGGGTAAATTACAGACGGATTATCATCCGAGCTCGTGACTTTTGTTTCATCACATCCTCTTTCGGATTTTGCCTAATTGTGGGTAAATTTTATGTCCCTCACAACCGTAATTGTTCTACTGCCTGGGATATACACTCGATAGCCCTTGGTCTCGTCCGAGTATCCCACAAATATGCAGCTTTCCGCTCGAGCTTCCAACTTTCCTCGTCCGGGTTCCTTTTTCAGGTAAAATGCGTCAGTCCCAAATCCTTGGGACCAGATAAATCCGGTTTTCTGTGGAATAAAGCTTCATAGGGGTTAACTCCATTCAAGCTGGAGGTCGGACAACGATTTCTCAGGTGATTGGACGTCAAGACGGCTTCAACCCAGAAATTAGTAGGCAAATTTGATTGGATCAACAAGCAGCATTATCCGACTGCACGAACTTGACTCTTTTGCCGGTTAAATTCTCCATAACTGCAACATATTCTTTAAATGTATCGAGAACTTCAGATTTTTTATTCATGAAATATACTTCACCCAATTTAGTGCAATCATCAATAAAAGTGACATAGTACCTGGATCTTCCCAAAGACTCGCATCGCAGAGGACCACAGACATCACTATGCACAATTTCCAAAACATTAGTGTGCCTGCCTGATGATTTAGGATGGGGTGTTTAGGTCGTCTTACCGCGCACGTATACATCACACTGAAAACCTGCTGGCATTTTCAAGCCTTTCAAACCCATACTGTTATTGTTCTGTGACAGATTATAAACGTCCTTAATATTTAAATGTCCTAATTGACGATGCCATAATTTAAGCTTCTCTAAATCCGAGCCCTTCCAGTGCTTAATTGAATTTAATTCAAACATGATGTCAGGCAAAAAATATAAATCGCCCAGCCTTTTTGCTTCATATATGGGCCTACCATTACTGTCCGAGATTAAGGCATTCTCCCTTCGAAATTGAACGGTATAATTTTTATCATTTATTTTGGCGATTGATAAGAGACTGTTTTTCAAACTTCGCACAAACAATACCTCGCTCAAAATTAGATTAGCGTAATCACCCTCAAACGGAATCTTAATTGTCACTGTTCCTTTTCCATGTACATTAACAAAGTCCCCGTTTGCTAACTTTATCTGCTTACACTCCGAGTCCATCAGTTTGACAAATTTACCCATGTCATTGCACAGATGTGCTGTACACCCACTGTCCAGGCACCAAAATTTTGATCCCACAGTAGACTCCACCAACTGAACAGTATTGTTACCATCGCCAAACATTGAAAAATGTGTATGGAAACCTGACTTTGAATTAATTACCTTCTTAAGAACTTGTTCCTTACAATTCGATGCCTTGTGCCCAAACTTGTGACATCGAAAGCACTTCATGAACTTGTTGTTGCTTCTCCTCCGCTGGAACTTGCTGACCTTGGGCCCGTGGTGAGCTGCTACTAATGCGTTCGGTATTTTCTCTCCTTGAGGAACGCAGCGCGACGAACTTTCCTCCAGAATTTTTATCCTTAACACATCCGGACTAGGCAAGTCGTCCCTTGCCTTTATGGCACAACGAAAATTTTCGTAAGTCGCTGGCAGGGAGTTGAGGAGCATAATAGTCAGCAGATCCTTATTCACCTCGATGCCCATGTCTTCCAACTTATCCACTACATCAAAAAACTTCCCGACGTGCTCGTATACGTCATCACTCTCGGACATTTTTCGCGTTGTTAAATTTTTCATCAATGTTGCCTTCCTTACTGGCCCCTGCGATTGGTAAATTTGCTTGAGTTTATCCCAAATTTCAGCCGCAGTTCCACAATGTTTTATTTGCTTTAATTCAGTCGGCGCAATTGATAATATGATGTCTGCTTTCGCCTTCTAGTCGTTTTCGTGCCAAAGCTCTAGCTATTTTCGCTTCCGGTGAGGATCACCTCAGGTGCTTTTGAGGTACGGTCGACATATTTCCACATTCCGTTCTTAATAAGAACCGCCTTCATCTGAAGAGCCCATGTGTCATAGATGTGTTTCGACAACAGCTCCAGTCTACTTACTAGACCAAGCGAATTCATCCTTTCTCGATCTCAGGATGCCTCGCACAGCAATTATTTCAAGCTTGCTGGGCCCATAAGCTGTAAGATTTATGGGCTTCTAAATGATAGCCAATTTCAATTCACATAAGTTGTATTTCTTTAAGAGGATTAATTCAATAAATTATTACACAGAAAATAGAAGAAACGATGTCCGACTTCAATGGCAGCCCGGATAAGAAGAAGGAAGAAAATCCGAAAAAGCAGCCGCACGCAGCGAGCTGAATGAAAGGTCAATAGCGTTGCCAGATTCCAATAAATATATTCTTACTCTAATATATAGTTTTACAAGAAATTCCACTGGAAACATCTTAAAAAACAATATTTGACAACGAATTTTCTGAGTGTCTATAATATGTGTTAACAATTAATTTCTGTAACACTTAATTTATATTGTTCCTTAAAATATTTAAAATCCGCTAATATACATATTAATTTTAAAACATTATGTGCGGAATAATAACTTAAGACAAAGTTAAAGTAAAATTGATTTATCTAAATGTTAGTAAAGTTATTACTGAATTTGAATTTAAACACTAGTTTTATATATTATTTCCGATTCGTTTAGAACATTTTAAACATAAATCAATGCGAATTAATAAATGAACTTAAATATTTTAAATGGCAGGCTCACGTAATGATACACGAAAAATACTTGTTATATTAAATACCTCTACATACATTGATGGCTCCTTCTCACAGGACTAATTATGGTTTGCAGGAAGTGGTAACTAGATGTATCCTCAAATTTAATTTTTTCAATGAACATTTAGACTTCGCTTTACCAAGATCTGAATTTAAAAGTAGAATAATGTGTCTTGAGAACATTAAAAGTTAGTGAATTCTGATATGTATAAGTTTATTATACTTATGTATTTGGGACAAATCTTAAATGTCTAGTCTGTAAGATTATTTGACTCCTCCGAACGGTACCCTCACCTTGCGCGCGTCGATGATTAACTGAGCTATGTCGACGGCACCAGGGCGCTGCCGGCAGGGTTTCCCATGTCGAACAGGTCAGTCTTGAGGCGTCAGACGAAGAAGGGTCACCACCAACCAACAAACCATGGAAGGCAAGCCTTTGGATTTGCATTCTGCACGAGGTAACCAGCCTGCTGCTGGGAATCCTCCCGCTCAAGGAGCGGTCGGGGCAAGGAATGTGCAGGCCCCACTTCCATGCACTGCCAAGGTGGTGAGTCCAGGCCAAGGAGGAAGCCCTGTACTGGACTCCGATGATAGAATGTCGCAAGACGTACTATCATCGATTGGCACATTGACACAGTCAATGGAGAGCCTACTCCTGGAACAGGAAAGGATCGAAAAGCAGTCCGCTGCGACTACGGTTAATCCTGATCCCGCTACGGACAAGAAAAGCCCCCCTTCAGGCAATATCGAAAAAGCTGAGGGGTTGTCCAAACGATAGCTGCGACGGCTGAGGAGTAAAGAGAATAAAGCAAAGGCTAAGGAAGCGAAAGCCGACTTTGTCAAGGGCTCTATCTCTTGCTCCTCGACTCTGGTGCCAGCTGCCGCAAAGAGAGGTAGGTCGAAGGAGGACTCGTCCACTCCGACCACCTCGACTGGTGGAAGATGCGCTGGAGCAGCCAGCAAGAAGCCCACGCAGCTCGTGAACAAAAATAAACGGAGAAAATTCGCTAAGACCGGTCTCCCAAAAATTTGCTCACCGGACGAGGCAAAGGGGAAACCCGATCCTCGTACCGAGTCGTTAGAAGGTGCGTCTCCGTCGAGTTCAAAGACAACGGCCGGGGCAGGGGGAAAAAGCTTCGCTGAGGCTGCTTCCCAAGCCCTGGTTGTTGTAATTGAAGCCGACAACCCACAAAGAGAAATGTCGCAACGACATGTAACCTTTGTGGAAGACCACATTTGGAAGCTTCTGGGAGAAACTAAAGAGGCGCCCAGGTTTGAGGGAATGGTCTTTCGTGATGGAACCCTAAAAGTTCAGTGCACGAATGAACACTCTCTTGATTGGCTGCTTACAAATGTGGCAAAATTTCCAGCTTTGGACGGCATAAAATTTTCTGCTACAAGAGGTAGCGACATGCCTAAGCTGGTTCGGGCAGTAGTTTGGATCCCGGGCCCTCGCAAGGCACCGGGTAAAATCGTTGTCCGGCTACATGACCAGAATCCGGGACTGGATACTAAGTACTGGCGTATTCGTGCGTTGAGTAGCAAGAGGAAGAACCTCGGTGATTCGGAAGGCTCCACTCTTGCTCTGGGCGTGGACACGGAGTCGTTAAAAGTCCTGGAGTCTGTTTATGGGCTCCGTCCCCATTTAGGTTTTGAAAGGGTGAAATTTCACGTTTCCGGAAAATAAATGCGGACAACGAGTGAAATGCGGAACAGTCGACACCATGTCCACTGACTTGAATATCGCTCAAATAAACCTGCAGCACAGTAAATCGGCCACTGCTATTCTCAGTGGAAGATTAAGTAAACTGCAGACAGTCCCACAAATAGCATTAATACAGGAACCATGGATATGCGGAAAGCGTATCTATGGTCTCGGTATGATCAACTGGGGGCAACTCTGTCATTACGAAAGAACGGAACTACCGCCAGCCTGCGTGTTTATTTCCAACACAATTCAAGCCACGATGTTAAGATAATATGGCAGTCAAGACGTCGTAGCAGTGAAAGTATCCTACAAGATTTCTGGGGCAAGGCAAGAGGCCATTATTGTCGCAGCCTATTTACTCTATGAATCCATCAGTCCACCTCCCTCGCGAGAACTTATGGAAATTGTAAGATACACAGAATCTAATAATTTAGGTCTGGTGATTGGATGTGATGCCAATGCCCAGCACACCATATGGGGTAGCAGTAAATGCAACCCTAGAGGTGTAAAATTATTAGACTTCGTTCTGTCGCACGATCTCGTTGTTAACAATGCGGGCAATGATTCAACCTTTGTCATGAGTAGGCGACAGGAGGTAATAGACCTGACACTCGCCAATAGGAAGATGTCCAATTTCATTACCAACTGGCGAGTCCTAGATGAGGGGTCTCTCTCGGACTACAGATACCTAAAATACAGAATAGCCATTGATGATATACTCATCCCGGCTGGACGTAATCCAAGGAAAACTGACTGGGACAGGTACAAACAGATTCTCTCGGTGAAAGAAATCTATGTACCCAAGCTCCGTTCAACCAAAGACATTGAGGAAGAGACTCAGAAACTGAGTCGGACCTTGGCAGATTCTTTTGAGAGAGCTTGTCCGGTTAGGAAGTGCCGAAGTGGCAAAAGCGTCCCCTGGTGGAACAATGATCTTTCTAGGCTTAGGAAGAAAACCAGGAAGCTTCTAAATAGAGCTTTAAAAACTCAAAGAGAAGACGACTGGACAGCCTATCGAACCTTGCAGCGCGAGCATAAGTACGAGATAAGGACTTCCAAGGTCTCGTCTTATAGAAGATACTGTGAGGAATTGATAGGCATGAGGGAATCAGCTAGGCTGTATAAAGCCTTTCAAAAAGACAATACTGCTAAACTTAACTCCCTCCGCAAACCTGACGGCGGATACACGGGTTCCAAACAGGAAGCTTTCGAGATCCTGGTTCAAACCCACTTTCCGGGCAGTCATAAGATTCAAACGAATCAGAGTCTAGTAGGGTCTCCAGAAAGGGTAACCATCACTAGACGAGACAGATACATAGCATCCAAAGTTGTGACGGAGGAGAAGATTGAATATGCTTTGTCCTCCTTCGAGAACTACAAGACCCCAGGTCTGGATGGTATATATCCGGCTATGCTAAAAGCAGGAGGTCACCCCCTAGTTTCAGCACTAAACAAGATATTTAGGGCCTGTTTAACCTGGGGTTACATACCAACTGCGTGGCGTAAGGTCAGAGTGGTCTTCATTCCTACACCAGGCAAGGAGGACTATGATCTGGTAAAAAGTTTCAGACCAATCAACTTGACATCGTTGTTCCGGATTCAAGACCTGGAAGAAAAAGGAAGACCCACAAAGAATCCTTTAGAAAATGAATTTTTGATGCAATACTTATCTGAGTAGTGAAGGTGTCTCCTGTCTTATCACATCTAAAATGTAAACAGAATGAATATATGTATTAGCGTAGAAAACCATTTGTAAAAGAATTTTTTATCTGTAAAGGGATTGTATTATATTTTATATATATGGATTAAAATTGTTAACAATTAATTATAATAGTAGTTAAAAGTAAATAAATTAGTTATACTTACCTCAAACGGCACCACTCAACTTGACACTTGAACACTAAACTTCAAAGGCTTGAGTTACACAAAGTCGACAGCCGGTATGGCCTGATCACATTTGTTCAGAAAAGGAAAAGAGGTAACACCAGGTTAAGGGGATACTCCCCAGATCCCGTACCAGAGGGGAATCTAGCCTAAGCTACATATTGCCTTAAAAGGCAATCTTCATTTCGTTCGACCACACACTATATGCAACGGAAAATTGCTCCCGTTTTTTAAGGGGAATTTTAACGAAATTGGGCAATCAGTAAACCAGTCCTTTGAAAACCTAAAAAAGATCGGACGTGATTGAGTGGTGTCGTTGATGCTTGAAAACTAAATTTGTTATTAACCCAAAAAAGTTTTGTAACCAGCAGGAAAAATTGCCAATCTCTAATTTGCAACCCAAATATCCTGGACCCTCTATTTTTCTACTTGCTAAAGTTAGCAACATTGGAAACATTTACGAGCACGGTTAGAATTTAGAGTTTCGAAATTGTTCAATCGTTCCTGCTGAAATGTCTGGAACGGCTGGTAGAAAAATACATCAGAGGTGAAACGTTGAGAAGGCGTCCCCTTAATGAACACCAGCATGCCTATAGGAGTGGTGGATCCTGCGAGTCCGCATTGCATGATCTAGTCACAAAGATAGAAAGGGCTTCGGATGAGGGGCTCTACGCTCTTGGGGTTTTTGTTGACATTGAGGGGGCCTTCGATAATGCAACGTTCCCATCGATGTGTAACGCTGCCACCGAGTATGGGTTAGATAACGTGCTTATTAGATGGATTTACTCTATGCTATCACAGAGGCTACTTTTCGCGGAATGCGGCACCGATACGGTAATGAAAGTAGAGAAAGGCTGCCCACAAGGAGGAATTCTCCCACCGTTCCTGTGGTGCTTCTTAGTAGACTCACTTTTAGACGAACTACAAAGTCTAAATATACACATACAGGCATACGCTGACGATGTGTGTGCACTTGTTTCTGGTGACTCACTTAGGGTTGTCTGCAGCAAGATACAGACAACCCTAGACAAGATCCAGAACTGGTGCAAGAGACAAGGCTTATCAGTGAATCCTTTGAAAATAACACTTGTGTTGTTTACTAGGAAAAGGAAACTCATTAACCTTAAGCTCCCAACTTTGAAAGGTGTAACCATTCAACTCTCCAAAGAAGTGAAATATCTAGGGGTGACTTTGGATAGTTAATTGACTTGGCTCATGCCCAACATAAAGCATCTCGATCATTGAATGCCTTCTGGCAATGCAGAAGAGCTTTTGGGAAGACATGGAGTCTAAAACCCGCTATTGTGCACTGGATGTACATAGCTATAATTAGACCCATCATTACATAAGCGTCAGTGGTCTGGTAGAGTAGAACGGAGTTAAAAACTTCCTGTTCTATTCTCAACAGAGTACAGAGGGAGGTCTGCATAGGGATAACGGGAGCATTTAGCTCGACCCCTAGTGCGGCCCTCAACGCAATGCTTAATTTGCGGCCCCTGGACCTTGCAATCCAGGAAGAGGCAATGAAAGCTATATGTCGACTAAGAAAGTGTGGACTATGGCATGATGAACATGCTATCGGACATAGCGTTTTATCCCGAAGGCTAGAAGAGGCTAGAAGAGATGGCGCTCCTCTTAACATGCCGACGGACGATATGACGCATATTACCATGTTCGGAAGAAGATTTCAGATAAATCTTCCGGCAAAGGAAAAATGGGATTACCCCAACACTTTGCTGAATGGATTAACTGACGTCTTCCATACAGACGGATCGAAAACCTTAACAGGTACGAGCGCTGGATGGTATTTGAACGAAACAGTCAAATACAGTATATCACTCGGTACAACCGCAACGGTTTTTAAAGCCGAAGTGTTTGCCATTCTCGAAGTGGCTAATTTGATAATTGCCCATAGGTGGAAGAGTAAAAGGATTGGCATCTGCAGCGACAGTAAGGCGGCTCTTGTCACCCTACTTAACCCCACCACCAGGTCAAGGATTGTCCAAGAATGTAAGAAAAGACTTAACTCTGTTGCCAAGCACAACCAGGTCCATCTTATATGGGTCCCCGGTCACCAGGGAATCGATGGTAATGTGGCCTCTGACGCTTTAGCGAAGGAGGGCGCAAACTATCCCCCTATAGGACTGGAGCCCATCATTGGTGTTAGCCCCACAATGTTGAAAAACTGGATAATTAGATCCATGGAATCAATACATGGTCAAAGATAGTCCAGTATATCAACCTGTAAATTCACCAAATGGTTCATTAGCCGGCCGGACAGTAACACTGCAAAACTCCTACTTAACTTAGGTAAGATGAATTGCAGAACGCTGGTAGGGACGGTTACGGGACATAACACATGCGGTGAGCATATGAATACCCTAGGGATCATTAGCGACTCAACGTGTCCTTCGTGGCGGGAGGACGAGGACAGCACGGAGCACTTCCTCTGTAACTATCCGGCCTTCTCCCGTGCGCGCATGACGGCGTTTGGCGCTGATGTAATGAGAATGGAAGACTTCAATTCTCAATCCCTATCTGATGTTCTTAGTTTCGTCAAGACGACTAAAAAGTTCGGATAGGGCTGGGGACGAGTGCAATGGACCACGGTCTGAGCGCTCGAGGCAGTCGCCTCCCCCTTTACCTCACTATTATTATTTAGATTATTTGAAATTGGTAGACTAAATAAATAAATAATTATTTTATATAGTTTACCTGTCATTATCCATTGGTACATTGAAAAAATTAAGTTAAGGATGATCGTCTTTTTTAAGGCTACACGCTAAGCACTTCACAAGACGTTTTCCTACCATCTTTCACTCGCACAGTAATTATTAATCAATACCACAAGAAACTGTTTTATAATTGGTCTCTTTTGCCAAAATATCAGTTTTAATGCACAAACAATTTCAATACAAAATATTACAATTTTCAAAATCACGCGCGTTATATCAAAAATTGCACAGAAAATCGAGTAAAACACAATCCAAATGAATCACCCTGTTCTTTGAAGCGAACGAGCTACCGCTGCGTATCGGCAAACAATCGCATTTGATTAGCATTAGCCGTCGATACGCATAAGGAAAACCTATGATGAAAAAACCTAAACAAACTTATATATGAACCCCTTCAATGTGTGAGGCAAGACTTCGAATTTTGGCAGTTCCTATCTGAAAAGCCTTGCGTATCGGCACCAACACAATGACAGGAAAACCCAATGCTTCACTGATACGCAAAGTAATAGGTGAACTCTTGTTGCGTAGCGTTTGTCGGCACTTGTACCTGCTGCCGTCCTTCTTGCGTATTAGACAATTTAAACGAGAATTTGGAACTGGAACCAGCTCTCTTTTCGACTAATGGGTAAATTGTTTGTTTTATTTTACTGAAAAGTGACCATAGAGGGGTTAAAATGCGTCGCAAAATTAGAGTGAGCATTCTTTGTAACTAGGTTCCATATTCTTTGCCCTAAACTCTCATAGCCTATCTACTATAACATGAAGCACAATTTTTTAATTTTCTTTAGCTACTTCATTTGCAGCACATTTTATTGCTTTAAAGGATTCCATCATAAAACCAGGTGCGCAATTCATCCTCTGGTACCAACCCTTTATTGTGCGGCTGTGCGGCAAGCACGTATTAAAGGTTTTCCTCACGTATTCATACGCATTAGGAGAAAGAAAATTTAATGTTAGAGCGAATGACCGGATATCAGGGCTGTACTCTTTTCTAGCTCTTTTTCCTTTCACCAGGAACAGTCTTTCAAATAATTCTTTATTTGGGCCAGCTATTTTATCTAAGACATCATCTAAGTCTTTATTTATGAAATTGTTTTCTTTCAGGTTTGTCAACATATCGTTCAATTTATTGGTTTTTATATCATTTCTCCGAATTTTTTGTTGCAAACTTTTATTTTCTTTTGGCTGTTATTCAATTTTCCCTATAAGGAAATAATTTGTTTTTTAAGAATACTCCATGTTGGGAAGAATTTGCCTAATTAAAATAACACAACAAAACAAGAAAATAGTTTAGATTTAGTGAAGTAAAGGATAAAAGAAAGTTTAATAAAAATGGAGAATTGGCCGCAAATGATAATTCAGTTTCAAACCGCAACAAAACCGTCTTGAAAAACAATTCAACAAAATATATTGAGCTGAGTTGTTCATCAGCATACAGAAACTATAACTTATTTTAGTCTTTACCTTCCAAAATATAAAATCTTTAATCAAAGGGTTAAGAATTCTCAAAAATAAAGACAAATATTTTACCATAACAACTCATTTGTTTATTTCATCAAAGAGAATACGAAATGTTAGTATCGATAACATAATCATATTTTAAAAATAATATTAAATTCTAAAGTTATTTATCTTACACAAGCTAACCTTAATCAGAATCTTAATTGTAGAGTTGTTAAAGTATAAAAAACGTAAAAAATAAATAATTTTTCTTATAATTTCACTTATTACAATAAAATTAATCCACGTTGTGAGACGAAACTTTCTACTACAACTTAAGGAACTTTACCACATTATTTAAAATAAATTGTTAAAAAGTGAAATTATGCCACCTTGCGAAGACAATGTACTTACCTCAGCGATTGCGCAGTCTTCTTCGATAATGTGCTCAAAGCTTAGATCCTCCATTTCATCCTCCGGATAAATCGTCTAAACGTATAATAATAGTATTTTTTTAATTATAAATATATTTTTCTTTTACCTGAACCCATTGCATGTTTTCCTTATTAAAGCATTCCTGGCTTCCAGAAAGCATTTGACTCGATTCCTAAAATCGAAAAAAATATTATTAGTATAAAAGAGATATTTTGACGAGTAATTGCAATAATTGTAAAAGTTTAAAGTCGTCAATTAATTGTGTCCATCTGTTAACCTTTACATAAATTTTGAGATATACAAATTTGTTCCATGTCAGGAATAAGAATAGAAATGTGAATGAATCTGAAATGAATCTTAGTGAATACTTGATTATAATTAATTTTATCAGTTTTCAACATTCAACATTAAAATATTATATTCTTAAGAAGGTACCAACCTGCAAAACAAACCGATTCTTCCTGCAAATTTAAACGCGACACAGCACAATTGCGCCTAAAAGCCGTCTTGTTCATATGTAAGATATCAGCGGGTAGAAAATGCCCCGAACAAACCTCATCCTTTGGGCCAACTTTGGCAGGCGAATTAAGTTCTTGGAGCCACCTGCTCCGCATATGGACATCGTTCAGGAACCTAAAACCCAATTAAAACAACGTATTAAGTAAAATAATATTTGTATCAATATATAAATTTATTCTGTATCCCCCGAAAATAAATTTTATGACGACGACTTTGCCGTCCATTTGCACAAATCTGACAGTTTTTCGCGACGGAAACCTATTTCAGTTAAGAATCACTTTTTAGGCAAAATTCAATCTTTTTCACAATTTTTATCAAATGAAATTACTAAGAATAATTTTCTTAAATGCTTACCTGTGAAAAGTAATCCCATATTTCCTAGGAATCTTCGCATTTGAGCACTCAGGTACATAACAATTCTTAGGCATTTTTTCTATAAAATAGCCCACAAAAAATATAATTAGCACGTTTTGCAAACTAAAACAATTTTAAATCATCAAATTTTCACCTTATAACCCACATTTAATGGGAATAAAATTCAAAACAAGCACAATATTAAGTCTTTGCACGTTTACTGGCTGCACTTGACAAATCTAAATTCCCCGCTCTTACGTTATTTGACAGTCATTTTGACATTCGTCTACCCGAGTTTTTGGCTTCACTCACGTACAGGGATTTTACAAGGTTCTTCCACTCCATGTTCATTCATTCCTCTGAGGCTGGCATCCCCACAAGGCAGCTCTGTCTCTGTCTTACAGGACGAACGCAGTGTGGGAAGTGGTTACACCTTGCCTGAATCGCTTCAAGCACCGACAACTGTCAACCCAGGCCCACCGAAGAAACATAATAATATGAACGTTGCATCTACGTCAGCCTCAACGGTTGCAGCATCTAAGCGGGTCACCTGCTCAAAATCTACATCAGCTATTGCACCCACACACACAGCTCCCCTGCTCCTAACTCGACTTCGCCTGCTTCAGCCTCTCCTGGCTCGGCATTGCCGGCAAGGCGTCTGCGTACCTCTCCACCTAGTGATGAACCACACGCTAAGCCACCAGCAAACAGCCCAAGCAAGGCTAGTACATCTGGTGCATGCAACCAATATCGTTGTGTCCAGAGGTCGCCGCCCTCCCCATCACCATCGCCTGCAATTCCTGCCGCGGTCGACCTCGAGGTAGTGAAGCCTCCTGCATCTTTGTTTGTTTCCCGCCCGACCTACTCAACGACCAGCGAATAGATCCTTAGATACATAAAATCGAAGCTTGGGCACCCTGACTTGGACATGGAAATAACTTGCAGAAAGCTAACGAAGCGCAACCTGGCGGATCGTCGCTCAGCTTCATTCTGCGTTTTCGCCCCGGACGACGTTTTCTCTGCAATCAACACTTCCAACTTCTGGCCGGAGGGTATAATTTTCCACCCGTTTCCTCTTCGATCAGGGCTTCCGAAAGCAATTCTTCCAACGGGAAGGAGCAATCGGAGAACGTCGTAATAACCAACTTAACCGATTTTAATTTCTCCTTTTTGTTTAAGCGAGACTTGGCTCAATTCATCGGTGTCCAATGGCGAATTTTGTCCTCCCCACTACGACCTTTACCGCGTTGATCGTGACATCTCCCGCTGTTCTAAAAAAGATGGCGGTGGAATGCTTATCGGATAAAGTCTTCTCTAGCACCCTGTTCTTTTCACCTTCCTATTGACCCCTTTCCTATAGAATATGTTTGTACTAAATTTTAATTTGGCAAAGCGCACGTTTATGTATGTTGCGTGTATGTCCCGTGCAATTCCTGCGCTGAACGTCTTAACTGCTTACATGACAGCCTTGCAAGCATTCTTAACAACTCCGATCCTGGTTGTTACCTGCTGAGTTGTAGTGATTTTAACCTGCCCAAATTATGCTGGTCACCCTTCAGTCCCTCCGTACTCTTATCCAACTGCACTGTTAGCTCCTCGCTAAGCTACTTCATGGAATTTTGCTACTTAAATCAGTTCAACAATCTATGCAATCATAACTCCACATTTTGGATTTCGTGCTCTCTAATCTCCAACCAGAGCATCTGTACATTGAAGCTCATCCGTGTCTTATTCCGTCTGACCAACATCATCCACCCCTACAACTTGAATTTCACCTACCCGCTAGTGAAAAACTCCAGATTCAGGGATGGGTTTCCCTCTGTTCTCAAGGTCGGCGATGTAACCGCTTCAGACCCTAAGTCTATGTGCGACATGTTTGCAGAGCACTTTAGTACTTAATTTTTCCCCACTTTGTGCAGTATCTGTGCCCTCTTTGTCCATTGGTGTAGACGATGTACTTAACTGTATCAAAAACCTCGTTCATAAAACTTCTGCAGGCCCTGACGGCATATCTAACTCTTTTGTGAAGGAGCTCGCTAACAGATTGAGCCACCCCCTAACAGTTCTGTACAATCTTTCGCTTAACGAAGGTCCATTCCCTGAGACCTGGAAGTGGGCGAATGTTGTTCCCATCTACAAAAAAACGACAAGTGCTGTGTGGAGAACTATAACACCCTATTTGCTTGCTCATTTGCTTTGGAAAGATTCTGGAGAGATTGGTCCATAACCATCTTTCTAGTGTATTCTGTTATGGGGAGGGGTCTCTACGGAGCTCGGCTAAGCCCGTAGTTTGGTGGTGCATTGCGGCAGTGTGGGGGGGTTTACCAAAAGCCACCCCATCTCGCGCGACGGAATACACCAGGGAATGACGGAAAAGGGCATGGCGGACAGAACCCCTGTCTCTGCCCATGAATGGCATCTCAGGGGGATTCCGACCGTGCCAGGCCCAGTTCCCCAAAAATCACGCGCCTCAGCGACCGTTAGCCGGTCCCGCTGCAGCCCACTCACACATTCATCGCCGCTGCCACCGCAAGCACCGATGAATGCACAAATCAGCTGCGCTGGAACTGCAACGCGCGCCGAGGGCGCCGCCCGCTCCGCCTGAGCCTTCCGCAGCCACTCACCAGCCCGCCGGTCTATGCGACCGAGATCTGTGGCTCGGTCGCAGAGTTCACGCCGGAGGTTTTTATGACTTTGAGTTGTCCTTGAGCTGCGACCGACGAACTTTGTGCATTTTCGAGCAACAAAATTCGTCGTTCGCTGCCCGAGGAACGTAATCCCTTACGGTTCATGCCAGGGCCGCCGTAGAAATTTGGAAGAGCCCTTTGCCTGTGAAGATGCCCATAGGCGGAGGCCAAAACTTTCTTGTTTTAATAATTATGAAGGGAATGGTCTTCGCCTTTTCCTGAAAAATGCTTCCCGACCACAACAATTCCTCCCGATAATTGCACCTGAACAGCATGGCTTCATCAAGGGCAAGTCAACCTTAAGCAACCTCCTCGAATTCCACCACTTCGTTGCGCGTACTCTCGAGGAGCGAGGTCAGGTGGCCTTCGATTATGTCTGTCACGATATCCTTTTAAATAAATTGACGAAGTATGGCCTGCAAGGGAACTTATTGTACTGGGTTTCGTCATATCTATTTAATCATAAATTCAAGTAGTCTTCTCTGGATGTTCGTCTCATGAGTTTGTTCCTTTGTCTGGTGTTCCTCGGGGATCTATCCTTGGACCGTTGTTCTTTCTGTTATTTATTAATGACTTGACAATTGAATTCAGCTCTGACTATACGCTGACGACCTCAAAATTTTCCTAGTGATCCATTCACCCACCGACTGCGACGTTCTCCAGCGCGACCTAACGGCACTGAAAGGCTGGTTCAACGTTAACTGCCTGTCCATAAATGTTAGTAAGTAATTCAAAATGTCATTTACGTTTAAAAAGTGTCCTGTTTTGCGAGCTTATCTCTATGCCGTGTCCTTGTCGGAGGTCAACCAGTTCAAGAATCTGGGTGTAATCTCTGATAGCAAGCTAAGTTTTAGTGAGCATATTGACAGCATCTGCAAAAAATCTTATAAGATGGCAGGTTTTATCTTACGCTCTTCTACTAGCTTCCGTAACTTGTCCACGCCTGTATTTTTATACATGGCAATTGTTCGCAGTATTATCGAATACTGCTCACCGGTCTGTTCTCCGTACGACGGTAGGAAAAGTCATATCTTGGAGGATGTACAAAGGAAATTCTCCCCAAGTCTTTTGAGCAGATGTAACATAACTTATGCTTCTTATCCGGACAGACTCACTTTCCTTAACCTGCCTTCCCTTGCTAATAGAAGACTTTATCTGGACGAATGTACACTCTTTCGCATCCTCAATGGGTTGCTACAGACACCTCTTCGTGATGAATTGAGCCTAAGGTCGCCCGTATTCCATAGCAGGAACAAAAACGTCTTCTTGCCACCCCGTGCTTCTCTCGACGTATAGTTTAACTCTCCTCTGGTGCGCCTTCAGAGAAACCACGACAGGCTCCAATTTGGTCCTCTGAACAGCCAATTTAGCAGTTTTAAACATCTCGTTGATGCTAGACTATTCGAATAACAAATTATTACTTTACTTGTTATTCATGTAAACCGCGCTTTACTAGACAGAAATGTAAATATCTGTACAAAGCTCACCTAAATAAATAAATAAATATTTATGCAAATAAACGCATGCGCGAATGACAAAGCACGTCGACGCATTATCAAGTTCGGCTGGAAAGGATGAATGACAAATATTCTTCGTAAAAGTTCCCACACACCTCGAGGCACATCGTAAAATGTTTGGCGAATGCATGCATTGTCTGGGGCCGGCTATAGGCAAAACAAATCAAGGTAAATTCACTGTAGAAATTCAAATAATATGGTATCTAGCAGTTTTTAAAAAACATGTAGTAGGCAGTTTTTATAAAAAATTATTGAATTGTTTTTGAAGCCTAAGTAAGAAGCTCTATGAATTTGAAAAGCTAAGTATATGGTAAATAAAGTAAATAAAATATATGTTTAATTGAATTAGTCTTTTAAACAAAAATAAAGAGGATTATTCGGTTTTCCTTAAATCTAATACTCGCAGTACATATTTCGCAATTATTTCAATAGCTGCGTTTTTTTCACCCGGATTTATGACCAGATCAGCGTCAAATGAAAAAAACGACCCAGGTTAAAAATCCGGATTAGCGATTTGTTTTTAAGAAGTTGGCATACCTTCCTTGTATATGTCAAAGCAGTTGTCAGTTTGATATTTCTGTGTTTCAGGATATTGTGCTTATTCGTAAGGAAAGTAAAAATAATAATGAATACCGCACTCATTTATTGGATTGATGAAGTAAGAAATTTAAGTGGGATAAATTTTGGAAATCTAGTCAATTTATTTTTTAGTTCTTAGAAGATGAAGACGAATTTTTTTCCGAATCCGACGGGGAATATGCAAGTGACTCTTCAGAAGATTCAGAGCCAGAGGAACACGCAGCTGTTCCTAATTTTATGGAAGTAGTAAACGAATATAGTGATGGTGATTTCAAAAAACACTTCCGCCTTAATCGGTCCACCGTAAACCAGTTGAAAGGTTTTATTTAGTTGCTTCTTAATTTTTATGTATACGAATCTAATCAGTGGAATTTCAGAACTGTACGAGTCCTCTGATGTCGTTACAAGCCAGCAAAAGGGAGGACGAGTTTCTGTAGGCGCTGCAAAAGAAATTCATATATTTCTATGGTACATGGGCAATACCAATACATTTCGCGAATTGGGGAATTTGTTTGGGACTTCTAAATCCGGAGCATGGAATGTAGTTGTTAAGGTTTGCTCTTGGCTTATATCAATTGGCCACAATTATGTGAAATGGCCGTCGCAAGACGAGATTCCCAGCCTGATGGCTACATGGGAGCAGAAAAAGAAAATCCCTAACGTTATCGGTGCCATAGATTGCTCTCATATTAAAATAAAAGCTCCGCCTGAAAACAAAGAGAGCTATTTTAATAGAAAGCATTACTACAGCATACATTTGCAAGCAGTTGTTGATGTAAATAAGAAGTTCGTAGATATTTTTGTTGGTGAGCCAGGTTCGTTGCATGATAGTAGAGTGTTGAGAAAATCTGAATTATTTCATGAAGCGCATGCAAATAAGGAACAATTATTTCCTTACAATTCACTTTTGCTCGGAGATTCCGCATATCCTCTCTTAGATTGGCTTATACCTCCGTTTAGAGACAATGGCCATCTATCGCGTGAGGCAACACAGTTTAATGTTTTGCATTCTTCAGCAAGAATTGCTGTGGAAAACGCATTCGGTATGCTAAAAACTCGTTTTAGGCGGCTACTGCACTTCACTGAGCAAACAAATGTTAAACTTAAAGTGAATCTTGTCGTTGCGGGTTGCATTTTACACAACATCTGTTTAAGAGAAAATGATGAATTTGATATTTTTCAAGAATTAGTTGAACCAGAGGATAACGATTTTAATCAAGATATTGTTATGCAAAATTCAAGGCAAGCAAGTGATAGAAGGCAACAAGTTGTAAATTATTTAGTAAGTAAGGGTGTTATATCCTAGGGGCTTCGTCCCATGTGGAATCACAATGGGCCGACCTTGGCCTAAATGTGTATTTTTGGCAGCCACTTGCACCTAACCTAACCTAAGGGTGTTATAATTTGTAAATTATAAATAAAAAATGTCTTCATCTTAATAAAACGTTTATTGAATATATTTAATTTTATTTTTTTTCTGGTCTATTGAAATCTGAAAATATAACACCATTAATAAAATATTTTAATTTCAGTATATGTGAACATACTCTCTTTATCAACTATTCCTCTTAGCAGCTCCATCTTCTCTCTGTGATGTCTTTCGCGTTGCTCCATGAATTGATTAAATCTGGCCGTCTTCGCCTTCTCCACAATCTTCAGAAACTCCTGCGATTCTTGCTTTCTTTTCATATATTCGGTCCTGGCATCTTTTCTTGTCCTTTTGTTTCTTCTTTCCGGTCCAGGTTGGATAGAGCAGAGTGGTGATTGGGCTGGACCCTGGGAAGACACGCTTGTGCTTGGGGCTCCTACTGTCGATGGACCTGGACAGGAGGGCGGTGGAGACACTGATCGCTCAGGACCAAAAGAAATTGAGCCTTGTGCACTTTCTGTCATATCCAGAGCCCTCACAGCCACTCCTCTTAAATTGATCACATCGGCATTTGAGATATTTGGCTGAGTGCCAAATATCTCCTCCAATTCATTTTCAAACGCAATGGGGATTGGTTGGCTTCCCGTCAACTTCCTCCCATCTTTTGCCGCCTTAAATGCCCGCAGCATATTCTTGAGCTTGTTCCGCAGACACTCTGCGGTAACGGGTTCTGACTAAGAAGTTATACAAATTATAAAGAATTTCTAATTTAATTATGTTTATTTAACATACGAACACATCCTGGCACACCAAATCTTCCAGGACGTTCTCGAAGGCAAACTTTCTCTTCCTCGCATCCATAAACTCTTCTTTTCTAGCTGCATATGCAGCCAGAAAAGCCTTCGTCTCCGCAGAGGTCCACGGATGTCTCGCTCCAAAAATTCTAAACAGAACATATGTGTAAATTTCACTGATTCATAAATTGGCATAATCACAGTTTTTATTTTTACTTACTTTTTATTCTCCATTAATAATTCCAATATCTTCAATATCTTCCGATAACTTTAATTTAAATAATTTAAATAATTTAACCGTCAGTTGTGAGAACTGCCAACATTTTAAAGACGAAATATGGGAACAGCGCCTCTTTTAGAATATTTGGAACTAATCATCTGGATTTAAGACCGAAACCCTGGTCAGAGACAGGATTTAGTCATTTACATGTAAAATCGCTGATCTGGTCATAAATCCGGGTGAAAAAAACGCAGCTAATAGTAAATTCGAACAGAGCGCAATCATTAGCTGCGTTTTTTTCACCCGGATTTATGACCAGATCAGCGATTTTACATGTAAATGACTAAATCCTGTCTCTGACCAGGGTTTCGGTCTTAAATCCAGATGATTAGTTCCAAATATTCTAAAAGAGGCGCTGTTCCCATATTTCGTCTTTAAAATGTTGGCAGTTCTCACAACTGACGGTTAAATTATTTAAATTATTTAAATTAAAGTTATCGGAAGATATTGAAGATATTGGAATTATTAATGGAGAATAAAAAGTAAGTAAAAATAAAAACTGTGATTATGCCAATTTATGAATCAGTGAAATTTACACATATGTTCTGTTTAGAATTTTTGGAGCGAGACATCCGTGGACCTCTGCGGAGACGAAGGCTTTTCTGGCTGCATATGCAGCTAGAAAAGAAGAGTTTATGGATGCGAGGAAGAGAAAGTTTGCCTTCGAGAACGTCCTGGAAGATTTGGTGTGCCAGGATGTGTTCGTATGTTAAATAAACATAATTAAATTAGAAATTCTTTATAATTTGTATAACTTCTTAGTCAGAACCCGTTACCGCAGAGTGTCTGCGGAACAAGCTCAAGAATATGCTGCGGGCATTTAAGGCGGCAAAAGATGGGAGGAAGTTGACGGGAAGCCAACCAATCCCCATTGCGTTTGAAAATGAATTGGAGGAGATATTTGGCACTCAGCCAAATATCTCAAATGCCGATGTGATCAATTTAAGAGGAGTGGCTGTGAGGGCTCTGGATATGACAGAAAGTGCACAAGGCTCAATTTCTTTTGGTCCTGAGCGATCAGTGTCTCCACCGCCCTCCTGTCCAGGTCCATCGACAGTAGGAGCCCCAAGCACAAGCGTGTCTTCCCAGGGTCCAGCCCAATCACCACTCTGCTCTATCCAACCTGGACCGGAAAGAAGAAACAAAAGGACAAGAAAAGATGCCAGGACCGAATATATGAAAAGAAAGCAAGAATCGCAGGAGTTTCTGAAGATTGTGGAGAAGGCGAAGACGGCCAGATTTAATCAATTCATGGAGCAACGCGAAAGACATCACAGAGAGAAGATGGAGCTGCTAAGAGGAATAGTTGATAAAGAGAGTATGTTCACATATACTGAAATTAAAATATTTTATTAATGGTGTTATATTTTCAGATTTCAATAGACCAGAAAAAAAATAAAATTAAATATATTCAATAAACGTTTTATTAAGATGAAGACATTTTTTATTTATAATTTACAAATTATAACACCCTTAGGTTAGGTTAGGTGCAAGTGGCTGCCAAAAATACACATTTAGGCCAAGGTCGGCCCATTGTGATTCCACATGGGACGAAGCCCCTAGGATATAACACCCTTACTTACTAAATAATTTACAACTTGTTGCCTTCTATCACTTGCTTGCCTTGAATTTTGCATAACAATATCTTGATTAAAATCGTTATCCTCTGGTTCAACTAATTCTTGAAAAATATCAAATTCATCATTTTCTCTTAAACAGATGTTGTGTAAAATGCAACCCGCAACGACAAGATTCACTTTAAGTTTAACATTTGTTTGCTCAGTGAAGTGCAGTAGCCGCCTAAAACGAGTTTTTAGCATACCGAATGCGTTTTCCACAGCAATTCTTGCTGAAGAATGCAAAACATTAAACTGTGTTGCCTCACGCGATAGATGGCCATTGTCTCTAAACGGAGGTATAAGCCAATCTAAGAGAGGATATGCGGAATCTCCGAGCAAAAGTGAATTGTAAGGAAATAATTGTTCCTTATTTGCATGCGCTTCATGAAATAATTCAGATTTTCTCAACACTCTACTATCATGCAACGAACCTGGCTCACCAACAAAAATATCTACGAACTTCTTATTTACATCAACAACTGCTTGCAAATGTATGCTGTAGTAATGCTTTCTATTAAAATAGCTCTCTTTG
This sequence comes from Tolmerus cingulatus, assembly GCA_959613345.1. Classification (NCBI taxonomy): domain Eukaryota; kingdom Metazoa; phylum Arthropoda; class Insecta; order Diptera; family Asilidae; genus Tolmerus; species Tolmerus cingulatus. Next base: position 16,706,269 of record OY390709.1, on the reverse strand, counting down.
TTTTCAGGCGGAGCTTTTATTTTAATATGAGAGCAATCTATGGCACCGATAACGTTAGGGATTTTCTTTTTCTGCTCCCATGTAGCCATCAGGCTGGGAATCTCGTCTTGCGACGGCCATTTCACATAATTGTGGCCAATTGATATAAGCCAAGAGCAAACCTTAACAACTACATTCCATGCTCCGGATTTAGAAGTCCCAAACAAATTCCCCAATTCGCGAAATGTATTGGTATTGCCCATGTACCATAGAAATATATGAATTTCTTTTGCAGCGCCTACAGAAACTCGTCCTCCCTTTTGCTGGCTTGTAACGACATCAGAGGACTCGTACAGTTCTGAAATTCCACTGATTAGATTCGTATACATAAAAATTAAGAAGCAACTAAATAAAACCTTTCAACTGGTTTACGGTGGACCGATTAAGGCGGAAGTGTTTTTTGAAATCACCATCACTATATTCGTTTACTACTTCCATAAAATTAGGAACAGCTGCGTGTTCCTCTGGCTCTGAATCTTCTGAAGAGTCACTTGCATATTCCCCGTCGGATTCGGAAAAAAATTCGTCTTCATCTTCTAAGAACTAAAAAATAAATTGACTAGATTTCCAAAATTTATCCCACTTAAATTTCTTACTTCATCAATCCAATAAATGAGTGCGGTATTCATTATTATTTTTACTTTCCTTACGAATAAGCACAATATCCTGAAACACAGAAATATCAAACTGACAACTGCTTTGACATATACAAGGAAGGTATGCCAACTTCTTAAAAACAAATCGCTAATCCGGATTTTTAACCTGGGTCGTTTTTTTCATTTGACGCTGATCTGGTCATAAATCCGGGTGAAAAAAACGCAGCTATTGAGAAATGAAAACCAAGTTAAACCTACGTTATGACACGCATCAAGATTAACATGGGGCTGATGACAAAAGGATTATCACACCTTGAAGAACTTGTCAGAAGGTTTTGTCAAAGACTATGGAACATACGTTACAAAGACTGTTCACTCTTGCTATCTACCTTTTCATTTTTCGTGACATTGGTACCGTTATTCCTCCCAACCTCTATACTATAATGACCCCACGGTAACGCTTCATTTGAATTTGGTATTAAATAGCTCTTATCGTCGTGAGGACTTAGCGCGATTTTCGACTGAGTGATGGTACTAACTTGATGTTTTTGACCCTGAATTAAATTTTCATTAATTAACTTTTTAGTATTACCACTCAAACATTCAACATAATCACTACATTTCTTTTAACACCTTTGGATTTTTTGATTTCAATATGCTGCCGTTGTTTTCATCCTTCATGAGACCAAGCACTTTTTTATAACTTGCATCAAAATGGGTAGCGTTGGCAGTCGTGTTTAATTATGTGATATAAATCGGGGTAGGTAATTTCATAAATGATTGAATCAGTATAAGTAAATATATTACATGCATATATGTATGTATATAGGAATATAGAGAAAATCTGTATTAATAGGTCTGTTCCCTTACTTCTGCAGCTAAAATGTTCCTGCATTTTCCTTATTCATGTGGTGGGGGTTGATATGTAGGAGTTAGGGAACGACTTTCTATAAGTTTCTGAAAAATGTCAAAACACGCGTAAATTTACACAATTCACATTTGTATTTGACAATCAGGAAATTTAAGGCAACTCAGACCTACTGCAAAATTCTGAATTTTCCTGCAGGAGGGGAATTTGTGACGTCAGCAAGAATTAAACATGAATTCGAGTTAAGGAACGACTTTCTGCAGTTTTCTGATAAGGAATTATAATTCCTGCAAGTAAGGGAACAGACCTAATATCTTCTTTTTCCTCCTTTCACTTTGTCAGCAAAAAGTGCTGAATTTTCTTTTTATTATTGAAATTATAAATATATCGTCTATATTATACCACGACAGGGAGATATATTCTAATTTCTGGTAAAATTTAACGCCGATTGTCAAGTATTTTTTTTAAATCATGGCATCAATGTTTAGAGAAAAAGTTCTAAAAATTGCTGAGCTGCAGTTCTCTGCTTTCAATAATTTAATGAATTTTAACTTCGATTAGAAATTGACAGTAAGTGTAAAACACATTTTTATATAACAAAAAACAATGATTTTCACCTTTATATTTTTCATTAGCATTAAGGAAATACACTATATTTCGGTGATACTTCTAAAAAAGACTTTCCCTGTTGTGATTTTTAAGACAATTAAAGGCTATAAGAGGTCATAAAATTATTTATTCATTATTCGAATAATAATTTGAGCAATAATTCGAAGAACCAAGACATAAATAAGTTTTTTAGAAGGAAAATAAATAAAACAATACGTAATCAGATTTTCTAGTGAAGTTAATGACAATTATTTTTTTAAATTTGTTTTTAGGAGGATAGAAACTTATTTGAGTGTTGCGTCTACTGTACTGACTGATAAGAATAGGAAATGAATACGAGTGCGTTTTGTTAACAGTTAAGTTAAAAGATAACAATTAAAGTAGAATGGACTGTGCGAGCTGAATAAAAAATAAAATGCAATTTCTAGATTTTGTATAGTTATTTAAAATATCACCAAAATACACACTGCCATAATAATAACATTATAAGTCTAAAGAATGAAAAGGAATTTAAAAATACCGAATGCCCTCATTGGTGATTGGACCATATTGGGAGGTAACTTCCCCAGCTTCGCTGTATTAAATCAGCACCTTAAAATGAACAACATTATGTTAAATGCTTTTTCATTATCGCATCCTAACCTTTGGCAACATTTTGCAACGTTTGAGTTTCCTCTGGACTCAATTTAAGGATGGTGTTTAGAACAGGCACTAGCCGAGATCTTTCGTCTCCACTGGCAAGTGTTAAGAACTGAAATGAAAAGGATTATCATTTTACTTCTACAACTTCACTAAGTTCCTAAGTTGTTGTTACCTTGAGAACAACATTTTTCAAATACTCTGAATTTTGAATGTGCTGTTCCCGTTCGACAGCGCGCTCATGCCTTCGAACTTCTTCCTTGAGCACTTCATTCAGTTGTGTCAACCTAGCCAAATCCTGTTCAGTCTCAGAAAGTAGAGAAGTCAAATGTTTTACACGACTTTCATGCATTTGAAGCATCTCTCTTGCTAATTGCAACTCCATTGTAGGAGATTCAGGCCTACCATCTTCGCGTAACTGATCCTCCAGCGAAGAATTTAGTAGCTCATCTAAAGGAATCATATCATGTTTTGATCTCGTTGAAGATATTCTTCGTTTGGGAAGTGGTACGGACATTTCTGAACCTTCTGCATCCTCTCTTTCCATTAGTATTAAATCAATTTTTTGTTCGTCTGAAGTTTTGGGTCCTCCGAATGGGGCAACACGTGAAACAAGTCTATTTTCTTTGGAAGCAGTACTGCCAATCTTTTTTAATTCGTCCAACTCTGTGGCATGCTTTTTTTCCAGCTCCTCAACTTGTTTTTTATAGCAACTGTTGATTGCATCAATTTGAAGTCGATGTGATTTTAACGACTCCTGATATTCCTGGCTTTGCTTCCTGTTATCTTCTAACATAGTTTCATTCTGCAATCGATACTCCTCGACGAGCTGCATCACTTCCTTGCATCGTTTTTGAATTCGTTCATTGTCTTGCTGCAATTCTTCAATTTTTCGTTCGCTAGCTGCTCTTGCTTCCTTTGCAGTAGTAATCTTAAGATTTAAAGTTTGTACAGTAGATCGCATGGCGGTTATTTCCTCTTCCAGCTCCCTTTCTCGACTTGTTTCTTTTGTCTGATTTTGGCGGAGGATTGATTGAGCTCGTATTTTGTAGTTAGCATATTCAGTCTTTGTATCTTCCACTTCGCACTCAGTAGTCTTCAGCTTGGCAGTGATATTGGCTAGACTTTCTTCAAGACTGACTACCTGTCTGTAAAGAATTTCCTTTTCTTTTTGGAATGTTTTTGTCAATTTATCTTTCTCGCTAACTACTTCAGACAATTGCAACTGTAATTCATCTACCTGCGATTTCAATGATTCGGATTCAGAGGTTAAATCTTGAAAACGTTCACGTAATTTTGATTTTTCATGTTCACTTTCTTTAAATTTCTTCTGCTGAATATCCATTTGCTGTTTTAATTCTACACAATTTTAGAGGAAAGTTTAATAAAAAATCGATAAAATATAATATTACTATAATTATTTTATTGTTAAATTAATATTATTATACCTGAAGAATGGGTCTGCTCTGATTCTAAGCTCTCTTCGAGCAATTTTATCTCTTTTTTTATCGATTCGAGGGATTCATCTTTATTTTTAATACTTTCGTGTAACTAAAACAGTAAAAAAAATTTATTGAAATATAAGCATATATATTAATGGAAAAAAGCGCTCGTTCAACGAATTCCGTACCTAATCCTGTCAGACTAGTACATTTTAATCATGCTTTAGTATTATCCACTTTGCCGCAAATGAAGACTATTCAGCCATATATAAACTATAGCTGAATATCTACTTTGGCAGCAATGTGTTAAAACCCTAAGTCCTTTGAACGCGCTTAAATAACTTACATCTTTGATGAGAGCCTCCTTAGTCTTTAAATTTTTCGTAGCGTTATTTAACGACTTCTCATAGGCTTCAATTTCCAAATTAAGTACACTGCTTTGTTTACCAGCTGCTTTACATCGTTCCAGTTCAATTTTATTCTTATCAATTTCCTGCCGAAGAGAGCTAATTTCTTTATCTTTGTAAACAATTTCTCCTTTAAAAATGTCGCGTTCCTTTTCCCATTCCTTACTTATTAAATTAAAGCTGTCCTTCTCTTGCTTTAGAACCTTAATCTGATTTTGATATTCTTGAATAATATTTTCCGTTTTCTGTTTCGAACTAACTCCGGAATCGTTTAAACTTTGAATTTTATCTGCCAAATCTTTTATTTGCTTCTCAGAATTCAATTTCTCCTTTTTAATTTTTTCAATTTCATCTAAAAGTTTATCGTTCTCGTTTTGTAAGGCTTGAAGATTTTTCACTTGAAGATTAATCGATCCAAGTTTCGTTCGAATTTCGTTCTTTTCATCAACATTTTTCTTATTATCGTTCTGCAACATCGATATTTGATTTGCCTGCTCTTGGACTTTCTTCTTAAGTTTAATAGCCAAGAAACGAATTTTGTTGTATTTCTCTTCAAAACATTCATCAACTTCTCGCATCCTAGAGGATTCATCAGCTTTTGAGATAGTTGAAGTGGATAAGACATCGCTTTGAATATCTGTGGCATTATCTCTTATAGAAGCCATTTCATCGGTAAGGTTTTTGATGGTTTGCTCATTTTCTCGAACTTCCTTCTTGATATCATATATTTCCTTTGTGAGTTTTGTTATTTCACTATTTTTCTGAGCAATAATCTCGTCTTTTTCTGTAAGATGCACATCCGAGTTTGATTGTTTCTCAGTAGCAATTATAAGTTTTTTTTCAAGCTCTGAGATTTTGTCCTGTTGCCGAGATATGGCATCACCACGACATTTTAGGGCTTCATTCAGTTCTCGCATTTCAGCTAGTAAATCAGCGTTTTCAGTTTCTTTCAGTGCTAGTCTAGATTGCAGGACCTCATTTTCTTCCGTACTACTCAAAAGATCCTTTTCTGTTAGTCGAAGTTTGCGACGTACTTCTTCAACATCAGATTTGGCCCGCATTTGATCCGATTTTCCGCAGCGTAATGCTTCCAACTCCTTTTTTGCATTCTCCAGCATAATGCTCTGCGTGTTAAAATCTTGCTGTATAATGGACAAGTAATTTTGACTCTTCTCATAATCTTCTTTTGCTTTATGCAACCATTCCCGTAGTTGTAAGTTACAGTTGTTACCATCCTCATTTTTCTCTTTAGATTGTATTTTTTCGCAGCATTCGATAAGGTATAATAATTTTTGTTCATAGAAAACCTTTTCTCTTGTGGTTAATTTTAATTTATCTTGCAAAATATCTCGGGAAGCACTTATTGCCTCAAGGGCTTCTGAAGATTGCTTCAGTTCTTCTGAAGGCTTTTTAAGCAGTTGTTCAAGCTCTTGAATTTTTTCATCTTCAAACTTCTTTTCTGTGACTGTGCAAGCATCAGAGCAAGCAACTGGTTTTGTATTTTTTTTATCTTCTTCACAAATAACTTTATTGCAGCATTCTACAAGATCTTCGAATCTCTTTCTGTAGAATACGTTGCTCCTTTTAAGAGACTGCAATTTTTTATCCATAATACAAACTTGATCTTCCAAATTTCTTTTAGCCTTGCCTAGACTACTTATGTGAATGCACAATTTTTCTGATGCCTTTTGGACTTCTTGCTGCCACTTCGGAATAGCTACATAATACTCTTGGACCGCTTCAGCTAAAACTATTTCAGACTTTTTTAGTTTTTTCAACTTCATAGTGACCTCAGTGAGTTTAATTTTGATATTTTGTAATCTAGCGTGCTCCATTTCTGAAGTTTTCCGGAAGCTGTTAAATTCTTCAACTTGTTTAGTGTACATTTCTTCGTAGTTCTTACATTTCTTCAACAAATCATCGTATTCCTTTGAGGAATTCTTGATACTTTGGCGTAGAGTTTTATTTTCTTGATAGAGGAGCTTGAGATCGTTTTCTAATTTCGTAGCATTATCTAATTTTTCAGCTTCAATATTAGAGTTTCCAACTTCAATAGTTTGCTGAAGTTCATAATCTTCTTTCGTTTCATCCAGATTTTCCTTATAAGGTTCTAATATTTTCTGCAACCTTTCCAACTCTTCAGCCTTTTTTGCGGATGCTTCTTCATAAATTTGGCTTCTATTAAACAAATCATTGCGATCTTTCAAAGAATTTTCCAAGCTGGAGCGCAACCTAGCATTTTCTTCTTGCATAAACTTGAGTTCGGTTTCTAATTTTGCTGCAATTTCTGCAGTTTTTTGGAACTTATTCAACTCTTCAGACTGTTTAGTGAACATTTTTTCACAATTTTGGCATTTTCCCAATAACTCATCGTAGTCTTTCGACAAATTGTCAAAATTTTTACGTAATATTTCATTGTCTTTCTGAAGAAGCTTCAATTCGGCTTCTAGTTTAGGAGTGCCTTCTGAAATTTTTTGATTGCAATCCACCTGATCAGCTAATTTCAAACAAATTTCCACGTAATCTTTGCATTTTTGTAACAAATCATCATAAGCTTTAACAGAAGTCTGGACATTTCCTTGCAATGTCTCATTTTCTTTTAGAATAAGCTTCAATTCGTCTTCGCCTTTCAAAGTATTTTTAGAAACCATTGGCAAGGTATCCAACTCCTTGGCCTGCTTAGTGAACATTTCCTCGTATTGTTTGTTTCTTTGCAGCAAATCATCGCATTGTTGCACAGAATTTTCAAAACTTGTTTGTAGCGTTTCATTTGCCTGCTGTAGAAACTTTAGCTCAGATTCTAGTTCCGAAATAATATATGCTTTTTCAGCGTCTTGATTTGAAATCGATTCAATTTTTTGTATAAGCTTCTTATTGTCGTTCTCCATTTCGTTCAATTTTTTGTTCCATTCTATCTCTAGACTCTTCCATTTAGCACTAGTCTCCTCCAAAAGTATCAAGTCCTTTTGTTGTTGCATACCAAATTGGCTTACCTGTTACCAACGGTATAAGAGATTAATTACATTAACAATATGCAATCTACCACTAGGTTAAGAAATTACATACAAGATAATAAACCCGAAACTGTACTAGGGGTCTTTTGGGAAACTCATTTAAAATCTTTCATGTTTGGAAATTTAACATGATGGCTAAAATATTTCAAATTTGAGTGAAACTCCTAAATCAATTTTAGTATAATTGTTTTTGTATGTAATAAACATCCTTGAGCTTCGATCACAGTGAAGGAATTATTAAATTTTTATTTTTTGTTTGTACTTAGTATAATTTACTAATTTATTAATTAACAATGATAATATAATTTTTCATTGTGTATTTAAGATTACTAGCTGGGTTATCCGGTTTAACCCGGTATACCGGGAATATTTCGGCCGCGCATCGTATTGGGCCCGTCATCTTTAATCTCAAATTTTGTACATAGATCCGCAATAAGGACAACTAAAAACCCCCAAAATACCAATTTTCCTGCTAGTCCCTTGATATTTTCAATTTTAGGGCGCCATCTTGGATCTGCCAACTTTCAAACTCGCAAAAATAGTAATCTACACGGGACAGCTAATAAACCGGGCCACCCGATACCTTGAAACTCTGATTCGATTTTCTCAAAAAGTATATAACGTACAACTATCAAAGTTATACCTACAGAAAGTGCGTTTCATGTTCATTAACATGACTATAAATTTATTCTAAAGAACCTTCATCTCACATTGTAACCAAGAAACAAACGCAATGCTAACCATTTTTTCTGTTTTGACTAGACATCTCGACTATTGTTCTTTTTTTCTACGGATATTTCGCATCATTTCTTTAGGTGTTGTCCATAGTTTGCTCGGACTCGTGTATTTTCACTACTTTTTTTAAGTCAATGATGGATACGACATCTCAGGAAGCAGCTCAAGCTGTAGCACTACTTCAAGTAGGTATTGCGCAACGTGAGGTCGCTCGAAGACTTCGAATCAGCAGAAGTTCGGTGCAACGAGTTTACAGCCGGTACCAAGAGACTGGAGCATTCGATCGCCGTCCAGGTACGGGCAGACCTAGGGCTACATCAGCAGCAGATGGTCGTTATATCCAACTTACTGTTCTGCAAAATCGCGGCCTTAACGTAGTTCAAGTCCAACAAAGTCTGAGTGACGAACCCCAAGTGGTCATAAGTTCAGACACCGTCAGAAGGAGACTTGCTGAACGGAACCTGACTCCAAAAACAGCTGCGACAGGCCCATCATTAACGGTACCCCACCTTCGAGCACGACTTCAATTTGTTAGAGAGCATAGAGATTGGACGTTAGAGCAGTGGGGTAATGTACTCTCCACAGATGAGACCAGGGTAAGTCTACATGGAAGTGATCGACGTCAGAGAGTATATCGTCGCCCTGGAGAACGTTATTCTCAAAGTTGCATCGAGGAAACTGTTTCTTATGGACGAGGTTCTGTAATTGTCTGGGCGGCATTTCGTTAACCGCACATACAGTGTTAGTTTTCATCGAACCGACGGCCCGTACACGTGGATTAACTTCTCATGGCTACATTACTGAAATCCTCGAAGACCATGTGGTACCTTACGCAGGATGTATCGGGCAGGATATGCAGTTGATGCATGATAATGCACGGCCTCATGTTGCTGAGGTGGTGATCCAGTATCTACACGAAGTCGACATTCGTACAATGGAGTGGCCAGCTCGAAGCCTGGACTTGAATCCGATAGAACACTTATGCGATGAGATGAAACGTCGGTTTCAAGCACGGGAACCTACTTCAACAAGGCTTTAAGAGCTGCGAATTGCGATCGAAGAGGAGTGGAATGGAACTCCTCAAGATTTCATCGTCAGGCTCGTGAGCTCGATGAATATGGGGATGCAACCAGTTATCCAAGCAAGGAGAGGGAATACCAAGTACTGACCAACAACTTTTTTTAAATGTTTTCTTTGTTTCTGGCTTTAATTTTATTTTTTATTTTTGTTTACTAAAGATTAACACGACTGGAAAACGACCCGTCTTTGTAAAAACCTTAACAACCCCTTAATAAATTGCGTAATCTCAATGAGTTTGCATTTATTTTAATCATCATGAAACGCACTTTCTGAAGGTATAACTTAGATAGTTGTACGTTTTATACTTTTTGAGAAAATCAAATCAGAGTTCCAAGGTATCGGTTGGCCCGGTTTATTTGCTGTCCAGTGTATATGTTGGACCGGAATATGTAGTAACTAACTTAAAAAATTAATATGATCGGATCCAGCGTTTAGGCGTAATGGGTTTCCCGGTTTTACCCCGTGCACAAAAATTTTGGGCGCCATATTGGTTCCGCCATCTTGAATTTGCAAGTTTCAAATATACATTCGCAATAAGAAATTCTGAAACCCCCAAATACCAATTTTCACGTCAATCCCTTACTATTTAACATTTTAGGCCACCGTCTTGGTTCCGTCATTTTGAAATTAGCGAATAAAAGGCAGCCTATACATATGCTAGGCCGCAGTATGAAGTAAGTTCACCCCAAAAATTAAATATAGTCCGATCCAATATTCAGGCGTTACACAAATTTGCGTCACCGTGTAAGGTCCGCCACTTTGAATTTCCAATCTTTGATAGTAAATTCGGAATTATCTCAAAATATCCATAGTACTACTTTTCATTTAAATTCCCTGAAGTTCGAAAATTAGTCTACGCCATATTGAATCCGCTACCTCTCAGTGCACATTTCGAACATAGATTCGCAAAAAGGGTATCCAAAACCCCCAAACACCAATTTTATGGCAATCCCTCCACATTTTCAAATTTTTGACATCATCTTAGGTCCACCATTATGAAATTCGTGAATAAAAAGTAGCCTTTATTTTGGGCCAGAATATGTGGTACTTTCACCCAAAAAATGAATAAGCTCGGATTCAGCGTCTAGGCGTGACGGGCTACCCAGTTTCACCCGATGTACTAAAATTTTGGCCGCCATCTTGAATTTCCAAATTTCGAAAATAGATTCGCAATAAGGACAACTAAAAACTTCCAAATACCAATTTCCATGCCAATCTGTTGATATTTGCAATTTTGGACTACCATCTGGGGTCCCCCATTTTGAAAATCAGGAATAAAAAGAAGCCCATATGTTGGGCCGGAACATGTAGTACCTTTATCCAAATGAAAATGATTGGATCCACCGTTTAGGCGTGATGGATTACCTAGTGTTCAAACATTTTAGTCGCCATATTGATTCCGCCATTTTGAATTTCCAAATTTCGAACATAGATTCGCAATAAAGACATCCAAAAGCACCCAAATACCAAGTTTCATGGAAATCGCTTGATATTTTCAATTTCTGGCCGCCATCTTGGGTCCGCCGTTTTGAAACTCGCGAATAAAAAATAGCCTATATGTTGGGCCGGAATATGTAGTACCTTCACCCAAAAAATGAGAATGATCGGACTCGGCGTTTAGGCGTGATTGACCAACAAACAAACAAACAAACCAACTTTCGATTTTATTTATATACATGATTATGATATCTCTTAAGATATTGATTAAAATCAAGTGACGTCAAGGATAACTTTGTTCACAATTAAATACTTGTGATTAATAATATATTTAATTAGATAAGGATTAATAAAGGGTTTTCCAATAAGGACTTGACAACTTTTTTTCAAAATAAAATGCAAACCATTTGAGATATTTCAAAAACTTTATTATCGGGTTGAAGTACAATCAAAACATTTATGAATGGAACTCGACTTTGTTCATATGGCCACCGCGGGCACGTTTGCAGCGGTCGATTCGTTGGACCCAATTTTCGATGACTCGACCACACATTTTGGCCGAAACGGCTGCTATTTCGCGTTCAATATGGGCTCTGAGCTCTTCCAACGTCGTCGGCTTGTTGGCATAGACCAATGACTTGACGTAGCCCCAAAGAAAAAAGTCTAGAGGCGTTAAATCGCACGAATGAGGCAGCCAATCGACTGGTCCATTTCTTGAGATAACACGCTCATCAAACTTACTCTTCAATAAATCGATTGTAACGTGTGCTGTGTGGCTTGTTGCACCGCCCTGTTGAAGCCACATGTTGTCCAAGTCCATATCTTCCAATTCGAGCCAAAAATAATCGGTAATCATGGCGCGATAACGATTACCATTCACAGTAACGTGACGATCATTATCGTCGACGAAAAAATATGGCCCTATGACGCCGCAGGCATGCAAACCGCACCAAACAGTTATTTTTTGTGGACGAAGTGGTGTTTCATGAAGCACATGTGGATTTTCACCCGACCAATAACGCATATTTTGCTTATTGACGAACCCATTGAGCCAAAAATGAGCTTCGTCACTGAAGATGATTTTGCGATGAAATTGATCATCTTGGCGCATCTCTTCCAGAGCCCAATCGGAGAACGTACGTCGCTTCAAATGGTCCATCGGCTTCAATTCTTGAGTCAGCTTGATCTTGTATGGGTGTAAACCAAGATCCTTACGCAAAATTCGCCATAAAGTGGTCTGGGCGATGCCCAACTCTTGAGAACGCCGTGGTAGTAAATTTTTATAATTGTCAGGCGTTGTTCGTTCGTGTACTTTACCATGATGAAAATGTTAAGTTTACTGAATAAATTGACAGTGACAGTTCGATGATTAGTGAAAGGGTGCGTTCACAAATTGAATTCAAAGTTGTCAAGTCCCTATTGGAAAACCCTTTATTATGTTGATAAAACTCCTTTGCAAATAATGCATTAATTTCCAACAAATTTGATTACTATAAAAAAAAGGTTATAGTGAGTCAATCTTAAAAGATAGGCATATGCTTTCGCGGACTTTTTTTTAGAAGTTTTAAAAAGAAACAATTCCATCATACAAGATTTTTGCGTAACTTAAGCCGTTTACGAAGCGCACGCACCGGAAGCTCTCAAGAAGGAATAATTTTTCCCGTTTTTGCAACATTTTCCGTTGATGCTTCGTTCCTATTGGTTGCAGCGTGATGTTATAAAACCTAAAGCCTTCCTCGATAAATGAACGATCCAACACAAAAAGAATTTTTCAATTCAAACCAGTAATTCCTGAGATTAGCGCGTTCAATCAAACAAACTTTTCAGCTTTATAATATTAGTATAGATAACGGTTTGATCCTAAAATTTAGGTTAAGTAATTCAAATACGTTGAAAACTTTTGAGAGCTTTTAACCTCGATGAACGACATAGTGCGTGTGGGTGCGAAAACTATGTTAGCCAATCATTCAACGATGTTTAACTTTATAATGTTGATTGCTAAGAATTTCGTCAGTAAATTGCATGTAAAAATCCATTCATTGAGAGAGAGTTTTCAATCGCCAGTCACCGATGACTTGTTATTCAGCTTGAGATTTCTTATTGTATTCTAAGTTCGTTGATAATTGAATCAGAGATAAATTTAACCTACCAGATGTCCAATCGCTGTGACTTTGTGCCACAGAAAATCAAAATAAAGTAAGTAAAGTTGTACGCGTTTGAAATAAAGCTCTTTTCATAACCGAAGTGAAAATATGCTAGTTTCTGTTTGGTTTATACATTTCGCAGCCTGAAGCAAAAGAGGTAGCTTATTCAAATTCACTCATGACTGTACATATGCGTGGAGAGCTCGCTCACTCCATCTGATTGTCTGTAAAGAGCAAAAAACATATGTTGCTATTCAACATTTGGGTGTACCGAAAGGTACTTCGTTCGAATTCCTCAAGCCTAGGCTGATTTGGTTTTAAACTAGTTACTACACGATATGAACAATGTTTGAACGTTTGTTGAACATGTTGGACATCAAATTTGTAGAGCTAGCTAGGAATAATAAAAAAAGAAAACCGCAACACAATCAAATTCTGGTATCATCCTGAAAACTTCAGCAGCCCTACTTTAATCAGAAAAAAACCCTTTATCTATATGTGACCTACTTTCCCAAATCAGGATTTAAAAGTTATTTGAACGGACAACAGGCTGTTCGACCCTTCAATCAAGTTCAACAACTTCAGCAGGCTCCTCAAAGACTATCCGCACCGAACACAGCCAAGACCCGATCTGATGGATCAAGTATTCATACGAAGGCAGTCAATTACGCTAACAGACTACAACCTTTCAAATATACTTGTAAAAAACCACCAATTCAATCCGAAGGTCAGTCCATCGTCAAACAATTCAGAGGAATTATCGCATAAATTCTAATATCGAGGACAATCAGTCACCTAAGGAACAGGAATATACCGGTGAATACAGGGAAGCTGAACTGCAAGCTGATAGCGAAAATTCCTATTATCAAACCCTACCAGGTTATAGTGACGAATGCTTTGGCGAACAAAATTTAGAAAGTGATATTAATAATCTTGCCGACATTCATCTTTTAAGAATGAGGAACTATTCGCTCCCTTACTTCGAATGCAAAATAGGAAGCGGAGGGATTCTAAAAATCCTAATAGAAACGGGTTAAAATAAAAATTATATTCAACCATGTTTCGTAAAGAAACGCATTTCTAATGACCAATATTTTTCTGTCAACTCAGTAGGGGGAGCAGGTTTAATACAACCATCATACATTCGATCTCTTCTTCAACCTAAAATATAAAATATTAAATTTTTCTTACTACCGTTACTAACATCATTCCACGCAATATTGGGTAACGACAGCCTTAAAAGCTACATGCCGTTGTTCACACTAAACATAGCTGTATGATAATCCGAAATTGAATTAAAATTCTAATAAAACAGTTTACAGCCTAGTCCGTATAATTCACCCGTATGGGTTGTGCCAAAGAAGTAAGATGCTTCAGGCGAAAAAAAATTTAGAATAGTAATTGATTACAGGAAATTAAATAGAATTACCATTGCACACCGGTACGCATATCCGGAATTAGTGCAAAATGTACTAATGCAACTGGCTAAAAACAACTTATTTTCAGTAGTAGATCTGAAAAGTGGATTTCATCAGATTCCAATAAAGAAATCTTACATAGAGAAGACCGCTTTCTCAGTAAATAATGGCAAATACGAATTTACTAGACTGCCATTCGGACTTAAAAATGCTCCGGCAAATTTCCAATGAGCATTAGATGACATACTAAGAGAGCCCATAGGGAGGATTTGCTTCGTCTACATCGACGATATAATTATATTTAGTGAAAATGAAGGAAAACATTTAAAGGACATCAAAACCATGTGCAAAACTTTTAGTACTGCTAATATGGAAAATCAACTCGATAAATGCGAGTTCTTCAAAACAAGCATTGAATTTTTAGGATTTATAATTTCTCCTGCAGGTGTCGAGACCAACTTTGCAAAAGTAGATGAATAGTAAATTTTCCGCAACCAAAAACACTGAAAGATCTCCAATCCTTTTTCGGTCTGTCCAGTTACTATCGACGCTTTCTCAGGGATTACTCTCAATTGGTGAAAACCCCTAACAAAACTGTTAAGAGGGGAGAACTGGCGACTGCCCAAAAAATTCTTCAAAAAATAAAATTACTCATTGGAACGACGAAGCAAAGGAGCGTTGTCCAAAACTAAAAGCGCATTAGTTTCGGAAGAAGCTACCCTAGTTTACCCGAATTTAAACAACGAATTGCAATTGACAACGGACGCCTCCAAAGCGTGAAAACCTGACTGATATTAATCCAATACTAGGTACTTAATCCAGAAAATCTGATTACCCTAATTATTTAGCATTACGTTAATATACCATACATACATACATACAGTCATGCGTATAACTTTAAGACCACCTGTGTTTTTTATGAAAGTTGTATCTTTAGATCCTCATAATTTTTACAAACCATCAGAAATGAAAACAATTTTTAACAGAATTAATTACCCATTTGTGTTTATTGTTTTTGTATACATAGATCTTATTTTCATCAGCAAGTATTCAAGAATTTTAATTAATTGTCTCGGGGCATCCGCATATAACAATAAGACCACTTATTCGAGAACAAATGCCGATTATTAAAATGTTAATAAAAAAGTTTAGAATCGTAATTTTATACTGTTGCATTTGGTAGCTGCTTTGAGCAGACCACAGAGAGCTCAGTTCGCTGAACGATACCGCCTGGTACATTTAAATTCAATTTTTTGGTGAAAAATGGAAAGTTTTAAAATGGGAAGGAAATCAGTGGACGAAATGAAGTTATGGCACATAAATTCTGGTTTTTTTTCAGTCTTTACAATAGGGAAGATTCCTATCAAGAACTCTTATAATTTACAGGTAATCACATTTCGTAATAACGGTTTGTCACAGCGTGCGATTGCTAACCAGTTGTAAATAAGCAAAACCTGTGTTCTTCAAACAATTAAAAGATACAACGAACGTGGAGTTGTGAAGAATATAGGCAAAGGAGACCAAAAGTAACAGTTAATGCACGAGTAAAAAGGATTGTCATCAAATTGGTAAAAGAAGATCGTCGTGCAAGTAGTGTTGAATTTTCGAATCGACTTTTCGGAAAAACAGACACGTGAATATCGGCTTGGCATATTCAAAGAGTTCTTTGCGAGATGAATTTAAAATCCCGCAGTGCCGTTAAAAAGCCGTTCCTATCCTGACGGAATGCTACTGCAATGCTGTCTCGGTGGTTAAGTCGGAGAAACTGGAATATTCAGAAATGACGACGGGTTCTTTTTACAGACGAAAGTTGCTTTCAATTATTCTCTAATCGCCATGTTAAGATTCGTAGATATCCACCAGAGCAATTTTCTTCATCCTGCGTACAGACACAGCGCCAATGCGGAAGAAGCAAAGTAATGGCCTGGGGAGGAATTTCTGGTTATGGCCTCACAAATTTAGAGATCATAAATGGATCAGTAAATTAGGAAAAATACGTTACCTTCTTAAGGACGAACATGTTGCCGTTTTTTAAAGACGAAATGCTATTAAGAGGGTCAGTGCTCCAACATGATAATGCTCGTCCACATGCAGCAAGGACTATAACAATATTTTTGAGGGACGATACCGTCAATATTATGGCTTGGCCTGCTTGTAGTCCTGGCCTTAAATGTTTGGAAGATGTTTGGCGACCGAATCTCCAAAAGAGGCCCAAAAGAGATTAACGAACTGGCGCAAATGTTGAAGCAAGAATTGAAAATATTCCTGGCGTCTATGCCCAAACGAGTTAGAGCTTGTATACAAGCAAAAGGCTACCATTTTAAAGACTAACCTATGATTCTTATTAGCGATATGTGTTAGGTCTTATTGTTATACGCGGATACCCCGAGACAATTATTTAAAATTCTTGGATACTTGCTGATGAAAATAAGATTTATGTATACAAAAACAATAAAATAAAAATTGTTTTTATTTCTGATGCTTTGTAGAAATTATGAGGACCAAAAGATACAACTTTCATGAAAAGCACAGGTGGTCTCAAAGTTATACGCATGACTGTACATAAGTCATTTCACACCAACTTCAAAAGTCTAGGAAAGTCTTGTATTTAATGTTGAAAGTAGTAGCAGAGGGCTTTTAATATAATTATTTCATAGTTTTTAAGGCTTGAGATTTTTTGGAATCGGTTTTATTTTTTTTTTAAACATTAGTTTTAGTGTCATATTTCGGATGTCTTGTATGGCAATGCATGAATGAATACAACACTATGTTAATTTAAAATGTAATATAATTAATTAAAGTATCGTTGTATTCGAAAGTTCAAAGTCTCACCCTGACAATTATTAATTCTTAGTTTTTCGTATTGTCGTACCGCTATTTAAGGCCGTTCTCCAATGCTCGGACCAGCCAACCACGAACCAACCAAAATCGCCTCATCGCGTCCCACATTCATATCGGCCTGATATTCCCTCTCGCTCGTGGTTTGATCGACCGGGTTAACGTTTTTATATGTGCGTTGTAACCACAGAGTACTAGTCGCCCATTCAACAAATTATTATACTAGAGGTAGTGACAGCATTAAAATTTCACAAATCACAACATTTAGTAATTGATGACTTAAAGGTATAGAGATTCTATGAAAAATTACTTAATCTAATACTTACAGTACATATTTCGCAACTATTTCAATAATTGCGCTATATTTGACTTCACTATTGAGAAATGAAATTTAAGTGAAACCTACGTTATGACGCGCATCAACAATAAAATGGCGCTGGGGATAAAACGATTATCACACCTTAAAGGCGTTTTTCAGCACAACTACAGGCTAGGATATGTGTTTTACCGATAATTTCCCCAGATCAGCACTTTGGTTGGTTGGTTCGTGGTTGGTTGGTCCGTGCATCGGAGAACGGCCTTTAGAATCCACACAATCGAATGCACAATCAACTCCGTTAAATCACGCACATAGTCATTTTTTTATGAATTCCTGGACATTTAACATTTTTGTTTCGATGTCTCTGTTGTGGCTCCTCTTGGCCCCTCAGACTTTTCATACATATCATTGTACTCCCGGAGAATCTTACACTGTCCAACAAAACAAGAATCATTAAAATCGATGCACGAGTTCAATAGTTATGCGCGAATAGACATTAAAACAAAAACAAAAATACGGATCGAATTGATACCCTCCTCTTTTTTTGGAAGTCGATTAAAAAGAAAATAAACGAAATAGCATCGACAGTTAACTAAAAAATAACCAAAGACGATTCTCTTTGTCCCTTCCTAGCCCATATTGAAACCCATTTAACCAAAGATTTAAAGTTTTACAGTCATTCAAATGTTTAGAGAAAACTTAGAAAGGGATAGCTGGAAAACCCGATCACGAAGATTTTATAATTTTAACTGAAGAAATCGATAATGTTTTAGAGAATAATAACAAACAAATTGTAGTAAACAAAATTGTCCTAGAAAGAATGAATGAACTGCCAAGTATTACAAATCAAACAATGCAAATTGTGAAAACAACTGATATACTTCAAAATTAGGTAGATTGGAGCATTACATTTAAGTTGGAAAAAATTAAAGAAGAAATTACGGATATAGAACATGCAATTCATTAGGCCAAAACTGGTCTCATTAACTCATTTATACTAGATGACAGAGAATTAAATAATATAAAACAATATTTTGACGAAAACAAAGCCCGTATAATAACCTATAGTAATAGTAATTCTTCTATTATTATAGGTGTTCCAATAACTGATATAAATCAATGTAACATGTTGTTAATGAAACCTATGAAAACTAAAAATTAATAAGATTGATTATGAAAATGTGTTAACTTGCGGATATAAGGTATAAGGAGTTAGACAAAAATGTAATAATTTC
Organism: Tolmerus cingulatus; assembly: GCA_959613345.1. NCBI lineage: Eukaryota > Metazoa > Arthropoda > Insecta > Diptera > Asilidae > Tolmerus > Tolmerus cingulatus. The sequence goes on along the minus strand of OY390709.1, from coordinate 16,687,449 downwards.
AATAGTTTTAACATATGTATTATAGTAGAAATAATTTAGTAGAGCTGAAAGAGGACGAATGCATACTGAGACGACGCAAAAGTAAACAGCCATCCTGTACTAGAACAACTGGACTTCATATGCCTGCAATAGAAGAAATATGACCCGCTTATTCCTGTACCAGCACACCGGACCCATCCTGATTAACGGAGATGCAACGAATCTCATTGGAACTTTCATCATCCATTTTGCCAACGCAACAATTACTTTTGGAAACATTAACTTCCCCGCGAGGGAGATTTTTAACTACAAGCAGCAATTTTGCAACCGAACTCCATCCTTAACACATACAAAGACATCATTGTACTCGAGGCGAGGAAGGAACTACACGTTAATAACACCGAGGAAATAAGACTCCTGAGGACAAGGAATCAACTAGGCCTTCTTACCAACCTTAGCCTATCCTGCTTAACCATCGTAGCGGTCATCGTGATTGTCATTGTAAAGATTCGCTGTAAAAGAAAATCGGAGTTATCTGCAACCCCCATCACACCTATCTCTGTTCACATTCCATCGACTTCAGACACAGAAAAACTAACAGAAGCAGCAGAGTTTCCCGAACCACCAAGTATAACAAGCGTTAATAAAATTCCTTATTTTTGAGATGAGCATGTTGAAATTTAAGGAGCGAGGAGTTAACAACGTATATTATCGTCAGCATTTAACATCATATCCACGGGCAATACGATGACCGGGTCACCATTGCAAAGTGACCGAAGTGCACGCGCATCCAAAATATGCTGACTAGATGGATGGCGCTAATTACAGAATTTCCAATAGGTCGCAGGTAGCCAAAGAGTTAAATGAATTAGTCATTAAAATCATTCTGTAATTGATTGTAAAAGAAAGGTTGGCACAGCCAACAAACAAATAAATGTTGTTGGCGAACATTTAAAGTAAAAGTTTAACTTATACATCGCTCGTATCTTTCATCCTAATTACCTGGATTTTTACCCTGGAGCCATCGTTTATTACTTCTAACAGTCAATTTCTAATTGAATAGCTCCATTGTTAGTTTCTAATTATTAGGGGTACCGGTTAATTCGTGCGGTTTTTTTTCGAAAATGGAAGCTTTATTGTGAAAAAATGGTTACAAATTTAATATTCAAAGTATTGTCCATCGCTAGCTATAACCTTTTCGCATTTTTCTGGCAATTCACGAATACCCTTTCTGAAAAATTCGGCCGGCTTCTCCGCTATCCACGAATCGATCCAATTTTTGACTTCTTCATAATTGGAGAAGTGCTGGTCAGCCAGGATATGTTGCATTGATCGGAAGAGATAGTAATCGGATGGCGCAAGGTCTGGACTATACAGCGGGTGGGGTAGGACATCCCATTTGAGCGTTTCAAGGTAGGTTTTGACGACCTGTGCAACATGTGGCCGAGTATTGTCCTGTTGCAAAATTACCTTGCTGTGCCTTTGTTCATATTCCGGCCGTTCCCATTGCTTTTAGACGATCGGAAATGGTTTGTTGAGCGACGCCAAGTGATTTTGCAAGTTCTTCTTGCGTTTGGGATGGATCTTGGTCGAGCAGTGTCTCCAATTCGTGGTCTTCAAACTTTTTTGGCTGTCCGGGCCGTTCATCGTCCTCCAAGTCAAAATTGCCACTTTTAAACCGTGCAAATCACTTCTGGCACGTACGCTCAGCTAGAGCATGCACACCATACACTTCCACCAAAATACGATGACTTTCGGCAGCCTTTTTCTTCATATTGAAGTAATGAAGAAGTACTCCCCGCAAAAACACTTTATTCGGCACAAAATTCGACATTTTCAGAGTAAAAAAAAGTATTGTTGTTTATGCTTCAGCTAAATAACACATACTGATTCTGAAACTATATGACAGTAGCTTTCCAACACATATTTGGAAAGGTGAATCACTGGAATATAAAACAAGTTAGGCCATCTATTAGAAAACCGCACGAATTAACCGGTACCCCTAATATTATTTCTCTTGTCGCGACACAATCATAAACAGCATCAATATATGCTTAATCCTAATAGTTTCTAACTAAGGTTTTATTGCCCGAGTCTTCAAGAAGCTTCTAAACTTTAAGTGTTTTTTACAGATGGCCCGGTAACGATCACACAAGATGGGATTTGATTGGCTCCGATCGTTACACAAAGAATACGTAATATTTTAAAAATGAAATTAAGAAGGACCAAGGTAAAGGCAGATTTGGTTGTCCAGATGAATTTTAACAGCATTGTTGATCACATAAATTCCCTAGAAGTAAGCTCCAACTCGAAGATTTTCTGCAAAATTCTATTAGATTCAAAGAGACATTGTAGAAGTGATGAAAAAATATGTCTCAAGCATTGTTTCATAAATCTAGCGTAGTGTATACTTTCTTAAGGCAAAAATTTATACGTAGCTTCCTCTAAAAGAATTAATCACTGGACCTAATTAAAAGTTGCTTAATGTTGTAAAAGAATCCACAAATAAAGTACTGTGAAAATTTTTAGGACAACTTGAATTTTTCCAGAACTTCTAATTTCCTGAATGTCTCTAGATTGAGCGGGAGGAAATCAATTCAGGGCTAAATTTAAATCGCAAAATTTCCTTTTTAATGATTTTCTTCCCCTGTCCAACTTAAAAGAGTTATAATTCGGAAAATACGAAGAATTGGAAAGGTTCTGAAAATATTCACAGTACTGTAGATTAAATTGCGGTAAGTCGTTTTAATGTTCGATAAAATAAGAATCAAGATACTTAAAATTTAACATAATTTATAACAAAATAAGTGGTTTCGTGGGCCTGGGAAAGGAACTGATGGCTATAAGCTCTCTTTGGAGTAATTTGAAACTAGTGTTATATAGGGTTTTCCAATAGGGACTTGACAACTTTGAATTCAATTTGTGAACGCACCCTTTCACTAATCCTCGAAATGTCACTGTCAATTTATTCAGTAAACTTAACATTTTCATCATGGTAAAGTACACGAACGAACAACGTCTGCAAATTATAAAAATTGACTACAGAAATTCGGAGTCGGTGACTGCTACTTTAAGAGCGTTAACTCCGATTATCGGTCGTGATTCTCGCCCTAGTAGACAGGCAGTAACAAGTTTAGTGCAAAAATTGGAGTCTACATATTCGTTGTGTGATGTTGCCGTGCCAGTGAGATAACGGGTTGGTCGAAGTGTCGAAAATATCGCTGCCGTTGAAACGTCCGTAGCAAATGATCCAAAGTAGTCAATTCCACGGCGTTCTCAAGAGTTGGTCATCGTCCAGACCACTTTATGGCGGATTTTGCGTAAGGATCTTGGTTCACACCCATACAAGATCAAGCTGACTCAAGAATTGAAGCCGATGGACCATTTGAAGCGACGTACGTTCTCCGATTGGGCTCTGGAAAAGATGCACCAAGATGATCAATTTCATCGCAAAATCATCTTCAGTGGCGAAGCTCATTTTTGGCTCAATGGGTTCGTCAATAAGCAAAATATGCGGAATTGGTCGGGTGAAAATCCACATGTGCTTCATGAAACACCACTTCGTCCACAAAAAATAACTGTTTGGTGCGGTTTGCATGCCGGCGGCGTCATAGGGCCATATTTTTTCGTCGACGATAATGATCGTCACGTTACTGTGAATGGTAATCGTTATCGCGCCATGATTACCGATTATTTTTGGCCCGAATTGGAAGATATGGACTTAGACAACATGTGGCTTCAACAGGGCGGTGCAACAAGCCACACAGCACACGTTACAATCGATTTATTGAAGAGTAAGTTTGATGAGCGTGTTATCTCAAGAAATGGACCAGTCGATTGGCCGCCTCGTTCGTGCGATTTGACGCCTCTAGACTTTTTTCTTTGGGTCTACGTCAAGTCATTGGTCTATGCCAACAAGCCGACGACGTTGGAAGAGCTCAGAGCCAACATTGAACGCGAAATAGCAGCCGTTTCGGCCGAAATGTGTGGCTGAGTCATCGAAAATTGGGTCCAACGAATCGACCGCTGCAAACGTGCCCACGGTGGCCATATGAACAAAGTCGAGTTCCATTCATAAATGTTTTGATTGTACTTCAACCCGATAATAAAGTTTTTGAAACATCTCAAATGGTTTGCATTTTATTTTGAAAAAAAGTTGTCGTCCTTATTGGAAAACCCTTTACAAGATAATAAATTATCGAGAGAGGAAAATTTGAATTTTATGAGTTCCTTTACTGGCTACTTTTTTATAAATTGAACAATATGTACTTTTATTACAATGATGAATTTTAGATCCATTTTAAGGATCATTTGAATAAAAGGATTTAAAAATATGAGTTTCCTTTAAATTCATCAGTGGTCCTAAACTGCTAAGCAGCACTGTACTATACTTCAATTATTATATTATCAAGAATTCTTCTCCTACATAAAACCAAAAGTCATACATAATATGCGAATAATATATGTATGTAGTCTCATGGAAAATCTTAATTTGGCATTTCTCAACAATATGGTTACAATCGTTTAGATGCTGAGGCTCATCTCTATTTACTCATATCTCTATCCTGCCAGTCAGTTATAATAAGATCCGACCGAGGCACAATGTAGCGCAAAGGTTTAGCGGCGCGCAATTATATCCTACAGAATATTTCGCTTATGAAGTAAAAAGTAGAAAACAAGGAAAAACGAGCTCTATTTTTGTTTAAAATGCCGCGATTTTAGGTTTTTATAGTACGGAATTTACACAGTGATTGAATATCTAGTAAATTAAGTTTACCTATGGTGTTACTATAAAAGTGCAAACATTGAAAAATGAAACGAAATTTTAGTGATTCGTATGAGCATTGTTCTATTAGGAAAAAAAACGGACTCGTTTATTCGAATATAGTAAAATTTTTGATCAAAGCCATTAAATTCTGACTCCATTTTGACGCACTTTCAAGAAATTTTAATTAAAAACGAATATAAAATTTTACAAACGGCTTCATGTACAACCATATTTAAAACAAAATTCACCAAAAGTATATGTAATTAAACCGTTTTGTTCGAGAGCTTTGTTTTGAGAGTGGGGTTTTTTTAGTTTCAGAAATAAATTGTCCAAGCATAGAAAATGACAAACCTGCTCAAGTTTCTTCTCCATGTTGACTAAATTATTATGGAGATCCTCATTCTCGTCCTCAAGCCGCTGAGCCAATCTTTTCAGCGACTCATTCTCAATGCACATTTCCTTGAATCGTCTACACTTCTCAGTTAAAATATTGATCTCTTTCTGATATTTCGTTATTTTCATGTCCATATCTGTTATTTGTATCGTTTGGGCCAATTTATTGTCGGTCAATACATCAACCATTTTTTTCATAGCCATAAGCGATTTCTTGTCAGCGTCCTTTTGCGTTTCGAACTTGCTAAGCTCCTCCTTCAATATTTTATTTTCCTCGGCAAATTCTGTAAAATTTGGAAACTTTAACAGTTAAAGTATTTTACGGGAGTAGACTTTTATACCATCTTTAGATTGCTTTGCTTTTTGTGCAAGCACTAAGAGCCCCTTACATTTTTTGATCAATTCTTCCTTACTCAGACCATCGAGTGGAGCCTTCTTTGCGCCACCAGCCTAAGTTTGCGAGATTAATTCTTCTTCATTGTTATGTGTATTTACCTTTACCTTTGATGTCGTCGGTTGCGTTCCATCCATAATCCTGGTAGAAAAATGTTCGAAACCTATTTCACAAATTTAATTTACAGGTCACCAAGAAAACAAACTTTCCTCACACTGCTCTGCTTTGACATTTGCAACGTTTGTCATTTAGCGCTTCAGCTGTTCAGCAGTTTTTACGGCTCCGTTCTAAATTCAAATGTAAAGATTTTGTTTTTCGAATGTTTGAATTTTCTTTAATTAATAAAAACGGCTTAGTTTAGTTTAAATTAAAACAAAATTTCTCTAAATAGCTAGTCACTATCGCTGTCTGTGGGAGGTTTATTCCCCTTCTTCTCTTCGACTTTGTAGTGGCGGTACTCTTTCTTGAGCTCCCACATATTTTTATGAGGATTTTTCATGTTGTAATCGCAAACCTCTTTTAAAATCTCCTTGAGGTAACCGATAGGCTGCTTCGTTATCTTAACCAGATCCTTTATATTATAATACTGATGCTTTTCAAAAGCGTTGAACAGCATATCTAAAACAGCATTCTTGTCGTCTCGAGCCTTTTTACCTTCGGCCTTTTTTCGCTCTTTGTACTCAATCTAGAAAAACAAAGCACAAGTAGAACTAGCTTAGTAAATATTGACTTAAGGGCTTACATTGTGTTTGTGATCTTTAACAGGCTTGAAATTTTGGACAATTTTATCGATTGTTTGCAGTCTTTTCTGTGGTACCGAAGCTCTTTTAATCGATTCTAGCTTAAGTTGCATATAACAATTATCTGCAATTGGTCTGCATTCGAGTTTCTGTACAATTCTTCCTTCCATATACAATTTCTCACTCTCCGGGACAATTTCATCTGATTTCCCAGGAACAACATGCGAAAAGACTCCCAAGGTCTGCTTTGTAACTACTGAAACATCAAGACGGTGATCTTTAGGTATTTTCTCACTCGGATCTACATTTACGACACCATCGGAAAGTGTGAGAGACACCTGAGCTTTTTGTCCAGGAGTTTTGCATATTTTTAATTTTCCAACATCCATGGTGCCGGGGGCCTTCTCCCACTTATTGGCGATATATTTGGGCACCTTAACGAGCCAAACACCTCTCCCCGCATTTGACAAATCTAGCTCTTTGTCTATATGCTTCACCTCCTCCTTAGACATTTTGTTTAATTATTTTGGGATAAAAGTGAAACTCACACTTTTAACAGGCCAATGTATGGGAAAGACTAAATGAGGTCCGCCATTTTGCGTGTCAAATTTTACAATATTTGCTCCGAGAAATGAGTGAATATGGAGTGGCAAATCCGTGCAAAAACCCCGCACGAAAGTCAAGAAAAATTAAAGTTGATGAATGTCGAATTGAATGTCACATAAAGAACGAGCGGGAAATTTAGGTGTGTCAAATGAGTGAGTAAACGAGCAAAGAAGTAATTTTGAGCTTGTTTTGTATTTTAATTCAATTAACCCATTTGCATCATATGAAAATAGGAAAATAAGGCCCATTTTACGGAAAAATTTTTATTTCATACTAGCAAAACTATCCCATTTGAAGCGTTGGTTTATGGACGAAAGAAATCAAAATAATTAAAGCAAAATAGACTTTTATTTCTTCTACACTAATCTCTTCAAAATTATTATCATTTTCACCAAACCTGTTTGTTTCCGTTACAATATCTTCCAGAATGTCTTGATTCAAAAATAATTCGAAAACATTTTGTCTGGTAAAATTTGAAATATCTTTGTTTATACTGCCAGCACTTAAAAATTTGTGAACTTCTAGTATTCCATTTTTTTCCTCCCACTCGAATTCACTATCATTATCATCAGTATCGGATATTATTTGTCTAATTTGTCTTCTTTTTAGCGGTCTAAATTCTTCTGAACTAAAACAAGAAAAACTTCTTTCAAATTCAAGAATTCCTTCCATTTCTATTTTAGCTGTGTATATATACGCTCCAGTGATAGTGACCAGAAAAATTGAGCGTATATATATGATTATGATGCAGCGTATATATACACTCCAGTGATACAGACCAGGAAAATTGAGCGTATATATACGCTAATGATGCAAATGGGTTAAATGAGAGTTGTGAAATGTGATTTCGATGATTTAAAATTGTTTTAATTTGTGAAACGTGCTAATTTCGTCCATTGTTTTATAATTTATAGAAAAAACTAAGAAAAAATGAATAAGAAATGTTTTGTGCTTGACTGCACAAATGCAAAGATTAATAAGTGGGATTACTTTACACAGGTAAACATTTAAGAAAATTATACTTAGTAGTTTTATTTGATAAAAATGCTGATAATGCGGAGAGACGTGAAGGTGATTTCAAATTAAACTTTTATAGCTACCTGTTCCCCAAATGGACATCGCTCGGTAGCCTAAAATCCAATAAAAACAAAATATTCAGTAAAGTAATATTTCTATCAATATATTAATTTATATATACTTTATGTCCCAAACAAAATGTTTATGGTGACACCTTTGTCGTCCATTTCCATAAATCTGACATTTTTTCTGAACGGAAAAACATTTAAGTTAAGAATGAATTTTTATATTAAATTTCAATCATTTTCACAATTTTTATTTACTTACTCATTATTTGACAATTAACATGCTTATTAATAAATTGGATAGATAGCAGGACGAGCATGTAAAATTGATTTTAAGCTTTGGAGATTTTTCGAATACTTTAACAAACGGATAATACATATCAAATGGTAAGGATATGCAAAAATTATTCCGCGAAAAGAAATACTTAGTATTTCTTAGTATAAAAGAATTGTGCTAGGAATTTTAAATAATTTATTAAGCGCGTGTGCCAACTCAATTTATCGAACATTTTTCGGAATTGTAGCTGAGTCAATTAAACGAAATTCGATTTTATTTCGGAAAAACGATTAAATATGGAGTGGCAACAAACCGAAAAAAAATGAAGCCTTTTCAAAGATGTTTGAGTAAATCTACTAACCCATAGACATCAGCCAGTACAGGCGTAAAATTTTTGTTGGTCCTGCGAAGCGGCAAGCGAATTAATCTCTTGCAGCCATCTGTTCCGCATATGAACATCGCTCGAGAACCTAAAACAAAACTTTATAAAAGTAAAGTATTGAGTATAGTAAAATATTTATCAATATATAAATTTATCCTGTATCCGCCCCAAAAAAAATTTTTTGGGGCCGTCTTTGCCGCCCAGTTGTCCAAATCTGACAGTTCTTCGGGAAGGAAGCCCATTTCAGTTAAGAATGAAGTTTTAGGCAAAATGCAATCATTGTCACCATTTTTATCCAATGAAATTACTAAGTATAATTTACTTAAATGATTACCTGTGAACAATAATCCCATATTTCCTAAAAACTTTCGCATTTGTGCAGTCAGGCACAAAACAAATCTTAGGAATCTTTTCATAGTTTTTTCTATAAAATAAGCCACAATAGATATAATTAGCACGTTTTACAAACTAAAACAATTTTAAATCATCAAAATTACGAGTTATAGCCCCTATTTAAAGGGAATAAAACACAAAATAAGCATAAAATTACCTCATTGCTCGTTAATTCACAGCACTTTACAAACCTAAATTTCCCGCTCTTTCATTGACAGTCAGTTTGACAGGCGTCTACCCATTTGACATTCGTCTACCTGAGTTTTCGGCTATACTCACGTACAGGGATTTTACACGGTGTTTCCACTCCATATTCATTCAACACTCCAGGCTTAACATTTAATTTTCATAGACTTAAGGTTTTTTTTTTTGCATTTAAAAAATATATCAAATTCTCGGAGGAATGAATGAACATGGAGCGGCAGTACCGTGTAAAATCCCTGTACGTGCTCGGAGGAACGAATGAATTCCTTCATCGGAACATTTTTATTTCAGACCAATGGGCCGGATTCTGATGAAGTGTGGCCTGCGTCTTTCGGTGTTGCCCAAAACGGAAGAATCTGAAAGAATTTTGCCGCGCTGGCCTTTGATTTCGAAAATATTTAACTTTCAATATTTTTGAAATCAAAGGCCACATTTCATCAGAATCCGAAACGGTGTCTCGGATTTAGTCATCCACACTTCCTTTCCACTTCACTGTACATACAATACTGGAAAAAATAATTATTATTAATAATAAAAATATCCATACTTCACAAACGCAAATAGTTCAGCTCCCGCGGATTTTTATAGAGAGTTCATATTAAGAAATATTTTATTAGTAATAAACTCATTGTAGGACTAACAACGATTAACAATTATGGAAATTCAATATACTTCTTAATTAAACATAACAAAAATAATACTAAATAATAATAAAAAACTAGAGGAAACAAAACATAACTCTTCAAGCATAATAGTTCGGCTAGCCAAAAATCGAAGCAAAAATGTTCGGCTACCATTGGGTTACATCTCCTATTACAGAATTCCACTGCCTTGTGACCCATTCTCGAATCCTTCAACCTTATTCTCCAGAAATACTATAGGGCCTTTCGGTACGCACGTGCGCAGTGAGAAAACTGAGACGAAATATTTAGCAACTTTCTCAGTTTGGTTAAACAGCTGATTTTGACACCGGAGAGATTTTTGATTAAAAAGTGAAAAATGGATAACGAAAAAGCACGCGAAATTGTTTTATTAAGTGCAGGCAGCAAATACTTGCGCCATACTAGTGAATCGGACAGCAGCCGTAGCGACTCATGTGATGAAGATAGTGGTAAAAGAGTAATTCCTAAAGTTCGAAATTACTTGGAGATTGTATCATCCTACGATGACGCTGAATTCAAGAGGAACTTTCGTTTGGAACGAAGTACTTACAATAAATTAAAAGGTATTTATTATACATATATAAATGAATAAATATATGTAGGATTCACACTTGCAAAACTACCCAGCTGCACTTTTGGTCAGCCAGCCCCTTACCGCTAGGGTCAGCGGACACTTCCCGCTACGCCGTCGTCGAGAGAACAAATTTTTATTTTTGAAGTTACTTATTTCAGTGAATTAAAAGTCATTTTATTAATTATCGCCTCTTTACTTTTCCCAACCCGTTGAGACCAGCCTACCCCCACAAAAAGTGGTGTCAGAAGTGAGAAAATTGGGATAATCGGGACATAATTATTGATATGATATGTCTGAAGTGCCTTGAAATGGACCACAGAGAAGTTAAGAACGCATGATATTTGTGAAGTGCTACGAAACGGACCACGGGGAAGTCAAGAAACGCCAGTTACGCAAGATAAGATACGCAAGATAAGTAGAGCATGTTTTCCTCCCTCTTTTGAATCTCATTAAACGGTAACGGTACGATTATACCAGTTGAGGAGACGGTCAATCAAGTACATGGACGAAATAAGAAAACCCACACAGTACAAAACAAAAGAAGATCTAGTGCAAAGGCTCTGTACGGCAAGAAATCGTGATAATAGCACCCCCCTAGAAAAGAACTCTGAAACGGAATACGGAAGTGATCATTTTGAAAGTCCAATTAGCGAAAAATCAGGCGAACATTCATACGAAGATATTTCGGGAAATACGTTCGAGAGGATATATACGACTTTGTACAATAGCGAATTTAATAAAACACCCGTTAATAATAGTGGTCCGAGGGCCAGTACAGAAAATCCGCGAAGTGGTTCTAACGACACCGAAAGGGAATGTGAGACTATAAATAATAGTTAAATTAATAAATTGGTCGTTTATGCAAGTAGCTCAAAGGACGGTACCGAAAATCCAATTATTGCTCGTAACGGGTCTCAGAGAGACGAAATTTCAGTCTTTGACGGTAGCGGAAATGACATTAAAAACATGACCGATGAAGGGAAATTTTCGTTCAGAGACACAGAAATGTCTTTGGAGCCGTTTAACGGCGAAACGGGAAAAGATGCCGTGTCGTGGTTAAAAGAATTCGAAAATATTTCGACCATGTGTGGCTGGTCAGATATTCAAAAATATCTCTACGCGCGACATTTATTATCGGGAGCAGCAAGACTAGCCATAGAGTCGGATTTAAGCGTAAAAGATTGGAAGGAGTTAAAAGGATGTATCCTTAAGGAGTTCGCAAAAGCCACGCGGAGCATAAACCTCCATAGAATTTTGGAGAAGCGGAAAAAATTACCCGGTGAATCTTATCTCGAATATGTTTACGCGATGAAGAAAATTGCAAGCGAAGGAAAAATAGATGTAATGTCGGTCGTCGTGTATATAATCGAAGGAGAAGCTTAAAGCTTATGAAATGATGAGAAACCAGAAGCAAAGTAAAGCTCAAGTAAAGAATCAAGCTCTAAGCTTATCCAAAAAGCCAGGACCTAGCAACTCTAGATGTGGAATTTGTGGGGCTTATTCACACACTTCTAACGATTGCTCCCACAAAGCAAAAGGCACACGGTGCTTTAATTGTAGCGAATTTGGGCGTCTTTCGGCAACATGCCCTAAGAAGAAGCGTGAAACAGAACCAAAACCGAGTCAAGTAAATTATGTTTCACTCCCGCACTCGAATGTTATAGTAAAAATAGCTGGTCGAGAATTTGTAGCATTGGTAGATACCGGTAGCGATGTTACGCTTATGAAGAGATCAGTATACGCAGTAGTTAAAAGCATCAGTGGATATGAGGGACCAGGTATTGTACTTACGGAATTCGGCCGAAATATAAAAAGAACAATAAAATCAGTGGGTTCGAAATTGGATATTAACGGCGAAAATTTTGAAGATTGCTGTCATACTGTACCGGATAACTGGTTAAACCAAGATATCTTAATCGGGAAAGATGTGCTCAAGAACGTAACCCTAGTAATAGAAAATGGAAAGGTCATTATGAAAAAGAAGGTAACTAAGGAATGCGAGAACGAGAATGAGAACTTTACTTTTTCCTTTTTCCTCTTGTAATAAAATACACTAAATTGTTTGCTAAACATCAACTTGATAATTCAGAAGAAGAGGACGTTGATGATATTAACTTTGATTTGCATGATCACATTAATTGTACGGGATGTGGTTTAGGTGAAGAGCTTCGTTATTTAGTGTTTTTTTTTCTGAATAATCGCCGTGGGAATGAAATGATGAGAATAAAAGGACAGAGATGCAAGATGAAAAAATTACTATAAATACAGAGCGAATGCCAGACTATAATTCAGTTTCGTGTGTGTGCTCTGAAAGTGAACAGTAAAAAAATATTAATTAAATAAATAGTGAAAAATGTCTCAGCAACAACATAAACAACAACCATGTGCTGAGGAGATGCCCGCTCGCAAAAGTAGTTCTGGAGCCCTGGACATCATCAATTCGTATAGCTTTAAACAATACTTTAAAGTATGCGACATAGAGCAAAATGCAACTTATAAAATATATAAAATAAGGAAAACAACTACAAAATACGGAGAGCGAGTCGTAGTGGAGCTACAAGATAAGCAAATGTTCCTGCCTGCCAGATATGGAAGCTTGCCTGATAGCGTTTTGGAGGAAATTAATCAACTGGACAACATTTACATCATGAACTTGAAACCTCGTGGTGATACATCGGAGCTTATCTTTACTCAGCATAATAACGAGGACAAACTCAATCTCAATTTGACATATTTCAATCTAAATGAATATTATAATTATTAAAAAAAAATAAAATAAAATGTACTAAAAATAAAACAAAAAAAAGCATCTTTCATATTTTCGAATAATATCCCTGGCCCCAAATTCTATAAATAGCTTGACTCCCCAATTTTTCAATTAGTCTGCTTCAAGGGGTTGTAATGAGCAGTTTTAAAGATACAACGAAATTGCTGAAGGAAGAGGCTGAGAAGGGAAGTAAAGGAAAAGAATTGCAATATAAGTTTAATTCTGTTTCACTTAAATCAGCTGCAAAATCAAAGACTATATCTGAAACTAACAATACTTCAGATATACGCTACAAACAATTGAAAGATAAATAAAATGTAAGTATGTATTGCAAATAAACTTGATATATATATATATATAAAATTGAAATTCAATTGTAAATAACAAATGAATATCCCGGTATTTCTTGAGGAGTTTTCCGAAATATTGCTGGATGAGCATAAGAATCAAATTGAAGCAAGCTATCAATTTCTCAAACAATATGAGAATATATATATACCAACTGTCCATGGGCGTATGATGATGCAACTGAGAGACCAGATACCTGCGGATGTCATGATGTGCAACGATGTAACCGGGAAATTCAACACCTAATGAAATTTTATATAAGGTTGACGAGAAACAACTGTAAGGAATGCTGAAAAGGGTTCGATTTGTTCTAATACCGCAAGTGCACATTGCATATGTGTGGGAGTTTGCATACAGAGCCAGCCGTAAGGGAACGTGGCATATATGTGCCGTCGATTGGATGAGGTTTCAACAGAGAATCTACAATACAAGTAAAGTTCTGGAGACAATATTAAACCAACCCCATAGGGATACAATATACAATACAAGATTTTATAATAAGGAGATTGAGAAATAAAACGCTGATTTAAACTTTTTCAGAAACAATGATTTTTATTTTAAATTATTATATAATACTACATCCTTAACATTTATCCAAGAGTTTTGCTTTGATGAGAATCCCAACCATTTCACGAAAACTTTATCGCCTTTCGTCTTTAGAATTTTCTCAACAAGGTAGAGGTGGGGATGTTTCACTTTCAGCAACTCCATTTCGTAAAATCCTCCTTTTATAGGGTTACCCTCGTAGTCCTCTAGCAGATATATTACAGGATCAGTCACTTGAATTTTTGTAACCTTGAAAATTTCCGATGTCCAGTTTGGTGTATAGCCTTTCTCAAATACATGCTTATAAAGAGTTTTCCAATAAGTACTTGACAACTTTTTTTCAAAATAAAATGCACACCACTTGAGATATTTCAAAAACTTTATTATCGGGTTGAAGTATAATCAAAACATTTATGAATGGAACTCGACTTTGTTCATATGGCCACCGCGGGCACGTTTGCTGCGGTCGATTCGTTGGACCCAATTTTCGATGACTCGGCCACACATTTTGGCCGAAACGGCTGCTATTTCGCGTTCAATGTTGGCTCAGAGCTCTTCCAACGTCGTCGGCTTGTTGGCATAGACCAATGACTTGACGTAGCCCCAAAGAAAAAAGTCTAGAGGCGTTAAATCGCACGAACGAGGCGGCCAATCGACTGGTCCACATAACACGCTCATCAAACGTACTCTTCAATATATCGATTGTAACGTGTGCTGTGTGGCTTGTGGCACCGTCCTGTTGAAACCACATGTTGTCGAAGTTCATATCTTCCAATTCGGGCCAAAAATAATCGGTAATCATGGCGCGATAACGATTAACATTCACAGTAACGTGACGATCATTATCGTCGACGAAAAAATATGGCCCTATGACACCGCCGGCATGCAAACAGCACCAAACAGTTATTTTTTATGAATGAAGTGGTGTTTCATGAAGCACATGTGGATTTTCACCCGACCAACAACGCATATTTTGCTTATAGACGAACCCATTGAGCCAAAAATGAGCTTCGTCACTGAAGATGATTTTGCGATGAAATTGATCATCTTGGCGCATCTTTTCCAGAGCCCAATCGGAAAACGTACGTCGCTTCAAATGGTCCACCGGCTTCAATTCTTGAGTCAGCTTGATCTTGTATGGGTGTAAACCAAGATCCTTACGCAAAATTCGCCATAACTCTTGAGAACGCCGTGGAATTGACTGCTTTGGATCATTTGCTACGGACGTTTCAACGGCAGCGATATTTTCGAAACTTCGACAAACCCGTTGTCTCACTGGCACGGCAACATCACACAACGAATATGTAGACTCAAATTTTTGCACTAAACTTGTTACTGCCTGTCTACTAGGGCGAGAATTACGACCGATAATCGGAGTTAACGCTCTTATAGCAGCGGTCACCGACTCCGAATTTCTGTAGTAAATTTTTATAATTTGCAGACGTTGTTCGTTCGTGTACTTTACCATGATAAAAATGTTAAGTTTATTGAATAAATTGACAGTGACAGTTCGATGATTAGTGAAAGGGTGCGTTCACAAATTGAATTCAAAGTTGTCAAGTCCCTATTGGAAATCCCTTTACAAAGGAAGTCAAGTCAACAGCAAGTTCCAAGTGCATTACAAAATATAGAATCAATAAAGTGCAAGAGTATCCTTAACTCCCCCGATCCTTTATTTATCCTCAACTAACCCGGACATTAAAGAATACTAGTGTTTAAATTCAAATTCAGTAATAACTTAACTAACATTTAGATGAATCAATTTTACTTTAGCTTTGTCTTAAGTTATCATTCCGCACATAATGTTTAAAAATTTATTTGTATGTCGTATCCCAATGGTCTGAACATAGCTATAGTTGTGTGAGGTGTTTACCTAAAACGCCAGGCAGTGACATCTAAAAATGGACTGTCATACTGCTTGGGTGAAGTCGGTCGTACCCGTTGGCGCCACCGTCGCGAGAGAAGAAAAGAAAAAGAAGAGAAGAAGGTGGACGGCAAGGTGGCATTCCGAAAGAAGTAAGTAAGTTAGATGGACGACTGAAATCACCGTGTTTTAAGGATGGAAAGTAATTTAGTGCAATCTCCGACATCAGAAGTGGGATATAATTCCCTTTCCCCACAAAAAGAGACCGTGACGAGCGAGGAGAAATGGCGTATTTTGCTGGAGCAGCAGAATAGTAATTTTTTGGCGCTTGTACAGGCTATGAAGTCACCAGTGGGTGGTGATGTCCAGTTGCCGGAGTTTAATCCTGAGGAGGAAAACGCAGACGCGTTTGCCTGGATAACTACAGCGGACATGTGTATCCCTGATCAACAGCCGCAGGGTGCATCGCTAATGATTATGCTTAGCAGGGCTCTCAAGGGGCAAGCATCTGCCTGGTTATCCCATGTCTCATATCCCGGAATTACATGGAAGAAGTTTAGAGATATTTTTATTTCGAGATACAACTGCCCTGAAACTGCAGCAGCATTTTTGATAAACGTACATAACAACAGACCAAAAGAGGGTGAGTGCCTCGCCGCCTATTCCGCAACAATAATGACATCATTGATGTCACGGTGGAAAGACCTGACTACCGAGCAGATAGCGGTGGCAACCGTACTGGCTCATATTTCTCAATTTGAGCCTCGAGTTCAACGCCTGGCATTTACTTCGGACATTGCTACGAGGAGTCGTCTACAACAAGAGCTTCAAGCAATGTCATTTTTAAGGAGGAAAATCACGTTGGATAATCCTGATGGGACAGATGTTAAGCGACATAAATTTATGTCTTCTCCTACAATGAAATGCTTTAAATGTGGAAAATTGGGCCATAAAGCATTGCAATGCCGACTCAAGAAGGACAACAAAATGAAAGATGCCGGACCAAGCACTCAACATGGCGAATATTCCAAACATCTTGCGAAAGCACCTGTCACCTGTTTCAACTGCAGAGGCCTAGGGCACTATGCTTCTAGCTGTCCTAAAGCGGGTGGGAAGAAGGAGGCGTCAACTACCGAACGACGAGTGGACTTGTGCGCGGTGAGTGCACCTGCCGGGATATTGGATTACTCTGGTGAGCAGTTTAGTTTTTATTATAATTCGGGAGCAGAGTGCTCACTTATTAAAGAATCTGTAGCATGTAAGTTTATTGGCAAGCAATTTTATAACAATGTCACAATGACCGGTATTGGACAGGTGAGCATAACCAGTGTTACGCAAATTTTAGTAATGATTAAGATCGATGATATCCCCCTTCAGATACTTTTTCACGTTTTGCCTGATTATTGTTTGCGCCATAATATTATGATTGGTCGCGAGATTTTGGGCCAAGGTCTGGCCGTTTATATGACATCAGACCAATTACGCTTGATTAGAATTAATGTAGTAAACATATGTGACGTTAACACATCTAAGCACATAAATTTTGATATTATCAACACTGATGTTCCTCAAGATTTTAGGCCAAAATTAGTTGATATTTTAAATTCCTTCAGGGGGCATTTTGTCTGTGGTATTCCGAATACTCGCGCTGATACACAACCTATGCGAATACGACTAAAGGAGCCTCATAGGACTGTTTACCGACGTCCTTATAGACTGAGTCCCGAAGAACGAAGAATTGTTCGTGATAAAGTTGGTGAACTCTTAAGTGCCAATATTATTCGCCCTAGTTCATCCCCATTCGCGAGCCCCATACTCTTGATAAAGAAGAAGGATGCTTCAGATAGAATGTGTGTAGACTATCGTGAGCTAAACGATAACACGATACCAGATAGATTTCCTTTACCACTTATTGCCGATCAAATTGATAGATTGCATGGCTGTTGTTTCTTCACAGTCTTGGACATGGCTTCGGGATTTCATCAGATCCCTGTCCATCCTGATAGCATTGAATATACAGCCTTTGTAACACCCGACGGTCACTATGAATATCTTGCCATGCCGTTCGGACTGAGGAATGCTCCATCCGTTTTTCAGCGAGCAGTCATGGGAGCTTTGGGTGACCTAGTTAATTCTTTTGTCGTTGTCTATATGGATGACGTGCTTGTTGTGGCTAAGGATGCCGAGGAGGCTCTTCAAAGATTGCATACTGTCCTTGAAATACTAACCAATAAGGGTTTTTCCCTTAATATTAAAAAGTGCTCGTTCCTTAAAACAAAGGTAGAGTACCTGGGATTTGAGGTTGGTGGTGGAGAGGTGAGACCTAATCAAAACAAAATAAGATCATTAACAGCTTTACCTCCCCCGGAAACTACGTCTCAATTGCGTCAATTTATAGGGTTGGCTTCCTACTTTAGACAGTTTGTACCCAAATTTTCTCAAATTATGGCACCCTTATATGCTCTAACATCTGGCAACGGTAAAATTGATTGGAAATCAAATCACGAGACTGTTAGGCAGCAAATAGTATCTGTTCTGACCAGTGAACCTGTTTTAATGATCTTTGACCCAAATTACCCCACCGAACTTCACACCGATGCCAGTGCTATCGGCTATGGTGCTATATTAATGCAGAGGAAGGAAAACAGGTCCTGTGTGGTCGCCTATTTTAGTAAACGTACTACTGACGCGGAATCAAGGTACCATTCTTATGAGTTGGAGACCCTTGCAGTCGTAAAAGCAATAAAACATTTCAGGCATTATTTATACGGACGCAAATTCCTCGTCGTTACTGATTGCAATTCATTACAATCATCTCGTAAGAAGCTGGATCTCACCCCACGAGTACATAGGTGGTGGGCTTTTCTACAATCATTTGAGTTCGATATTATCTACCGAAATGGTAGTCGTATGTGCCATGCTGATTTCTTTTCGAGAAATCCGCTGCCCCCTTCTCCAGCCAAAACCTTCAAAATAGAACCCAAACAAATCAATTTTGCGGAATTGCCGGATAACTGGCTTCTGGCAGAGCAACAACGCGACAAAGAAATTTTACAACTAATAACCAGCCTCAATGATGGGAAACTCAGCAGGGACGTTGCTAGGACTTATGAGCTCCGCGCCGGTATCTTGTATCGTAAGATACAACGAAAGGGCAGAACACACTGGTTGCCGATGGTCCCCAGATCATTCAGGTGGTCTATCATCAATAATATTCACGAGGCTCTGATGCATTTAGGCTGGGAAAAGACCTTGGAAAAGGTTTATGAGCTCTACTGGTTTGAGAATATTTCTAAATTTGTTAAAAAATTCATTGATAATTGCGTTACATGTAAAATTTCGAAGTCCCATTCTGGGAAACTTCAGGCTGAGTTACATCCCATACCAAAAGTGGCTATTCCCTGGCATACTTTGCACATTGACGCTACTGGGAAGCTCTCTGGAAAGAATGATAAAAAAGAATACATTTTCGTTTTAATTGATGCGTTCACAAAATACGTATTGTTGTACCATACGATAAATATTGACACTTCAAATAGTATCAGAGTCTTGAAAGAGTGTATTTCCTTGTTCGGTGCTCCGACTCGCATTATTGCTGATCAGGGCCGTTGTTTTGCGAGTCGAGAGTTCGGACAATTTTGCGAATCGCATAATATTGCTTTACATTTAATCGCGACCGGCAGTTCTCGTGCTAACGGCCAAGTAGAGCGTGTAATGAGCACCCTAAAAAATATGCTCACAGCAGTGGAGTTTAGCAATCGCTCGTGGTAGGATGCGCTCGCTGATGTCCAGTTAGCGTTAAACTGTACTAAAAATCGGGTTACAAAGTACAGCCCTCTTGAACTCTTAATAGGTAGGGTGGCGAGACCCATTGACGTGATGCTCCCTGACGGAAACGAGCCTAAGGTTGATCTTGAGGAAATTCGAAAAGAAGCGTCCAATAATATGAACAAAAACGCTGATTATGAAAAACGGAGGTTTGACGTTACCAAAGCTAAAGTGGATAAATTTGTAATAGATGACTTCGTTTTATTACAAAATGAGGAACGAAATCAGACAAAGCTTGATCCCAAGTACAAGGGCCCATTTAAAGTAATAAAAATATTAGACGGTGATCGGTATATACTAAAAGCTTTAAATTGTAATCGTACGTATAAGTACTCACATGATCGTATTAGAAGAATGCCCGAGGGTTATGTTCATATTACTAATTTTGATAATTAAATAGACCATATAGAATCATGATATGTTTAACTCTTTTTCATAGATTAATGTGACCACCCGTAGGTGGAGTTACTATTACCGGATAGAGGTAATGGTAATTATTACCGGATAGAGGTAATGGTAATTATTACCGGATAGAGGTAATAAAAAAAATGGAAATGCTAGATTGAGGCATTGGAACGATACTGGATTGAAGTGATCATTTTTATTTTAGTAACCGGATGAAGGTTACTTTGAACTAAGTAATGAGATGTATGACTAATTTAACAGTTATGGTTTCAATAAGAATTATGTTATGGAATATTGAATTGAAATACATTACGAAGAAATGACTTTCGGTTTATTCGTCAATTGTTTTGTAAATTGTTTGTGAAAAAAAAAATAAAAACTAAAAAAAAAAAAAAGAAAAATAATAATAATAAAGTCTTGGATTGACTATTGAAAGAGCTGTGTTCTGTTATTTTTCCGACCTGGTCAGTCATGGCCGAGTGAATGGATCGGTTATCATGAAGGGAAAGGCTTCATTGATTCGTAAGTGAGTCACACGAGGACGTGTGACGCGGCAGGATGGCCGTGTCGTATCCCAATGGTCTGAACATAGCTATAGTTGTGTGAGGTTTTTACCTAAAACGCCAGGCAGTGACATCTAAAAATGGACTGTCAAACTGCTTGGGTGAAGTCGGTCGTACCCGTTGGCGCCACCGTCGCGAGAGAAGAAAAGAAAAAGAAGAGAAGAAGGTGGACGGCAAGGTGGCATTCCGAAAGAAGTAAGTAAGGTAGATGGACGACTGAAATCACCGCGTTTTAAGGATGGAAAGTAATTTAGTGCAATCTCCGACATGTATATTAGCGGATTTTAAATACTTTAAGAACAATATGAATTAAGGGTTACAGATATTAATTGTTAACACATATTATAGACACTCAGGAAATTCCTTGTCAAATATTGTTTTGTAAGATGCTTCCGCTGGAATTTCTTGTAAAACTATATACTAGAGTAAGAATATATTATATTATTAAAGATTACAATAAAAATGTTAACAAATTTGATAGTAAAAATAAATTATTAAATATGAAGCATTTGTGATTCATAATTTTAATTCAAATTATTTGTTCTTTTAAAATATTATGCGTAGTCTTAAATATTTATTATTAGTTTTAGTCATACGTTTGTGATGTATTTTAAGATTGATCATTGTTCAATTGGTAACATTATTGTTGCTGAAATAAATACGGAGGTTTTTAATGCCATGCGCTTTTTCCTCCTTGGAAATAATTACAGTGTTTTTATTTCAAACATTAATGGGAACTTATATCTAAAGGCAGCGGAGAACTACTCAATATATGCAATTTATTACACACTAGCTGGGCTACCCGGTTTCACCCGGTGTACGAATATTTTGGCCGCACACCGTATTTGGTCCGTCATCTTTATTCTCAAATTTTCTACATAGATCCGCAATAAGGACAACTAAATACCCCCACAATACCAATTTTCCCGCCAATCCCTGGATATTTTCAATTTTAGGGCGCCATCTTGTATCTGCCAGTTTTCAAACTAGCAAAAATAGTAACCTATATGTTGGACCGGAATATGTAGTACCTAACTTATAAAACGAATATGATCGGATCCAGCGTTTAGGCGTAATGGGTTGCCCGGTTTTACCCCGTGCACAAAAATTTTGGGCGCCACATTGGATCCGCCATCTTGAATTTGCAAGTTTCGAATATATATTCGCAATAAGAAAATCTAAAACCCCTCAATACCAATTTTCACGTCAATCCATTACTATTCAACATTTTTGGCCACCGTCTTGGTTCCGTCATTTTGAAATTAGCGAATAAAACGCAGCCTATGAAGTAAATTCACCCCAAAAATAAATATAGTCCGATCCAATATTCAGGCGTTATATGTCACCCGGTTTCACCCAGTGTACACAAATTTGCGTCACCGTGTAGGGTCCGCCATTTTGAATTTCCAAACTTTGATAGTAAATTCGAAATTATCTCAAAATATCCATAGTACTACTTTTCATTTAAATTCCCTGAAGTTCGAAAATTAGTGTACGCCATATTGAATCCGCCACCTCTCAGTGCAAATTTCGAACATGAATTCGCAAAAAGGGTTTCCAAAATCCCCCAAACACCAATTTTATGGCAATCCCTTCACATTTTCAAATTTTTGCCATCATCTTAGGTCCACCATTTTGAAATTCGTGAAGAAAAAGTAGGCTATATTTTGGGCCGGAATATGTGGTACCTTCATCCAAAACATGAGTAAGCCCGGAATCAGCGTCTAGGCGTGATAGGCTACCCGGTTTCACCCGATCAACCAAAATTTTGACCGCCATTTTGAATTTCCAAATTTCGAAAATAGATTCACCATAAGGACAAATAAAAACTCCCAAATACCAATTTCCATGCCATTCCGTTGATATTTGCAATTTTGGACCGCCATCTGGAGTCCGCCATTTTGAAAATCGTGAATTAAAAGAAGCCCATATATTGGGCCGGAACATTTAGTACCTTTATTCAAAACTAATAAGGATTGGATACACCATTTAGGCGTGATGGAATACTTGGTGTTCAAAAATTTTAGTCGCCATATTGAATCCGCCATCTTTAATTTCCAAATGTCGAACGTAGATTCGCATTAAGGACTTCCAAGAGCACCCAAATACCAAGTTTCATGGAAATTGCTTGATATTTTCAATTTCTGGCGGCCATTTTGGGTCCGCCATTTTGAAATACGCAATTAAAAAATAGCCTATACATTGGACCGGAATATGTAGTACCTTCACCCAAAAAATGAAAATTATCGGACTCGGTGCTTAGGCGTGATTGAGCAAAAAACAAATAAACAAACAATCTTTCTATTTTATATATATACATGCTGATGATTTTAATCTCTGAGAATACTTATATTTCAGGAAAAAGAAATGAATGTGTATACAAAGAATATTTTATATTTTTCAAAAATGCAATAGAAATATTCAACTATTTTGGAATAAAAACAATTTAGTACAGCTCATATATTTATTTAATTCAATGATCGTTTTTTTTCAGTTTTAAGTGATCGCCTGTCGGCACCCTGTAGCCTCTGTACCAGTTCCTCTAAATTCCAAGCCCGGCCTCAGCATATTTTCTCTCGTTTTTACCAGAGTGCGTAATCATGCTATCGACTTCTAGCAAGATCGTGGGGTTGGAAGAAAGAACGATTTCAAGGTCACGAAAAATTATAAGTTAAATTACCTGAGTGAACAGTCTTTGTAACGTAGGTTCCATAGTCTTTGATAGAAACTGAACAATTAATGTTCGTTGCTATGTATAAAATTAATCAGGATTATAGTGAGCTGTTTTTTTCATCTATTCGTATGGGGCTTGGTAGCAATAACAATCCCTCAGTGAAACATTTTATAGGACGCTACAAAAAACTTTTGCTAAAAAGCCAGATGAGGGAATGTAGTGCAGGAAATTGCCTACCGTTACAAAATATCAATTTGTTAGTTATCAACAGAGTAGACCCATTCGAACAAATAAATTTAAGCGTAGAAAGACATCACATGACTGCGCGGGATGCAAATGAAGACGTTATAGAAAATGGCTTGGTATCAGAGTTATATTTTCTTCAAGATCATAGTTATGCCGAAGATCTGGCGAGTCATTCACTGTTTGTAGAAAAGGTTGTGGAGTATATAGCTGGCTATTTTGTGCATTCAATTAGTAAAAAGCTAAATTGCGATGAATGCTTAAGAGGTCTTATAGGGAAAGCGTCTACTCGCTTTCTTATTTCATATAAAAGTCGAGGTTTTTTCAAAAATCCATCAGAGAACGTATTGAAAAAGTGCACAATAATAGAAAAAGAGATCCGCCGTAGAATAAAATTGTCAGCGAATCCACATGATATCCTTCAAAGAAATGAATATAGCTCTCTCATAATATCCGTGCAAAATTCATATATTACGAAGAAATATTTTCAAGACAAAGAGAGTCATATGACATAAGGTGAGCACTATGTCCTTCTCTTAAAGTTAGTCACGGAGACATATACTAAGGTAAAATACAATTTTATTGCCAAAAATATTATTCAACCATTTTATTGCGGCAAAAATCCAATCGGCTAATAATATTTCAAAGCATGCGAGATGATTGAATAGGCATCCAGGGGAAGCTGGCCATCTAAAATAAGCAGCTAACGTATTCAAGTGCAATACCTCCTGGGTGGCATGGAAAGTTGCACATTTTGTTCACTTTTCTCCCCAAAAGAACAAAGAATTAAAGAAAAAAGTGAATAAAATAAGTAAATATGTCATTATTGTTAAAATAAAAAAGGCGGTGAATAATTTGAAATCGCTTTTATGCCCCTCGGCAGTAGCAGCAAAAATTGTACTCGTTTGCTGACCGATGTCAATGTGTTAGTAGTCACATCTTTGAAATGGCTTCACTTTTGCCACTCCATATTCATTCGTTCTTCCGAGGTGTGAACCGAGCATTAGGAACATTTCTAACGGGATGACGTTCCGAACAAGACTATGGCTTATGTCACGTTTGCTAATGAGCTGTCAAAATAGCCTAGTGGTTTGCAATAAATCTACTTTTGAATACAAAGCCCAAACGAACGTTGTATTGTTTGAAAGCTTTGCAAAAGACCATCTTAAAAGTTATAGCTCATATAGAAAGAAACTTTATAAATGAGAGGGTGAAAGCGAATTATCATCAGCACTCGTTTGTTTCGTACAGTTAGGGTTGCTCCTTTTACAGGCCGCGTTAAAAAAAAAGTGTTCTTTCCATTATAAGAAAACTTGTTTTATTTGTTTCCACTGCTGACTTGCTAAAAAATTGTCTGCACTAACAAAAGTCGGACTTTATTATGTTCCGATAGTGATATCGCGTTTCTTTAGGCTTTATCTTAAATTTTCGGTCTGGTAGGCCACTTCTACGATGTCAATAAAATTTATTTAAAGTGTTGTTTTAGAGTTCGTGGGCTTGATTGTACACTTTCGATTTTAAAATTAAATTCTATGAAACAAATATCCAGAAATTCGGGGTGAAATTGAAATTATGATAATATATTTGCGTAACCAATAACATGAAATTATTTTAGTCGCGATCGGGAGCGAGAGAGGAGACGTTCCAGGACCAAATCGAAATCTGTGGAAAGGGACCGAAAACGAAGGGGTTCAAGAAGTCGCATTCGGGATGAAAAGCGTCGTCGAAGATCCAGGTCAAGAAATCGTCGCAGCAGAACTCCAGAATACGATAGAGAGAAGAAATAGTAAGACTTTAGAGTAATGTAACTTTAGTATACTTAAAACATGTTTGCAGTCGTGCAAGCAATCGACGTTCAAGATCTCCACGGGAAAAGGAAAGAGATCGAGACAGGGAAAGGGAAAAGGATCGCAATCGAGATAGGGATCGTGAACATTTTGGGGACAAATGTAGACCCAAGGAAAAGGAGGACGTTCGAGAAAAGTTAAAAGAATCGAAGAATGAACAAAAACAAGAGTCTCCACCAGTTGAAACTGTAGATAAAGAAGAGGAGCAAAAGCGGTTAGAATTGGAAATGATAAAGCGTAGGGAGCGAATAGAACGATGGCGGGCCGAAAGAAAACTTAAAGAACTAGAAAATAGTAAGAAAGAAATAAAGGCCATAGCGATACCATCAACCAAAAAGTGGAGTTTAGAAAATGATTCAGAAGATGAAGAGGAAACGAAAGAAAAGTTAAAAAAAGAAGAAGCAGCAGAACAAGAGGAGGAAATTGATCCTTTGGATGCATTTATGCAAGAAGTTGACAAGGAAGTCAGAAAGGTAAATCAGCTTTCCCATCCCGTGGGCAAGGGTCCCGAAAAAAACGTGATGATAGTAACAGGTGTTGCAAAAAAAAAGAGTGAAAAGAAGAAAGGTGAACTGATAGAACAGAATCAAGACGGCTTGGAGTACTCAAGTGAGGAAGAACTTGAGGACATTAAGGACACCGCTGCGAATTTGGCTAACAAGCATAGAAAAGAATTAGCAAAAATTGATCATTCCGAGGTAAATTATGCGGCGTTCAGGAAGAACTTTTATGTTGAAGTGCCAGAACTTGCAAAGATGACACAAGTCGAAGTAGAGAAATACAGAGCAGATTTGGAAGGTATACAGGTGAAAGGAAAAGGATGCCCTAAGCCAATTAAAGTAAGTTATACTAGAAGAAGAAAGCTTTTGTTTTCCTTACGATTTTGTTCTTTTGGTATGCAATTTTTTATCGATATTAAAGGTATACATTGAAACGCTTTTAAGAAATGAAATCGCCCTCATCAAAGATGTAAAATACTCTTAAGCATATTTATATTTGCAATATATTCGAATGGAGCTTTGCAATAAGCAATCGTCAGGACTAATAATTAGAACCGTGCTTAATTTCATGTTAAACTAACAAATCTAACTAAAGTGTATTTTGTTGAAAATTCAATTTAGGCCTTTGATCTTTCGTACTTATTGAATCAAAAAGAGCTTTCGAAGTTGCCTTTGAGTTGTATTCGTTTTTCCGCATATAACGTCAAAATAATTCGAATTGGAGTTTTCTACCGAATTACGTTAATCACTTTGAATCAAAAAATTAATTGAAGTCAAAGGTAACTGAAATTAATTTGTTACAAGTTTAGCAATCCTAATTGGAATGTTCATGCTAAAAGTGTTTTTTTTTCGTAAGCTATTTTTGATCCCTTTCGTACGAAAGTTAGAACAATTTTGACCCGCCACATATTTTGCTAATTTTATTCTTTTAAAATCAAATTACATCCAAGTGTGCACACGATAGATACAAAAAGAAAATTGGGGTGTCGGATGCTGGTGTATCGAAATTTTTATTTTTCAACATGCACCTTTGAACCTTGGTGGGTGATTTCCGCTCTTAGAAATTTTTATCGCAAAAACTAAAACCTCTGGACGAGTTCTTGGCAGGTAAACCCCTACATTAATTTTTACAGACATGGGCGCAATGTGGTGTATCTAAAAAGGAACTAGATGTATTGAAAAAACTGGGTTTCGATAAACCGACTCCAATTCAATGCCAAGCAATTCCAGCAATTATGTCTGGAAGAGATTTAATTGGAATTGCTAAAACAGGCAGCGGAAAAACATTGGCATTTATTTTACCCATGTTCAGGCATATTTTGGATCAACCACCCTTAGAAGATGGTGATGGACCAATTTCTATCATAATGACGCCGACAAGGGAACTGTGTATGCAAATTGGGAAAGACATTAAGAAATTTTCAAAATCTCTAGGTTTGCGACCAGTCTGTGTTTACGGTGGTACCGGCATATCCGAACAAATAGCTGAACTAAAGAGGGGCGCAGAAATAATTGTATGCACGCCTGGTCGTATGATTGATATGCTAGCAGCCAATTCCGGCCGTGTCACAAATTTGCGACGGGTGACTTATGTCGTTTTAGACGAAGCAGACAGGATGTTCGACATGGGCTTTGAACCTCAGGTAAAACAAAAATTATATTTCCAAAATATGTAATGCATGTACCAAATGAATAACATACTCAATAGAAAGTCGTCTATTCTACCATTAATCGTGGAGCGCTGTTTCGCAATGAGGCCTCCTCTAGCTCAAACATTATTAAAATCGTAACATATAATTGTTGTTCCAGAATAATTAATAAGGGTGGCATGAGTTCAAGCTCTCTCGTCAAGTTTATGTGATTATTTTAAGGACCACTTCATTCTTCAGTAACCTTTAGTTCTCGGAATCTTGCCTTTTTTTAATTGAACGGAAGCGAGAAAATCAATGAAAAAGGAAACTTTGTAATAGAAATTTAGCCCTGAATTGATTTCCCTCCTCTTTCGAACCTAGAGAAAGTATACTTCAGAAAAGTAAAAGTTTCCAAGTCATTGAAGTGGTCCTAAAATTTGTCCACTACTGTATTGTAATTTTATCGCGAATGCCTTCTGGCAGTCGACATGTTAAGGACCTTTGGTATGAGTTGGTATATGTCTTTAAGTCCATTTGAAATTATTCCAGGGAATGAGCTAAATTTTTTAAATTTAAAAGAAACCAAATTTACATAAAAAAATGTATTTATTGAATCTGCTTTTTAAGATTCAAATTTTTATTAGAATGAATAAAATGAAAGCCCATATACAGTTTTTTAGATATATACATATAAAGGGTTTTCCAATAGGGACTTGACAACTTTGAATTCAATATGTGAACGCACCCTTTAACTAATCATCGAACTGTCACTGCCAATTTATTCAATAAACTTAACATTTTCATCATGGTAAAGTACACGAACGAACAACGTCTGCAAATTATAAAAATTTACTACAGAAATTCGGAGTCGGTGACCGCTACTTTAAGAGCGTTAACTCCGATTATCGGTCGTAATTCTCGCCCTAGTAGACAGGCAGTAACAAGTTTAGTGCAAAAATTTGAGCCTACATATTCGTTGTGTGATGTTGCCGTGCCAGTGAGACAACGGGTTATCGAAGTGTCGAAAATATCGCTGCCGTTGAAACGTCCGTAGCAAATGATCCAAAGCAGTCAATTCCACGGCGTTCTCAAGAGTTGGTCGTCGTGCAGACCACTTTATGGCGAATTTTGCGTAAGGATCTTGGTTTACACCCACACAAGATCAAGCTGACTCAAGAATTGATGCCGATGGACCATTTGAAGCGACGTACGTTCTCCGATTGGGCTCTGGAAAAGATGCACCAAGATGATCAATTTCATCGCAAAATCATCTTCAGTGACGAAGCTCATTTTG
Organism: Tolmerus cingulatus; assembly: GCA_959613345.1. Classification (NCBI taxonomy): domain Eukaryota; kingdom Metazoa; phylum Arthropoda; class Insecta; order Diptera; family Asilidae; genus Tolmerus; species Tolmerus cingulatus. The sequence continues at coordinate 16,658,485 of OY390709.1, read as the reverse complement.
GCTCAATGGGTTCGTCAATAAGCAAAATATGCGTTATTGGTCGGGTGAAAATCCACATGTGCTTCATGAAACACCACTTCATCCACAAAAAATAACTGTTTGGTGCGGTTTGCATGCGGGCGGCGTCATAGAGCCATATTTTTTCGTCGACGATAATGATCGCCACGTTACTGTGAATGGTAATCGTTATCGCGCCATGATTACCGATTATTTTTGGCCCGAATTGGAAGATATGGACTTGGACAACATGTGGTTTCAACAGGACGGTGCCACAAGCCACACAGCACACGTTGCTTTATTTATTTATTTATTCAAAATATACGGGAATACTCCCTTTATACAATAAAGAAACTTACAATAGATATTCTCTCAGACCTTACTCTCATGACAATAGTAAAACAATTTCAACATTGTATCACAGTAGAAGTGTAAAATTTTAAATAACGAGGACTAGAAAGTTATGCAACGGAATATCAATCGTACAAATCAAATATAACCATAACAAAAATAAGCTCTAAAGTCTATAAAGATCATTAACACTTTTAGAATACGAAGACAAAGATATAGAAAAAATGTTAACAGTATCTGATATCACATTTCCTAGTTTATGTAATCGACTCAACAGGCTGTTCGCCGTTAAATTCGTGCGAGCAAATGGTATAGCAAAAAGTTGATTGTGGCGCACTTGTCTGGAGGGAATATGAAATTTAATGTTTGATAATAAATTAGAGGAATCAACTAGTCCGTGCAAAATCTTATTCTAATATTGGTCTAACAAGTGTATTAAATAATGAAATCAAAGTCGCCGGATTTCTAAAATGTTGAGTATTGCGGAGAACAAAACCGAGAATTCTAAGTGCTTTATTCGCTGCCTTAACAATATGAGCGTGAAATGAGCCGTCAGATGAGAAAGTGACGCCCAGATCGACAGTTTCATCTAAAATCGACAAAGGAGTTTGTCGTATTTGATAGTTAAATAAGACGCGCGAGTTCTGCTTTTTTCTAGTGTACCGGACAACATGACATTTCGCAACATTAACAAACATAAAATTGTCATCACACCATTTATCAAAAGACTGCAGATCTTTTTGCAGTAGCATTGCGTCTGAAACCGAGTTGATTGTACGATATATTTTAGCATCGTCCGCGTATAGTAATAAACGACTATAATTAAGATAAGAGCTTAAATCGTTAATAAAAATTACGAACAGTAATGGTCCTAGGTGCGATCCCTGTGGGACGCCCGAGGTCACCGTGACCACGTTCGAGGAGGCACTTTTTACTCTAACAAGCTGTTTTCTATTGCACAAATAGGTACTCAACCATGACAAAAGAGGATATCCGATTCCTAGTTGACTAAGTTTCGCAAGCAATACATCGTGAAGAACCTTATCAAAAGCCTTTGCAAAGTCAGTGTAAACAACGTCAACCTGACTGCGGTTTTCAACTGATTCCGCAATGACCCCTTCGATTGTGGCAATGTTTGAGATGGTTGATTTTCTCTCAACGAATTCGTGCTGTTCGTCGATTATCATTGACTTGAATGCGTTATAAACGTGCGGCGTGACTAGTTGCTCAAACAATTTCGGAATTGAATTAGTAATAGAAATAGGCCTATAATTAACAACGCTGGTTTTGTCACCAGATTTAAAGATAGGAGTTATTCTACTTGTTTTCCAACTATCAGGAAAAATGCCTGTTGCCAGAGATTTGTTAAATATAATGTGCAATGGAGTTGAAATTGCGTAAACACAATTTTTCAAAAATATGTTAGGAATCAAATCCGGGCCCGGCCCGCTATTAGATTTCAAATGAGTCAAGCTCTCAAAAATCGACTCTAAAGAAAGATAAATCGCGTTCAAATTAACTGTGGTGTCGGAAATCGGTGATGAAAAAGTTCTATTGATAGCTGGTGAATAAACAGACCGAAAAAAATCAGCAAAAAGATTACAAGTTTCGCGGTCATTGGTACTCTGACGATCATAAAACGAAACTGACTCCGAAATTACATTGTCTTGACGAAGATTATTTACAAAGTTGAAAAATCCCTTTGGATTAGCGCGTATGTTGCGTTCAGTTTTTTCGCAAAAATTAAAATATGAAACTTTAGATTGACGTTTAACTGCTGTTCTATAATGAGAAAATGTTTCGTAGTCCCCAGGAGATCTCGTGACCTTAAACCGTTTGTGCGCTTTCTTTTTTTCAATTACAAGTTTCTTTAAATCGCCAGAGAACCAATCCGGAAAAGTATCCGACTTAAGTCGTCTCCAAGGTACAAATCTCGAAATACAATCGTTCAGAATTTTTAAAAAACAGTTAACATCGTCGTTTACATTCTCATGTGATAATGCGGAGAGCCAATCAATAGAATTAAGAAAATACACACAGCTTTGATAGTCTGCTTTGAAAAAGTTGCGAGTTAACAGCGCTGGACGAGAAGCGTTATCTGATGATAAAGAACAGAAGCCGAAAAGAGGCGGGTGGTACAAATCTATATCTATCAAAACATCAATTGCAGGTTGAATATCGATATTGCGAATCGAACTAAACACAAGATCTAACGTCGATTGGTAGATGTTAAAAACGTTGTTTAATTGAAATAAATTTAAAAAGTTAATACAGTATAGAAGTGTTTGACAACATTTCTTCGTTAACGACGAAGTATCCGATCGAAACAAGTGTTTAGAACAAAACGAAGAGTTGATCCACTTAACATGTGGGAGATTAAAATCACCTGCTACAATAAAGTCTGCATCACTAAAATTACGTTTAAGTTCAATGAGAGATTTACTACACTTTTCGTAAACTTGTTCTGAGCTATTCGGATGAATATAAATTGCACTAATGAGAAGTTCTGAATTACCGTGAAATAACAATATGCTAACTTGTTCATATAAATCGTCGCAAGAGAGAATAAATTGACAACGAAGATCAGCTTTCACTGCGATAAGTGCGCCACCTCCCCAACTCTTCACACTTTCCGTTTTGCGATCACATCTAAAAAAGTTATAGCCTGAATAGGCCAGTTCCGAAGACAAAATCCCTGGGTATAACCAGGTCTCGGTTAAAATAATAACATCGTAATCACAGACTAATATACTATTTCGCAAAGTTTCAGTCTTAGTACGAAGGCCTCTGACGTTTTGATAATACAAGGAGAGGTTGACTTTTACAAAGTATTCCCGCGCGAGACGTTTTTTGATACAGTAGTTGGAATTTAGTTTACATATCTGATGGTGAGATTTTGTTCACCATCCTGAATGCTGTGTTTCATCATTTTTCACAACAAAACCCTTATCAGACAAAGATTTTTTGTTCTGAAAAATGCGAGTGACTTTTTGAGGCGAATCGAAGACAACCTTGACAGGACGAGCACGCTTTTGATTTGGATTTCTCCAACCCAGACAAAAGACGTGTTTGGCTGCAAAGTCAAAACCCAGATCTAATAGCAAGTTGTTGATCGTTACAATCGATTTATTGAAGAGTAAGTTTGATGAGCGTGTTATCTCAAGAAATGGACCGGTCGATTGGCCGCCTCGTTCGTGCGATTTAACGCGTCTAGACTTTTTTGTTTGGGGCTACGTCAAGTCATTGGTCTATGCCAACAAGCCGACGACGTTGGAAGAGCTCAGAGCCAACATTGAACGCGAAATAGCAGCCGTTTCGGCCGAAATGTGTGGCCGAGTCATCGAAAATTGGGTCCAATGAATCGATCGCTGCAAACGTGCCCACGGTGGCCATATGAACGAAGTCCAGTTCCATTCATAAATGTTTTGATTGTACTTCAACCCGATAATAAAGTTTTTGAAATATCTCAAATGGTTTGCATTTTATTTTGAACAAAAGTTGTCAAGTCCTTATTGGAAAACCCTTTATATGCTTTTTCAGTGCTTTGCACATGCATATATATAATTTTTTTTTGTCGCGTTTAGGCAGTCATTTATTACGTTTCCACATCACATATAGTAAGTTAAAGTTGACGATTGCGCAATAACAAAACACAGCCTTGGCCAAATGTATTAGACACCCCCTGAAAATTGTACTGGACAGTTTATTAGCGTAAATTAGGGGGCAATAAAACTATAGTTAGGTATAGCTTATTGACCTTTATTTGTACTATTAATATTTTGTCGGTCCGTCCGTAGCTTTCATTACCGCAGCTATTCTGTTAGGAATGGTGCGTACACGCTTTAGGCACTCTTGTGGGGAAATGTCGTTCCACTCTTGCTGGATGACTAGTTTTAGTCCTGTTTTGGATGTGATGTTGTGTTCCCTCACCTTCCGCTTTAGTATGCACCAAAGATGCTCAATTGGATTGAGATCTGCCGACTGTGCAGGCCATTCTAAAAGGTCAACATTGTTTTTTTCCAAATAACGCCTACTGGTTAAGGATGTGTGACATGGCGCGTTGTCTTGTTGGAATTTTATATTGTCCGCATTAGTGTCACCGTAAATCTTCGTTATAGATGGGTGTAGAACCTCTTCCAACACGGCAATATATTTGTCGCTATTCATGCGCCCCCCCCGTGTCTAGCCGTGGACACGACGCATTCGGGTAAGCTTCACCTACACTCCTCCTCACAAATGTGGAACCAGGGTTGCTGAAAACCTGAAAATTTAAAAAAATTTAACATAATTTTCCATATTTGTTTATCACAAACAGACTGATTACGATTCCACCATTAAAAATAATTGAAATTACACATAATAAAGCTTACCTCAAAGTTTGATTCGTCGGACCATATCACGTTATCCCATTCAAGCCGATCTCTGTTTTTTGAGAGCAAGGGCTTCTTCCGAGCCTTGCAACCTTTCAGCCCTGCCTCTACAAGTCCTCTTCTTGTGGTTTCAGCATTAATTGTTCTGCCAATCTGATCAGCGAGCTCTGAAAACGTTTTTTTTTTCGATTTTTGAGGGACTCGCGAATCAAATTTCGGTCATCACGTTTCGAACTGACTCTTTTTCTACCTGTTTTTTGCCTATTACTGTGTGATCCATTGTCCAGAAATCGTTTAATAGTACTTTGCACCGCACAACGGGAACATTTCACAGTTTTTGGAATTTCTACTTGAGATTTGCCTTGTTCATACAAAAACCGAATCCACAACCGTTCTTGCTCACTAAGCTCCCTTATTTGAGGCATTTTCTCACTATTAGTAACCAACACTTCAAACTCCGTTAAAAAACCAACAATATTTAGGCATTTGCTTGCACTTCGAGAAGTAATTGCAAACTGAAATTTTTTTACAAAATCCTCAAAATTATAAATTTTCCCAAACAGACGTTTTATGGTCCTTCTAGGAAAGGGTTTATTACATTAATTACCATTTGTGATAGTTGGGAACATATTGACCAACAAGGTAATTCTTTCTAGGAATTATTTTGTACGACACCTGCAAAAAACTAGGGTGCCTAATACTTTTGGCCAAAGCTCTATGTACAGGGTTTTTCAACCAGAACTTTGTTTTTCAATTGGGGCAACACCAAAAACATGACAGTTTTGACATTTAGTTTTTTGACGTATTCGTAGTAGATGCTTTGGCAATTGTTACAATAAATTCAATTTCGCTCGAAAATCGCATTAAAATAATTAAAATCCACTATGAAAATGGTGGTTCTGTTAAAGTTACATTTCGTAAAATTCGTGATATTTTCGGACAACATAATCGTCCTTCTGAGACCACTATTAAGAATTTGGTCGCTAAATTTGAGTCGACAGGCTCGGTATAAAATGTGTCAACACCAACGCGTGTTCGACCGGGTCGTTCAACTGAAAACATCGCAGCCGTGAGCCACAGTGTTGAAGAAGATCCAAATTTGTCAATTCTTCGACGTTCTCAACAATTCTGGTTATCCAAAACCACTACATGGCGAATTTTGCGTAAGGATTTGACTTTGAAGCTTTACAAGGTTCAACTGGTGCAGGAATTGAAGCCAACCGACCATTCACATCGCCGTAGATTCGCTCAATTCATTCAGGAACAACCCGCTGGTTTTTCTGAAAAAATCATTTTTTCAGACGAAGCCCATTTTCACTTGTCAGGGTACGTCAACAAGCAAAATTGCCGCATTTTGGCTTCTGAAAATCCTAGAGCGATTATTGAGAAGCCTTTGCATGCTCAACGTGTCACTGTATGGTGCGCTATGTGGTCTGGATGCGTGATTGGGCCGTTTTTTCTCGAAAATGAAGCTGGAAATGTGGTAACGGTCAATGGATCACGCTATCGCGAGATGTTAACAACTCAATTTGGGCCTATTATTGATAACGTGGATATCACTGACATCTGGTTTCAACAGGACGATGCCACAGCCAATGAAACGATCAATTTATTGCAAACCAAATTTCCCGATCGCATAATTTCACGAAATTCAGCTGTTAAGTGGCCAGCCAGATCGTGTGATTTAACACCACTGGATTATTTTTGGTGCGGCTTTGTTAAGGACAGAGTCTATACCGAGCCAATCGAATCGATTGCAGCCTTAAAACTCAAAATCCGTGGTGTGATTAACGAAATAGACCCGCCATTTTGCCAAAAAGTGATTAAAAATTTTGATGAAAGAATCGACATCTGTCAGCGTGGTCGTGGTGGATATTTGCCAGATATCATTTTTCATTCATAATTGCCAAACTTTTCTCTTCGTAATACAATAAAAATTTGAATCATATTCATCTAAACTCTTTGTTTTATTTTGTTTTAGAAAACAAAGTTCTTGTTGAAAAACCCTGTACATGTTTATGAAATCTTATCAGCTTTTACCTTTTATGAAGAAAATTTCGATTTATATTTTAGATCACAATGAAAAATTAAAAAATATAATACTTACCTGTGAAATGCGTGCAGAATTATTTAGCAGTAATTTAATGTAATAATTTTTAGAAAAGAGAGCTAAATTTTTTAGTCCTTACGTTTTCCTTCGAAACTCAAATATTTATAATCGCTTCATATTTCCTGTCCAGTATTTTCTGTTAGAGTAAATAATTTCAAATTGAAAAGAATATAAGAAGATAACTGCTGAAGTGACTTGTTCACCTCTAATTATTTTATTACAGGTAATGCGTATAATCGACAATATACGACCAGATCGTCAAACCGTAATGTTTAGTGCCACTTTTCCTCGCCAAATGGAAGCTCTTGCAAGACGAATTTTAAAGAAGCCTATTGAAGTTCAAGTTGGAGGCCGTTCTGTTGTTTGCAAGGATGTCGAACAGCACGTTGCAGTTTTAGAGGATGAAGCAAAATTCTTTAAATTATTAGAGCTCCTTGGGGTCTATCAGGAACATGGAAGCATTATTGTATTTGTGGATAAACAAGAAAACGCAGATATATTACTAAAAGACTTGATGAAAGCTGCATACCCCTGTATGAGTTTACATGGTGGTATTGATCAATTTGATCGGGATTCAACCATTCTTGACTTTAAGTCTGGTAAAGTGCGTTTGCTCATAGCGACTTCGGTCGCCGCACGAGGATTAGATGTGAAAGATTTAATTCTCGTTGTAAATTATGACTGCCCAAATCATTATGAGGATTATGTTCACAGGTAATAAATATTTCTCTAATTTTAGAAAAACGAGTAATACATATGTTATTATAATTTTTAGATGTGGTCGTACTGGTAGGGCGGGTAAAAAAGGCTTTGCTTGGACATTCTTAACAACAGACCAAGGCAGATATGCAGGCGACATTATTCGAGCTCTTGAGCTTTCAGGACGGCCCGTTCCTGCGGATCTTCAGCGATTATGGGATAAATATAAAGCAGCACAAGAAGCCGAAGGGAAGAAAGTGCACACAGGAGGTGGATTCAGTGGAAAGGGCTTTAAATTTGATGAGCAAGAAGCTAATGCAGTCAAAGAAAGCAAAAAATTGCAAAAAGCTGCTCTTGGACTTGCTGATTCAGATGACGAAGAAGATATTGAAAACGATATTGATCAACAAATAGAGTGCATGTTCGCAGCAAAACGAAACGTTAAAGAAACTCCCGTTATTGCAACTAATATTGCTGTTCCAGCAGCTACAACAGGAACTACAACTCCTACAGCAGTTGTAAATGCAACAACTATTGGCTCATCCGCTGATAAATTAGAGTTAGCTCGGCGTCTTGCATCCAGAATTAATGTAGCTAAAAATTTGGGTTATGAAGCAAAGGGTCCTACCCAACAGGCGGCTGAGGCTATTCTTAAAGGAGCAGGATCCCAACCTTTGATTACTGTAATATCTTTTTTTTTGTATTTCATTTAATTTCTTAGTACATGTATTTTGCCTAGGCCCGTACGGTCGTCGAGCAACTAGCAGCTAAATTAAACAACAAACTCAATTATCAACCTAAAGAAGACGAGGACGGCCTGTTACCGGGCCAACAATCAATTTTTACGAAATATGAAGAAGAACTTGAGATCAACGACTTTCCTCAGCAGGCTCGGTGGAAGGTTACATCTAAAGAAGCATTGGCTCAAATTTCAGAATATTCTGAAGCAGGTCTTACAGTTCGGGGCACATATGTTCCTCCAGGAAAAAATCCTCCGGAGGGCGAGAGGAAGCTGTATTTGGCTATTGAAAGTTGCAGTGAATTATCTGTTCAAAAAGCAAAACGGGAAATAACCAGATTAATTAAAGAGGAGCTTCTTAAACTCAGTTCAGCGCATCATGTTTTTAACAAAGGTCGTTATAAAGTTCTATAGTAGAAATACTCTAGTGTTCCTGGCTATACAGTCAGTTTCAAAATAATGAAGTTACTTGCAAAAATGTAGGTAAAATTATCACTATTAATTAAATTAAATACTTTTGATAAATTAACATGCTTGCTTTCCTTTTAGTAATATTCCAATTTTAAGAAAATATGCTATATTCAGAGTTTCAAATAGATATAGTTACGATAAAAAAACTGGAAGTTATGCTTTTTCAATGGTTTTTTTTAAAATATTTTGTTGCAAAGACTATGGAAAGAAAGAAGAAGAAGAAAGATTGCTGACTATAGTCCCGTTTCTCCTTTCAACCCCACAATTTTGTTAGAAGTCGATAGATTGCTTAAGCATTGTAATTGAAGGTAAAGAAGAAATGCAGAGGTGGAGCTTAGAGTTTTAAGAAATTGGTACAGTATTACAGGGTGCCAAGGGAATACAGTGGGTTACAAAAGTTTTCGTACATTTAATACTTCTGTTCAAAGTTCTCGTTAACTCTAAAATAATTAAAGAAAATTAAAAAATCAATGCACTAATCTGTAACAGACGGCAACATTTACTAAAGCACTATAATATTTAATTTTATTTCAATTAAGAATTTTAATAAAAATCAGTCAAAAATTGTTGTAGAAGCCAGAAATTAATGTACGAACATTTTTGTGATCCATATAATTGAATATTGTTAATTTTGTAATGTGAAATAAAACTAAATATTTTATGTTTCTTGGAAATATTGTCCTCGGTTACATATTCGTGTATAGTTTTTGAAATTCTCATGAGTAGCTTAAAATAGATAAGTTTTTCTTGCAAGCATTAATTGCACGACAATTTTTGTGAATGAAAAATCTTTTTTATAATTGGTTCTTTATGCCAAAATTAAATGAAAATAAATTTCTAAAAACAAAATCACTTTACGAGATTTGAATTATATCTGCCATGACTATTTTTCATTCTACCTTTATAATCATGAAACGGATAAATTGCATTATTTTTACAAACAATGTGATTCTTTTGGCGCAAAAACTATCAAATTAGTAAAATTTAACTCACTCATTCCTTGTAGGGACTTTAAAATCAGACATTATTCATTCCGGCAACTGACTTTATCATTTCGAAATGTACTGTATGACATAAGCAAAGGATAAAGCATAATATAGAAAAGGAGATCTTAAGTTTTTATATATCAATATAATTTATTTAAATTTTTATTGAAATTTTACACATCAGATTTTCCACCCGTATTTCGGTGGTTTATTGTCTTTATGACCTTTCTTGTAATACGAATCTTTTTCCTTGTTCCCACCATTTGTCGTAGGTGGACAATAACAGGAGCGTTTTTGTGCGTCCAAATAAGATTTACAACCAAGTGTTAATGACCCTGTGAATAAAATATTAGCTGCAGCTTTACAGCCCTTTACAACTATATCACCGACTAATGACTTTTCATAATTTTCACAATGTTTGTAAAGGCAACGCTTGAAGTCAAGATCACATAGCTCCCTATTACTGTTGCACGTGTCATAGCAAATATCATGAGTATCACAACATGTCTTCATTTCGGCCGCAGGCAAATATTCCGTGCTTATAGCTAGTCCTAAAGAACCACAACCATCCGCTGATGGAACAAAAAACTTGTTTTTAATAGGAGCAGCGCCTGAAAAAAAACAAAACCTATATTTAGACAAGTCTGTGAATTAAGACTTATTACATACATTATGAAAATCACAAAGAACAAGATAAGTCATATTTACTTGAAAATGAGATAATCGAAGTTAGCAATTTAAAGCCTTATAATTCAATCGTAAAGGAAAATCCAAGTGAACTTTTTGCATATTTTCAACAAATGGAAATATTGGAACAAATATCTTTAATAAAATTAACAAAATAATGTATGCAAAATAAATAAAATTTATTTACTTTAACAAGTTTCCATCTCATATGAGGATACAAATTCAAATAAACACGAAAACAACAGTTCAAGCCGGATGCAAATCCTTGCATTTTGCTGTAGTTATCGGTAGAGATTTTTCTTATAAATTTGAGGGCGACAATTTCAATTAAGCTTATATTGGAACAGGCCTAGATCCGGGTTTAAAGCCATATGTTAATACAATTTGGTGGAGACATGCATTTATGCTTAAAAATGATAGAAATACCTACCTACTTCCACCTGATTTTTGTCAAAACTGACGTTTGGCGTTTGAAGGCGTCCATTTTGCTTTCGTCAATATTTTCTGGTTGCCTTCAATAAACGAAGATGACATTTAGAGACATTGAACGAAGATGCAATTCGTAAAAGGAAAATATATCCTTTTAAAAATCAATCCGTAAAAGGAAAATATTTACAAATAATTTTCGTTCAAAGTTCATGAGTTGCATCTTCGTTCAATGTCTCTGAATTTCATCTTCGATTATTGAACGCACCCAGAAAATATTGACGAATACAAGATGGATGCCTTCAAACGCCAAACGTCACTTTTGACAAATATGACACAGGAAAATAATATGAGCTTCTGTTTCCACAAATTATGGTAAATATACAGTTTTTCGTTTTTAACTTGAAGGTTTAGTGTTTGAAAATTTGTCTAAAGTGTAAAATAATGGTAAAAGATTTTGGCCGCTATTTGAATCCGCCATCTTGAATTTCCAAATATCGAACATAAATTTGCATTAAGGACAACCAAAAACCCCCAAAAAACAATTTTCATCCCAGTCCGTTGATAATTTCAATTTTTGGCCGCCATCTTGGATCTGCTATTGTTGATGTATTTTACATCATTAACATTATTTTAATAACTCATTTGCATTTTGAAATCAAACTATGTAGTTCATATTACTCTAACTACATTAGCGCCACTTTAAAGGACACTCACACACACAAAAATCATGTTTGACACTTGTAACACACAACCTTTTTACTTCTTCTCGTACGAACCTTTGTACAAACCAGTCGCTGCTGTCTTGACAAATAAAAACTCGCTCTTGAATTTCTTTTTTGGTCGTTTTATTAAGAATACACCAACCGGTTATGGGCCCAGTCGCGCATTGATATAAAGGAAAAAAAAAAAGAAAAGTGTTTTTGGAGTGATTCTTTAACGAAATTTCCGACAGGCTGATTTTGAGGTTAGGGCCACGTGAACTCACAATGGATTCCACAAAAATAATCAACGTTGGCCTTCTGGAGGGAAAAGCGAACTGGAACACATGGAAGTACAAAATCTCTGTTTGTATACGAGGGATCCCCAGAGGTATGGACATTATTGAAGGCAGGTTAGTGATGCCAAGTGCACTTCCTGATGACGCGACCGCTGAAGCGACGACTGCGTATCAGACGAAACTAGACACGTTCAATAGGGCTGATAGCCACACATTGATTGTGTTAACTGCTAACATGTCAGAGGAGACGTTACAAAAAATTATGCGTCTCACGTCCGCCCGGGAAGTGTGGTTAGAACTCCACAAACTCTTTGACGGCGTCTCCGAAGATAAAGTTTACAACTTATGTCTGCAATTCTTCAGCTACAAAAAGGCAAATGAGGATGACATTGCAACGCATGTTTCAAAATTAAAGAATCTGTGTGGAGCGAGTTGAAACAGGAAATGCCCAGAGACACCAAAATAAATTCAGACCTGCCAGATGTATTTTTGATTTGTAAGATTTTGGGTACACTGCCAGAAAACTATTTTCCTTTCAAGTCCAGCTGGATGTTGATGTCAAAAAATGACAGGACCATTGACAGCTTGACAAATCAGCTGTGTTCGTACGAGAGAGCTCTTGGAGGCAAAGGAGAATCACCTCAACAGGAGGCACTCTTCTTGAGTTCGTCGAAGCAGCGATCCCAGCAGTCAAACTCTTTTCAGCAGAATCTCCAGAAGAGCAATAAAAAGAAATTGTTCTGTTCTTACTGCAAGAAGCCTAATCACAGCATCAAGGTGTGTAGGAAATGAATCGCTGATGGAAAACCTGCCAAGCCCAGCAACACAGAAAAATCTGAGAGGGAGTCAAATATGATTTTGAGTGTTGACACCGCTGCTGTGATGAACTCGGAGTGCAACTCTGGCGACTGGTTTGTGGATAATGGAGCAACGAACCACATTTGTAACAACAGGTATGTTTTTAAAACTCTTGTGCCGTTTTCTAGCGAACACACGGTAACCACAGCAAGCGGTGACAGGATTGCAGCTATTGGAAAAGGTGAAGTCGACCTCGAGGCAGTGGTTGACGGCGGGTGGCACAAGCTCACGTTGACTGATGTATGGTGTGTCCCTGGGATCCATAGAAACCTGTTCTCAGTCCTTGCAGCACAGGACCGGCAAGTGAAGAGCAGATTCATCTCGTCTCCAGAGGTGTGCAACTTCTTAGTCAACGACGAGGTGAAGCTGGTCGGAGTTCGTGGGCGGTTCGGTGGACCCTACAAGCTGAACGTGAGGAGTGTAAGCAGAGCTTCATTCAGTGAAGTTAACGCAGCGGGAAAAGACGATCTTCTGCAACTTTACCATGAACGATTCGGACATCAGAACAAGCGGCACGTGAAGTCCCTTCTGTTGAAAGAGCTGGGAATTCGCGTTCAGATGGACAGTGAACTGTGCGAGGGCTGTGTCTACGGCAAGGCTCATCGCCTGTCTTTCGGAGTGAGGCTTGGAGCGACGAAACCGGGAGAGCGGATTCACACAGATGTTTGCGGTCCGTTCGGGTGCGAGTCAATGTCAGGATACAAGTACTTCGTCCTCTTCAAGGATGATTACACCAAGTTCAGGACTATCTACTTTCTGAGAGAGAAGTCTGAAGTTCCAGAAAAGACGTCTCAATTTGTTGCAGGAGTGAAGACCATCGGACGCAAAATCAAGGAGATGCGAAGTGATAACGGAAAAGAGTTTGATAACCATGAAACCAGGAGAGTCCTGCAAACAGAAGGAATAGAGCAGTGTCTCACGATGCCGTATACTCCAGAACAAAATGGTTCTTGTGAAAGAGAGAACCGCACCGTGGTTGAGACTGCTCGAGCAATGATGCATGCTCATGGAAATATTCCACAGTTTCTTTGGGCCGAGATGATCCGAACAGCTGTCTATGTTCTCAACAGGACAGGACCTTCCCGCGTTGAGGGAGTATCTCCCTACGAGCTGTGGTACGGCAAGAAACCAGGTTTGAAACATCTTCGGGTGATCGGGTCTACTTGCTATGCGCATGTTCCCAAGCAGCAAAGGAAGAAGATGGATCCAAAGGCCACTAAGGGAATCCTAGTGGGATACGACCACGACGACGGCTACAGAGTCTTCTGCGAGGAGGAGTGCAGGCTGATTCGATCTAGAGACGTCGTCTTCGAGGAGAGAGTGCTGGAGCACAAGATTGATGTAACGCTTCCGGGAAGCTTCGACTCTTCTGTTCAACCGGAGGGATCTACTCCTGAACAGCATCAAACAGACGACGGAGCGCAGAGCGAAGACGAGGATGAATTCTGGGATTTGTGTACTGAGGATGGAGATGAAAACCAAAAAGATAAGGAGGAAACTCAACTTCCGGATGAGGGCATCGGTCTGCAACTCCGTGAGCGTGCGTCCATCAGGGCTCCATCGAAATATCGGGACTTCGTAATGTATCTCTCCAGCCCTCATCGGGAGCCTGAGTCCTACAGCGAAGCCATGACATCAGATCAACAGGACAACTGGAAGGAGGCCATGAGACGTGAGCTGAGGGCTCTTGAGGAGAATAAAACTTGGGACCTGGTTGATCTGCCTGCAGGAAAAAGGGCCATTTCAAACAAATGGGTCTACCGAGTCAAAACGAACCCCGATGGATCGATCGATAAATACAAAGCCAGATTGGTCATCAAAGGCTTTTCTCAGCGAAGAGGAGTGGATTATGATCAGACCTTCAGTCCGGTGGCCAGGACATCAACCATTCGAACTTTGCTGAGTGTTGCTGCGAACGAGAAAATGAAGCTGGCGCAGATCGATGTGTCAACAGCATTTCTTTATGGTGACCTCCAGGAAACCATCTACATGCAACAACCCGACGGATATGGTGACGGATCGGGTAGGGTATGTCGCCTGAGGAAGAGCCTGTACGGGCTCAAACAGGCCCCTCGATGCTGGAATGAGAAGTTCAGCAGCCACATCGTCAGCCTAGGATTCCAGCGCAGTGAAGCGGATCCTTGTCTTTTTGTGAGACAAAAAGGACAGAAAAAGATGTTCTTTGTTCTCTATGTCGACGATGGACTGATTGCAGCTGAGAGTGAACAGGTACTGCAGAAATTCATCGACGACCTTAAACGCGAGTTCAGGATCACCTCGAAGCCAGCATCCTACTTCCTGGGATTGGAAATCAACCAAGAACAGGATGGATCCATACGTGTGAGCCAGGCTCACTACACGGAAACAATTTTGGAGAGATTTAAAATGAGCAGCTGCAAAGCTGTGTCTACTCCAATTACCAAGGACAATGATGCAGAAGAGAGCCCTCTAAACTCTGAGTTCCCCTACAGACAGGCTGTTGGGGCACTCATGTTCCTGATGTGTGGTACACGACCTGACATCGCGTATGCTGTCAGCGTGGTGTCCAGAAGTCTGGAAAAACCAACGGATCGAGATGTGCTCAGGGTGAAGAGGATCCTGCGGTACTTGAGAGGTTCGACGGATCACGGATTAATTTACAAGGCCAACCTGGGAAAAGGGGGTTTTAATTGTTACAGCGACGCAGATCATGGCGCTGACCCTGGTACGGGTCGCTCAACCTCAGGGGTGCTGTGTCTGTACTCTGGGGCACCCATCTCGTGGATGAGCCAGAGGCAAGCATCTGTTGCCATATCCACAACCGAGGCTGAAATTGTGGCTGCCAGTGAGGCTGCAAGAGAGACCATCTGGATCAAGAGGCTCCTGACTGAATTGGATCAGCTAAAGTCGACTCCTATTCTACAAGTCGACAACGAAGCAGCTATCCGGCTGGCACAAAATCCTGAGTTCCATCGAAGAACGAAACACATTCGTATCAGACACTTCTTTGTTCGCGAATTGGTAACGGCTGGTGAAATTAAGATTGCAAAAGTAGACACTGAAAGTCAGCTCGCAGATATATTGACAAAACCTTTGTTTTCAGTTCGTTTTCGAAAATTGTGTAACGACATGGGATCTGTAAAGTTATTAAATAAGGGAGAGTGTTGATGTATTTTACATCATTAACATTATTTTAATAACTCATTTGCATTTTGAAATCAAACTATGTAGTTCATATTACTCTAACTACATTAGCGCCACTTTAAAGGACACTCACACACACAAAAATCATGTTTGACACTTGTAACACACAACCTTTTTACTTCTTCTCGTACGAACCTTTGTACAAACTAGTCGCTGCTGTCTTGACAAATAAAAACTCGCTCTTGAATTTCTTTTTTGGTCGTTTTATTAAGAATACACCAACAGCTATTTTGAAATTCGCGTATAAAAAGGAGCCTATCTGTTGGGCCGGAACATGTACCTTCACCCAAAAAATGAATCTAATCGGTTACAGCGTTTAGTCTTGAGCAGCAAACAAACAAACTCTCGATTTTATAAATATACATGATGAGTGAACGCTCTGTTGGGTTTTCAAGACCTGTGACTCAACCAAAAAATAATATTCAGGAAGCAGAATATTTAATATAAGCAATACTGAAACTAAAGGGTTTTCCAATAGGGACTTGACAACTTTGAATTAAATTTGTGAACCCACCCTTTCACTAATTATCGAACTGTCACTGTCAATTTATTCAGTAAACCTAACATTTTCATCATGGTAAAGTACACGAACGAACAACGTCTGCAAATTATAAAAACTTACTACAGAAATTCGAAGTCGGCGACCGCTACTTTAAGAGCGTTAACTCCGATTATGGGTCGTAATTCTCGCCCTAGTAGACAGGCAGTAACAAGTTTAGTGCAAAAATTTGAGTCTACATATTCGTTGTGTGATGCTGCCGTGCCAGTGAGACAACGCGTTGGTCGAAGTGTCGAAAATATCGCTGCCGTTGAAACGTCCGTAGCAAATGATCCAAAGCAGTCAATTCCACGGCGTTCTCAAGAGTTGAGCATTGCCCAGACCACTTAATGGCGAATTTTGCGTAAGGATCTTGGTTTACACCCATACAAAATCAAGCTGACTCAAGAATTGAAGCCGATGGACCATTTGAAGCGACGTACGTTCTCCGATTAGGCTCTGGAAAAGATGCGCCAAGATGATCAATTTCATCACAAAATCATCTTCAGAGACGAAGCTCATTTTTAGCTCAATGGGTTCGTCAATAAGCAAAATATGCGTTATTGGTCGGGTGAAAATCCACATGTGCTTCATGAAGCACCACTTCATCCACAAAAAATAACTGTTTGGTGCGGTTTGCATAGGGCCATATTTGTTCGTCGACGATAATGATCGTCACGTTACTATGAATGGTAATCGTTATCGCGCCATGATTACCGATTATTTTTGGCCCGAATTGGAAGATATGGACTTAGACAACATGTGGTTTCAACAGGACGGTGCCACAAGCCACACAGCACACGTTACAATCGATTTATTTAAGAGTAAGTTTGATGAGCGTGTTATCTCAAGAAATGGACAAGTCGATTGGCCGCCTCATTCGTGCGATTTAACGCCTCTAGACTTTTTTCTTTGGGGCTACGTCAAGTCATTGGTCTATGCCAACAAGCCGACGACGTTGGAAGAGCTCAGAGCCAACATTGAATGCGAAATAGCAGCCGTTTCGGCCGAAATGTGTGGCCGAGTCATCGAAAATTGGGTCCAACGAATCGACCGCTGCAAACGTGCCCGCGGTGGCCATATGAACGAAGTCGAGTTCCATTCATAAATGTTTTGATTGTACTTCAACCCGATAATAAAGTTTTTGAAATATCTCAAATGGTTTGCATTTTGTTTTGAAAAAAAGTTGTCAAGTCCTTATTGGAAAACCCTTTATATCAATGTTGAAACAAATCGACAGAAATTGACAATTTTTCAATGAACAAATAAATACCTAAACAAACGAACAAATAAACAAACGATGAAGCAAACATAATAACTTTCAAAATAGGTATAAGGATTCGTAACTTTTATAGCAGATTCGAAATTAATGGCCTAAAAATATCCATAGTACTAACTTTCACTTAAATTTTTGAAGGTTCCAAAAATTCAAACTTCTAACGTAGATTCGCAATAAGAAGATCTAAGGCCCCCCCTAAGTACCAACTTTCATGGCAATCCCTTGATATTTTCCATTTTCGGCCGCGTTCTTGAGTCCGCCATTTTGAATTTCCAAACGCTGTAGTATGTTCGAAATGCCCTTAAAATATCCATAGCAGATACTAGTTTTTATTTAAATTCGTTGAAGTTCGAAAATTTATTTCACTCATATTGAATTCGCCATCTTGAATTTCCAAAAATTGATTCCCAATACTGACCTCCACCAACCTAAAAATACAAAATTTAATGAAAATTGCTTGATATTTTCAAGTTATGACCGCCTTCTTGGGTCCGCCATTTTTAAAATCATGAACAAAAAGAAGCCCGTAGGTTGGACCGGAACATGTAGTACCTTTATCCAAAAAATGAAAACGATTGGGTCCAGCGTTTAGACGTGAGGGGTTTTACCTGGTTTCATCCGGTGTCCAAAAATTGTAGTCGGCATATTGAATCCAATTTCCAAGTTTCGAAAGCAGATTCGCATTAAGGACTTCCAAGAGGACCCAAATATCAAGTTTAATGGAAATTGCTTGATATTTTCAATTTCTGGCGGTTATTTTGGGTCCGCTATTTTGAAACTCGCGATTAAAAAATAGCCTATATGCATGTTGGGCCGGAATACATATGTAGTACCTTCACCCAAAAAATGAAAATTATCGGACTGCGCTTAGGCGTGATTGAGCAACAAACAAACAAACAAACAAACCAACTTTCGATTTTATATATACCATATATATACATGATGGTAAGATTTGGCTTCCCTCCATTCCTCTCAGCTATTACCTACAATTTCCTTAAGAACAGAAAATTCTACGTATTTGTGGGCGAAGTAAAATCAAACTGTCAATTGATAGTGGCGGGCGTTCCCCAAGGATCTGTCCTCGGCCCTATTCTATATAACATATGTGCATCTGATTTTCCAAGTATCGAAAATTGTACATCCTCAATTTTTGCCAACGACACCGTTTTGTATTCCTCAGCTGCTATAACCCCCTAGATATCGTTAATTCACTGCAATCAGGACTGAATACATTAGAGAATTACTTTCAGAAGTGAAAAATTAAACTAAATGCGGGGAAAACTCAAGCTATGTTCTTCACTAGATGAAGAAAATTTACCAATCTTCCATCCTCCAATCTATCACTATATCGACAGCCAGTACCATGGTATGGTAGTGTCAAATACCTTCTAATCACCCTTGATAAATCCCTAACGTATAAGTTACACATTGATAATACAATTAACAAAGTAAACGTTCTGACCAAGATCCTTTATACGTTTATTAATGTTAAATCTAAGCTTAGTCGTGATAATAAACCCTTAATATTCAAAGTGATTTTTCAGGCGATTATGCCCCTTGTGGTACAAAGCTGCATGGTATTTTTCAATAAACTTCACATTTCCCAAACCAAACTACTAAAAATGATCAATAACCTGCCTTGGTACTTTTCAACGCACCTATTGCATGATATCTCGGAAATGCAGTCCATAACCGAAAAAAGTTCAGCTCTAGCGCAAAAATTTTACGAAAGCTGTTAATATTCTGAAAATCCCTTAATAAAGCAATTTAATGGTGACTAGCCTTAAGTAGTTATTTAGTAATAATAGGTAAGTTAGCTGTAGGTAATCTTTGGAGGTTTTTGAAGAATTGTTCCTCAATTTAAAAATTAATAGGAAATACAACATCAGAAAATATTACATCTTAGCTGAAATATGTATATGTACTTACATAGAACTCTGAATTTCACTACCTTTGTTGCTACTAATATTTTACATATAAAAAAACTAGCAAAATAAATAATACAAAACAAAGATTTATTTGAAGGACTAGGTTGTTTAGATATTGATTGTCTTATATTAAGAGACAATGCAGTACCTGTCGTCGATTCTCCGAGAAAAACGCCATTCAAACTTAACGAAAAACTAAAGCAAGGACTTAAGAAAATGCAAAAAACTTGGAGTCATAGCAAAAGTTCATGGCCCCACACAGTGGGTTAGTTCAATTGTAGGCGTAGAAAAACCTAGGCGTGTGTGCCTCGACCCACGAAATTTAAATAATAATTTAATGAGGTCTCATTTCCCATTGCCGGAAATAGAAACTACAAAATGTTTTCGACCCTAATCCTTTCAGGATTTTGGATGATCAAATTAGATAAACAAAGTTCAGAAATTGGCACATTTAATACGCCTTTCGGGCGCTATAAATTTTTCGAGTGTGCTCGATCGTGCAAGAAAAGTAGGACTGAAATTTAATAAACAAAAGTGTTGGTTTGGTTTGAATTTAGTAAAATATTTCGGACATATATTTTCAGCAAATAGAGTTCATCTAGATAGCGATAAAATTAAGGCTATCCTCGATATGCCCAGTCCAAAGTAAATATTTACGTCAAAGAACTGCAACGCTTTCTAGGTTTAATAACCTATCTCGGCTGATACGTTAAAGATCTATCTAGTAGAACCATGCCTCTACGAGAACTTCTTAAAAAGAAATCTAAATGGGAGTGGAATGAATCATATGAGCTACGTTATAATAAACTTATAATATAACGACCCAAATTTAAAAACAACACTTTCAGTCGATGCCTCTCAATTTGCTGTAGGTGCAGTTGTATTGCAAATTGGTCGTGCTTCAGCCTATGCTTCAAAAACACTAACAGGTTCTCAGCGTAACTATACTCAAATTGAAAACAAGCTTTATGCAATTGTATTCAGTTGCAAAAAGTTTCACCAATATAATTATGAAAATAAAATCGATGTAGAAACTCATCATAAACTCTTTCCAAAAAAGCTATGGCAGATATTCCCACTCGTTTGCAAAGAATGATGCTAAGTCTACAAATCTATGATCATTTATATGTATCTATAAAATCGAAAGTTGGTTTGTTTATTTGTTTGTTGTTCAATCACGCCTAAACGCTGTATACGATTACTTTCATTTTTTGGGTGAAGGGACTACATACTCCGGCCCACCATAATAGGCTACTCTTTATACGCGAATTTCAAAATAGCGGATCCAAAATGGTGGCCACAAATTGAAAATATCAACGGATTGACACGCAAATTGATATTTGGGGGTTTTTAAATAACCTAATTGCGAATCTATTTTCAAAATTTGGAAATTCAAGATAGCGGATTCAATATGGCAGCTAAAATCGTTATACATCGGGTGAAACCGGGTAGCCCATCACGCCTAAACGCTGAATGCGATCATATTCATTTTTTGGGTGAAGATACTACATAATCCGGTTCAAAATATATGCTACATTTTATACGCGAATTTCTAAATGGCGGACCCAAGATGGCGGCCAAAAATTGAAAATATCAACGGATTGGGATGAAAATTGATATTTGGGGGTTTTGAGATCTCCTTATAGCGAATCTATGTTCGAAATTTGGAAACTCAAGATGGCGGATTCAATATGGCGGGCAAAATTTTTGTACATCGGTGAAACCGAGTAGCCCATAACGCCTAGACGCTGGATCCGAACTTATTCATTTTTCGGGGGAAAGTACCACATATTCCGACCCAAAATAGAGGCCAATTTTTATTCACGAATTTCAAAATGGCGGACCTAAGATGCTGGCAAAATTTGAAAATATCAAGGGATTGCTATCAAAATTGGTGTTTGGGGGTTTTTGGATACCCTTCTTGCGAATCCATGTTCCAGTTCGAGATGGCGGATTCAATATGGCGTACACTAGTTTTCGAACTTCAGTGAATTTAAATGAAAATTAGTACTATGGATATAGTGAGGTAATTTCGAATTTACTATCAAAGTGTGGATATTCAAAATGGCGGACCCTATACGACGACCTAAATTTGTGTATACTGGGTGAAACCGGGTAACCCAAAACGCCTAAATATTAGATCGGATTATATTTATTTTTGGGGTGAATGTACTTCATACTGCCAGCAAGCATGTGTATAGGCTGCATTTTATTCGCTAATTTCAAAATGACGGACACAAGATGGTGACCTAAAATGTTAAGTAGTAAGTGTAGGATATAGTAACTGATATAGTTACTAACTACTGCGAATGTACACTCCGCATAGCTGTAAGTAGACATCGCTTAGCTGTAAGTTCTAGTCAGTAAGTCAGTCTTGTAAGAACCGCAAAAATACACAGTCGAAAACACAACACGTCGTTTAAATATAATAAGGTACCTGGGTCGAATATGGCCACCTTAACGTTTCGTATAGTTTTTTTCATATATCTTATGGTATTAGGCTAAGCAACAGTTCTTATAAATAAAGTGTATCTATCTAGTGTTCAAACTACGAAGAAAATAATTAGCAAACGTATTTACAATTGGAGTTATTGTTCTTTTTTTAAAAACAGAGAAAATGGCAATATTTCCGCCAGTGTATGTAAATATGCCCATACTTATGGTCATATTAACTGCACGCTGAGTTTTAAATGACGGTATATTTTATAACATCATAATTATTGAAATGAAAATGCTTAGTAATTGTAATATTATTTTTATTTTGGCCACAAACTTTGGAAGCTTATAATCATGTTAAATTGCACACAAGTAAGAAAAAAAAACAAAGTTAAACTAAAAATAAGTGACTAATTCTCAGTCTTATGAAAATCTTAAACTTTGAAGAAAATTAATAATATTAATAAGTTCATTAATCAACTTAAGAGATCAAACAAATAAAAAAAAACATTTAAAGTAAAACTTAATCGTGACTACAGTTGGTACAAATAAACTTATCTATTTCGCCTGCAGTTAAGCCAACACACTCTTCATGAACGTATATTGCACATAAAAAACATGACCGCATATCAGCAACTCTGTCTTCAGCGCAAACAAAACAAAACCAAGATTCAGCACCAGTCTTGCTTGTCTTTCCTTTATCACATGAATGCTTTGGAAGAATCTTTTTAGATGGTACAGATTTTTTATCGCCTCGTCCCTTGGTAGGTTTTGCAGGTATTTGACGCTTTGGAGTAGCATTGGATAGCACTGCGATATTTTCCTTATTGGTAAAAGTCGATTTGGTCAATTCTTGAGCAAGGCTATTGATAGCTTTGGCTCTAGGCGTAGTTTTTTGACTTGATATCTTTTTTGGAGTCTTTAACATATCATTAAAAGATTTATTAGATTCATTACATAGTGCAGAGACAGTTTGAAGTGGCTCTGGTCCTGAAACCCTCTCAACCAATCTCGTCCAATCATCACACCTTGATTTGCTATGGAAATATTGTTTAAATTGCAAAAGGTCTTGACGCATGTTCGCAATACTTGTTGTATCAATGGATATCCAACATTACACAGACGGATTTTACGAGATGACAATGTTTTTTTTTTGATCATTATTAAGCAGTGGTTTTCTTCCCAAAGCGGACGTTTTCTGTTTATGCTCTGCTAAGTAGCGTCCTTCTTGGAACATTATAGTTTTTTGCAGCAGTATAAACTTTCATCACACCTCGTTTAATAGCAGATAAAGCTGATTTCATATCCTCCTCGGCCCATTTGCCACGTACCTCTTTGCAGTTGTATCGCCCCATAACCTAAAACAAGAAATGTACATTTACCCAATCTAGGCTCAAAGCTCAACGCAATTGGTACTATTAACCTGGTATGTAAGGCAAAGAATCAAAGCTCAATACAAAGATTTATAGTAATAAATGCTGAGTTAACAACATAAGAGTATTTAAAGACAAGGAGGAGTTTATTAAGAATAATAAAGTAATATTTGAGGGTCTGAGCTATTTTAAACAAAATTATAGTTTAAAAATTAAACCTAATATAAAACCTACAGCAAAGCCAGTACGGCGAATACCATTAACTCTTGTAAAGCCTTTTAAAGCAGAACTAGATAGAGAAACATCAAATAATTGGAAAAGTTAATGAACCTTCAGAATGGGTATCTAACATAGTTTTGGTTGAAAAAACTAATAAAACATTAAGAATCTGTCTGGATCCAAAAGATCTGAATAATGCTCAAATACCTGAAAGTTATGTTTTGCCATCATTTGATGAGATTTCAGCTAAACTGAGCAATAAAAAATACTTCACGGTATTAGATCTAAAAGATGGTTACTGGCAAATTAAACTTGACGAAAATTCTAGTAAGTTATGTACATTCAGCACAATTTTTGGATGTTATCGGTTTAAACGGTTACCTTTCGGTATTAGCGTAGCATAACATCTTCCAATGGATTTCAACATACTCAAGTTGTTTAAAAAAATAAAAGACTGCATAATAAATGCTCCTAGTCTCAAGGCTTTTGCTGCCAAAAGAGAAATTACCCTCCAAACGGATGCTTCGAAAGATGGAATAGGGTCGTGACTAATGCAAAATGGCTAGCCGGTCTATTATTCTTCACGTAATCTGAGTGAGACAGAAAAAAGGTACTCTCAAACTGAAAAAGAGTTGTTGGCAATTGTTGCAGCCTGTCAAAAATTCCATCATTTTATTTACGGAAAAGAAATTATAATTGTAACAGATCATAAACCCATATTAGGAGTTTTGAGTAAAAATATAAATCAAATACCTTCTGCTAGGCTTCAAAGAATGGCGATTAGGCTATTGAAGTATTATTTTGAAATAAAATATAGTCCGGGAAAAGAAATGTGGGTAGCTGATATTCTGCCCAGAAACTATTGTAAAGAAAGTAAGGAATCTGAAATAAAAGATTTAAACGAAGTAGTTCACACATTAAATATTAGCATTGAAAGAAAAGAATTATTTAAAGAACAAACAAAAGAAGATAAGATTTTGACTGAACTAAAACTGACTATAGAGAATGGGTGGTCAACACAAAAAAAGGGTTTAAAAGAAGAAATAAAATATTTCTGAAAATTAACAAATAACTTATCAGTGTCCGATGAGTTGATTTTCTTAAATGAGAGGCTCCTGGTTCCTGCGTCTTTAAGAGGATATGTTTTAAAACTTTTACACCAATCACGCTTCGGTGTAGAAAAAACAAAAGCTAGGGCGAGAACACTAGTGTACTGGCCAGGGATCAATGAGAACATTGAAGAAAGGGTGAGCAGGTGCGAAATTTATCAAAAATATAGACCATCAAATCCCCGGACACACTTAAAGCCACACGACATCCCAGATTATCCATTGTTCAAGATAAGTGTCGATATCTGCGAATTGGGCAGAACTAATTACTTAATTGTAATTGACTATTTTTCGAAATAAATATATGGAAATTCAAGAAATCAAATCAAAAACAGCCAATTCTATAATTAATAGTTTAAAACATGTTTTTGCAATACATGGCATACCAAGAACAATAATGAGCGACAATATGCCATTCAATTCATACCAGTTTAGGAAGTTCGGTCAAGATTATGACATAGAAATAATTACGTCAAGTCCTAGGTATCCTCGTTCCAATGGTCTTACAGAGAGGTATGTCCATATTGCTAAGCATGTCATACGTAAATGTAAGGAAAGTCATCAAGAGTTATGGCTTTCTCTACTGGAATATAGAAACACGCCCCTAAAAACCACAAATTTGAGTCCTGCTGAAATGTTAATGGGAAGAAAAACTAGAACACTACTTCCAATAAAAGAAGGATTGTTTAATGGGAAAGTAAGTATAAATGAATTCAGAAAAAGGCAAAATTATGTTAATAAGAGAAATAAAGAATATTATGACTTACATACACGGTTAAGAAATGATTTTAAAGCAGGTGACAAAATTTGGTTATAAGAAGGAAAAATTCAATCAAAACATCCAGCGCCAAGGTCGTTTCTAGTAGAAGTTGAGGACAGAAAAGTCCCTCGACAAAACATATGGTGGTTAAGAATAAGGAATTAAATTTTGAAACTAATTGAAGAGTGTGCTGAGTTAAATATTAAAATAAATATACAATTCGTTTTACGAAACAAAAAAAAAATAAATGGGTTTTTCCACTAAAAGTTAAAAGAGGGAAGATGTAGGATATAGTAACTGATATAGTAACTAACTACTGCAAATGTACACTCCGCATAGCTGTAAGTAGACATCGCTTAGCTGTAAGTCCTAGTCAGTAAGTCAGTCTTGTAAGAACCGCAAAAATACACAGTCGAAAACATAACACGTCGTTTAAATATAATACAGTAAGAGATTAGGGTGAAAATTGGTAATTTAGGGGGTGAAGGTACTACATATTGCGGCCCAATATATATGATACTTTTTCGCGAATTTTAAAATGGCGAACCAAAGATGGCGGCCAAAAATTGAAAATATCAAGGAATTGGCATGAAAATCGGTATTTTGGGGGCTGTTAGATGTCCTTATTGCGAATCTATATTCGAAATTAAAAAATCAAAATGTCGGATTCAATATGGGGATCATAACTGTTGTACAATGGGTAAAACCGGCTAGCCCATCACGCCTAAACGCTAGATCCAATCATATTAATTTTTTAAGTTAAGGTACTATATAATCCGGGCCAACATATAGGTTACTTTTTTTGCGACTTTGAAAAAGGCAGGGATTAACAGGAAAATTAGTATTTTGGGGGTTATAGATGTCCCTATTTAAAGTTTGAAAATCAAGATGACGGACCCAATACGGCACGCGGCCAAAATATTTGTACACCGGGTGAAACCGGGTTACCCAGCTAGTTTAAATATATGTTAAAAACCAGGAAATGAACTGACAGTGACAGATACTTTATCTAGAGCACCTCTTCCAGAAATGGAAGAAGGTCTAGATAATGACATCAAAATTCATGTGAATATTTTTAAAGCATCTCTAGTCGTTTCAGAAGAACGGTTGGAGCAAATCAAAGAGGAAGTAAAGACCGACAAACAAATGGCATTAAAAACATAACTTCACTCAGAAAAAAATGCTATTTTGTTTTTAAATGACAGCGTTTTTATTTTTACATAGAAGGAAATCATTTCGTTTTCACATAAAATTAATTTAAAACCACAGAAAACGATTTTAAAACAAATAATAAATATGTAATAGTTTAATACGGCACCATTTTAATTTTAAATGCAAAATCATTTTATTTTCTTAACATATGATAAGTTCATTTTACTAAATGCTACATATGTTATTTTAAAATGTTTCAACTATGTAAAAATAAACCGACATATGTATTGTTACAATTTTCCTTCCTTATAATTCACACTCGGGGATTGCATCGAGTGGATATAAGGACCGGCGTTCGATCTGCAAGATTGTGGCGTCTGTGGCAGGGGCGTCAGCGACCAGCCACGGTGGAGAGATCTGGCTGATGCCCCGGATCGAAACGCCGACCACTTTTCTCAATAAGAAAGTGCAAGTCCGTTCTCATATCGGAATTGCAGGGAAGGGCAAAGTGCAATTTTGTCCGCCAGCCGCTCGGCGGTCAAAATTGTAACAGTATGTAAAAACAAATAGTAAATTGTTTAAATTAACTATGTTCCTTTGCAAAAGAAAATGCACCAAAAGAAGGAAAAAACAATTACTTTTCTCACTTAAAAATGAAATTTATTTTCTCAAAATTAAATGTCTAACCATTTAATTTCAACCATATTTCATATTTAAAATTATATATGTGCATTTTAAATTAAAATATAAAATATGTTAAACAAATAAAATGGGTTTCCATTTAAAATTAAAATGCTTTGCCTTTTCACGAAATTCTATATACGTTTTATTTCATTTTTACATATGTTTTTATTCATTTCTACATGTTTTTTTTTCTGGGTGTAAAAAAAACCAAGTCTCGCAACTCAGTTCTTCTACTGTAAAAAGTTGTGAAATCCATGTAATACCAAGTCGTTTAATTTATTCAGTCCCTACTTAAGGGTCCTTCTGTCTTAAGTTATTACGTAATTAGCTAACCTAACAACACCTTATAGTGATCATATCAATATTAAAAATCTTTTATGTTTTAAATAAATAGACTGACTTGGCCATCCCATGAAAACGCAATGTATCTCACAAGTAATACATATTATATTAAATTAGATTGTTTAGTGCGATTGCCAAGTCAATCTATTTATTTAAAACATAAAAGAAACTGGTACAATTTGAAATATACCGTGTTTATACAATGCCGGCTTCATTACTGAAAATTCAGGCTTCTAGTTTTATCCACAACGAAGTTATAGGGGGGTCGAAAATGGCCTGAAGTGCTTCGAGAAAAGGATGGTACAGCCGTGCCGCTTTTTTGCTCGACTTCGCGAGGACACTACCGTGCCCCCAGATGCAGATGTTGAAAAATCAAATAGTAGAAGGTTGCCAAGATTTTCAAAAAAAAGGACAGTGTGTTTAAAAAACATGTGCCAAAACTTTTGTTTTAGGTAGCGTATTAAACCAAAATCGAAATGAGCCAAACACGTTTTTTTCTATAGGAATATTATCAACTTTATCGAAAGAGGATCGCAAATGAATCAACTGTATATTTAATTGGGAATCGATTTCATAAACTATTTATTACAAAATTCTTTTTCCATATTCGATATTCAAGCAAAATATGGTGTGCAAATAAAAATAAATTCATAAAAGTGAACAATTATTGGTTTTAACTGCTCTGAAACAATACAAAAATCAATTCTGTATACGCACCTGAGAAGGTTTGTAGATGACATGAAAACAAATAAGCTAGTCCAGAAATAAAATATATATTTTTAATGGATTAAATTTAAGACATTTTACTTTTCTTGATGGTTGTAGTTAGATCCAAACCAAGAACTTCTAAACCCTAAAACAAACTTAAGTTATATCTTCCCATTTTCCTGCCTTAAAAAGGAAAATCATACTAAAATTTTATTTCAAAGCAACAAATAGAGGGGATTTCATTAATGGCAAATGCAGAACTGATATTGTATTTGAAGTTGTAATTTAACGACCGAGAATGTAATATTTCACGGAGTAATTCAAAGTGCAAATCAGTTTTAGAAATATACCAGCTGGGTTACCCGGTTTCACCCGGTGTACAAATATTTTGGCCGCACGCCGTATTGGGTCCGTCATCTTGATTCTCAAATTTTGAATATAGATTCGCAATAAGGACGTCTAAAAACCTGCAAAATACCAATTTTCCTGCCAATCCCCTGATATTTGCAATTTTGGGGCGCCATCTTGGATCTGCTATTTTCAAATTCGCAAAAAAAGTAATCCATATGTTGGGCCAGAATATGTAGTACCTTAACTTAAAAAATAAATGTGATCGGATCCAGCGTTTAGGCGTGATGGGTTACCGGTTTCACCCGTTGTACAAAATTTTTGATCGCCATATTGAATCCGAAATTTTGATTTCTAAATTTGGAACATATATTCCCAATAAGGACATCTAAAAACCCCCAAAACACCTATTTTCATGCCAATCCCTTGATATTTTCAATTTTTGGCCGCAATCTTCGGCACGCCATTTTAAAATTTGCGAAAAAGTATTGCGTATATTGGGCCGAAATATGCTGTAACCTCACCCAAAAAATTAATATGATCGAAACCAGCATCTAAACATGATGTGTTGCTCGTTTTTAACCGGTGTCCAAAAATTTTAGGCGCCATATTTGATCCGATATCTTGAATTTCCAAGTTTCGAACATATATTCGCAATAAAGATATATAAAAACCCCTAGGTACCAATTTTCACGCCAATCCGTCGATATTTTTAAATTTTGGCCGCCATCTTGAAATTCGCGTATAAAGAGTAGCATATATTTTGGACCGGGTTATGTAGTATCTTCACCCAAAAACCAAATGTGATGGAATTCAGCGTTTACGCTTCGCAGATCAACCTTTTAGGCGTGATGGAATACCTGGTGTTCAAACATTTTATTCACCATATTGAATCCGCCATCTTGAGTTTCCAAATGTCGAACGCAGATTCGCTTTAAGGACTTCCAAAAGCACCCAAATACCAAGTTTCATGGAATCAATTGCTGTTTTCAATTTCTGGCCGCCATCTTGGGTCCGCTATTTTGCAACTCGTGAATAAAAAATAGCCTATATGTTGGGCCGGAATATTTAGTACCTTCACCCAAAAAATAAAACTAAACGGACCCGGCGTTTAGGCGTAATTGAGCTACAAAAAAACCAACAAAAAAACAAACAAACAAACAAACCAACTTTCGATTTTATATATATATGGTACATAATAACCCCTTTTGGAAGTAACCGCGGTTTTTCTTTCACGTTTAATTCAGGAGTTAACCCTCAGGAAGCGCACTATCACATTTTGCTGATTTAAGTGTTCGGGGATATTTCGTAAGTAAATTTTTTGACGTGAAAGCTCTTTAAAATTGCTTCCATAGGGAGGCAATCCAAAAAACAAATGAGAACAAAATCGGCGGATACAGTTTAGTGTTGCAGCTTCATATCTATCATTGCTATCCAAAATTTAATTACACCACTGGATAGCTATAGAATCAACAAATGTATTACGCTATGGAAGGAATGTCATACATCGCGTGGGGTGGGGCGGGAAAACGCCGTCATTTTGAGGTCATTTTGCTGCGTATCGAGATTTCTATTTAGTATAACTTTTGACTCGGAGAAGTTACGACGTTCGTTCGAGTTTCAATCGTTAGCTCTTGGCAGAATCTATTGATTGTAGATAAATCATTACTGCATTATTGTGACTGTGACTATAATTAATCTTGCATAAAAATATGAAAACAGTTGCCATCATCAACAAAACATGGAAACCCGGAGGACTTCTTAGTGTTCAAACATGATTTTGACGTACAATACATAAGTAATAATAATATTTTTTGTAGAAAATATCACCTATTACGAGACGTATTCACGTACAACACACGGCCGCGTCCATGACACAGCCGCATCCCATATTTTTTGTGTCTTATATCTTGCAGTTGAATTAATTGATTTTGAACAATATGGTATCGATAAACAAGAAGATGTAGAAAGAGAAAGTGTTTATGAAGGAAAATGAAAAAAACTGGTCAAGCGAAAATCGTATTCGTGCATTGAAGATATCTTTTCATGGAAAACTCTAAAAGAAAATATACAATTCAGTGAAAATTTTTAGGACTACTTCAATATTTGGGAAGTTTTAATTTTCTTTCTCTAGATTCGGCAGAAGAAGACAACCAATTCAGGGCTAAGTTTACATTCTAAAGTTTCCTTGTTCATTGATTTTCTCCCGTCTGTCCAGCTTAAAAAGGGCATAATTCGAAAAACTGAACGTTCCTCAAGAATTGGAGTTGTCCTAAAGATA
Organism: Tolmerus cingulatus; assembly: GCA_959613345.1. NCBI lineage: Eukaryota > Metazoa > Arthropoda > Insecta > Diptera > Asilidae > Tolmerus > Tolmerus cingulatus. The sequence goes on along the minus strand of OY390709.1, from coordinate 16,627,451 downwards.
TTCACAATACCAAAGTAAAAAGTTCAAATCATGAACAGAAATTATTTTACCTTAGTGATCAAAAAATAATTTATTAAAATTTGAAATCGTTGTTATAAAGGAAAAGTTTAGATCTGGTCCTGCACTTACGTTTCTTTTTTGTTTTTTTGTTTATTACACTATTTTTAGTATTTGTTGTTTAAATACTAGATATAATTAATATTGTACATAACTTGCAGCTTATAACGCATAGCTATTTTCGTTGCAGACCTGGTAACATAATGTTCTTAAAAAGAGCGATTTTAATACGACCTCAGAAATAAATGTATTTAAAGACAAATATTAAAATTAAAAGCACATTTATTAATTTATTCGCAAAGCCTGCAATTGAATCCGAAGGCGAATTCTGAAGTTAAGACGCGTACACAAGATTATAGAGCGAAGAAGCGCGCCAGTATATGTGAGAAAGATACCCCACGCCAAGATTTATAGTGCAACTAGCTGGGTTACCCGGTTTCACCCGGTGTACGAATATTTTAGCCGCGCACCGTATTGGGTCCGCAATAAGGACAATTAAAAACCCCCAAAATACCAATTTTCCTGCCAATCCCTTGATATTTTCAATTTTAGGGCGCCATCTTGGATCTGCCAATTTTCAAACTCGCAAAAATAGTAACCTATATGTTCTACCGGAATATGTGTACCTAGCTTAAAAAATGAATATGATCGGATCCAGCGTTTAGGCGTGATGGGTTTCCCGGTTTTACCCCGTGCACAAAAATTTTGGGCGCCATATTGGATCCGCCATCTTGAATTTGCAAGTTTCGAAAATAGATTCGTAATAAGGACAACTAAAAACCCCCAAATACTAATCTCCATGTCAATCCGTTGATATTTTCAATTTTGGACCGCCATCTGGGGTCCGCCATTTTGAAAATCTTGAATAAAAATAAGCCCATATGTAGCGCCGGAACATGTAGTACCTTTATCTAAAAAATGAAAATGATTGGATCCACCGTTTAGGCGTGATGGATTACCTGGTGTTCAAACATTTTAGACGCTATATTGAATCCGCCATTTTGAATTTCCTAATTTCGAACGTAGATTCGCAATAAAGTCATCCAAAAGCACCCAAATACCAAGTTTAATGGAAATCGCTTGATATTTTCAATTTCTAGCCGCCATCTTGGGTCCGCCATTTTGAATCTCGCAAATAAAAAATAGCCTATATGTTGGACCGGAATATATAGTACCTTTACCCAAAAAATTAAAATGATCGGACTCGGCGTTTAGGCGTGATTGAGCAACAAACAAACAAACAAACAAACCAACTTTCGATTTTATATATACAGATGTGGCCAAATTATTATCACCTCTTAAAAAAAAGTCATTAATGTAGTTTATGAAAGTGCCGTTGTATCCATTTTCTAAATTGACCTGCCATTTACAAAGGTTACCTCAATTACGAAGAAGTACTGCAATAAAACTGTCATATTCTTGTAAATACCCCTTTCCTGGAGTAATTATTAGCTGAATAGCCTTTTCTGGAAATTAACAGATTAGAGTTTTTATTGTTTTACTAATTAGTTTTAGTTACATTTTGCTTTAATTTTATGGTTACCGTGTAGTATTTAAGGATGAGTACCTAGCCGGTGATATTTAATTTCATTTGCAACTTCGAATAGTGAACGTGGTGAAAATTTGTTTGAATATTATAAAATTTAATATGGGTAAAGCAAAGGATATCAGTGCAGTGACCAAAGCGAAAATTTCGACGTTTTTGGAAGTAGGACAATATTCTCATGGAGTAATAGCTCAGAAAGTGGGAGTCAGCCGGTCATTTGTTACCAAATTAGCCAAAAAAATAACTGCTAAGTTATCAACGAGTCCTAAAAGAAAAGGAAAATGTGGTCGTAGCCGAAAAACAACAGGCAGCCAGGACCGCTATTTGCTGCGGAAAGCTAAAGACGACCGCACCCTATCCAGTAAGTCACTAAGAGCTACTATGCGTGACGTTGGTGCAGAAATATCGGAGCGGACAGTGAGACGTCGACTTTTTCAATCTGGGCTATGTGCAAGACGACCACGCAAGAAGCAAAAACTGAATTATAGGATGGTTCAACAAAGAAAAACATGGGCAAATGAACATTTGACATGGACGAGAGATGATTGGGAAAAGGTAAAGTTGAAATAAACACTATTTTTCATCTTATTTTGAAAACACATTTTCTAATAAATTTTTCATTTGAGTTTAATCATCTCTATTTTTTTAACAGGTCATATTCAGTGACGAGACCATGGTGAGTTTGACACTACCAATGTCTAGGACTGTTCGCAGATCTAAAGGAGAAGAGTATTTAGCTTCATGTGTCCAACAGCAGGTTAAACAACCAGTAAGGGTCATGATTTGGTCAGCAATATCTTCCAAAGGACTCTTCCCACTCTACGTCGTTGACGGAATAATGAACGCGGAGCAGTACCTAACAGTTCTTCAGACACAGATGATCCCAACTATGCATGAAAAATTTAACGGAGATGGAGTTTTCATGCACGATAAAGCCCCTTGCCATACAGCAAGGAGAGTTACGGAGTTTTTAAGGACTAACAACATCCAAATCCTTGACTGGCCAGCGAATAGCCCAGATATGAACCCTATCGAAAATATCTGGGCTATTTTTAAGCAGAAAGTGGCACAAAAGTGCTCACGGACCAAATCAGAATTGATTGAAGCCATGAAGGAAATTTGGGAAAATGATACCGATTTGGTCACCACAGCTAAAAACGCTATCACTGGAATGCCACGTAGGATACAATCCTTGAAAAATGCAAAGGGAATGTTCACGAAGTATTAATAAATGTATTTACAACAAAACTTTTTTTGTTTTAAACGATAAATCTACCTTTTCATACAATTTTATTAAAAATTTCTATAGGTGATAATAATTTGGCCATATCTGTATATGTACATGATGAAGCGTTCATAAAGCTGCTTTTAATTCTCACGATTTACGCTAACTGCAAGCAAAGAATATGGAACCCAGTTACGTAGGTTCCATAGTCTTGCAAATTACACGCCCTTAACTGATAGTTATGCCTGCCGTGTCAAAACATACTCTGGCAAATATTTGATCAGGAAAAACGTTTACCACTGTTAGCTGCAGAGTTCGAAGTAATTTGAATTTTTTTTTTTTCAGGGTCATTCGGAGTCGAGTTCCCACATACATATACTATAATGCCTAGTCTCCATAGAAAACCAAAACCATGAAATCATTTGCTGAATTGCTGACAAATAAAGTCTGTACATATAATAGCAATGTAGTTGTGAAATGTCAGTCAGTGTATGAAAAATATTAAATTAATGTATCAAAGTGAAATTGGTACTGAGTCTTGAATCTTGAATTGAATTGAAAAAATTTACAACTGATGGTAAAAACTTATTTATTGCCATAAAGTGAATGAAATAACAAAGAGTCACTTCACAGGATAGCAATGAAAATATATTAAGAATTTTAGCTATATTAGCTGAATTAACTACTTTAGTAGTTGATACTGTTACAATTTTCCTTCCTTGTAATTCACACTCGGGGCTTGCCTCGAGTTGATATGAGGACCGGCATTTGATCGGCAAGATTGTGGCATCTGTGGGAAGAGCATCAGCGATCAGCCACACTGAAGAGATCTGGCTGATGTCCCGGATCGAAACGCCGACCACTTTTGCTGGGTTCGTCTGCTTCGGCGGACGAGCTTTTATTCTCAACAAAAAAGTGCAAGTCCGTCCTCATATCGGAATTGCAGGGAAGGGCAAAGTGTTACAGTTTTGACCCCCGTGAGGCTGGCGGACAAAATTGCACTTTGCCCTTCCCTGCAATCAGCGATCAGCCACACTGAAGAGATCTGGCTGATGCCCCTGCCACAGACGTCGCAATCTTGCCGATCGAACACCGCCGGTCTTCATATCCACTCGAGGCAAGCCTCGAGTGTGAATTACAAGGAAGGAAAATTGTAACAATACTTTCGAAGTGCAAGAAAGAGCACTTATGAGAAGATTGTGGGTGAGGCTCATAAATGAGCAGAGAAGTCGGCAAGGAACACCAGAGGATTTGATAACAGAAATGCATTTGCAACCTTTGGAGTACTAGCCCTGTACTAACTGCGTTGAATTGGATGTGTCAATTCAAAATGGTTTAACTCACACAGAGAAAAAAGCTAGCGGGGGATGACCATAAGGAGCGAGATAGGTGATGAAATTACAATGCGAATGAAACAGCTGCTGATATTTTTGTCTGGGTTTCTATGGAGATTAGGCATAACTTTACCTAGAAGCCACTTTTTCGTTAACCTCTTTGCTTATTTCAAATTCATTTACCCCAAGAAAGTTTATGACACATTTTCTGAAAATATGTATTTGTCTATACATACAGTGACTCTCATTGAAAGTCGGACATCTATTTTTTATATGAAAATACAAATATTACTTAACATTTTTATTGACTTTACTAACAGTATTTTATAAAGATTATTTTCATGGGAAAAAAACATGAACAAAATATATATTAACAGGAATACGGAAACATAAACCATTTCGACCAGAAATATCGACTCACAGTAAAAGACGGGAAACCCTAAAAATGTTAACGGAAATGACAAACCTTTACGCAAATTTAGATTTTTGGATGCAAAACTACTACATTAGTTCTGTTTAGATTTTGGAAAAGATCACATGTAGAAAAGTACATAATGGCGCGAAATATTAAGCAGACTTCTATGGATGAACGAAATATTATAATAGCAAATTTTGAAAAAGGTAAAACCGAAAGGGAGATAGCTGAAATTATGAATAAGAATAAATCAACAGTACACCATGTAATAACAGAATATAAAAAAGAAAAAGGAATAGCAAATAAACAAAAAAGCAGTGCGAACAAAATATTATCCGATAGAGACGAAGAATTTATTTTGAGAGAAATCAAGAAGGATTCGTTCCTCTCTGCACTACAGATTGCCAAAATAGTGAAAAAGAACTTAGGAAAAGATGTCCATCCTGAAAATATCAGAAGAGTTCTCCGACTCGCTAATTTAAATGGTAGAATTGCTAGAAAGAAGCCGTTCATCACTGAAAAAACCAAAAAGCTAGGCTTAGTTTCGTTCGCGACTACCTCCATAAGGATTTTACATTTCTGAGTAAATGCTCATCTAAAACACTTCAAATATTTGTTTACGCTTTATATACCAGGTTTTGTTCACCGACGAGAGTAAATTTAATCTCTTTGGCTCCAATGGAAGGCGATATGTATGCTGGAAACCCAGAGACGAAGAAAAATATTAAAAAAAGTGTTCAAAAGTTAGGAATTTCGGACCACTATTTTTACCAGGATAGTGATCTGAAGCATACTTCGGTTTTAGCAAGGACTTGGTTATTGTGCAACTACTATTACGTTTTAAAAACACAAGCTCAGTCCGCAGATATTAATGTAATCGAACATTTATGGGAAGAATTGGTTCGTCGAATGCAATATAAAAAATGTTCAAACAAAACAGAACTCCAAATGGCACTACAAGAGAAGTGGAATAAAATAGAGTCTTCTGTATGAAAAAACTTGTGGAATCAATTCCAAAAAGTTATTGAAAAAGTTAAAGGTTACTCAACGAAGTACTAACCTACTCAATTTCACTTCGTAAAACGACCTGCCCGATTTTAACTGTGACGTGATTGTTCAACTACAGAATTATGTTTTTGTTTTCTTCAGTAATAAATTTTGAAAAGTTCTAGTTTTTGTATAAATACTTTCTATATAATCAGTGACATAAAGTATCATCACATATTTACAGTTGCATCCTTATTAAAATAGCATAAATTAATTTCGAAAATATTAGAAGTAGCCTCCCGTCTTTCACTGTAAGTCACTGTATCTGCAAATTATATTATATAAAGATATATCGGCATAATCTCAATGTTTTCTATGGAGAAAATAGCCGAAAGTCCTGCATAGAATAAAAAAGAACTATAATTAATAAAAATCATTCCTCTTTTCTAAACCTTATATTTTGAGAGCTACCTCTTAAGGGTGCTCTATTTTGTACTTAACTAAATCAAAGGAATAAGAAAAATAAATGATAGGCATATTTGAAATAATATTTTTAATAATAACGTTATTTTATATCCTGAATTTTTTTATTATTAGTAACAATTCATTTGTACCGTCGTTTTTAAGAAAAGAGCTAAATTTATAGAAGGCATTTTGAATCAGTTTAGTTAGCAAAACATAAAAGAAAATATAACCACATGTATGACTTTTTACAATTGCTTACCTCCTGGGCATTTGTAAATACAATTTTCATCTACAGCAGCATCAAAAACTTCATGAACAATGCGAAACTTCTTCACCACCGTAATCATATTTTTAAAGACGTCGCCGAAAATCGCTTCAGCGGCTATAATAGCATCTCGAAGATTTGCAATAATATTTGAGCCATAACCAGAATAAACGTAAGTTAAGAAAGTTAGAGCGTAAATAGCCACTTTCATGTACGGAACTTGCATTTTTTAGCCAAAATCTACTTCCAAATAATTGTAAAATTTATCACAAATCCACACGACGTGAGACACTGACAGCTACTAAAGCTTCACTTACACATATCTTACAAATCAGCTGGGTGCTCTATATTTAGCCAAGTTATGTTGAAAGCGGCAGCTCCTCAAACATCGAATGGATCGGAAGAAAAGAAAGATGCATGCAGCTGACTACGAGCTTTCAGCATTAGTCAGTAATAATTCAGCAATTGCTATGAGTGCAACATATGTACATCTTTGAAACAAAAACTTCGGGTAGTTGGAAGTTATTCGCCATTGGCAAAACTGAAATTGCATTGGGGGGCAAAAAGGAGATATTAAAATTCAAAACAGTTCGAAAACTTTTATACTCGCGTTTTACACGCAATATGTATAAAAGTATAGCAGATAGTACAGTAGGGTTCGAACTCTCATACGCTAACATCCAATTTAATAATAAAAGTTAAAAAACAAAACTTTCTAAAAACAAGAAAAAAAGCTCTTATTTCCAAAGGAACTACAAAGGTAAAAATAATTTGAAGTATGGGTCATTTAATAGCTATTTATTTAACGATTATTTAACTATTTGTTTAAATAGAGAAGAAGGTATGTCAAGATAAATATGTCGAAGAGGGTGGGAAGATACAATGGCGAAGAAGAGGACTAACGGATGATGGAAAAGACCTGGGTTAAGAACAGTATCTCCAACAATACATGTAAAAGATGTTCCAACCGAGCGTATTCATTCATGGCATACTCTTTTCCTTCAAATTGTCATTCTTGAGTTGAACAAAGCACGCAACTCAAAGCACTCCTAGGAAAAGTCAATCTCTTCACGTTTCACGGTAGGAAAATCCAAAAAGCCAACAAACAGATTTCTCTGAAAGCCTTTCAACATCTCACTTGGTTGCCTTTTATTCATGCCTTTTTCCACGCCTTTTTTTAAGTCCCACCAAGTTCATTCTCACCCTTTCCGACCGACCGGGCGACGGAAAGATAACAAAAATACAAAAATTACAAAAATAACAAAACTAAGGTTAACAAACATATTACGGTTTCAATCTCTGAGACTTCCGCACCTTCCGCAGACATTCGCTCCCCAGCTATGATTGACTCATCTCCGGTTAATGTCGAATCATATGATCTTGACTGGCCACCGCCCCTGAAATAGCAACTTGTTATACTGTATCTTCCTTTCTCGTAAATCGACGGACTCCTTTGGTGCAAACAACGTATTAAGAAAATCAATGTCCGGGTTGCTTATTTTTCGACAGGATACATATTTCAATCTACCGAACGCTCCAGTTGGACGGGCGGTTCTCTGGGTGGTCCAGCATTCTATTTCATTCGCCCAGGGGCCTATTTCACCAACCATTTTTCACTTTGCGCTTTGCAATTTTGGAACTTTTCTTTGCAATTTCTGTTTCAGGAACAGGTGCTTTCGCAAAGTGCAAAGTGAGAAAATGAAAAGTATAAAATGGGATATTTTGCAATTTCTGTTTCACCAAACTAAAATTGACAAAGTGGAAAAAATTCATTTGAAAAGTGCAAAGTCTTTGCACTTTGCAAAATTTTTCCATGTTTTGTTTCACCAAAATACTTTACAATTTATCTTCAATTATTTGAAAAGTTTTATCAAATAATGCAGACAAAAAATTCTCTTTGCAGTCAGATTTTTATTGTGATTTAAACGTGTGCACAAGAAATTAAAGAATTTTCAAACGTAATGTTGCGGTTTGAAAGTTTATTTGAAGGTGACCTCGAAGAAGAGATACATGAACCAAAAAATATAAAACATAGAATAAATTATGAGATACTTACTAACGCCAGCACAATTGAAAACTTTCGGTTGTCAAAAACACAAATTGAATATGTGCTGGCGCGAATTGGAGAAAATTTACAGTTTACAAGCAAGCGAAACAATGGCCTGTGGCGCCCTATTCGCCACCTCGTGCGCCTGCGGCACCCTATTCGCCACCTCGTGCGCCTGCGGCACCCTATTCGCCACCACGAGCGCCTGCGGCGCCCTATTCGCCACCACCAGCAGCGCGGCGCTCTCGGCGCAAGCAGCGCCTCGTGGAGCGGAATGCTCACGGGTGCAGACCACTTCCCGACAGGAATCCGACGGAGCCGGTCGCTTAACGTTTCGCACCTCCAGCCCTTTTATGGCTGTCCACGCTGCCCGGACAATTTTGTGTAATACCTCAGTGAATAAAGTGTTTGTGACTCTTGAACCTCGGTGTTTTGATTATAGCGCTCCCCACCCGGTGTGTTAGCGCAAGCCCCAAAAATCTCCAAAGGCCTAAGCCCATTAGAACAATCATTGACTGCGCTGCATTGGTTTGGTAATGGAGGCCAATATCACGGAATTGGCAATATGCATGGAGTTTCCAAGGCAACTGTTTGCAGAACTGTACATCGTGTTGCTGAGTCTCTGGTCGACAATATGCTTCACGATACTGTTCGTTGGCCAGAAAATTGCAGCGAAATTTCAAGAGAGTTCTTTCTGCAGGGTGGATTTCCCCAAATGGCTGGCTGTATTGACGGTACAATGATAAATGTTGACGCACCTTTAGAAAACGAAGATCATTTCGTAAACCGCCATGGAAAGCACGCATTAAATGTAATGATTGTTTGTGGACCAAACCGATCTATCTATGCGGTGAATTCAAATTGGCCAGGCAGAGTGCATGACTCAAGAGTACTTCGAAATACGGAATTATTCAGCCATTTTAAGAATGGTTACCGACTTTTTTCGAATGCGGTTATTTTAGCGGACAGCGCATAACCCCTGAAAGAATGGTTAATCCCACCCTTAAAGAGAAATCCCGACCATGTTGTTGAACAGCGTTTTAATAGGGCACATAAAAAAACTCGTAGAATAATTGAAAATAGTTTTGGTAAGTTATTGTTGTGGAAACGAGAGAAACAATGTAAAAGCAAGGCTTGGAATTTAGAGGAATTGGTACAGAGCTACATATAGGCTACTTTTTATACGCGAATTTCAAAATGACGGACCCTAGATGGGGCGAAAAATTGAAAATATCAAGGGATTGCCATGAAAATTGGTGTTTGGGTGTTTTTGGATATCCTTATTACGATTCCATGTTCGAAATTTGCAGTTCAAGGTGGCGGATTCATGTTGAAATAATATGTAGCAGCACTGTTCTTCTGTCAGGTAACTTGAATCCTGATAACCTTTTGTATTTCCTTCTTCTCACTTTGGCTCTCAATAACACAAGACGTTATCCTGGATTATAAGTAGAAATCGTGTTTTATTCACATAATCCAAACAGGTTATGGGCCCAGATATCAATTAAATGTGAGAAGAGTTTATTAGTAAATATCATCGATTGTTAGTTGCGCATGTAAATACCGTGAAAATTAAAAAAGGCCGACTTCAATTTATCGTAGCGGGAATCATGGGTCGATCAAGAAAAATCATGTTTGTCGTAAATGACGCAAAATCGAAGTTATTGACGAATATAAAGTGTGTTTGTCGCGGTTCAACGTAAAAATGTCTGCAAAAAAACGAAGGTCAGAGTATTACAATGTTGATCGGCAATGGAAACCACGATCTGAGTGAGTGTATTCCAGATCCATTAAAAATCAGGATCAGAAAAAGTTTCGCAAAGCTAAGTGTAGAATCGTAATGTCAATTCATAATCGACATTCGTACATATTGAAAATGCTGAAAATCCTTCCGAAATTTGGTAGATACTAAAATCTATGTACGATGACAATGGATTATCGAGAAAGATTGGTTTTTTGCGGCTATTGATTGGTGTGAGGTTGGAAAACTGTGATTCAATGTCCGAGTACATTAAACAAATAGTTGGAACTTCGAATAAATTGAGCACAGCTGGTTTCGCTTTGAATAAGTAGCTGCTTAGTGCGTTAAGGCTGTCTGGGTTGACAGATGGTTTTAAACGATTTATAATGGGATTCGAAAGCAGTGGGATCAGAGCAACTGTCGAAAAGGTTAAATCAAAATTTATCGAAGGCAATTACGCTAAAATGAAATTAAGTGGCACACCATTTTTCAGTGGAAAAAAGGGCAAGAAAAGACCTGCAAAAAGCAGTGGTCTAAGTGGGAGGACTGGTCCAAGATGTTACACGTGTGAAAATCGAAGACACTTAATGAACGATTGTAAAGAGTCGAAGTCGAAGCCTAAAAAGTCGGCTGCATTTAATGTTCGTTTTGCAAAAGGTGTTGCCAATAATTGAAACGGATGGGAGTGGTATATTGACGGTGGTGCGTCATGTCATATGACTTCTAATGAACAATTATTGACAAATATTTAGAAGTCAGTGAATAACGACACAATGGTTGTGAAAGGTTGTGGCACTGCCTCTATTCATATTAATGGTGAAGACATTAAAATTAAAGATGTCTTATTAGTGCCGGAATTGAAAAGTAATTTGTTATCCGTAGCTCAAATAGTTAAGAGTTAAAGCTTTGTAAGTTTAGACTCAGATGGATGCAACATTTACAATAGTAACGATGATTTGGTTGACACAGCAAAGACATCGAACGGTACTTATATAATCAAAAATGAGAGTGTAGTGTACATGCAGGCAAGATCGACGAACAATTTAATTATGTGCCATCGCCGTCTCGGCGGATTTGTGTCGTATGAAAAATTGAATACTTACTGGAATTTCGTGCGGTGGGAACAGAAATCACCTTCGAAACTGTGAAGTTTGTATTCAGGGCAAATAAACACGTGAGCCATTTAAGCATACTGGTAAATGAGTACAGCATTTGTTGGACTTGGTACATTCGGATTTATGTAGACCGATCGAAAGTCCTTCAATTGGTAGAGCCTTAACCTTCATTGACGATCATTCAAGAAACGTTTTTGTATACTTTCTAAAATGAAAGTCAGAAGTGCTTGACACACTCAAGGAGTTAAAAGAAATAGTTGAAACAAAGTGAACGTCATATTAAAATAATTCGTACAGATAATGGTACAGTGCCGAATGAATGGCTCATCAGTTGACAAATGTTTACACACCGGAGTAAAATGGCATGGCGGAATGCACGAACCGTACTCTTCCTGAAAGTGTGAAATGTATGTATTTCGATGCCGGATTATACGTTTTATTTAGGCGTGAAGCGATCAACACAGCAGTACACAAGGTGTATCGTTAAGTTCCCTCATCGTTAATCAATATTACTCCTGAAGGAATTTGGATTGGAAAGACGGTTGATCTTGGCAACATGCGCATCTTTGGATCGCCAGTGATAGTTCATGTACCCAAATAACACAAACGTAAATGGGATTCAAAATCAATAAAAATGCTTTTCGTAGGATACAGCGAAAATATCAAGGGGAACAGGTGTATCGAGAAATCAACGCATAAGATTGTGTATAGTCGTAATATGGTGTTTATGGAACCTATCCATGTGAATTTGGATACAACTGGAATCAATTACGAAATCGACTCAGTGGGGGGAAGATCTAATAAAAGCGAAGTTGAGACTTTCGAATCTTCCGAGCCCCAGGGTAATGATGTCCATGCTACGGTGAGTGACACATCTCATTCTAGTCCGGTTGATGAAGGCGAATTGTTGCAAAAAACCGAGTCGTACACCCAAACCAAAGGATTTTGAAGGACTGGGATATGTGACGCATGCGGCAACGATAGACCTGACAAACGAGCATCTTGATGAAATTGAAGAGGCTTTGTCTGGTGAACACAAAGTACAATGGAAGGCAGCAGTGGACAACGAACTGCAATCATTGAAATCATATGGAAATTGGTAGACTTGCCACCTGGAAGGAAAACCATTCGAAATAAGTGGGTTTTCAAAATTAAGCGTGACGGTGAAAAAAACGTGGTGCCATTTAAACGGTTGGTTGCGAAAGGATGCTCGCAAAAATACGGGATTGATTATCAGGAAACATATTCGCCTGTGGTGAGATATACCTCGATCAGATTTTAAATGGCATTGTGTTGTGAGTGGAATTGAATTTAATCAGGCGAAAGCCCGGTCTGTTAATTTTACCCAGATTCCGAGAATCAGAGAGGCATTTGTTCCTCCCGTGGCCGTGAGCGGTTAAGAATACATTAGTAGAAAGTACATAAAAAGGATGCATGGCTTATAGATGTGTAAATCGTAGACTAACCAAGATATTTAACATAGTAGTAGTGGCAATTTAGTCAGAAAAGGGAAATAGGAATGACCCGAGGACGCACGCTAGGGTCGAGGAAAAAGGTAGCGGTAGCCCAGCGCATAGACATGATGATGTCATGCGTGGACAGCTTAGCAAAATAGAGGTGCTAGTTCAAGGGTTGACGGGATTTAGGCATTCATTCATTCGCAAGACGGGCACGGCCACGGTTCGACTGAACAATAAAGCTAATAATTGGCAGTAAAATAAAATTAAAAATTGATCAAATGGACACAGTCACAGCTTTTCTACAAGGTGATCTGCATTAGGATATCTATATGATGCAACCTTATGGATGCAACGATGGCTGCAATCGAGTATGTCAGTTAAACAAATCAATATATGGTTAAAAACAAAGCAGTCGTCTATAGAACAAAAAGCTTGAAAAAACACTTAAGTCTTTTGGACTTAGAATGTCAAAAGTTAATCCCTGTATTTATTTTGTTGATGGAGAGAAGCTTGTAGTTATCTATTTGGATGATATTCTAATCTTTGGGAAGGATGTGAGGGTTCGAGATCAGCTGAAAGCGACATTGAGCGAGGTGTTCCACATGAAAGATATGGGAACTGCGGAGAACTGTGTTGGACTCAATATAACGTACGATGAATTTGAATCTATTCTACCTGGACCAATCAAAGTATATCAATAATGTTTTGGTATGATTTGGACTGGCGGATTGAAAGGCAGTAAAGACGCCAAGTGATGTAAACCAGAAGTTGGCCATCGAAATGTGCAGTATTGATGACAACGAGATGGAAATTTGACCATATTAGGATGCCGTTGGCAGTTTGCTATGTCTGTCGGAAGGCACATGACCGGACATCCCTTTTTCTGAAAACGATGCAAGCCATTTCAACTGCAAATTTGGAGATGCACATTAAACAGCTGTTAAACGCATACTTAGGTACTTAAATAAAAAATTCATTTGAAACTTTGTTTTTCTGGCAGCGGTGCATTAATTGGACATGCTGATGCAGATTGGGCGTCAGATGTCTAAAAGCATCGCTCATGTACCATGTTCATACAATGTGGGGTGGCACAATTTCCTAGAAGAGCAAGCGGCAGGATACCATTGCGTTGTCAAGCACGGAAGCAGAGTACATGGCGTTGTCCTCAGCTACACAGGCAGCAATGTGGTTGAATCAGTTTGGAGAGGAAATCGACGAGGCATTGATCATCATTGCGTGCGACAGTCAAACTTCAATTAAATTGGCGGAAACGGATGTTTTTCGAGCGCGCTCGAAGCAAATTGATGTTCGTTATCACTACGTTCGTGATCGTTTGGAGCAGGGAACCATCAAGTTGCATTATCTGTCAACGGAGAAAATGGTAGCTGATAGTTTGACGAAGGCTGTACCAAGCAACAAACATGACTACTGTAGCAATGGAATGACACTGCATAATATTAAATAATGAAACAAGATTGTGCTTTGAATTAATATAGATTTTGCAATGGATATATTAAGTGTTGCATAGGTTAACATAATAATTAATCTGCAATGTTAAATATGGGTAGTTCCAATAATTCATTGAGTGTGGGTATTGAACTAATGTGTGGCAGCACTGTTCTTCTGTCCAGTGTTTCTTTCAGACAAAATACTCCACGGGGGCATTCAAGATGTTCGGGGGGAGGAGGCGGAGTACATAAATAAAACAAAGTAATTCATTATCAATTTACGTTAATTATTAATATGTAGGTCGCTCAGAAAATCTATGCCCCGCCAAAAAGGGTGGGATATTCTGATCAGGGCATCGTACCCGTGGAGGCCAAGACCATAGAACTTTGGCAAACATGTGATATTAGGGGAACGTACGTAAAATGTCTTGAAACCACAATTCCTGATTGAAAATTCAAAATATATTTAATTTCATATACAGGGTATTCAGAGGTGGGAGGAAAATATTGCAGGAGGTGAAAGCTCAGACCGAGGCAAGCAAAAAATCGTATGGGTGGGGAGGGGGGGGGGGCGCACGGCGCACGGTTCGGCAGCTACAGGGTGATTCGTAAATCTGAATGTTGTCTTATATGGAAACCGCTACTGTATTTTTATCTTTTTTTCTACCCATCGCAGCGACCCCAAACCGGTCTTCAAAAATCTCTATTTTGAAGCCCTTTCCAAAAAGGTCAACATCACCCCCTACCACCAACCCCTTAGCCAGAATCACCTCTAGAAGTTGAAAAATTAACTTTTGTTTCCCAAATTTTCACCTTTTGTCCCACTTTTCTCCGAAACTCACGTTATTAATATACCTACTTTGTATTTTTTTCAGTTAACTATTTAATTACCTTTCCAAAAACGTGCAACATGCCCAGGAAGAAAACTGATACAAGAATTTATTTACAAAAATCAGAATATCATGAAAATACGAATTTTTAAGAAATTATACTTAAATTAACTAAAAAATACATTTATTCACTTAAAAACTAATTACAATTAAAACTTATGTACTACAAAAGCTCTTCAAAATATTCTCCGCCAGTTTCGATGCATGCAAGTAGCCGCCGTCTTATTCCGTGTTTGAGGTCTATGATAGCCAGTTGTTCCAATCCTGGTAACTAATTCTTCTCTGGTGTTGACTGATCTTCAGTAGACTTCATCTTTCATCATTCCCTATAAGAAAAAGTCCAGTGGAGTAATGTCCGGTGATCTAGCAGGCCAAGGAATCGGCCCACCTCGTCCCATCCAGCGCTCTGGGTAATGTTCATTCAACCTTGCCCTAACAATGTTCCCAGTATGCGCTGGTGCTCCGTCGTACTGTAAATACATTGTGCTTCTGATGGCCAGGGGGATGTCCTCCAAAAAGTCAGGAGAGGTATTCTTCAAAAAGTCCGAATATAGCTAACTAAATATATAGCATTTGGGACAAGATGAAGAGTCCTATCAACTGGTTGCCTAGGATGCTAGCCCAGACATTGACACTAAATCTTTGCTGGAAGGACCCACACCGTGTCCTATGTGGGTTGACATCTGACCACGTGTGGAGGTTGCGGAAGTTTATGATGCTATTTCGGGTGAATTGCGATTCATCCGTCCACAGAATTCGGTCGAGAAACCTTCTGTTTTCGATGTCAGCCTCGAGCAGCCAAGTGCACAACTACAATCGTCTTTTGGAATGGATGGATGTAGTCCCTCTTCGTTAACAACGAACCAAGCTCTCCCTGAAGACAACCCTATCCGTCGTGCGACCTGCGTGATACTTATTTCAGGACTGTTCCTGACGATGTTGAAGATTTGTTGGTCGGTGTCCGCTGAATCGGCTGATGTTCCTGATTGCGCTTTTGCTCTAGGGGCGGTTACACATCCAGTTTCTTTTAATTAACCTCCAGAAAATCCTTAAAAATACCCTTCTATCGGGTACACGTCGATTCGGAAATCTCCTTTGGTATTCCCGTATGGCTTCACTATCATTTCCGTCTACTAAACCGCACACGTAAATTATATCGGCATGCTGTTCAACACTGAATATTGCCATTTTTTCTTAATCGACAAGAACAGGTGTTTAATAGAAAAAAAACACCTGTTCTTATCGATTGCTTCTTTGACTGTTGTCAATGTCCTTTCAAACACCCATTTTTATACCATAATTCACAGGAGGTATTAGAAAAGGAGCCTCAGGATACTTAGGAGTCAATATTGGATATCATAACCTAAAAACGCCATTTAACGAAATTATATTTTTGATTTTATAACAGTTTTGGTGAAATAATAAAGCTTTATTACCTATGTATAGTACATGTCCGACCTTGCTGTCATAAAAATTGTTGGCTTAACGACTTTTTCCATTATCGTGGAATAAAGTAATAAGGTACCTGCGAGGATCTTTTAATTTCAGGACCTTTGTAACCCCTTTCTTCCGGGGCATGTTGCACCTTTTTGGAAAGGTAATTAGATAGGTAACTTAAAGAAATTAAAAGTAGGTATGTTAATAACGTGAATTTCGGAGAAGAGTGGGCGAAAAGTGAAAAATCGGGAAATAAATTTTAATTTTTCAACTTCCAGAGGTTATTTACGGCAAGGGGTTGGGGGTAGGGGGGTGCTGTTGACCTTTTTGGAAAGGGCTTCAAGATAGTGATTTTGTGAGACCGGTTTGGGGTCGCTGCGATGCCTAGAAAAAAAGATAAAAATCCACAAGCGGTTTCCATATAAGACAACATTCAGATTTACGAATCACCCTGTAACTGCCGAACGGTGCGAGATGACCCTCCCCAACCATACGATTTGTTTTTTGTCTCGGCCTGAGCTTTCACATCCTGCAATATTTCCCTCCCACCTCTGAACACCCTCTATACATGAGGATTTTTTTGTTTTTTAACTTTGCAGATCGGAATGTAGGAAATTTCTAAGCAGAATGGCACATTACCAAAAGGGGTAACACCACTCTAAAGTCATACAAAATAGCATTACTTTGGTAATTTATTTTGAGAAGATGGGAAAAGGAATCGGTTTGATTTTCTCAGGGACTATTGAGGGTACATAGAAGTACGTAAAAAATTTGTTGCATTCAATTTTGGAGGCATGGCGGCTGTAGAGCCATTCTTGCAGACCGTGATTTTTTGACATACCCAAACGGACGGACACGTACTGCGGAAAATATAGCACCTAGAACAAAAAATGAATTTTTTCTTTAAGTTCAATCAAAAACTACATAGTGAAGTAAATGCGATATTTTTTAAAATGATTATTGCAAAAATGCTACGAGTTTGCAAAGAAACCCGGTTTTTCGTCAAAAAAACCGATACTAAATCGTTGGTAAAAAAAAAGTTGTTGATTAATCAAGAAACGGATCGTGAAGTTGCATTCAAATTTCCAAAGCAATCTATTGAGCGGTTTTTGAGCAGCTTTTGAGCAGCGTGTCCGCCGATTTTGTAAAAGTGATTTCGAGAAAAACGCCTTTAACGTTTTATAAGCCCTAAACGCGCACTCTGAGGCGCTTCAGGAAAATTTGAAATTGAACCATTTAACGCTTTTTTTCGACTATGCATAAAATTGCATATCATTTTTATGACACTTAAGTGTAGTTACTTTAAACGAAAAACAAAAATTGCGACAATTTCAAAATCCTAGAGTCGTGTTACCCCTTAAGAAAATTTTTAAAATCGAGCTCTGTGAGAAGTTCCACCTCCGCAGTTGTGAATCTCCTTCAATCTGATTGGCCTTGATTTTTGTCGGATTCGAGAATAGGGCCTAATATGTACGCTAACCGCTACGACAACGTGCGGGAGGCGGCAAGCGGACGAGTGACGACGGCCGAACGTACCTTAAGGTCGGAGTAAGCTCCCCCGGACATGTACCTGAAAGAAACACTGTTTCTGTCAGGCAACTGGCATCCTGACAGCCATTCTGTATTTCCGTCTTCCCATTTTGGCTCTCAATAAAACAAGACGTGCTTTTCGACTCTAAGTAGAAATCGTGTTTTATTCACATTATCCTAACAATTCGAAATGGCGTACAATAATTTTCGAACTTCTATGAATTTAAATGAAAATGAATGCTACGGATATTTTGAGGTAATTTCAAATTTACTATCAAATTTTGGAAATTCAAAAAAGCGGGTCCAATACGGCTATCAAAATTTGTGTACACCGAGTGAAACCGGGTAACCCATCATGATTAAACACTGGATCCGATCATATTCATTTTTTGGATGAAGGTACTACATATTCTGGCGCAACATATAGGCTACTTTTTATTTGCTAATTTCAAAATGGCAGACCCAAGATGGAAGCGAAAAATTGAAGATATAAAGGGATTGCCACGCAAATTGTTCTTTTAAACCAACTGAATGCTAAAGCGCCTCCCCACACAAGTGCATGCCAAAATGGACCGCATCTATGGTGAAAAAACGTAGACAAATTAATCTGTGTACTCCTTTAATGTTTGAGGAAGGGATCCGAATTTCTGCTATTCCAATGTGAAAAGTACGGCCGGGACGACTCTAACGAAATGACTGAAAAGCTAATGTTAAACAGGAGCGCGGTGTAATAGGTGAACTACTGTTTTATTCTGGTTGTCGGCATTTCTGACTGTTGCCGATCTTATTGCTTATTAGGCAATTTAAATGAGAATTTGGAAGTAAAACAAGCTCTCTTTTTGACTTATGGGTAAATGTTTTGTATTATTTTTCTAAAAAGTAGCCGTAATGGGGATAACTGAGTCGAAAATAAATTAGTGTTAACATTCCTTGTGTTTGATGCACGAGCACCTGAGCTGAACACCTGAAACTAAAAACAACTCTTTGAATTTGAAACAAATAATGTCACTTACCAATATCATCAGCATCCCTCGCTGGACATACCGGGAAGTTCCCATGCCATTCCGAGCCTGTAAAAAGAAAAAGAACATGTATTAAATGAATTTAACGACAAATACAAAATCTTACCTGTGGTGTTATCCTCGCACTGTCCATCACTTGATATCTGTCAAGCGCAAACGTAAACAAAAACAATAGTGATCACTCATTAGATCACTTTCGAACTTTCGCACTTGTAAACGGAACGACATCTAGGAGCCAAATTCAAAATCAATTATTGGTGGGTAATTCCAGAATACTCACACTCAGAGGGTGGTATCGTAAGGTGGATTTAATGTGTGTGAAGTAAACTTGAGTGCCGTGTGCAATTTCAAGGGTATAAAAGCCACTGCGCTGCCTGATAGCTTCCTCTTTTTGCGTTTTGACTTGCGACTTTTGCCTTACGCCTTTTGCCTTTAACCTCAAACCTCTAGTTCCTTGCTCAATCTTAAGCTTAATTCAAATAAGTATTGACTATTTGAATTAACTCCACTCAATATAGGGATTAACTACATTGAGATTATTTGTTCTGGGTAGTGACTAGAACAAATTCCTTTTACTCAATCTTAAGCCTGATTCCACTCAATATAGGTATTGACTATATTGAGATCATTTGTTCTAGGTAGTGACAAAATAACTCGTCCCACACAAGCGGTTTAATTCGAATCCCTCCACCTGACTCAGTATTTACTAGATTCAGTGACTACAACCTAAGAAGTGGAAATACTTACCCGCGTACATATTCTCAGTCAGGGGAAACATCCCCAGTACTTAACTCGAACGGGAAAAACACCAAGAAAATGTCGGGTACGGATATGTTTGAGAAGCTTACGAAAATTGTTAGTCACCTGGTACCGGTCTTTCCTGAGGGTTCTAGGAGCGGTACAGCTAATGAGCTACATCATTTCCTGGACTATTGTAAACAAGCACATGACGTGCTTACAACGAAGGAGGAAAAAACGCTTCTACTATCGCTCCTCAAAACTAAGCTGCGTGGTGAAGCATACGACTTAGTCAAACACTTGAACATTTGTTCGTTTTTGGAGTTCGAAAAACTCCTACAAAATGCGTTCGCCCCGGCAAAAACAATTAATGAAATTCTAAATGAAGTGCGTGTCAGCAGATTCCGGGGGAAAAGATTCACACTTACGGAACAAGGCTCAATAAGCATGTTCTGGAGTGTAAAAAAGCAGTAACGACTAAGTACTCGGAAAACAGCCAGGCCCTCAGGAAAGAAATTGAAGAAGAGGCCTGTTTTACGTTCAAAACCGGGGTATATAGCCCGGTAATAAGGCAGGTAATAATTGCCCAGACCGGAAAAACTCTAGACGAATTGATTGCCATAGTATTGGAGATCGGGAAGACAGAGGACCGGCAGACACAGGTCCGAAACTTCGAAACTTACATGCAATCATGTCAATCATCTCGTCTAGAGAAAGGAATAGAACAGCTGAAACAACTTACGGAAAGCATGGCGAGAACAATTAACGCGTTTACCAACAACGCAACTACAGCCGCATCAAGCTCAAGTCGTATTTACAGTGAAGAAAAAACACACCCAACATACATAAATGAAGTCCATAGTCTCTACCGTTCCAATCGCGCGAAGAGGTTACGAACACCTTTCTGTGCAAAATGCAAGAGCTATGGACACAGTACTCAGAGCTGCCTCCCTAAATACCAATACAGTTCTTCTCGCACCAGAAATTCGCATGTGAAATGTGATTGGTGCGAACGATCTTTCCACACCGAGGAGGAATGCCGATCCAAGAAATCGTGGGAAGAAAAGCAAAAAAACGGAAAGAAACCGGAAAACTAAAAAGGGCAGGTCCCCAGCACCCGGAGACTCTGCTGTCGCAAACAGGGTGCAGAGCAAATAGCGTAGATATTATTAGTTGTACTGTTTCCGAATTCAGTGCGTCACCTTCCACCTTAATCCCGATGGATACTTCAGATTATTATAATAGCGCAATAATTGAGCTCCCTCTGGACATTGCTAAGAACGGAACCGTGAGACTCCTAGTAGACACGGGAGCTGAAATAAGCATAATAAATAGGGGAGTTTTAGCGGACCACGTCCAAATTAACGCCAGCGATGTTATTCGCCTGCAAGGTCTTTACGGGGGACACGACTACACCTTAGGTTCATGTTTCGGCGTTTTCCAGGTAGGCAGCGGAATCAGGTGCAGTTTTTACATAAGCAGTTTTACTTTAAGCACTCCTTTAGATGGGATTCTGGGTCGCGATTTCCTTTGGCGTAACGCTAATACTTTCGCTACAGAACGACTTCTTCACTTCCTCAAAACGAATACTAATGACACAGAACTAAAAATTCCGTTTGTAGGTAAATATGAATCGGACAAACTAAGTGAAATTGGCGTTCAGGAAGTAACCAATGACACTGGCACAGATCAAACAGAACCGCAAGGGAATAATTGCAGTACCAACGAAGACAATTAGAAGTCTCCCATTGAAAATCTTATAAAAATTCCACCCAGAATGGAAATGGTTGTAGAAGTATGTGTAAGCAATAGTTCAGAAGATATGTTATGCCCAGCACAGGAAGTAATTCCAAGGGTTTTTATAGCAAACTGTATAGTAAAGCCCCGAAATGGAAAAATTCAAATAAGTGTAATAAATACTCATACAAACGAAGTACAATTTCCTGTTTTTCAACCTAAACTAGAGCACCTAAAAAATTTTCACGCATATAAATTAGGTAAAATCCGACTTAACACGGAAACAGATGAACAGATCGGTTGCAAAGATTAGAAATGCAAATATCTCTGGATCATACGTACAATAATGAAGAGAGAGAAGCTATAAGGGCGCTCTGTGCGGAATATAATGATATATTGCATCTAGAAGGGGATCAGTTACCATATTCTAACATCACCAAGCATGGGATTCAGTTGAAGCAAAACCAGCCCCCGGTTAATCAGAGACCATACCGATTACCGGAAAGCCAAAAAATGGAAATTAACAAACAGGTGAGCAAAATGTTAGAGGATAACGTAATAGCCCCAAGTACCAGTCCGTGGAATTCGCCATTACTACTCGTCCCTAAAAAAAGTGGACCTAATGGAGAAAATCGATGGAGGGTTGTAGTAGATTTCCGCAAATTAAACGAAAGCACTATATCAGATGCTTTCCCTCTGCTGAGAATCGAAGACATTCTTGACCAGCTGGGGAACTCGCGTTATTTCTCCACACTAGATTTGGCCAGTGGATATCACCAAATCTTAATGAATGATTCTGACAGGGAGAAAACGGCGTTCAGTACAGCCTACGGACACTACGAATTCCTAAGGACGCCGTTTGGTCTAAAGACTGCCCCAGCGACGTTCCAAAGAGCAATGAACCAAGCCCTGAGTGGATTGCAAGGTCTAAAATGTTTCGTATACTTAGACGACATTATTGTTTACGGTAGAAACCTAGAGGATCATATGAAGAAGCTCAGAGAAATAATCACTCGCTACAGGATTCCCAAAAAGGTCATAACAGATCAAGGAACTAACTTTATGAGTGATCTGTTTGCCAGATTATGTAAGTTTTTAAAAGTACGGAAATTAAATTCTACAGCATACCATCCACAGTCTAATGGCGCTTTAGAAAGGGCACACCGGCCATTAGTGGAATACCTACGGAACTTTGTGGAGGAAAATTCGCAAACGTGGGATGAATGGTTGCGGGAAGCTGTTCATGTGCATAACAATACAAAACATGCCTCAACACAGCTTACCCCCATGGATTGTTTATTTGGTTTCACAACCAATTTACCGACCAGTCTTAGTCAAAAGGTGAAACCCCTGTACAACCATCAAAACTATTTTTATATTCTGAAAAATAAAATACAACGAGCCCATGCCCTGGCTCGGAAAAATATTATAAAAAGTAAAGAAGAAACCAAAAAATACTACGACAGAAATATCCGCGAAAAAACATTCCAAATCGGTGATATGGTCCTTTTAAAAAATGAGGCGAAAAAGGACAAGTTATCGCCTATCTGGTTAGGAAATAGTAGAAATACCTTGGAAGTTATGGCGTTGACTGTGGAGGACGACTTAGCCGACAAAATAGGTGTGCAAGACAAAGCTTTACGAGCCGAGATTCGTAAATTGATTACGGAATATAAGCCGGAAATGCCTGAAAAATCTTGCATACAGATGCATACTACACTAGATGACGAAATTCCTATTTATCAAAAGGTACGTCGCCTAGCTCCAAAAGAAAAGCAAGCTACCGCGGAGCAAATTCAGCAATGGCTGAGTGATGGGATCATTCGCCACAGTCAATCGGACTTTGCCAGCCCGGTAGTTCTCGCTAAGAAGAAAGATGGGTCACACAGACTCCGTATAGACTATAGGCGATTAAATAAAAAGATTATGAAAGACAGGTATCCTTTGCAGTGTATAGAGGAAATATTGGAAAGCTTGCACACGGCTAAGGTATTTAGCACTTTAGATCTCCGCAACGGATTCTTCCACGTTGATATCAACGAAAACAGTCGTAAATATACAGCGTTTATAAGCAGTGAAGGGCATTTCGAATTTCTGAAGGTTCCCTTCGGTTTATGCAATTCGGCGGCAGTATTCCAACGTTTCGTAAATACGGTTTTTCAAGACTTAATCCGAGACGGAACATTATTAGTTTAAATGGACGATATAATCATTCCATCGGTAACTAATAAGGAAGGTCTGCAAAAATTAAAATTAGCCCTCGATGTTGCTAAAAGAAACTGTCTTATTGTTAAATGGCCCAAGTGCAGATTTTTAGAGAAAAGGATTGAATTTCTTGGCCATATAATCGAAAACGGAAGTATTAGACCCTCTGCAGAAAAGACAAAAGCTGTCGCAAATTTTCCGATTCCAAAATCAGTTCGAGATATTCGAAGTTTTCTCGGACTAACAGGGTTTTTCCGCAGGTTTATCAGAAATTATGTTACAATCGCTAAACCTTTAACAGATTTAACGAGAAAGGATGCGACATTCTATCGAAAAGGAGATGTTTGTTTTCAAACAATTAAAGATATGTTTATCGCAAGACCCTGTCCTGAAACTTTTAAATCCAAAACTGGAAACGGAGTTGCATACGGACGCCAGTAAGTCCGGATTTGGGGCTATCCTCCTACAGAAGCACGAAGATGACAATGAATTTCACCCAACCTTTTTGTTGAGCTTTAAGGCTACGAAATATGAAGAAAATTACACGAGTTACGATTTAGAAGTATTGGCGATAATTAAAGCTCTCTCGAGACTTCGGTGTTTTTTGTTGGGTCTCAAGTTTAGAATCTTCACCGACTGTAAAGCATTCCAACTAACGATGTCTAAGAAGAAACTTTGTAGCCATGTAGCCAGGTGGGCACTTTTATTTGAGGAATACGACTGTACGGTACAGCATCGTTCGGGGACGTCTATGCGGCACGTTGATGCCCTTAGTCGTTATCCGGCCGTTTTCACAGTCGAAGATAGCCTGCTTTTTCGAATTCGGAGAGCGCAAGAAAACGACGAAACCTGCCGCTTAATAAAGAACTTGTTGCAATATGATAAGTACGACGACTTCATCCTTCGAGGCGGTGTCCTTTACAAACTTGAAAAAGGATCCTATAATTTAGTCTTGCCTAAAAGTCTGCAAGGAGAGGTGATTAAATCTGTTCACGACAAGGGTCATATCAACGCTAGGAACGTAGAAGCGATCATTCGTCAAGATTATTTCATACCTGGTCTGGCAAAAAAAGTTGAGAAGTCTCTAGCAAACTGTGTTCCGTGTATTCTGGTTTCAAAAAAAGAGGGCAAGCAGGAAGGATTGTTAAATCCAATCGAAAAACTGGATATTCCTCTTCATACCTACCACTTGGATTATCTGGGACCTTTGGCATCAACTGCTAAAAGCTATAAATACCTTTTCGTCATCGTTGATGGATTTACGAAGTATAGCTGGATTTATCCCGTCAAGGATACGTCGTCAATTGAAGTCATTAAGCGATTAGAACTACAGAGCGAAATTTTCGGCAATCCCTGGAGAGTGATAACCGATCGAGGAACGGCGTTCACATCTGGTACATTCAAGGAATATTGCACGGAACGAGGAATAAGTCACGTCTTAGTCACGACTGGTGTACCTAGGGGCAATGGCCAAGTCGAGAGACTAAATCGCGTGATATTGGCAGTGCTTGGAAAAATGTCGGTAGAAGAACCCGAAAAAAGGTACAAGCATGTCCCTAAGTTGCAGCAAACTTTAAATTCTACAAAAACGAGAGCAACAGGCAAGACACCGTTCGAGCTGCTTATCGGAGTCCCTATGAGAACCGCGGAGGATCTAGAATTATCACGACTTCTGGAGGAAGCTATCGCCGAAAACTTCGAAAGAGAAAGGGGAGAAATGAGAAACATCGCCAAGGATTCGAAAAATCGAATGCAAGAAGAAAACCGGGGATATTCTCTACGCAAACGAAAGAAAGCTCATCAATATAGACTTCGCGATCTGGTGGCCGTTAAAAAGACGCAATTCAGCCCCGGAAGTAAGCTTCATCCGAAATTTATGGGTCCATATGAGGTGGTAAAGGTGAAAGGCAACGATCGCTACGATCTGAAGAAAATAGGATATTCCGAAGGGCTGAAGACGACGAGTTCATCCGCCGACCACATGAAACTATGGAGCAACAATGGCGATACTGAGTCATCTGGGGAAGATGACGAGCAGGACGGCCGAATGTAGGATTAACGCTTGCAACAGTACCCGGCTGCACTTTTGGTCAGCCAGCCCCTTACCGCTAGGGTCAGCGGACACTTCCCGTTACGCCGTCGTCGAGAGAACAAATTTTTATTTTTGAAGTTACTTATTTCAGTGAATTAAAAGTCATTTTATTAATTATCGCCGCTTTATTTTTCCCAACCCGTTGAGACCAACCTAGCCCCACATATATTTCTAATTATTGTATTCCTCAGAATTTTTATGTGAGAAGCTGTCATATGGAGGGAAAAACCTATCTGTTCCGCAGGAAAAAAAGATATTGATGACATTGTGGTATCTTGGGTACAGACAAAGCTTCAGACAACTCTCCATATTATTTAACGTTTCCATGAGTACTCCACATTCAGTAATAGTAGAGACAATATCTACAGTAATGAAGTATTCTCCCCAATTTGTCAAATGGCCAACCGAAGCTGAGTCAGACTTAATTGCAAGCCGCTTTTATGCAAAGAAACCCATCCGAAATGTAATAGGTGCGATTGATGGGACTCATATTGAAATAAGGAAGCTGAATAAGGACAACGACTACATTAATCGAAAGGGATATAGCAGCATTATTTGCAAGGCGTGGTTGACGACAGTGGAAAATTCATCGATATTCATTGTGGAGAACCTGGAAGTGTTCACGATAGCAGAGTGCTCAGGAAATCATCGCTTTATAAAAAGCTTGAAGAATCTCCTCACCTTATATTTATATAGGAAAATAATATTGGGCGATTCAGCTTATGTGGTGAAGAATTGGCTAATTCCACCCTTTAAAGATAACGGTGTTTTAAGCAATCAGCAAAGAAGTTTTAATGCTGCTCATTCCTCCATAAGAGTGATTGTAGAAAACGCGTTTGGTTTACTTAAAAATAGATTTCGAAGGTTATATGGTTTCGAAAATCTTGAAAAGGATATTATAGTAAAGGCTGTCATAGCATCAGTTGTGTTGCATAATATATGTGTGACCAATGGATATGTATTCGATAATATCACAGTAGATGCATCTGAAGATATATCAACAGAATCGGAAGATATTACACCTAGTCAAAACGAAAATATGCGTGAAATTGTATTCAACAATTATATTAATGATGTAAGTTTATAAAATATAAAAATAAAATATCCATATTTCAACAGTATACTTCTTTTATTGCATTTTGGCCTTCTTAATTAAAAACAGGTAACTGTTTGAAAAATCACAAAAAAAGGTACTTCATGTACCTAAACCAACATATGTAAAAGAAATTAAAATGAACTCTTCAGGCTTCAAAAATATTAAATAAAAAAATTATTCTCTCTTAAGGGGTTAGGCCACTAATTCATTAAACTTCGAAGAATTTCTAATTTTTCTCTTTCTATTTCTAACATTTCAGAGTCAATTCGCCTCTTGTGCTTCTCCCTATCTTTTAACATTTTTAATTTTTCCTCATAATATCGGTCTTTTGCCGTTTTCCTCCTCTTCTCTTAAGTGGTGTCTCATTGGATTGCTGATGGATTTCTTCAAAATCTTAAAGAAACTTCAGTGAGACCTTCAATTAAAAAATATATTTAAAATGTACCAAATGTTTCCGGTGTAATATCTTCCACTTCATTTGGCAGCTCCTCCTGCCCTACTGTAGAAACTCCCAGCGAAATCCCAACGTTGCTGTTGCTGGGACGTGACCCTACTATGTCCTCTATATCCTCGTAAAAATTAAATTTACCTTGTCCCCGAAAACTCCTATTGTTATTGTCCTTTATGGATTTGTACGTTCTCAATAAGTTGTGCCATTTTTGCCGGCATTGATCAGCGCTTTTCTGCAAATATTTAGAGCAACATGAACATCTTTTATTTAACTGAAATTAGTAACTATAATTACCCTAATATTTTCACCTTGAAGAGATGTAGCTATCACATCCCATACGTGTTTTTGTCTGCGTCCATTGTTGAAATTGTCTTTAAACTGTTCATAAAAATGAAGCAATCTTTTTGTCTCATTGACACTCCAAATCGATTCTATTATATGTATATATTAATTGTATTAATTATATAAGACAAATTAAAATTTAAACAAAATTACCGTCTGAGGTAATGACTTCAATATTGGGCAAATCCCCTAAAACATTCACTATAATTTTTATAATTAATAAAACTTTCACATAACGTTCTCAATAAGCGTACTTTTAAGTGTTGTTACTTCTTTATGTTGTATTAATTTAAATTATTATTTTCCTTCTAAACAAAATATCTCGAAATGGGTGCTCAACAACTGTCATAACATATAACTGAGACAAGCGAAACACAAAAATTCGATCTCACAGGTCTCAGTTGCCTAAAGGCTGCGTCCGTTTTTGTTGCTCAATGTGAAAGTGAGACGGCTACAAGAACACGCCGCACAGTGGGCCAAAACGACTTGGCAGCTATCAAAAATCTGTAACTTTTGTTGTGTTAAAGATATCGTAATGAAACTTTGGGAAATATATCTTGACATTATGACCCTCTATGTGATAAAAAAAAAATTCAATTGGTTTACAGGGTGCCTCAAAATAAAGCAACAAAATTTGAATTTGTCAATAAGTGAACTATTTATGTTTTTTTAAAAGTTTTAACAACATGTTTAACTTAGTCTTTAATTATTTCATTATCTTCATAACAATATTTAATAAAAAAAAAATTAATTTTACAAATATATTAAAAAACGAAATTTAAAAAAAAATTTATTTCACTATATATTTATATTATTATATTTATATTACTACAATATATTTATATTACAATACTTTATATGCTTTCAAACATATCATCTATATCTTCATCCATATCTAGTAAATAAGCCATTTCCTCTGGATATTCCCTGTCGATTAAACGTTTGTCCCGTACTCTCCGAAATGATGAGATGTATGGATCTGATGATATAAGCAGCATATTCATGAGATCAATGTTCTGCTCTTTCCTTGAAATTTTTCTGGTGTTGTGGTATCTGTAGTGCTTGTAGTCTTTATTTTTGGCTTCCTGGGCTTCTTCAGACAATTCGCCAATTGGTAAAAGACAGTGGAGTATTATGTTTTTCCCATGTCTTAAAACTTTGTGGACTGCTGCTGTTAATTTCCTCCATGGATATTTATAATTTAATAAAGTTTCTGTTTGTGCTGCATATGTTCCGAATTTTTGAGCATTTATAGGAAGACCACAAGAAAGAACATTTAATATGGTCTTAAATCTCCTTATAATTTCCACGTCCACTTTGGTAATATCTGCTGTTATGTCCGGGTATTCAAAAAACCTCCTCGCTGTGTTGCCGTCATTTGTACTTCCAAATCCTTGCTTAGGTGTATCAATAATTAAACCAAGTTGTCGCCTGAACTCTTGTTGTATCCTGTGTTTCTCCTCCAGTCTCTTTTGCTTATTCTCAGGCTTATTTCGTACACCCTCATCAGTGAAGCTCAAGTCGTAACTCATGTGCAATATAAATTCCATAAATCGAATCCTTGCATGAAGAGGTGAAAGTCCGTATTGGTAGTTTTCTTCAACATCGCATTCTTCTTCCGTATTTCGAAAATCTTTTGGATTTTTTTGGCAAATATTACAAGTTGCCGATGATGTGGTGTCCGTCACAAATTGAATTACTCTGCCATCACACATTGTTAAGTAAAGCCTATGAATTACTTCTATTTCTTTGCCGTTAACTAAGCATTTCGTTGGTAGTAATGCATTTATTTCCTGATTCACGAGGTCAACTTCACTTTGAACCAACTCTTTTGTTTCCTTTAAATATTTAAATTTAATAGGTCTGCAGAAATGTGCAGATGATGGACGAGGATTTTTCCACACTAAGTTTTCGGTAGTGCTGCATTTTAAACGAAGAGGAACCAATGACATTACGAATAAATTGGCGTCTGTTATATGTTCGTCACTATTTCCAGGAATTCGTTGTTTGTATTCGCTTTGCCCCGAAGATCCATCACATCCCCATTTACTCATTAACACTAAAGTGGTGTCATCTAAGGCCTCGATTTCATCCTGAGGTTTTATCTTTAAAATTCTGTTCGCGGTTGAATCAAGTAAATTTTGAAGAGGCACCGAAGCGGAAGTGTCGGTAGTCTGCAGCATTTCAGGCAAACATTCTTTCTTTGCAACGACAATTTTGTTATAGCTTGGCAAAGCATCGTGGTTCCTCTTTTTCAATTCATGTATAAGAAAATTGTACTTGTCTTTAGAAAGTCCCAAGTCTAAAAACAAGGACAAAGCTTCCTCTGGTGTAAATTTCTGCGGCTGGTCTTCTGGGGTGGGGATACTCTTCTTAATTCTCTTCACACGGGTTGGGCTAGCTTCATCAACAGCTTTTACAATCGAGGCTTTTTGAACTAATTTTTCGGACGTATATCGTTGGCGAAGTGATTGGCTTATTAATTCCGTTGATAAATTCTCATTATGGTCTTTAAGTTTTCGCTTTTTGGTGATGTCTGAGCACTGATCCAGGGATTTAGTTGGTCTCCCCCTGCCGGATGATGTAGAAGGTTCCAATGTTAATGCAGAAGGTTCCAATGTGGATGAATAAAATTCCGATGTTGATGTAGAAGGTAAAGATGAACGCGTCGCAGATGTTGAAGTTGATGGTTGAGAAGATTGCATTTCCCCAGCACTGATTTCCATTGTTTTATTTAACCACGATTCATTCTGTTTTTATAAATGTTTGTGCGTTTCTAGCACTGAGTTGCCACCTTTTCCTGAAATTGCGAAAGAATCGTCGAACTATTTCTTCACCAAAAATTTTATCATTATACGTATTTGAAAGTACACGCACAAAGTCTTCATATTCTATAATA
This sequence comes from Tolmerus cingulatus, assembly GCA_959613345.1. Taxonomy (NCBI): domain Eukaryota; kingdom Metazoa; phylum Arthropoda; class Insecta; order Diptera; family Asilidae; genus Tolmerus; species Tolmerus cingulatus. The sequence continues at coordinate 16,596,907 of OY390709.1, read as the reverse complement.
TTATTATCACGGATTATTTTATACAGTTCACAATACGAAATCTCCATGTTTTTTTGGAGCACTTTTTTGTAAAACAAGCACAAATCAAAGCACAAATCACTATATATTTGTAAAACAAGCACAAATCACTATATATTTGTAAAACAAGCACAAATCAAAGCACAAATCACTATATATTTGTAAAACAAGCACAAATCAAAACACAGTGTATAATCAGTGTATAACACTAAATTTCTCCTAGCTCAAAATACTCTTATTTTATTAGTAATTTTTAATTTGCAAATTATTCAAAGTCGTGTGTTTCCTCTTTTCAATTAAGATAGAGAATGGTCAATACGCAAAATATCTTTCCTTTAAATACCTACGATTTCTGTTACTTTCACCTACCTTCAAATCATGCCTTAAACACACAAACAATTAAAATGTACAACTGTCCCTTATTTCAGGTAATTATAACAATAAATATTAATTAGGTGTCATAAAAAACAAAGTCAATAATCACCACGTATTTACCTGGATGTCATAAATACATATTAAATAGGGCGTATACACAGAGTAAGTCAAAGTCAGTTAAAAATGTCATAAACGTTACTTCCACCTACTTGCAAATTATGCTTTTAAACACATAAACAATTAAAATTTACAACTGTCTAACTGTCCCTTATTTCAGGTAATTATAACAATAAATATTAATTAGGTGTCATAAAAAACAAAGTCAATAATCACCATATGTACATATTTACCTGGAAGTCATAAACACATATTGAATAGGGCGCATATACAGAGGAAGCCAAAGTCAGTTAAAAATGTCATAAAACGTACTAATATAACTTCTTTAAATATTAATGATGTCATTAATCCTAAAGGTTTAATAGGAAAACTATAATTAATTTCCAAAACAAGCATTATGCAGCCTTAAAATTCAGAAAATTCCTGCACAAATGGGAATTTTGTGTGAAAATACGCAGAAGACAACAAGGTAGACTTTACATCAAATGCACTTTTCTCCGAAGACCGCAGGTCGCCGCAGCCAATTTTTATTTTAAACGATGCAGGAGGATCTCTACTTTAATTTGATACCAGTGAGAGCATGGCCATTTGCGGCCATTTTTTTAAAAGTTAAAAAGAAATTCAAATTGTAGCGAAAAATTCCCCTTTTTAATTAAAATGCTATTATTAAAAAACTATTTCACTTTTATCATAAGTTATTGGCCTAATAATAGCTTCTCCTATTTAGTAAGTGATTTCATTAATAACAATTCAACCTCTCCATACAAATATTTTTACAAAAGAACTTTGAAATCATACAAAACTTGAACATTTTTTTAAAAAATTAGCTGTTCAAATTTTTCTCTAACTTTATCTATTCCAAACACAAAGAGGGGGGGTAAATATTGAAAAAAAAATTTTGCCACAAGATAGTACATTCTGTTTACTATCGAATGGCATTACAATTTTTAAAATCGGTGACATGATCAAAATCGATTTTTGGTCACCTAAAAATCATTCTGGCCCACTGTGCGCCGTCTCAGTGAGTCAACTGAGAATATCTCAGTTGTCTCATTGAGAACGTGCGTACCGAAAGCCCCTTATATAAACAGTTAGAAGCTGAACAAAAAACTTTCGGGAGAAATTGATCATTGTTGCACTTGCGTAGTTGAAAAAAATCTGCAGTAGGGATTTGACGTTATTTAAAAGCAAAACGCCTTGTGGAAAGGTTTTATCAGTTGATCTAAGAAAAGCGATTATTGCTGCTAGTTCAGAGGCCAAGTCAACTTATACAATTAGTAAAGAATTTAATTTGCCGCGTTCAACGGTTCAGGATATCATAAGTTTAAATAAAAAAACAGGATCAGTAGAGATAAAAACACAACCTGGCCCTCTTTTAACAACTCCTGCAGACCGTAGAATTTTAAAAAAAATTGTTAAAAGTAATAGAAGAGCTACAGCAGCCGATATAATTGTCCAATGGAAGCGTCATATTAAAAAAGATCTTTCTGTGGACACTTGCAAACGGGCACTAAAAAAACTTGGCTTTGATTTCTACAAGGTGAGAAATTTAAGATTAACTGACTCTTTGGTATTATTATGATTAACTTTCAAATAGGCAAAGAAAAAGCCACTACTAACAGAGAAGCAAAAGAAAAAGCGTCTTAAATGGGCTGAAGGACATCGAGAATGGACCATAAGGCAGTGGAATTCCGTAATATGGAGTGTCGAATCGCGCTTCGAGGTATGTGTAAGTGATACACGCGGTCGAGTAATACTTACGCGCGAAGAAGCGTTTCTTAGCGATTGCTTACGACGCACCGTAAAATTCCCAGCTTCTATTATGGTATGGAGCTGTATGTCAGCCCGGGGAGTCGGTTAACTGTGTTTTCTGGAAGGTACAGTTAATGCTAGTAAATATCAACAAATTTTAGAAAACGAGCTCCTACCTTCTATACCTAAGCTGTAGTCCCCTGAAAAAGAATACATATTCCAGCAGGATAATGCTTCCTGCCACACAGCAAGGTCCACAAAATCCTCGTTGGCTGCAAACAACATTCCTTTGATGGAATGGCCCGCAAATAGCCCCGACTTGTCGTCCATTGAGTCGCTTTGGGGCAAAATGAAGCAGTCATTAAGGAAAAATCCAGCAAGGACGTTAGAGGAGCTGCGCATAAGACTACAGGAAATATGGGACTCAATAACTCAAGAAGACTGCCAAAAGTTAGTATTCTCTATGCCTGACCATATGAAATTCACAATTAAACGAATAGGAGATGTAACCCAATGGTAGCCGAACATTTTTGCTTCGATTTTTGGCTAGCCGAACTATTATGCTTGAAGAGTTATGTTTCGTTTCCTCTATTTTTATTTAAAAACCTAAGAGCTAAAGTATTATTTTTGTTAAGTTTAATTGAGAAATATATTGAATTGTCATAATTGTTGTTAATCCTACAATGAGTTTATTACCAACAAAATATTTTTTAATATGAACTCTCTCTAAAAATCCGCGGTAGCCGAACTATTTTGCGTTTGGGTAGTATATGTACCTTTTCTCTTCCCTCGCCGTGTGAGACGCTGGCGATGTCCTCTGTTGATGGGATTGTCACTACATTGTCATTTATTTCTTGTTTCTTGCAGTTGCCCACATTGTCATTCTGTGTTCGTAAAATGTGTTTGCGCTCCTTATCACTCAGAAAGTTTTTTCGGCATTGTACGAAATATTTTTCCTATCACATTTGCAATTTTTGGCATTATAAATGTAATAAATAGTAGCAAGAGTTACAAATGCTACAAAGGAATTTATGTGCATTGTTTATTCTTGTCAGTGTTTAGAAATATAGATATAAATATATATAAATATATACACAATACTAATATAGGTATATTCATATATGCATGTATTATTATATAGGCGAACATGCATATCTGAATATACATACCTATGTATAGGATTCGCCTGTAAGAAAACTTCGCATTTAGGTAAAATGTCAGTTGGGCAAAGGGTTATAGAAGTTTTATTATTTACAGCGTGAGCGCGAGGTGCTCCAGTAAGTGGCTAAACAGGAACTGAACTAAACTATGAACTAATAGTAAGACTACATAGATGATTGTGTGTGCGGGTGTGGATAAGTCTAAATATGAACTAATGTATGGCTACTTAGATGGGTGAGCCGAAATTGCCAAACTCAACACCACCCCTCAATGTAGAGTATTTCAAAATAATTAAAAATGTTTGTATTACCATTTTTCAACGCCTATTGAAGTCCTTAGTCTTTCGAACGTTGTCCGCCCGAATCCCTTGGTTAGTATATCTGCCTTCTGGTTTACTGACTCAATATGGTCAACTTTAATGAATCCTTTGCTTACAAGATCTTTCGTAAAATGGTATTTAACTTCTAGGTGCTTAAGACGGCGATTTTCTCACTTTTTGAGCAGATGAATACATGACTGGTTGTCCCCATGTATCTTTATTGGGTCCTAAACTGTTACGGTGAGATCTAGAACTATATTTTGCAACCAGACAACTTCGGCAGCGGCAGCTGCTAAAGTGACATACTCCGCCTCTGTTGATGAAAGAGCGACTGTTGTCTCTTTCTTTGTAGTCCAGGATGCAGTGTTACCATTCACCTCGAGCAAGAATCCTGTTGTAGATTTTCGATCGTATGATCCTGCTCAATCAGCGTCAGCATCTGCTGTTAGTGCTGGAGTATTCCTTCGCCTGTATATGAGACCAAAATCTGCCGGATGTTTTACATAACGCAAAATGGGCTTTAATCCGGTCCGTTCCTTCTCGGTTTCGTAGCTCTGAAATCGACAGAAATAATTAACCGAAGCACTTAAGTCCGGCCTCGTACTTAACATTAAGGGCCTCTTTCACGAACTCCAAGTAAAGTAGCAAGTAGGCTAACCGCCAGTTAAAGTCACCAGTAACTACGCCTACGAATTTCACAATCATCGAGTAACATTAGCCGATGAATAAAGTAGCCCGTAACTTACTGGCCAGTCCGTCTGCCAAGTAGCGTATTTAACTGACGAGTAGCAGTTGTCATTTGTGTATTATTAAATATTTATCCTTGATTATTTTTAATCACCACAATACGAAAATTAAGAATACGGGATTCAAAACTGTAAAACTGGACGTAATACTGAACCAATTAACGCCTGATTTCTTACGATATTTCACTTAACGAATAAGTCGTTACTTGAAACCATCATTTCGTTTGTGAAATTGATAGAAGTTACCCGTGACTTTTACTTGCCAATTAGCGTTACTTGAAAAGTAACTAACCAACACTTTACTTGGAGTTCGTGAAAGAGGCCCTAAGTATATTAAGCAACCAACAAGTTGTCTGTAACGGTTTTCACTCGTAGTATCGTCGGACTTCTGCTCTTCATCATAGCATAATTGTTTCTCAATGGGAGTTTTTGCAATCAGCCATGTTGAATAGAACGAGCATTCTCTCGATATAACTGCGTTGTGTCAGGAACATTTCATCTCCTCTTCGACTAATTTTAACTCCTAGAAAACCCCTCAAATCTCCAAGATGAGTCATGCTGAACTCATTTCGAATTCGGTTTTTATTTTACGACTTTCCTCAGCGTCATTTCCCGTAAGTATGATGCCATCAACATAAAGTAGGTAATAAAATGGTTTTCCTGTAATGATTGTGCATAGACATAGATCATGCGGTGATTGCCGAAATCCAATGTTTTTTTACAAATGCGTCGAATCTGCCATTCCAGACTCTCGGAGCCTTTTTTCGACCGTTTAATGCCCTATTTAATTTGCAAACCTGATTGGATGTCCCGCCAATGCCTTCAGGAATTTTCATGAAAATGCCCACCTGAAGAGTACCATGCAGGGAGGCATTTTTTACATCAAGCTGGATAATATGTAGGTTTTCCTGCTTTATTAGGGACAAAATTATTCATACCGTTATCATTCTTGCAACGGGGGCGCAGACCTCGTTGTAGTCTATACCTTGTTTTTGTGAACAGCCTTTGATTACGAGCCCTGCCTTGTATCTTTCCGGATTTCCATTTGAATCGCGTTTGAGTCTGAAAACCCATTTGCAGTTTATTGCACGTTTTCCGGGTGGTAAATGTTTGAGTGTCCTAGTCCTGTTATTCTCGAGTGCTGTCAGCTCTTCTGTGATTACATGATACCATTCCTCAATGTCATCGCGTCCATTGATGTCGCAATAATCCACAGGAACATCATTAATGAATTTCTTTGCATTCAACGCAAGTACAGTATAATCTTCGAGACGTTGTGGCGGTTTTCTTTCCCGCGTCGTGGAGTGTTCGCCACAAATTGCCTGCTTTTATTCAGTTTCATTCGATTGGTCCTCTTCCTCCTCTTGCTCTTGATGATCCTGGAAATCTTGACTATTTTCAGGACAGTGCTCTTCTACATTAGGTAACACGTTCACGTCCGTGTCCCATTCAACGTGTGTCATTTGTACGTATGGAGACAGAAATTTCGTCTCATCGAAAACAATGTCCCTACCGAAAACAATTTTTTGTTGCCCCAGAGATCACAACCGGTAGCCATTGGGAGCGTATCTGAATATGATGCAGCAAGTAGTGCGCGAATCTAGCTTTCCTGGACTTAGTTGCTTGGGGACAAGCAGATAGGCCAAACATCTAAAGATTCTGAGCCGTGCTAGATCCGGCTTTGCACCATACTAGAGTTGCGCCGGAGTTCCGTTCTTAAGGGCGTTTGTTGGCGATCTGTTGATGAGATACATCGCAGTCATAATTGCTTCCGTCCAGAACGTTTTTGTGGCTTTGGATTAATGGATCATGCAACGAGCTTTTCCTACAATGGTGCGGTTCATTTTCTCCGCAACTCCGTTTTGTTATGGAGAATAACGAATGGTGAATTCAAATTGAACTTCTTTGTTCGCAAAGTTCTGCTTTATTTTTTGTGAAACATATTCCCCTCCATTATCGCATCTAAAGCGACAAATTTTTAAGTTGTGTTGTGACGATACCATGGCCATATAGTTCTTAAGATAGTTAAAAACTTCTGATTTGGATACAAGGGTATATGCGACGGTAAAATGTGTATAGTCGTCTATCAATGTTAGAATAAAATTTTTCCTGTCGTAAGAAATAGGGTTTACTTGAAGTTACTGTGCACGAGCTGCAATGGTCTCGTTGCCCTGTGTCTGGGACAATCATGGGGGAGTTTTACCTGCTTTCCTTCTATTCAAACTTCACATAATTTAGACGTATCCTTGAGTGATTCTAAAGTCTTCATTCCATCGGCGAGATTTCATTTTATTTTATTTTATTATTTTAGCGATAACAATCAGCAAAGTAGCCTATTACATGATACCGCATTACAACTTAATAAAAGTATATTTCATTAAATTAAGAGTACTCCTACATAAAAGCAATGTGCACTAAGAACAGAAAGCAAAATTCAAAATTCTGAAACTCCGTGCATTTTCTCATCATGTATCATGTATCATGTATAATATATATATAAAATTGAAAGTTGGTTTGTTTGTTTGTTGCTCAATCACGCCTAAACGCCGAGTCCGATCATTTTCATTTTTTGGGTGAAGGTACTACATATTCCGGCCCAACATATAGGCTATTTTTTATTCGCGAGTTTCAAAATAGCGGACCCAAGATGGCGGCCAGAAATTGAAAATAACAAGCGATTTCCATGAAACTATATTTGGGTGCTTTTGGATATCTTTATTGCGAATCTACGTTCGAAATTTAGAAATTCAAAATGGCGGAATCCAAACGGCGACTTAAATGTTTGAACACTAGGTAATCCATCACGCCTAAACGGTGGATCTAATCATTTTCATTTTTTGGATAAAGGTACTACATGTTCCGGCCCAACATATGGGCTTATTTTTATTCATGATTTTCAAAATGGCGGACCCCAGATGGCGGTCCAAAATTGAAAATATCAACAGATTGGCATGGAAATTGGTATTTGGCGGTATTTAGTTGTCCTTATTGCGAATCTATTTTCGAAATTTGGAACTTCAAGATTGCGGATTCAATATGGCGGCCAAAATTTTGGTACATGGGGTGAAACTGGGTAGCCCATCACGCCTAGACACTGAATCCGAGCTTATTCATTTTTTGGGTGAAAGTACCGCATATTCTGGCCCAAAAAAAAGGCTACTTTTTATTCACGAATTTCAAAATAGTGGACCTAAGATGATGGCAAAAATTTGAAAATGTGGAGGGATTGCCATAAAATTAGTGTTTGGGGGATTTTGGATGCCCTTTTTGCGAATCTATGTTCGAAATGTGCACTGAGAGGTAACGGATTTAATAGGGCGTAGACTAATTTTCGAACTTCAGGGAATTTAAATGAAAAGTAGTACTATGGATATTTTGAGGTAATTTCGAATTTACGATCAAAGTTTGGAAATTCAAAATGGTGGACCCTACACGGTGACGGAAATTTGTGTACACTGGGTGAGACCGGGTAACCCATAACGCCTGAATATTTGATTGGACTATATTAATTTTTGGGGTGAACTTACTTCATACTGCGGCGTAGCATATGTATAGGCTGCCTTTTATTCGTTAATTTCAAAATGACGGAACCAAGACGGTGGCCAAAAATGTTAAATAGTAAGGGATTGACGTGAAAATTTGGTATTTGGGGGTTTTAGAATTTCTTATTGTGAATACATATTCGAAACTTTCAAATTCAAGATGGTGGATCCAATATGGTGCCCAAAATTTTTGTGCACGGGGTAAAACCGGGCAACCCATCACGCCTAAACGTTGGATCCGATTATATTCATTTTTTAAATTAGGTACACATATTCCGGTCCAACATATAGGTTACTATTTTTGCCAGTTTGAAAATTAGCAGATCCAAGATGGCGTCCTAAAATTGAAAATATCAAGGGATTGGCAGGAAAATTGGTATTTTGGAGTTTTTAGTTGTCCTTATTGCAGACCCAATACGGTGCGCGGCCAAAATATTCGTACACCGGGTGAAACCGGGCAACCCAGCTAGTGAATTTATATATTTTAAAATGTCTTAATTGAAAACATAATTTGATAGATTGAATCAATAAATTTTGAATGTTTTCACAGATTGCGCCGTTTTTAGGTGCTAATAATCGCCAATTATTATATTATATAATAATCGATTTTTCGCTGAGTGTAGTTTACAAAGTTCTCATTTAGACGATTTTAAAACCATACTATCCTTTTGTTTATATTCTTCTTTTGTAAAAATGCTGTTCTGGTCCAAGTTGTACTTTTAAACCTTATAAAGGGTTTTCCAATAGGGACTTGAAAACTTTGAATTCAATTTGTGAACGCAACCTTTCACTAATCATCGAACTGTCACTGTCAATTTATTCAGTAAACTTAACATTTTCATCATGGTAAAGGACACGAATAATAAGAAATGTATATCGAATAATAAAACTCAATAAAATTAAGATTTTATGAGCTTAAAGTGCTTGACAATTCAAATACAGAAATATTTAAAAAATCAAAAATAACTCGGGAGAGAATTCACTTAAGATCTCATCCCGGAAAAAAAACCCCTTGTGTACTTTTCAAGTGTATTGCCCGAACGTAACAGTACACTTTTTCATAATTAACGAATTGCTAATCCCTTACTATTTAACATTTTTGGCCACCATCTTGGTTCCGTCATTGTCAAATTAGCGAATAAAAGGCATACATATGCTTGGCCGCAGTATGAAGTACATTCACCCCAAATATAAATAAATAAATAAATATTATAAAGTGCTAAAAGTTCTATAAAATTGATAAGTACAAATAAAGAAGAGAAAAGAAATCCAGAAATTTTTACGAGTATATTAGTTCCATTAAAAGTTTCATACACAACATCAATAAATATTTTCATATTAATCATTATCCTTTTACAGTCTTCACCCCAGACAATGTATGAGAAGATTGCAATATTTTAGGTTCGGCTTCACAGGGTGAACATCCACAAGAAGATGGTATTTGTATCTGCAAAAAAGTCAGAGACTGAATCAGTAATATATGTATATTAATCCCAATTATCTATCGTACCGTTTTATCCGTTTTATAACCATCATCACATGTCAAAATGACTTTCAACTCATTAAACGTCTTCACAGAGCAACACTCACAAATCTTGTCTTGTCCATATGTCCCTAAAGTTAAATTGATTTCGTAAATAGACACAAAAACTATTAATTATTAAATTATACGAATGAGAGTACATACATTTATTAAATTTAGAACCTGATGAGCAAAATCCATGACATTCAGTAAATTCTCTTATGGGTTCTTTATTTGTACATAATCCGTGTAAATGCTGAAATATTTGTATCAATCCTGTTGTCTCAGATTCAGCCAGGGATCCTGGTAGACAGTTCTCTGAAAAATATTGTAGTTTTGAATAACAACGCTTTCAAGTATTTCCAAGTTCCGAAATAGTATGCTACCAGTAGGCTTAGGGGTCTTACTGATAAAATGCGAAATTTCTACTGATCTCTGGTATAAAAATAACACGCTATTTTTTCGGACAAATTTTACAAACCCTCTTTTTAAAAGAGAAATCTTGTCTGGTATTTCGTGGAACTCATAAAACATCTTTAAATTTGCTATAAAGTCTTATAAAGGGTTTTCCAATAAGGACTTGACAACTTTTTTTCAAAATAAAATGCAAACCATTTGAGGTATTGCAAAAACTTTATTATCGGTTTGAAGTACAATCAAAACATTTATGAGTGGGACTCGACTTCGTTCATATGGCCACCGCGGGCACGTTTGCAGCAGTCGATTCGTTGGACCCAATTTTCGATGACTCGGCCACACATTTCGGCCGAAACGGCTGCTATTTCGCGTTCAATGTTGGCTCTGAGCTCTTCCAGCGTCGTCGGCTTGTTGGAATAGACCAATGACTTGACGTAGCCCCAAAGAAAAAAGTCTAGAGGCGTTAAATCGCACGAACGAGGCGGCCAATCGACTGGTCCATTTCTTGAGATAACACGCTCATCAAACGTACTCTTCAATAAATCGATTGTAACGTGTGCTGTGTGGCTTGTGGCACCGTCCTGTTGAAACTACATATTATCCAAGTCCAATTCGGGCCAAAAGTAATCGGTAACCATGGCGCGATAACAATTACCATTCACAGTAACGTGACGATCATTATCGTTGACGAAAAAATATGGCCCTATGACGCCGCCGGCATGCAAACCGCACCAAACAGTTATTTTTTGTGGATGAAGTGGTGTTTCATGAAGCACATGTGGATTTTCACCCGACCAATAACGCATATTTTGCTTATTGACGAACCCATTGAGCCAAAAATGAGCTTCGTCACTGAAGATGATTTTGTGATGAAATTGATCATCTTGGCGCATCTTTTCCAGAGCCCAATCGGAGAAAGTACGTCTCTTCAAATGGTCTATCGGCTTCAATTCTTGAGTCAGCTTGATCATGTATGGGTGTAAACCAAGATCCTTATGCAAAATTCGCCATAAAGTGGTCTGGGCGATGCCCAACTCTTGAGAACCCCGTGGAATTGACTGCTTTGGATCACTTACTACGGACGTTTCAACGGCAGCGATATTTTCGACACTTCGATCAACCCGTTGTCTCACTGGCATGGCAACATCACACAATGAATATGTAGACTCAAATTTTTGCACTAAACTTGTTACTGCCTGTCTACTAGGGCGAGAATGAGGACCGATAATCGGAGTTAACGCTCTTAAAGTAGCGGTTACCGACTTTGAATTTCTGTAGTAAATTTTTATAATTTGCAGACGGTGTTCGTTGGTGTACTTTACAATGATGAAAATGTTAAGTTTACTGAATAAATTGACAGTGACAGTTCGATGATTAGTGAAAGGGTGCCTTCACAAATTGAATTCAAAGTTGTCAAGTCCCTGTTGGAAAACGCTTTACATATGTACATATATGTTATTAACTATATTAGCGCCCCCAACGTAATCCATTTCTACTTTCTAGCTTTCAGGGTGGGGATAATCTCATTGCACGATTGACATTGATATAGTAGGGGATATGATTACTTTAATTAATAAGAGTAATCAAGCCACATGATACCAAGTCTTACGATTGTTGAAAAACGCAAAACTCTTTCTTTTAAAGAAGAAAATGTTGATTTTCGTGAAATGGTAGGAAGAATTCGTAGAGTTGACAAAAATTCGTTGAAAAATTCCAAAGAAGATGTGAAATTAAAGCGACCCAAAAATATTAAAAAGCATAGAGTAAATGGTTTTTAACGTGTGTTATCTAACTCTAGCAAAAGTTTTATGGAGTTAGAACAGTTAGCTGGGATACCTGCTTCACGTTCTACAATGTGGAGAGTGTTGAACCAGAATGAAAATATCCCAAATATACTAATGAATGGTGTTCTTCCATTAGAAGAACAACATAAACAACCTACAAACAAATATGGATGGAAATAGGGAAAGGTTTCAATTAGATTTTTAAAAAAAGCTTCTAAGTTAACAAATAAAAGCAAAAGTAGAATTCTCCTATGAAAAAAGTGAAATTTAAATAGATCTGGTCGATAGGAGAAGGCTTCTTTTTTTGCAAAAGAAACTTTGGTGGCAGAAACGCAATTATTTTGCAGTTGTAATTAATCTCAGCAAGAATGAAGACCGACGACTATCCGGGTAAGCTCCAAATGAATTTAGTCACTTGTATTCGGTAAAATCTGCAACCTAGTAGATTTTTTCAGCAATATAAGGTGCATATCCGTGTTAGAGGTAAGATGCTGGTTTCTTTTAAATTCGATTGAGATGTTGGAGTGGCCAGTTAGCTCGCCAAGTCTCATCAACAGCATGAAAACTAAAATCTTTTAACAATTTTGAAGAAAGGAGCAACTCCTCATTACTAGAATTTTCATTGCTGTATTCTAATATTATAATAATCTATAATATAGAAATAGAACTGTTGCTTTTGCAGAAAATGTACGTGACGGTACAATTAAGAATCTAGATAAAATCATTTTTTTTCTCCCACACGGAAACTATTGAAGTGATAGGTTGAAAAATTACGAGTAATTGTTTCCTGCTTATTAATTTCATAATTTTCTTTATACTTAAATTATGTTTCGCTAAACGTTTTCTTGAAATCATGGCTTTTTTGTTTGAGTTATAATTTTGAAACGAACCTTCTGCATATTTAGTGTAAGGTTGAGATTTCTACAAACCTTTTTTATGTCTTGTACAGTACCGTAAAACATTTGACAGAGATTTTGGTAAACAATTAATTAGAGCTTGCATACTTTGAAGTAGTACTGTGGATATTTTGAATCAACTATATATATGTATGTATATGAATTTAATCGAAGGTTTTCAATCTTAAATCTACTATAAAAATTTAGACATTTAAAATGGCAGATCCAATACGACGACTTAAACTTTTGTACACCGAATGAAACCGGGTAACCCATCACGTCTAAAAGCTGGATTCGACCATTTGCATTTATTGGGTGAACGTACACTACATATTTCGGCCTTACATGCTACATATATGTCTGTGGGCTACTTTCTATGCGGGAGTTTCAAAACGACGGATCCAATAAGCGTCAACCAATTGACAAAATCAAAGGATGGCCACAAAAATTGATATTTGAAGGTCCTTATTGCGAATCTACGTTCAAATTTGGAAATTAAATTTGGCGGATCCAATATGGCGTACAACAATTTTCGAATTTCAACGAATTGAAATGAAAATTAGTACAATGGATATTTCGATAATTTCGAATCATGTATATATATAAAATCGAAAGTTAGTTTGTTTGTTTATTAATTTGTTTGTTTGTTTGTTTGTTTATTTGTTTGTTCGTTGCTCAATCACGCCTAAACGCCGAGTCCGATCATTTTCATGTTTTGGGTGAAGGTACTACATATTCCGGCCCAACATATAGGCTATTTTTTATTCGCGAGTTTCAAAATGGCGGACCCAAGATGGCGGCCAGAAATTGAAAATATCAAATAATTTCCATGAAACTTGGTATTTGGGTGCTTTTGGATGTCTTTATTGCGAATCTACATTTGAAATTTGGAAATTCAAAATGGCAGAATCAATATGCCGACTAAAATATTTGAACACGAGGTAATCCATCACGCCTAAACGGTGGATCCAATCATTTTCATTTTTTGGATAAAGGTACTACATGTTCCGGCCCAACATATGGCTTCTTTTTATTCATGATTTTGAAAATGGCGGACCCTAGATGGCGGTCCAAAATTGAAAATATCAACGGAATGGCATGGAAATTGGTATTTGGAGATTTTTAGTTGTCCTTATTGCGAATATTCATTCGAAACTTGCATATTCTAGATGGCGGATCCAATATGGCGCCCAAAATTTTTGTGCATGGGGTAAAACCGGGCAACCTATCACGCCTAAACGCTGGATCCGATCACATTCATTTTTTAAGTTAGGTAGTACATATTCTGGTCCAACATATAGATTACTATTTTTACGAGTTTGAAAATTGGCAGATCCAAGATGGCACCCTAAAATTGAAAATATCAAGGGATTAGCAGGAAAATTGGTATTTTGGGGGTTTTTAGTTGTCCTTATTGCGGATCTATGTACAAAATTTGAGAATAAAGATGACTGACCCAATACGATGCGCGGCCGAAATGTTCGTACACCAGGTGAAACCGGGTAACCCAGCTAGTTTACTATAAAATTTTAAAGTTTCAATATGGCGGACTCAATCCTGCGAGAAAAAGTCTTGTACACCGATAAACCGGTTAACCCGGATAGTTTAATTATAAATATATGTGGGTTCTTAAGTAAAATGCAGGACAGTTTTGTTTAATTAAAAGGTTAGATTTACTCAATTCAGGAATTCACTACAAGGTAAGTATCTTAATTATTAATTCTAGATAGAGGGATTATCGCCCGGTACATTGTTAGATCGAATTCGGCATCAGTCAATTACAATATAATTATTCGCAGATTAACAGCTTTATCAGTCCCGGCACAAAATCACGAGAAAAGGCAAGTAAATCTAAATTTCACTAGTCGGCACTCAAGCGGCACTCAAGCGGCACTTTTATTTCATGTGCACGTTTCGGCACGGCCCAGCAAACACGTCTGATCGGCTAAGAAAATGCAACAGCAGTGGTCTCGACTAGAAACCTGCATCGCCCGAGAGTTTCGCATTAAACTTAGCGGTATGCATTGGATTTCGGCTGAATTTTGGCTGTTCGTGGGAATAGCGGTCCAACTGCAACTGAGCCGGCGGCGTTTGGTTTGGAGCCGCTTACTTTTAAATGAATTAATGTAGTTAGGCAGCGATAGAGGAATCCACATATATGAACATTTTCATTAGTTATTTATTTTAGTAAATTGTGGGGTCACAAACATAATGAGCAGTTGTAATGGTCAAAAAATAAAGATCATTACAAAAGTTTATAAAACCACCTTATGAAAATAAAAAGCTAATGTGGCTCTGTACTTTTGTTTAAAAAAAACATTTTAGTTTTGGATCGAAAATGTGAAAAACTAAGGTGGCATTTTATTTTAGTCATAGAAACTTATTAAGTTTCTGAGCTCTTTTCCTTTGAACAAAATTACAATTACTTAACAATAAAAATTTAGATACGCCGTTTTTTAAAATTATGTTAAATGTAGAAGAGATTAACAAGATTATCCAAGGAGGGCATCAGAACATCATTTTGATGCACCATATATATGTACATAAAATTCTCCCATTACATTTTCAATATCCTTCAGGTGTTTTAGTTTAAAAATTGAAATATATCAGTTGTTGCCGGTCTCTGATATTATTTAACAAGATTTATGTAAACTCTCAAACGAACAAACTTTACATAATCATGAAAAATAAAATAATACAAACTTTGTGACTCCACTTCTGGCATGCACATTGTACAGCAGCCTTTCTTATAACGAAAATTTTCCGGACAGTCAGCCACATCTGGACAGGTTTCTTCGTAAGATGATATAGATAGTTGATTAGCCTTAAAAAGCAATGGCATATTGAATTGATCTCTTTTTACTACTAAAGATACATACTCTTTCATCACACTTGAATTTAGTGCAATTGTCATGACTATACCACACTTGTCCTGGTTTATAAAGTTGACCGCCGAGATTGCACATTATTTGAACACATTTTCCGCAACATTTGCCGGGATACACTGAGTACTTAAAACCTTTTTCGCATGTCACATCACACATTTCTTGTTGTTCAATTTCTATAAGAAGACCTTCGGGTCCGAATGAACAAACTTTCTGTACACATGGATCATTCGGTGCCGACCATTTGTCTCCAAAACGCTTTAGTGTTTGCTTTCCGTCAATAGTTACAAGGCAAGTATTTTTTGGAGCAGCTTTAAAAATTTTTAACGAAAGTATCAATATTTTGCTAGTTAGATGATTAAATAACTTACCACATTTATATGTTGAGCAACATTCATCATCTTTCACGTCTTTGACAATTTCGTAGAGCTCATTATCACATTTAGTTGGCTTTAGCGGACACTGCTGTTTATCACAAATTATTTTTTGTGAAGGACAACATCCAATTGTTTCAGTTACTAACTTTTCACCAGGCCCAAGTGGCCTCTGCGAGAGAAGTGGTTCACATTCGGAGAGGGGCTTGCATTCTATATATTGATAAAACATTTAAGCGTATAACTTTATATCATTGTTAATATATTAATTGAATCGGTCATTTCAAAATCAATAAATTTTGTGATAAAGAAATATGCGTATTTCCAAGGCTTTCTTGGTTTTTTAGGGCTTTCAATCCTCCACTCTGTAATTCTTTTATTATGTTAGTACTGAGTTTAAAAGTATATTTAAAAACAAATTGGTTTAAACATCTTGTTTAAGCAGAAAACAAAGATTAGTGCTCTTAAAACTTAACGTAAAACCATATTCATTATACATTACTAAAAATTACAGAATATACATCTAAAATATAAAACTTTTCATGTATTTTTAAGATAAAGGAACGTAATCATATTCACCGTCATTTTCATCTTCAATACCTTTACATAAGAAGGTTACAAAATCAAAAATTTGCGCCTGGTTGTACTACAAAAACGATATTTATCCAATTTTATCCATTTCTGGACCAACCAATCGAGGTGTGATGCTGCAAATTTTTTTTCCTTTGATTGATATTTCTTTTGCTTATGAGCAATGGAAATTTTGTAGCAAGGCATGTAAATTATGGTACGCATGCCTGAACCACGCCGTACTGTCCTGGCGCTGATGTTTGCGTCTACTTTCTTGCAAATATCAAATTGAAAGCATGTTTTTGCAACTAACCCAGCGATCAATAACGATTAATGTTTTGAGTGCCTTTCACGTTTTTGTATATGCATATGGATATTATATATGAAGTTTTGTTTTAGAGTATTAGTGACCTTATTTTGGGAACACCCAATAATTCGCAATGCTTCTTTTATGTTTTTCCGTCGCAAAGCAGAATTCTGATGGTTTTCTTTCCCAATCAGAGTAGTATAAACTTCAACTTAATTTTTGAATTCAAGTCATAGGAGCACAGTCTGAAAGGACTTATAAAAAATGTCACTCCTACTTTATTGGCAACCACTGTAATGCTAACAGAATGGCTTATGCTATTCTGAGATACTACCATGAAATCCCTTTTAACGTGGATTTTTTTACTATTAATTGAAACTCTAGTTAATGCTATAATGATGCAGAAGATTAATAAGAATTTCTCATCTTTAATATAAATGAATCTTTCATGAATCTATAGATACACTCATCGGCTATGATGGCTTCCTGTATCTTAGTATTATAAAGAAAATCCGTTAATGTCAAAGGGACAAGTACTGTTTTTTTATCGTTTGAAACATTTTCTCCATACCATTCTTTTGACCAAGATGTTTTCATGTACAACGTCTTCTACCATTTTAATATTCCAGAACATTGGTAGTTTTAAGCTCTTGGATGCACAATAAAATCAAACAATTTGTTTGGGACATATACCTACACATTTTTCACTTTTCTCTTAATAACTTGAAAATTACGGTCGTAAGGTAAAACTGAATGATCTCGTACGGGAAAATATTGGTAAATTTCTTGAAACATGTGATTTTTATTGATATTGTGAGTCTTCTTATAAGAGTAAGTATGAAACAAAAAAAAAACAGTGTATTTGAAATGACCGATTAAATTATGATGTACTAACCACAAATAAATTGTGGGCAACCGTCCTTTGCTGTAAGGATTTTTCTGTTTTGACCGGGACCACATATCAACGGTGGAGCGTCAGGACATGTGAGCGATAGAGGAACAGTGGGCTCGGGTACTGAAAAATATTACAACGTCAATATATTTCATAATAAATTTGTGTTTAAATAAATTACCGCAAATAAACTTTGGACAACACTCGTCTTCGCTGCTAGTTTTGAGTGCATAAAATCCCTCTACGCAAACTCGTCCCTGAACCGAGCATTCTTTCTTAGTGCATTCTACTTTGCCAAGCCTGTTGCAAATACATTCAGTGCACTTGTCTTTAAACCATTCATCGCCAGGATAGTGGTTATCATCATCACATAATGTACATTCCTTTTCAAGAACACATTTATTGTTTAAAAGGACTTTTCCTTTTGGACAAAAACAACCTTCATATCGATCAGTAGAGCAGGCTTGTTCGTTTGTGTCGCCTTTTAAAAAACGGACATCAATCATATCGAAAACTTCTGTAGCTATATTACAGGTTTCAGGACATCCGCATGGTTCGTAATGCAAGTGTAGTGGACAATCGTATGCACAAAACGCTGCATTTCTCCAATTTAGACAAATGCCATTGCTGAGACATTCTTTGGCATAAGCTGATAAGGATTCACACGCTCCCTTCTGATCGGATCCATGTTTGCACATATCCTGTTGGCAAGCAGATACGTACATAATGGGGTCAACGACAAAATGACAATTTCCAAACAGTTTTTCATCAAAAATTTTAAGACAGGGATCAACCTCTGGATCTGGGACAATACAATCGTTTAGAATGACATCTTCACTGATGCATTCTTGTGTTCCAAGTTCAAGTTTTAGGTTGTCAGCAACCCACGTCTTTGCAATATCAGCGGCAGTATTTCCTTTTACTTCCTTTATGTATTTTGGGTTGGGGACAAGGTCATCATGTGGATCACCATTGCAATTACCACACAGTCCTTCCAATTTAGATGCATATTTAACGCTAGGAACACGTATCTAGTAATTGGATGTATAATTAGTTCATATTTTTTATTTGAGAAATTGTTTTTATTTACCGAGAAGCTATTTTGACTAAAATCACTTGTAATATCGACTTTCGATTCCGGTAAGGACAATACAATTTCACCGCCGTTTTTATTAATATACAGCCAATTTTTCTTAGAGGGTAACGTTTTTGCTGGTAATCCATCAATAAAAGTTTGTATCGAATTTTCAGACAAACGTTGAAGGTGAATTATGTGCTCACCATAAAGAATATGTAGGGAATGAGCACAGCTTGATTTAGAAAATATTAGTTTATTGCCAGAATTTTCGCATGGACTCATGCTGACATATACCTGTAAAAGATATTCATTATACTTTGAAGGTTTGCAGTATTTAAACATTTTGATTCGAAGTATTATTTTAAGTTCTTATATTGTAGGAAGTAATCAAGAATTGGTACAATTTATTATTCTTTCTATTGTTTATGTGAGTGGTAAACGGGCTCTCTTAGTCTAATAAAATGTTTACTTATAAAATCTAACCTTATTTTTCTATAATAACTTTAATAAAAAAGAAATAATAGAGACCATTTAGTGGTATAGAAGTTCAAAGTTCCTGTTTTCTGTTTTACGTATTTAGCATTTTTTGTTTTGTGTTTGTTTTATCTTAAACTTAAAGAAATTTAACTTCATCAATTGCTGGCTAGCAATGTGTATACTTTGTATAATTGTGATAATTTTGAAAACAATGCGTGTTTTGAAAGTTGTGGAAATTTTGAAAAGATGGCGCCTACTAAACATACATGTGGAGTTTTCTCTGAGTTAATAGAGGAAAACACGTCTAGTATTTTGTGTGCTGATTGTGATAAATGGATTCATGGCAAATGCGTTGGACTGGATGCAAAGGAATTTAAAAATAAAGACAGTGAAGTGAAAAGAAAAGTATTAAATTGGAAATGCGACCGTTGCTGAAGTGAAGTTAGTGTGGTTCTCTCTGATGACTTGCCGGACTTTGAATGCGATGTTGTAAATACGAGGAAATTAGAAGCATTGTTCAATAAATACTTTATGCCCTTAAAAAAAAAAGATGGATGAAAATCTGGGCAGTATTAGATCCGAGCTCCCCAAAAAGGGGGAGCGGAACGCCTCTATCACGAAATATTGCGAGCAACTTGGCAATAGAGTTAGTTCCTTAGAATATAAACTAAAGGCTTTTGTAGGGAGGAAATTAGTAAATACATCGGATGATGTTATTTCCGCAATAAATGACCGGAACCAAGTCAGACCTTACCCCAGCTCCACGCAATCATCTTAAATCACTACGCTCTGAATCTGAAAATTCGTTTTAAATGATGACACTAGCAAACAAAATAAGATCAACGGGATACCCAGAATTATCCACAATAGATTCACTCGTTCATCCAAATAAATCCTAAAAACACCTTTAAAAAACTGACTACCTATTATCAATACATCGGAGGACTGAGAACCAAATTAAAAAATTTTCTCACCTCCTTTGCTAGTTGCAAAAGTGACGTTATATGTAAAGAGTTTTCCAATAAGGACTTAACAACTTTTTTGCAAAATAAAATGCAAACCATTTGCGATATTTCAAAAACTTTACTATCGGGTTGAAGTACAATCAAAATATTTATCAATGGAACTCGACTTCATTCATATGGCCACCGCGGGCACGTTTGCAGCGGTCAATTCGTTGGACCCGTTAGTGAATTGTGGTTGGATCCATCAATAACAGACGGGGACGTAATTGACAGTACATACGCCACATTTAGAAGGGATATAGTCTGTGGAACTAGTGTCTATAAGCATGGTGGAGGAATATGTATTGCAATAAAGAGAAATGTCTCTTTTGAACCACTACAGTTGTTGACAATTTCCTAGACCAAGTCTCATTATCATTATCACGTCTCTACTGTCTTGCATATTAGAGCAAACTCCCCCAATAGTAAATCATCATTACAATCTCCCAAGTAATAGCCCTCTCAAGAAAATTTTTGCTCTAACGTACGCGTTCAGAAAAACTGACTATTCTATGCTCAACAGCTTCTTCTTGAACACCTACTAGGTACATCTACATCTTCTAGATGAAAAACTTGACCTGTTCTGTGAGATGGTTTATGAGGGTGTTGCTCAGTTTATTCCGATTTACTCGAAAATGAACAATAATTTCCTGTGCTGGTTTTTCAAAGACCTAATAACGAAAATCAAGCTCAAGAAGGAAGCTCATGTCAATTACATTAAACACAAATCTATTCCACTCTATGACAACTTTCGCACTCTTAAATTAGAATGTAATAAATTGAGTGCAATACAGCGAGACTAGAGCAATATAGCAAGAATTGAGTCCAAGATGTATACAGACGTTAATGAATTCCTAAACTTTATAAAGAGTAAAAGACGCAATGACAATAATATTTCCTATGCGATGTCTTGGGACGAAAGGACGACTAATGGTGGACCGGAAGTGAGTGAGCGTTTTGCCAATTTGTTTGAAAGGATTTGTGATTCACACTCTATTAATGCCTCTATGGAACAAGAAGAGAGCAACCTCGACAAATTCGCTACTAATTTGTCTGATCTTGTTATCCGTTTGAACGATATATATACGCAAGTTCTTAAGCTCAACCCGGAGCTGGCCCCGACGGCTTGCCTAACATATTTTTGAAAAGCTTTGCTGCTGGACTCTGTGAGCTTCTCATTCATATCTTGAGCAAGTCGCTTCAGATAGGTTATTTTCCTTCTACGTGGAAATTGTCTTATATCAGCCCCTTTCACAGATCAGGTCCGAGAACAAATGTCGCTAACTATCGACCAATCTGTATTCAATCCTCCGTACTAACCAGGGGCATAGGATTCGATTGGTTACGGTCATACTTATTCTATAGACATCTACAAGTAAGAGTGAAAGGACACATCTCAATTAAATACAAGGCTACATCAAGTGTTCCTCAAGGGTCTCATCTAGGACCGGCTTTTTTCAATATTTTCATGAATGACGTTGGTACTAAGCTAAAGTCACACTATCTTCTTTATGCGGATGATTTGAAGATATTTAGGAAAATATCACCCCCTAACGATGTTACAATCCTGCAACAAGATATTGATGAACTTATTAGATGGTTTACGATCAACAAACTGAACTTAAATATAAAAACAAACGCTCTCATGACCTTCGTACGTTCTCATCGTCAGCAATCAACCGTTTACATGTTAAGCGATCAACGAATCCAGGAAGTAACATCCATAACAGATCTAAGTGTCCTCATTGACAACAAATTAGAATTCGCTAGTCAAGTTGACAAAATATCTCTGCAAGCATACTGAGTACTGGGTTTCATTTTTAGATCAGATGGAGGTTTCAGAATATCTCAACACTCCTCCGTCTCTATTCGGCCCTAGTAAGGCCACCCTGGAATACTGCACTATTGTCTGGTCATCTTTCACGGACAGGCTTATAAATAAGTTGGAGTAAATACAACAGAAATTCTGTAATTATCTCTCATACTTTTTACAGGCCAAGCTTAGCGCTGAGCATCAACGAACTCTGCGATTACTTCAAAATTCGTTATTTATTGCAACGAAGACAACTTGCAGACCTATCTTTCGTTTATAAAGTCACCAATGGACTCATCGCCTCATCGAAGGTTCTCGACCTTTTCGGATTTATTTGTCGAAGACCACGCCTCAGATCCAACCGTCTGCTGGAAATTACTAAATCATCTAGGAATTACGTACTGCATGGACCCAGAAATAGAATAGCCAAGAGTATGAATGTGCACACTTCAACGGTGAATTTTTCGAGATGGCTCCTACTCTGCGTTCATGACCAGTATACAAAATTTGCTTTTGAATAAGTCCCTATTATATCACATATCTAGTACATAATGTAATTAACTTCACTGTAGTCTTCTTCTTTATAACTAATTTATATCAGAATTAATTACATCATTAGTTCTATTTTTTTATATGTAGTTTTATAGAGCCGATTAGCGTTAAATAAATAAATAAATACATATATAAAATTAAAATAAAAAATTACGATGTTAATATTCGAATCTATTACATAAAGCTTACTTACAAACATAATAATTGATGATTTCAATTTCTAACTTTTTAAAATGTATTTTCTTTTAAAAAACACTAATAAATGTTGAAAACAGTAAAAGAATCAATTTACTTACCTGAAAAGTGTGCGTATCCAGAACTGAAATATCACGGGATAATAAATAAGTGCAATTTCCATCAAATGTAAAGTTATTGCGGTCGTATGTGACATATTTCGACTTGCCTATACCGTCGCACACACAATCTTTGCATTCTGTTGGAGATACACAGTTGTCTCCTTTTCGCACCGTACCGTCTGGGCAAAAGCATCCCGAAAAACATTCATCAGATAGCAGAGGACACTCAGTTTTACCGATTGTGTCGCACGAAGGTTCACAGCGTCTTTTATAGCAGTCCTTATAAATTAGTGGCAATGGACATGCGGTTTCTGCAATTAATTAAGATTTTTTATATCTACTATCAATTAGGATAATTTATATTACCGCAATCAGATATCGCCCTCCAAGTGTCGAGTTGTACTTCTGGATCCGCGGCAAGACATTCTTTAACGAATCTGTCTAATAATAAACATTTGCAACGTAGTTGCTTTGCTGTACTATTTTGTTCTTCTTTTAGACATTGGCATGTGGCTTCAACGCAATTAGAAATGAATCCATCACAATCCATTACTTTAGAACAGGGATTAAACACCTCGTGTCTGTAAAATTAAAGATTAGTAGGTCTATCACAAAAACGAGAATTTTTTTATTACGTGATAGAGTTGCAAATATCAAAGGCCAGTTTTGGATCTTTTGTACATATATCTGGTTGGCAAGAAGATTTTAAAACATCGTCACTAAACCACGCTTCACCGAATTCGGCAGTAGTTTTGGCTGGATACCCTTTTGGTAAACGTTTATCATCGTCGGGATTATTATTGTAGTATCCGCAAAGACCATCAACAGTCTTCAAATATCGTGAAGATATGCCTATTTTTACATCTTCATTGTCGCAATAAGACACCCAAAGGCCATGCTTTTTAGAAACGAATAAAATTGTGTTTCCAGGTTGTGATATAATAAATCCAAACTGAGCAGAGGTTTTTTCCAATTGTCGCACAGTGAAGTCGAATCCATTTAAGTTTACTGTTAGATTCGGTAGCAAAGTCAGTGAAAAATCATTTACTTTGTCTTTAATCACAACTTTTTTTTTACATGATTGCTCATTGGTGCAGTTTACATTTACTGGAAATAGGGTTAAGTAAAATATTATTTTAATATAAATATGTAGAAACTGAACTTACTAATTACTACCCAGTTTGCTTCTAATAGGTCTCTGGCAAGAATATGGTTGCATAGATTGAATTTAAATTCAGTACCATCAAACGTTTTTAACGTTTTTCCAGATACTTTGCAAATATCGTCCTTTTGGCGCACAGTATGGCAGATGTATGGAATGCACTGATTGCTTCCATAATCCTTTGATTTTTCTAATTCGGGTTCATAACCCTCTTGGCATTGCGGTAGAGGACACGATATAGTATTGTTTTTTTGTACAAATACACACATATATTCAGGACATTGTATTGGTAAAATATACTCTACTTGTTCGTCAGGAATGTCAACTGACATTTGATAAGATATTTTCTTTGTTTTAATTGGACTTGTACCTTTTACCGGTAATTGGCTAAACATAAAAATGAGTGAAATTTTACGAGGATTACTTCATCAGATACTTATTATTCTGCATACCTAGTATCAAACATTTCTGACATTTCTCTTTCCCGAGTAATTCCTGTAAGTTGAACCTTCATTCCGTCTGGGCAAGCTGGTGTGCGGCAGGAATTATTAGATGCTAGAAAAAATACTAATATTGAAAAAAAAGTGTAACCGAAAATATATTTGCTTTACAAATTTCTTGCATTGGCATTTCACTTGCAACCTGAACGCAATCAATCTCATCATCTTCACAATCTTGATATCCATTACACCAAAGATCTTCAGGAATACAATCACTGCTAGAGGGACATAAGCGCTGAAATGGTGGGCAAGGCTTACATAGGCATGTACATGGCTTAGATTTATCTCTACGCAGACCTTGAGCGCATGGCTGACACTTTTTTTCTGTGCATTGCGAAATACCGCCTAGAACGCAAACGCATTCCTCACAGTTTTGATTTTCATAAACTGATCCCACGGAGTAGCTAAAAGTAATCATTTAAATACTTTAAATTTCCTTTATGCTTCACCTCAATATAGTTCAATATTTTGCAATTGCTAAACTAAATTATAAAATAAGAAATTTCGATTTACCTTAGATAATCCATTATACACGGACACAAATTATTTTCAACACAATTTCCTTTTCCATCCCAATATAGAGGATCCTTGCATTTACAATTATCATCCATTGGTAACATATTGGTATCTACTTCAGGACAAATCAGACATATAGCAGGTTCTTCTTCAGGTAAAGATGTTGTTTGAGCTGAGACAAAATTATTTTGTTTATTATTATTGGTTAATTTTGATGATCTATGCAATTACAAAACTGCGTATTTTTCATTTTTCTATCTGGTTCAGGTTACACAGGAAATTTTGCATTGAATTAACTTTTAAAAGACCTCACGTATATAAAGATTATAAAACTTGTGAAAAATGCATCAAACTGTCATGATATTTATCCATCCAAAACTTAAATCTTGAACCGGATAAATTTTTATATTACGTTTTTGGCACAAAATGGAGATAAATCCAGGCAATCTGATTTTATTTTCGCGAAATAAAACATGTTTGATACGGATTACTTCAATTCAGCCCAAAATTTCACATTATATCTAGAATCGGAACGAATTTGAAACAAAGAAATATGTACATATTATTTATGAATCGCATCTCATAACTCATAAAATATGAGTGAGATCGAGTCGACTGTAATAACGTAATGTGGATGTGGTTCTTCCTATTATGTCCAATATTTATTGTGTTGCGTAGCGTTATCGATTAGAATCGATAACTGTAAAATCGATACCGCTGGGCGACCAAACCCTCTTAGCCGGCAGTTTGGTGGCCGGAAATACAACACGGGCGGCTACTCCGGTTTCGTCTGGCCCGTGTAAAAATGTGCAAAGCCAGCGGGATCACCCGCTGAGCCGATGGTTGCGCGTATGGGCGCAAGGCGGAAAACGCGCACTCAGCGCGTCTGCCAAAAGTTCCCACAGAACCTTAAGTTCTCGGAGGCCAAGTCAGAAGAGTTGCAAAAAGATCGTGAAGCGAGAAAGTCCCTCGAATTGTCGCCCGTCCCTCCGCATTATACAAAATTATTTAAAGTTGCTAAAATAAAATCGGGATTACCCCGAAAAGTAATATCAAAAATAAAAGCGGAGTGTTTAATTTTATATACAACAAGTTTGTGTTATTTATACATAACAATTGAATGCATTGAATATATAAGAAGCTGTTCATGCATATTAAGGAAATTAAGTAAAATGAAACATTTTTGGAAATTTTAAGGATAGCGAACCAAAGTATAAGTTAAAAAGCTTCCCTCATAGCTCGCAATTATCAAGTTAGTAATCGTTATAATGTCACACATACATATGAGCCGTTTATTTTCAAAGTGGCCTAATTCTGTTTATGTTAAAATCGAGATATTTAAGGGTTTGCGTTTTCAAAATAAATAAATTGTCATTTTATTAATCAACTTGTTAAGGGTTTTCCAATAGGGACTTGACAACTTTGAATTCAATTTGTGAACGCACCCTTTCACTAATCATCGAACTGTCACTGTCAATTTATTCAGTAAACTTAACATTTTGATCATGGTAAAGTTCACGAACGAACCACGTCTGCAAATTATAAAAATTGACTACAGAAATTCGGAGTCGGTGACCGCTACTTTAAGAGTGTTAACTCCGATTATCGCTCGTAATTCTCGCCCTAGTAGACAGGCAGTAACAACTTTAGTGGAAAAATTTGAGTCTACATATTCGTTGTGTGATGTTGCTGTGCCAGTGAGACAACGGGTTGGTCGAAGTGTCGAAAATATCGCTGCCGTTGAAACGTCCGTAGCAAATGATCCAAAGCAGTCAATTCCACGGCGTTCTCAAGAGTTGGGCATCGCCCAGACCACTTTATGGCGAATTTTGCGTAAGGATCTTGGTTTACACCCATACAAGATCAAGCTGACTCAAGAATTGAAGCCGATGGATCATTTGTAGCGACGTACGTTCTCCGATTGGGCTATGGAAAAGATGCGCCAAGATGATCAATTTCATCGCAAAATCATCTTCAGTGACGAAGCTCAGTTTTGGCTCAATGGGTTCGTCAATAAGCAAAATATGCGTTATTGGTAGGGTGAAAATCCACATGTGCTTCATGAAACACCATTTCATCTACAAAAAATAACTGTTTGGTGCGGTTTGCAAGCCGGCGGCGTCATAGGGCCATATTTTTTCGTCGACGATAATGATCGTCACGTTACTGTGAATGGTAATCGTTATCGTGCCATGATTACCGATTATTTTTGGCCCGAATTGGAAGATATGGACTTGGACAACATGTGGTTTCAACAAGACGGTGCCACAAGCCACACAGCACACGTTACAATCGATTTATTGAAGAGTACGTTTGATGAGCGTGTTATCTCAAGAAATGGACCAGTCGATTGGCCGCCTCGTTCGTGCGATTTAACGCCTCTAGACTTTTTTCTTTGGGGCAACGTCAAGTCATTGGTCTATGCCAACAAGCCGACGACGTTGGAAGAGCCAACATTGAACGCGAAATAGCAGCCGTTTCGGCCGAAATGTGTGGCCGAGTCATCGAAAATTGGGTCTAACGAATCGACCGCTGCGAACGTGCTCGCGGTGGCCATATGAACGAAGTCGAGTTCCATTCATAAATGTTTTGATTGTACTTCAACTCGATAATAAAGTTTTTGAAATATCTCAAATGGTTTGCATTTTATTTTGAAAAAAAGTTGTCTAGTTCTTATTGGAAAACCCTTTATTTGTTATAAACAATTCTTAATGATTTTAAACAAATGTTGTACAATTTGCTGGAAAATGTAGAGATAACTTAAAAATGTAATTATTTAAATAGCTAGCTCAATGTTTATGGAAAATGGAATTAGGCCACTTTCAAAATAAACGGCCCATATATCTGAAAGAAATTGTAGATACAAGTGGAAAAAAAAACATATTTATAAGTTCACAATACGTATCACGCAAGTAACAATATACTTTAATTTCTGTTGTACCTATCATATTCTTCACCACTGTGCATTTAAGCTGAGCACATAGAATTAACAATTTAGAGGAAACTTTACGTAAGGAGAAACTAAAACTCAAAATAATTTTTGCAATAATTCGCCTTATTCATACTTACGGTAAGGATGAAAACATCCAAGAGGTTCAATCCTCATATTGATTGCATCTTGCCATTCAACGGGCACTACTTTAAGCATCTGTGCCTGAATTGGATATTTGAAATAGTTTGTCTTTGGGTTGTCAGAATCAAAATTTCCTTCAAAAATTTGTAAAAGACCGTCTGGAGTGAGTACTTTATTCCATAACTTTCCATTTTTCGAAAACATCACTTTATAGGCAGTAACATATCCATCTGGTCCACCTTTAGTCCTAATACCGCTAATATTTCTCGACTCCAAGAAATCGAACTTAAAGTATATTATTAAGCTGTTATCAAAATTGGAACAAAAAATTTATTATTACCAAAACAAATTGATTTGGTGTATCTATTGCAGGACGCCATCCAATTGGTGAACTCATTTTGAGCATATCGTATAAACGAGGTTTCTTACCTTTAACGGGTTTAGGCCACAGTATGCTGCTAGCTCGCACCTACAAAAGCTATGGTATTAAAGCATGATTTGTCTTTAGAGTTTAAAATCTTGTTACCTGATTTGAGTTTAATTTCTGATTGTCAACACCCATTTCATCATTGCAAATAATTGCCACTGTTGCCTTATCAGTTGTCAATGTAGTTGGCGGTACAATGGAAACAGCATCAAACGCAGTTACAGGAGTAGTAATGTCAAATGTAAAGTCAGTCACAGAAGGGGTTGTCTTACTGCACCCGTATAATTCTACTCTCATTGCTATGGCTCCATGCCACTTTAATGGGTGAAATCGAACTACTTTAACTTCTATTGGCACTGAAAAACTTGAAATTTTGGTTTTTCGCGAATTCTCTGGGCCTCTAAATGTTTGCGGTAGTTTGTTTTCATCCAAAATGAAGTGAAATAGACCACCATCAAAACTGTACGAAACCTGCACAAATTGTAATTTTTAAATTTAGTTCACAATCTAAAGAAATAGAAAATTGAATGGTATAGATATAAACCGAATATTTCTAAAGTGAAAAAACTAAAACCAAGTTAAAAGATTATAAAGTAGTGTTGAAAGTCTCTTTAGTTCATATCATTAATGAATTTCATGCTCTTTACGCCTATATTTAATTAACTGATGTATAAGCCCGTACGAAAAGAGAAATCTTTATTTAAAATTGCAGCTACATACTATACTCACCTCATAGCTGCATACTTTGGCTAATACATAGATTTAATAACTACTAAAAGTAATAATGTAGCTAAAAATTTTTATAAATAACTAGCTTGTTTGCACGGACGCACAGTGGCCCAAAACGATTTTTGGATGACCTAAAATCGATTTTCGTCATGTCTTCGTTTTTAAAAATGTTGATGCCATTTGATACTAAACTAAATGTACTACCTTGTCTCAATAATTATTTTTTATTGTTTACCCCTCTTCTTTGTGTTTAGAATAGCTAAAATCAAAGAAAAGTTTTAGTAGCTAATTTTTTAAAAAAAGTTTTAGAGTTTTCTATGATTTCAAAGTTTGATTGTGAAAATATTTGTATGTGGAGGTTCAATTGTTATTAATGAAGTCACTTACTAAATAGGAGGAGCTATTATTATTACGCTAAAAAGGATATAGTTTTTTTAATTAAAGCACTTGAATGAAAATGACGGAATTTTCGCTAAAATTTGTATTTGATTTTAACTTTTAAAAAAATTGGCTTCGGAAATTTGCGGTCCTCGCACAAAACCTGCATTTGAAATAAAGGCTACCTTGTCGTCTTCTACGTACCGCACAATGTTCCCACTTATCCAGGAATTTTATGACTTTTACGACTGCATAATATTTATTTTGGAAATAAATTAGAGATTAATAAAAATCATTAATATAAGGGAAGTTGTATTACGTTTTATGACATTGTGAATTGACTTTAACTTACTCTGTATATGCGCTCATATATATTAAATGTTCATTCTTGTGATCTACCTACATATATGTGAATGCCGACAAATTTGGAATATATGCAGAACAAACAGAAATATTACTAAATTATAAATATCGTTGGAGAAAATTGCTAGCAACAGTCCACAAAGTTTTAAGGCATGGAAAAATATAATACCTCACCGTCTTTTGCCAATTGGTGAATTATCCCAGGAAGCAAAAAAGGAAGACTACAAATGCTATAGATACCACAACGCCAGAAAAACTTAAAGGAAAATGCAAAAAGTTGAGCTCATGTATATGTTGCTTATATCACCAGATCCATACATCTCATTACTTCGGAGAGTACAGGACAAACGATTAATAACCAGGGAATGTCCAGTGTGACATGTCATTTCTGTGCATTTGTGTTTTCTATGTTCCGTTATTTTTTATGAAAAAGAAATTCTGGACCTGGCGGGAAATATACTTGAGAAGCTTCCAGAATGTTAAGGGTTAAAACTAAAAATTTCAATATAGTGGATGTAATTAACTCTATTAAACTTGTTAGGATTTCAACAAGTAGTACATATATTTTTCCGGTTCGGATATTAAATTTTTACGAACAAATTTGAAAAAATCTCAAGATTTTTTGCCATGGAAATGGAGATCTATTGCTTCAATAGATCCATAGATTACATCTTTCTAAAGTGTGGGTAGTGCAGTTTTATGAGAATATTCGAGTAATTTTGTTGTTTTGTTGCTTTTGTTTTAGGTTGAAATGAAAGTTTTGCTTCGCGCCTACTAATATGTATTATCTATCTATGATTTCAACTAAACCAGTTAATGTGTATTGAAATTAATTCTTTTCCGTATTTTGAGCCGTAAAGTTTATCTCGTCATTTTTTGACCAGCATGAGCAAATTTTGGTAACTTTTAAATTAATTAAGTCGAAAAAAAATTCAAGAACTATGTGTAAGGTAAGATTATAATGTTATTTTGTTACATTGCGTAATTTTTATTTAACGATTTAAAGGTGAGTATTTAAATACATATATGCATGCTCACTCACGTTTTTGTATTTTCTGAATTAACTTCCCTAATCCTCAAACAATCTGTTTTTCATTGTAAATAGAAAATCCAAACCAAGTTTGTATTTAGAAACTCTTACTTGATATAGTTCCACGTACTGGTCGAATATTGGGCTACCTTGCACTACAACTCCATAAAGCGGTAAAGCTTGGGGAAGAGCTATTTGAAGGTATTCCAATGGGTCGTTATTAGCTGGCGACCAACTACCATTTGATTTTGTAGAGGGCTTACTATGCAGCCTTGCGTATTGCGGTAAGAATGAGGATCCTAAGACACTACTTGCAGCAAAAGCAGTGTCAGGAACTCCGTAAGGTCCAGTTATTATTGGAATCATGCTGGAGGAATTACATTTATATATTGTTTTTATAAATTGTGTATAACGTCTTACTCTTTTTGTTCACAACCCTTTGGTGGTGTTACAGTGTTCGGTATAATTGTCGGACCTTCTGTGCTAGTCTTTGGTGATTTTTCTAAATTGCAATAAAATATAAATAGAATGATGTTAATAGTTATTTCAAAAATATACCCAAGGGCCTAACGGTTTTTGGTTTGTCCGGCAAACATATTAGTTGATTGTCTAGGCATTGGCATATTTTTGGTTCATGATTTTGTAGAAATTCATATACCTCATGAGGCTATAATGAAAATGAATTAAACACATTCTTTCAAAATAAACAAACATCTTCAACCTTGACAAGTTTTCCATCTAATGTCATGCATGGGCACTCATTTTTGAAAACACAAGTTTTTTCATCACGCCAATATTTATCTGGAGATATGCAGTCGGTCAGTACGTCTGTGTTTACACATCCTTCTGCACAGACGTCACCCATTTGGCATAATCCTCTCTGATGGAGTAACTGAAATAAAACGTTAGACTTTTTCTAAAGGCAATGAATATCAGTCACCTTTTTGAAGTATTCACATGTTTTATCACAGGTAAAAGCGCATTCGGACCATCTTTTGCCAGGCGGACATTGTAAGGGGGAAACAGTGGTATATTGAGATATAAATTGACAACTTGGCTTAATAACTATCACTGATTCAGCGTTTTCACATTCCTTAATAAGAGGATTAAATAATTTCGACTCAGGGCAACTCTTTTCGACATAACTCCAAATATGTTTGTCAATTTCTTCGCATGCAAAATACTTTGTGCAATCATTTGGAGACTCCTTATATGTTTCATTTGCTGCACAGGGTTGGGACATGATTGGTGCATGAGTAGAAGGAGTTGGGGAAGTTAGTTTTGGAAGTGAACAATTCGGTCTTAAAATTATGACTCTTGACACATGATCGCAAATCATACTCATTGGATTATACATCATTGATGGACCACAGGTCTTTTCTATATTCATCCAAATTCCATCTGGCTGTTGTATACATTGGGAAAATTTATAACAATCCCCAGGGAATTCTTTATGTTGAATGGCTGGATCACATGTATTTAAGGGTTTTGTAGTTGTGCTTAAAATGTCTAGTGTTGTTGAAGATATCGGAAAAGGAGAAGTACAAGGTGCACCACTGCATATTTCTTTCTTTCTTGTACATCTACAGGTTTGGCAGCTATCCCACCGCATTATATCACCTTCGTAATAAACTACACCATCTTTTTCCATACAAATAGGTTTACAAGTAATTTTCGGAACACATATCGTAAAATTGTCATTTAAATAAATCATATCTCCATCGCAAGGTTTTATATGGCATCCTTCGAAGCAAGTTTCGATTAGACACATTCGTTCAGACACACCCTGTTCAAGAAAGTTATCACACGTCTCAACTGGACATGGTTGAGTACAAGAATTGTATTCTGAACAATTTGGATCGCATTGCATTGCTGGAAAATAACAATCGTTAAGATATGCTTACTTTAAGAAATAAATACATACGGCAAAGATCTGGTGTTCTCCATTTTATATTTATTCCTTTTAATGAGCAGGCATATGCATAAGCGGCCAAAGCTGTGCAAAGGCACTCACAGTCGCCGCCTTGATCGCAGGCACATGTATCGAACACGCACCTCTTCAGATATTTTTCATAGGGAACCTTATTGTGACACTCCTGTTGGTAATGAGTTATAATATTATGTACTTAAAAACTTTAAATAGAGAGCTTAATAAGAATAAATTTAATGTTGATGATTCATTAACACTTGCTTGAATGTAAATGGATACAACAAGGTTTTTTATATAAGAGTACTGCCTGTTTTCAATATTTAAAAATGAAAAAACTATAGGTAATAGCATAGATACCATAACAACTAGATGTCACATCGCCTAACAAATCGAGTATACACATTTTAAAAGGCTGGGACATTCCGGAACGTACCACAACATGTATCAGAGAGCACCCAGAACAAATGTTGCTTTAACAGCAGTTTGGACACATTTGGTCGCCGCCGCCGCCCGACGTATTCTCTGCTCTTCTGGATGTGTCTATCATCATTTCTCTTTTCATGTTACTATTCTGATTCAGAGCTTATGCGCCGAGCTCGAGCCAGAGTTTGTGGGCCCAGGGCGAGCTAAGGGCGACGGCGTGAAACGAAAGCATTACACTGTGCCGAGAAGCATTCACTCCCAGGCGGTTTTCAAGAGAATTGGCTCTATATTTGTAGCGTGCGTGCTCCTACTTGTATGCGCTGCTGGGTTAATCGCCGTGGTAAAAAGGATGATGGACACCCAAACAGCGTGTTTTAGCAGGAAGCATGCTCCTATGAACTATATTTCCACAATACATGTTCAACGTTGGCATTCCCATTGTCTTTTCACATTTGGTCTTTTGCATTCGAATCGGTTGGAGCTCTGCGACCTTTGTAAAGTGTTTAAAAATTATCTTTACTACCTGCTTATATTACTTATATCTTATCACTTATCTTATCTTATCTTATTTCGTCTTATATCTTATAGCTAGTATAGAATTATATTCGTTGTATCCGTAGTTTTTTGTGGTTTTGTAGTTGTTTATGAGATATATATATTTTATCTCATTTTATTATTAATAGTTTTTATATTATACTACTATTTTGGTATAACTTTGGGGTTTTGGGACTTTATTATGGAAGTTCTAAAAAGACAAAATGGTAGGAAGTGTTCTCTTCCGCATTGTCACAAATCTAAAAGAACCCATCCTTCGAAAAAAATCTTTTCCTGCCCTTGTAATGATTCTTACCTGGGGCAAATGTGGAGACACCGATGTGGTTTTGAAAATTACGACCACAGTATTTGGATTTGTGAAAAGGATTTTCTTCCAGAGCAAATTGGAAAAAGAAATTTAAGAAAAGAAGCAATTCCTTCCTTGAATTTAAAGTAGACAAGAAGAAATGGAAGAAGTTTTTGTAATAAATTCACCTCCTCAGTTATCTTCTCCAGATCATTCATGTAAGAATTGTAAGAAGAATATTAGAAATTCGAAACTTTCCTGGAAGAAATATGTGTTTGTAAAAAAAGAAATAGTTACATTAAAAAAAACGCTTAAAAGTCTAAAAGAAAAATAAAGAAGAATTTATGTTAATCACAAAAATTTAATAAAGAGAAAGAAAATGAATAAAATTGAAACTAAACATATAAATGAATATTTAATAGTTATACATCCGACAATTCAGAAACATTTTGTAAAATGTTAATGAAGTCTGGTAAATCGGTTTGGTCATCAGAGGAAAAATTGCTATGTCAAAATATATTTTACAAGATGCGTCAGAAAGGTTACCTATTTCTTCGAAATGGTTTAAGATTGAATATGCCGCATATAAGTTAGTTGCACCGTTGGGCTCCAGTGAAAGATCTTCAACCAGGTTTAGAAAATAACGCCACAAGTCTTTTTAACCAAAAAGTTGAAGACATGACAGGTAAAAATATCTGTTTTGGCGTTTGATGAAATTAGTATCAGACGAGATCTTACGTATAATAGCAAATCAGATTTGATGACCTTGGGTTTAAAAGAAGTTCGGCTATAGGAAAACAGGTTTGTATGTTTATGGTCAGCGGCTTAGTAGGCAATTGGAAATGTGTTCTAAATTATTTTGTCACAGAAAAACCAATTGAAGGAACAATTCTTAAAGATTTAGCTTTACAAAATTTAGACTTATGCTACAAAATGGGACTAAAGGTAAAAGTTGTCGTTTGTGACCAAGGTTCCAATAACCGTAAGTGTTTTTCGCTTCTAAATATTACACTGGAACAACCTTTTGCTGAAATATCAAATGAAAATGTTTACTTTCTATACGATTTCGCTCATCTGCTCAAATCTTTTAGAAATGTTTGGATGAAAACTGATTACAAAACTCCTGATAGTATTGCTTCATTTAATGTTGTCCGGGAAATATATGCACTAGAAAGGAATAAAGTGACGAAAATGTGTACAAAATTAACAGAGAAACACATAAATCCTAATGCTTTTGAAAAAATGCGAGTAAGTCTCGCTACGCAAGTATTTAGTAGAAGTGTAGCAGCTGGAATTAGAACAGCTGTACAACTTAAAAAATTTCAGAAAATTTCAAGTGAAATAGCGATTTCCACAGCTAATTTTATAGAGAAAATTGACAAAATATTCGATTGTATGAACAGCAAATCGTGTTTCGATTGAAATATTTTTAAAGCTGGTATTAAAAGAGATGGCTTAGTGATTAAGTACATTCAGGAATTTTTAGCATATTTAAAAGATATTACCATACTTAATCCAAAACAAAAAACTGTATATTGTTTTAAAGGTGCAAACCTTTCATTATGCTCTACAGTTTTACTTGCAAATGATATTTTTGTTTCAAATACAGTTACTTCTATTTCAACGGGACGATTTAATCAAGATCGTTTGGAAAATATCTTCGCTTTACTTCGGATAATGGGAGGAAATAATAAGAATCTTTCAGTTAGTGAAATAAGCAAACTGTTAGCGAAAATTATTTCCTCAAATTTATTACAATATAGTCCGACAAGTAATTGCGAAACCGATGAAGATGAAATGCTTCAAATAAGTTTTGAGGATAATGATCTATCATTAATTAATGAAGAAAATGGAAATAGCGAAGAAAAGGCAGAATATGTAAGTAATACGACTATTTATGAAAAATATGAAGAATTAATTACAGAAGACATTTTCGATAGCGACACCAATATTGAATTAACTTCAATGCGATATTTTAGTGGCTACTTACTATACAAAATGTTGCCTAAATTGAATTGTCCTAATTGTGAACATATACTTACAAAAGAAGAAGAAGTATTAACTTGTCCTTCTGAACTTCTTATTTTTGCTCGAAATTATTGTGAAAAGAGCGATTTTGGTAGTTTACGTGCTCCGTCTGACACGTTTTTCAAAATACGCAGTATTCACTTTATTATTTTTGAAAAATTGTTTGATAATCATAAAGAAATTAATGATATTAAAAAAAATATTGTAGACAAATGTATTTAAGCTACAAACCATCATGAGCTTTATAATGAATGGTTTAATACAGGAGATACTTGCTATGAACACCGGAAAATAATTTTAGATTTTGCCATCCTTGTTTTGCTTCGCAAACATTGCAAATGGACTGTGACCACAGGCATAAAAAGTAAAAATTCACGAATGCAAATATTATTGTCCTAATTATAAAAAACAACGTTTAAATTACAAATAATATCTAGACAACCTACCAAATTTATCACAATCGTAAGAGGCGTTTTCGAGGAAGCGATTACATACAAAAGGACAATGGGAATGCCAGCGTTGAACGTGTATTGTGGAAATATAGTTCATAGGAGCATGCTTCCTGCTAAAACACGCTGTTTGGGTGTCCATCATCCTTTTTACCACGGCGATTAACCCAGCAGCGCATACAAGTAGGAGCACGCACGCTACAAATATAGAGCCAATTCTCTTGAAAACCGCCTGGGAGTGAATGCTTCTCGGCACAGTGTAATGCTTTCGTTTCACGCCGTCGCCCTTAGCTCGCCCTGGGCCCACAAACTCTGGCTCGAGCTCGGCGCATAAGCTCTGAATCAGAATAGTAACATGAAAAGAGAAATGATGATAGACACATCCAGAAGAGCAGAGAATACGTCGGGCGGCGGCGGCGACCAAATGTGTCCAAACTGCTGTTAAAGCAACATTTGTTCTGGCTGCTCTCTGATACATGTTGTGGTACGTTCCGGAATGTCCCAGCCTTTTAAAATGTGTATACTCGATTTGTTAGGCGATGCGACATCTAGTTGTTATGGTATCTATGGTAATAGTCTATAATAAATCAGAGTATCATAAATTCTTAATTATGGTGATGTTTTAACTGTTATTATCCATTTATGGTAGAAGAACACATTAGGGGAAAAAATGTGGATCGGCATCCCTATAGCAAACACCAAAGCAATGCCAGATCCTGCCAGCCCTATTGCACGAGCTAATCTCCAAGATATGTAGATCGTTGGGTGGGGGTGTTATGCTCTTGTGGTTTTGTTAACATTTAGGATGCTTTCGACAAAGCAAAGTTCTCATCACTGTGTAATACTGCAACTGCGTATGGTATAGAAATTGACCATGCTTGTAAGATGGATGTACTCTCTACTATCACAAAGACTACTTTTCCCAGAAAGCGGAACCAACACGGTAATGAAATTGGACAAAGTGTGTCTTCAAGGATGGATACTCTCCCCGTTACTCTGGTGCTTCCTAGTAGACTCACATGTAGACGAACTGCGAAGTTTACATATACATATACAGGCTTAATCTAAATATGAGTGTTCATTGGTTTTTGGGAATGCCTTTTCGCAATGATGTTTTTGGAAGACACGGAGTCTAAGACCCACTTTACAATATGTACGCAGTCATAATTAGACTCATTATTATATAACGCTGCAATAGAACGCAAACAAAACTACCTGTTCGATTTTTAAAAGAATATAGACTATTCTGGAAAGTTTGTATTGGGATAACAGGAACTTCAGTTCGACCACTGGTGCGGTCCGCAATGCAATATTGAATTTGCGATGGGCTTCATCGTGCTGTTCAATCTTGCTTTACCACTGCCTACATCTCTTGAAGCATTTTAAAGGTTATAATCATTATTTTCTTGAAAGACTTTTCTTGACATTGTGGGAAGCATAAAAAGATGTTTGGTTTCAATTTACTGACCTTGAATAACGAAGACTTCAATATTGCGCATTTGTGGTGAGCCCAAGATTCTCTTTCCGGATGCTCCTTGCAAATATTTATTGGCTCCGTTGGCATAGAACAATAGCCGTATAATTTCCAAGAGTGGCCAAAAAGAACTGCACTTGTCTCCAAACCCATGGAGGGAGACAGCATATCATCTTGCGAATCATCATTATAGTTTCCGCATAATCCACGAACTTTTTGCTTCCATTTGTCGTTTAGTTTAACGTAAACCCTGGTGCCACGGTCCCATTTAACTTGGAGACCTAAATCCAAAACTTCGACGACTATAAATAAACCGGTCTTATATATGGTGAATAAATGTAAACTTTCTCCCTCCACCTTTTTGTATTCTGCAAATATAACGGTAGGGTAAATATATATTGGTATCAGTTTAACTTTTTATACTTTCAATGGATTTTTGATCCGAAGGATCCGATGACAAGGTCAAGGATGCTTTTAATGATCCTGTCAATGAAATTTTCACAGATTTTGAGCAAGTAACACCAAGTGATCCACAGAGAACATTTTGAATTGTTATTGCAAATCCGTCTCCATTTGTGTCTGCTCCTTTGGATAGCACATAGTCACACGCTCCTTGGAAATCGAAATCCTTTTTATCAAAAGTAGTAAAGTGAGAGTCTCCCCAAACACTACACGAAGATGCACATATATTTGTAGTACATTCCCATTTCCCTGATTTGCATATACTGAAAAATATTTGTATTAACATTATACAGTTTATATTTGATGAATCAATTAACCAATTGTTGCAATCTGCTTGGATTTCATCACCGTCATTGTAACTTCTTGCAGCGTGGTGACATGAGCAATCTTGCGGCAGAACGCATTTGTTTAATGGCACATCAAACACGTACCCAGTTTGGCATAAACAGCCAGGTTTACAATCTTCAAAATTATCGAAATAAACGTGCATATTTTTACATGTCTTTAGCTCTTTTGGAACACAAGAGGAGAATTCTGCATATGGTATTGAAAGGCACTCTATTTTAAGTCCACTCGAAGGTGGGTACCTTGAACTATCCTCCGGCAATGCTTCTACACACTCCCATAATCCCTTAGTGCAAGTACTTAAAAGAGAGCATAATATTAACTATAACACATTTTTCTTATGCAAATATTGTAAACAATCATTCGGAATCTATACGTTGTACAATAAAAATTATTTAATCAAAAATAGTTTTAAATGAAAAGAAAACCGACTCCAACAAATCTCCAGCCCTAAAAAGGATAAAATAATTATATTAAAAGTCCTCTCCTACTGCTACTACTACTAACATTCAATACAAGACTTTCTAGATTTTTAAGGCCGGTATGACAAACTGAACATTCCAATCCAATCCAATATTAAGTAATCAAGACGATCTGATCGCCTTAATTAGTTAGTATTGGATTAATATACCCAAGTGAAGTTTTCCCACCGGC
Source organism: Tolmerus cingulatus (assembly GCA_959613345.1). NCBI lineage: Eukaryota > Metazoa > Arthropoda > Insecta > Diptera > Asilidae > Tolmerus > Tolmerus cingulatus. The sequence continues at coordinate 16,557,226 of OY390709.1, read as the reverse complement.
TTAAAAACTATAGAAAAGTCTTATAAGTAAAGTTGACAGTAGTAGTATAGGGCTTTTAATATAATTGTTTTATATTTTAATTTATTTTTAGTGTCATATTTCGTAGAAGTCTTGTTTAGCAATATGTTGAATACAAAACTATGTTAGATTAAAATGTAATATCATTAATTAAAGTATCGTTGCCATCAGAAGTTCAGGGGCTCACCTTAATAATTATGAATTCTTAGTTTTTCGTACGATCGTATTTTTTAATATTTTTGAGTTGGCTTAAAATAAGCGGCCATTTTTGCTGCGCCATTTTGAATCCATGCAATCTGGCACCGAATTTACAATCGATGAACCTTAGATCACGCACATAGTCATTTTGTTATGATTTTTAAACTGCGTACAACTTGGTGGATATTCTTCCGTTATTATAATAAAGGGTAATTTTCAATCATTAGATAAATTAATCAAATAAAATCATCCTAATAATCAAAGTACCGGTTCAAGTGCAAAAATGCTAAACTTGAACATGACTTTTACAATAAATGTTACCTACTTTAGCTCCAACATTTGATGAAAAATCTCACTATTAGAAATTACGCTTTTACTTACCAAAGTTCAAGGACATTTTGTCTTGGCCTGACTTCTTTATAGTTTGATTCAAAACTAATCCCATCATACAAACAAGGACAGTTTTCCACAGGTATACATTCATTTTCATCATTCAAATATTCTCCAAGTGGGCATCGGCATCCCTCAACGCAATTTCCCTTACAAGTGTTTTTTCTGGCTAGATCCTCGCATTTTCGAATACAGCCATCGCCACATTCATCATACACTTGGCCACCCGGGCATTGCAGAGCTACGGATATATTGTAATAAATATTATAACTTATTTTGTTGATAAATTTTCGGGTATGTTAGTACAGCATTCTTTAACTCCGAACCTCCAGTTGGTATTAACTCCTTGTCGGCTACATTCGGTTCCGTACGCGGCTAATATGGGACAGAGGCAGGTTGAAATATCATTCTGACAAGCGCACACATCATACATGCAGTTCTCGTAAAAGGGCGCAGGGTCCACCGACCAGTGACATTCTGCGAAATATTATAGGAAAGTTCATGTTTTCACGAAATTCTTGGAATATGGTTTCGAACCTCCAAACACGTCACTCAAAATGTAATCGCAATATTTTTCAGCTTTCTCCTTATTTTCTGGATACATATCGCACGGATATGGAGAGCGTGAATCAGAAAGGAAGTCACATGTGTCCTTGGTTTTCCATTTGTCGGTAAAAGGTTCGACCGCACTTTCAACGTCGCCTTCTGGTGTCAAAAAATCATCTTCAGAATTGAAATTGAATGTACCGCATAATCCTTGAGTTTTGTTTTGATAGCTTGCAGGGACATCGATATATACTCGGGTATTACCGTCCCACCAAATCCTAATTCCATTTGTAAAATCAACTATACATATTGAAAAAATGAAAATATTTCTAATAGGTGCATTTCTCAAAATTCATTCTACAGATTCGTGTTTCCGCCTAAAATCAAAAATGGAAGGGCGGCTCTATTTTTAATTAATACATAAACTTAGGGTTGGGGTTGAGGGTTTTGGAAAAATTAAAACTATTATAGAGCATCCACTGCCATATCATGGGATAGTACTAAAAATACTTGCTAATGCGAGCTAAACCGAACGTAAGTGTAGGGATCGTGTATAATAGGATTAATTTAATGTAATGTGTAGTAAAACTGTTTCAAACTTTTTATAATTCGTATCAAGAGCAAATTTATATTGTCGACAAAATTTGCGAAATGTGAAATCTTTTCATTCTAATGAAACATTCTCTTATTGTAGGAACAAAAAACTTCATTTAACGAATTATAAACGCCTTCTGTTAATATTAAGAACGGAGAGCTTCCCAGGACAGAATCCATCTCAAAAACTTTATATGATACACATGCTAATTTTTTTTTAATTACAAGCTATGGATTTGTCCCTATTTCAATATCCATGGCTATATAGAAAGGAATTCCATTCTGGATGGAATACCATATGGACTTAAATTTCTATAGAGATCGATTTTTTGGAAAAAAAAACATTCGAATTCACCAGAGCTTATAAATTATTTAAACTTTTTTTTAAAAATAATAATAGTACTTGTCATTGAGAGTAATTTTGAAATTGTTTTCAAATTTTCAAATTGACAATTTAGTAGAAGTTAAAGGAGAATGGGCGCTTTAATAACTATATTGAAAGCAAATATATCAACACTGAATATATCATTTAAAGACAACTCACCAATTTATTATGTGAAAAACAAAATTCCTTGAGCATATTTTTCATCCTTTAGGAAGATAATCAAAACTTATTTCTTTTAAAAATATTGATTTCTTCTGTTTGATCTACATGATACGTTGATATAGAAACTTTAATTTTAATTTTTGGTTACATATACACATATATACATACAAAAAATCCGAATGATTTGACCGATTGAGGTCATATTCCCACAATATATTTGTTTTTCCAAGCACAAAACGCGAAAAGCATTAATCCGATTAAGATAATATTTCACGGGCATGCTGCGCATAACCTCCTAAGTCACATAATTATGCATCATAATTAAAAAGTGGGGGGGGGGGGGGGAGATGAAAAATGCAATGAGCATGTTGTGCTTAACTAGCAACGTCATATTTCATATTAAAATTTAAGAGATATTTGTGCCCGAGGAATGCAGATTACGAGTCAACTAGTAAAATAAATAAATAAATGTATGTATGTACAAACAAAAGGTAGAATGCAAGACGTGTGACGTGTAGCAAAAAGCGTATACGAATAGTGACAAATCACAAAGGCAATTTTCCACTTTAGTTTCTATTGAGCGTAATTTATACTTATAGTATGTAAAACAATATAAGGGTTTGCGTTTGTACATTGAGTATTTTCAGAAAATGTTCTTACTGTTGTCTTATCGTAACGATACCGATCAAAAGTAGTAGACTTGTCGGCTTGTTATAAAGACAGCAATTACTGAACACATGCAAGTCTATGACCGGGACTACAACACACATAATAGCAAAAGTTTAAATCAATCCGATAGATTTAATTTAGGTGTGAGACATGCACCTCTATTCCAATAGTAGCCTCACTTTCTTTTGTCCCATTCAAAAACCAAGTGACGCGAATTTTCACTTTACGTCGACAAGTGTGAAACAGTGAATTTCAACGGTTCTCAATTTTTTCGACAAACGGAGTTATTTTCGACTGAGAGAATACCAAGTTGTCGCAAGTGACGAGACTTTTGGATTAGGGGTGACGTAATTTTAAGTTAAATTTGTTAAATGTTGGTAGACTCCCATTTTCTAGTGCCTTATAAAAAATTAGTAAAAGGTTTAATCTGAAATAAAGCGGAAACATTTTAGATAGAAAATTGTTTATACTGTTACCCGAAACAAATGTTGAACTGGCTTGTCGTAAAACCAACACGTTATTTCCCAATGTTTTTGGATATCTTTCGACTTCCTTATCATTTACATATATCACAGGTCCTTGTGCTAATTTAATGGAATATTGCTTATCATTAAGTGGCAATTTGACTGTAACTGATTTAGTGCAGGATGGAAGATCTCTTGAAGTACTGACGGGAAGGTTCATAGCCGCAGATATGCTACCTGGACAAGCAACATTTTCGGTTTCAACATCCAATTCATCCGTCTTGAAAAGTGTATAGCTGCATTTCCCCATAAAGTCATATCGTTTGCCGTCAAATGTACTGTAGTGAGGATCTCCAATAGCTCCGCATCTCGCCCCACATGTCTTATCTGTGCATTTCCAAGTTCCAGCTTCACAAGTACTTAAATGGAGATAAATGAAGTTGATGCTAATAGAATAGTTTGATTTAATTTACCAGGTGTTACAGTCTTTTGTGATTTTGCTGCCAGTTTTAAATACTTTATTTCGAATTGTGCACGGGCACTTTTCTGAAAATATACAATTGCCTTTATACTGAACAGTGCCTTCAGGACAAAAGCATCCCTCCTGACAAACTTCCTTGAGGATGTTTGTTTCGGACCCACATGATGGTTCTACTGTGGGCCCACAAGCAGAGTATATTCTTCCCTTTTCACAGTAAACAGCTGAAATATTTCACTTAAATTTAGTCAAACATTTTATTTAACAAACTTTGAGATATTACTTACGACAAATTTCTAGATTCCTCCATCCATGAACAAGTTTGTTACCTTTAAAAATGCAATCTTTAACGAGTATAGACGCTGTTTCACAGACGCACAAGTATCGGTTTTCTATATTAGCGCAATTGCAATAATCTTCTACACATGATGCAATTAATGCTTTAGAATTTAATTTCTGTAAAACAAATTTCACATTTTATTCAATGCACACATTTGAGTAAGATTTAAAAATTTTGAAGGTAATTAAAGACATTGATCCCTTCCTTCTTTAATTTACACGCGCATAGTCATTTTGTTTAAAAATTCTAAGACCTTTATCATTTTTATTTCGATTTACCTCTCTGTTGTGGCTCCCCTTGACCCCTCCATTTTTTCAGGCATATCATTGTACACACGGAGAACATTAGGCTATCCCACAAAAACAGAATCATTAAAATCAGTACGCGCGTTCACTTTCACTTCAACTTTCACCTTTTTTGGAAGTCAGTTAAAAAACTAGCAAACATATCAAAATTAAAAAGTAGATCAATTTAATTATTATAACATCCAACAGTGGCTTTAGTCACATGACTGTACAGCTGGTTATTGTTCGGTATGGCATGAAAACCTAATGACGAGCTATACTTGTCATTTTAACGGAGAACGTTAAAAGGGAACGCCACTGTGATAAAATAAATTAAAGTTTTTTGTTTTCTTAATTCTTTTAAATCGCAGATTTGTAAACATATGTAAAAACAATGTATGTTAAAATTCTAAAAATGAACTGGTTAACAGGGAATTTAGTGAGCCTCACTCCCTTGCTTTTAAGTAAACCTGCTTTTAATGTAAACGAAAACTTTAAAGGTGTTTTTCTGGGAACGACTTTTTTAGGGCTTTTTCCACCGAAATCTCGAAAACTTATAAGCATGCTTGAATTTTTTTAATTTCTTATGGCTTAAATTTTCCTAATCGTAGTCGCTACGGTTGTGCATAACCGATTTTGCAACCCATCAGTGGGACATATTGCAAGCATTAGTTATTATTAAGAAGTCCTGATACATATAACTACTTCTGGCTTGTGTAAATGTGCATGTCTGCATTATTCCTCTGGAACCGATTCTATCCCTGCTTCCAGAGAATCACGCAGGTTAGGAGTACACGAAATACCCCGTGTGCTAAGCGGTTGTGAAGAAAAAATATATAGCTAGACGACGTCAGACCGACGCGACTAATTTTTCCTTGTTCAGTCTGCACCAAAGTTAGACACAGTGCAATAAGTGACGAAGCAGAAAATAATTATAAGCGGTGGTATATTGAAAAAGGCCCACATTGTCCTAGATGATTTGTTTACAGTAAGTATTTTTCCATTTGATATCATGTTCTACTAATTTTTCTATTTATCTAACAGAAGTTGCTTCCAAAGACACAATAACGAGGACTAACTACGCTGCGGAGTTAAAAAAAGTATTTTTTTTTACTTCATAATGAATTATTGTTATTTATTTTGTAATAAAGTGGTATTTTTGTTTAACTTGTTATTGAAGGAAAATATTATTTTGTTTAAAAATATTTTGACTGTTTATAAACCTCATTAAATTATTTTAACTCCTCATAAAACCCATTCATAACAAGTGGTGTACGTTAAAATTCTAAGTGAGTAGTTCTAAAATCCATTTACAGCAAGTAGTTATTATAGTAATGCTACATAAGTATTTCTGCAATCATTTATACATAACTACTTCTAAATATAATCATTTCCAAAACGGCAAAATATGCACTCCAGTCTCATCGCATATAAAAAAGAAGAAGAAAAAGAATGAAGTGTGGACGCATATCTACTTCCCTGAGAAGTAGTTATAGAATTGCTTTGAAGACCTTATTTTTCCCACTGGGAAGCTATTATTTACCTTGCAAAGTTTGTATGTATGTACATTATGTATAGATCGCCGAGTAAAATCTTGGAACTGAATTTTAACGCGTTTATTATCGACCAATTGTGTATAATCAAGCTGTTAGATTAATGGAGATAGTGTAGCGGGAAATTAATAGCAAAAAATGTGCAGTTGTAATTTAATTCTCTTTCGTTTATTCATCGATTAAATAACAAAAAGCTAGAGCCATCGAAAGTAAGAGCTACATGGCAATTTGCAAGTGGTCTTAATTTTTTACGCACGACAGTATGTTATGAAATGTACATATGTAGTTTCCTTGATGACTTTGTTCAAGTTTGCAAACGTGCCACTGATTCGCGTAATGTACAGTATACCCTGAAGTACATATGTAGATGTTCGTATAACTAATAATACTACACAACATAATTCGCAACAATCACTGCAAGTTACATCTTCTGTTAATTCCATATCATGAGAAAAAGAAACTAATATGCAACACACTATACAGCAATATCAAAGATTACTAATGTCGCCAACATGTTTATCTCAATCTGTAAATGGTAATAAAGCTACTCAGACCATTCCCGTTCAATCGACAGTACACAACCTACAGAAGAAAAAGTGCTAGATGTATCAAATAATGTCAACAAAATTACTTTGAAAAGAACAGATAATATTGTCAATATCGCGCATGAACGGAAAGCAGAGGAATTTGCATGGTTCTTCCTGCTACCTTACGGAGTGAATGGATTAAATCAACCAAGAAATACCAAAATTTCACCTCTGGATTATTTCCAATATAGAATTATAGAAAACGATACTAGATTTCAACGAAATGACTTCTTGCTTTAAGCTTTATCAATGTTCGAGTACCACAGGGTAAAAGCCACAGCCACTTGCTGTAAAAACGTCGAAGGTCAAGATGACACAGTGGAAGAAGTTCATCTTTATCTTAAGAACTTTACAAGCTCAGCAGCATATGGACGTACTGCATTAAACGAACTGTTGGCACAAATTCGATGTCTAGGACCGCCAAATTACTTTTCAACATTTAGTTGTAAGGACATCAACTGGCTAGATATGCAAAAAGCTCTCCTTATTGCCGATGGACCACCAAGAAGCAGAGCGGTTAATTGAACAATATCCTGTTATTGTTAGTAGACATTTCATGTATCGCTTTAATTCCTTAATGCAATTTATTTTAAGCTACAATCAAATTTTAAACGGTCGAATAAAAGACTAGTGGTGGAGAATCAAGTTCCAGAATGGCGGAACTCCCATCTTCACATGCTAGTTTGGATGGAAAGTCACGCATCTTTTGATACGGAAGAGGGGCTGCACGAGCTTAACCAAGTATGTAATTGTAACCTACCACCCGAGACAGTGAATTGCATGATCTGGAAAAAGGAAATCAATTACTCAAACATACATATACATACTTGCTACAAAAAAAAAAATACTGAATAATCAACATGTAGGCTTGGTTTTCCTAGAAAACAATACGCTGAAACTCGTACTGTGTTTCATTCATGAGACGAATTTATTCGCAATGAAGTCAGAATTTGTTTACTGAAACGAAAACCAGAAGCTGGATGGGTGAATAACTATAAGCCAACTCTTCTAAAAGTCTGGCATGCCAATAGAGAAATTCAGCCATGAGGACCTAATGAAGCATTTTACATAGCCAAGTATGTTTTTAAATATGAGTCTACTCAATTTGATAGTACTGTAGCAAAAAATACAAGCGAAATACAACGCAAAGAAACAGATAGACATATCACGTGAACTATTTAAAATATGTATGCGCATTTTGTAAGAAAGGCAAGTTTCTGCATTTGAATGTGCTTTTAGACTCTGTCATTTGAATTTTAAGGACAGTTTGAGAAAATGCACATTTGTAAATGCAAAATAGGCTGAACAGAGATACAGGATTCTTAAACTTGAATTAAACAGATCCGCTACTGGATACTGTAGCAACATATTCGAACGTTACGAAAAACGGTTCACGGAGAATCCCAATTACGTTTTGAACACTATGTGCCTTATAGAATGTGCAGTGCTATTTCAACCTAATTATGTAAAATCAATCCAAGACTCCAAACACTGGGTCGATATATGTACATATATGAACCAGAAAGGCAAATCAGGCAGCGACTAATTACACTAAATGATAATAGTAAAATGGTAATCAGAAATGGTCCTGCCGTCGTACGCGTGCCGTATTTTGCAGCTGTGAGTGATCCTGAAAAATATTACTATAGTTTGCTTCTTTAGTATGTTCCGTATCAAAATGAGAGCGAATTAATCGTTGACTATGATACAGCTAGAGAATCTTTTCTAGCAAGAGGATCTCATCTCAGTACAACTAATACACGCTTGGACACAGTTAAACCGCCATTCCACACTAGGTGCATCAACTCGTTGATGGTATCACTGGTATCACTTTGGTTTCGAACATACACACAAATTGAATCGTGCGGGAAAACACATTTTTGAGAGACTATTTTGCGAGTGTATGAGCCTTTCGAAAATCATTGCAGAACGAAAGAGCCGATTTTGTGAGACTGTACCTGAATTTAGGCGAAAGAGCTCTCAAGTGATACCAAATCGGTTAAACCATACTAGGGGTGGTTTAACGATCAACTCCGGACTGGTACCACTTTGGTTGCACCGAGTGCAACCTGACCAGCACCCTTTGCTTCTTATCTGTACCTGCTGCCTTGGGACAAGGTGTCAGAAGTTAATTTCACCAGTGGCGAGAAATCTTAAGGCATCGGGAGTTTTGAATAAAAATAACACGTTTTTTGAGAAACGATTTAAAAAACAGTTTAATAGATAATAACAAAATATTTTTTATTCACGATTTTGCATTATTATAGATTACTAGCTGGGTTACCCGGTTACACCCGGTGTACGAATATTTTGGCCGCGCACCGTATTGGGTCTGCAATAAGGACAACTAAAAAACCCGAAAATACCAAATTTCCTGCCAATCCCTTGATATTTTCAATTTTAGGGCGCCATCTTGGATCTGCCAATTTTCAAACTCGCTAAAATAGTAACCTATATGTTGGACCGGAATATGTGTACCTAACTTAAAAAATAAATATGATCGGATCCAGCGTTTAGGCGTGATGGGTTACCCGGTTTTACCCCGTGCACAAAAATTTTGGGCGCTATATTGGATCCGCTATCTTGAATTTGCATTAGCTTGGGAAAAGAATGCTAAGAGACAGAATTGTCTTCTGAATTTTCAACAAACGATTGCAGAAGCGACACGGCGGATCTAACCTGTGACAAGGCAATAGAGTTAGAACGGGCGGCAGAGGCATTGAGAGCATAGAAAAATACATGCAGAAAAGCAATTCACCAGTTGCGCTGACGCTATAATCAGCAAGATACATCCTAAATACCAACAACGGACGATAACTACCAGACGCTGTTTTGTCCGAAGATGAGTAAATGTGATAAAATAAGTAAAGTAAATACTAACTTTAATTCTAATTTTGCTATAAAGGGGGTAGATAGAAATAGTAAAAACTGAGATACTAAGCATAAATAAAAGCAGAGCATCCCATTATCAAGACAAGAAGTATCAGTATTCCAATCTCATCCACGTACCTAGAAATTGTCCAGCATATGGTAAAAAGTGCGGTAATTGTGGCAAAACTAATCAATTTGGAGTTGTGTGTAGAGCTAAAATGGTATGTGAAAACAATGTTATGAATAATGGAGAAACGATACAATAAACAAAAGCAGTGATATAATACCAGAAGCTGAAACTGAAGAAGTTACCTGTGTATCGAATTTAGAAATAGTGGAGAGCAAAAAATAAACTAAGATTTTATTTGGATCCGAAAGTACTAAATCAAAACATTCAATGCGAGAACCAGCTAATTCTGACCTCTCAAGAAATAATGTAAGCTTTCAAATAAAAAAATATTCACTATGCTAGACTTGAAGGAAGGCTAGTGGCAGGTTCAATTATCAGAACAAGCAAGTAAATTATGTGCTTTCAGTACTCCGCTTGGCATCGACCGAATTAAAAGAATGCCATTTGCCAAAGTCATGGAAAGAGCAAAGGAGCATCAAAGTTAATAAAGAAACTATTCAATTTCGACAATCAAAAGTGTCTTATTTGTGGCACAGAATATCCGCTGTAAGCCTATAAGTGAATGATGTTTAGAGAGATTGTTTACAGCCCCTCAAAAGTAAACAAGACTTACAAAAATTACTAGGAGTAATTAACTATGTAACGAATTTTATACCTAACTTAGCAAATATTAAGAAACACCTCAGGGATTTAGTAAAAAAAATATTTGCTCTGTTTGGACACGAAGTCAAGATAACTGCTTAAAGAAAATTAAAAACTTAATAAAGAATTACCATTGCTGAGCAAATAAGATGAAAAGAAAGGCATTGTTGTTCAGATAAATACCTCACAGTTTGAGTCAAGTAGAGTCCTTCTCCAGGATAATGTTGAGTATAAGTACATTTATATTTATATATTAACACTAAGTATAACTGTATGAGAGAACGGTCGTGCGTGTCTCGATAAGCGAGGAACGTTTAGTTTTGGTAGAGACGCCGTTGTGGACCGTAGCTAATTTAGCTAAGTTTATACTTAGGCAATAAAGCCAACTTATTAAAAACAGAAAAGTTGTTGTTTCCTTTTTTTTCCATCAACCATTTTAACATGGTAGCAGAGCGTGGTTAAACTTTTATAAGTCTCATGAAGCAAATTTTCTTTCCTCGTTAAAAAAATTAGAAAACAAAATGCAGATAAACGTGTCTCGTGAATTTAATAAGTGCAAGAACGTGCAGTAATACAAAATGGCGAATACCAATAGTGATTTTAATATACCAGTGTTTGATGGACAAAATTACAAAACGTGGATAAAACGTTTATCTATGTTCTTGAAAATGAAAAAATGTGATGAAGTAATTAGGAGAGCAAAAGTTGATGGAGATAAGGATCCGTGGGATGATAATAATTTAAAGGCGATAAATTATATATATAGTGTTATTTCTGACACGCAAATGGAATTTATTGAAGAAAATACGACGGCGTATGATATAATTCAAAAATTTGACAATTTACATTTAAAAGAGTCAACGGCGCTACAAATTGTCTGTAGAAATAGATTGGAAAAGTTAAAGCTAAAAAATTATAGTGATACAGAAACATTTTTCAATTGTTTTGAAAAATCTGTAAATGAGTTAAAAGGTGCGGGTGCTACAATAAATGAAAAAGAAAAGTTGAACTATATGTTAAATACATTGCCTGAATCGTACAGTTACATCGGAGATTTGATTGACACCTTGAAAATTGAAGATCAAACTGCAGATTATGTGAAAAATAAAATAAAATTAGCTGAATTAAAAAATCAAAAAAAGGACCAGTATTATGACAGAAAATCAAGTGTACTCACAGTAGATAAAAATCAGCGCACATGTTTTAAGTGTGGAAAATTTGGACACATATGTACAAAAATACTGCAAAAATAGCGGACAAACGTTAAGTAGTAGCTCAACATGGCGAGCACCACGAGGCCGACAAGGAGCAAGAAAAGGCAGCTACGTTCGGGGACGTGGCAACTTTCATCGTGAACAGTGCGGCGCAGTCACAAATAATACAAATCAACAAGGAACGAGCGCATATCAGGCAAAACAACGAGAAGAGAGCGGAGCTTGGTACCCAACGGTTGCTCATCACACAGCACATAATAGGTACTAAGGTAGAAAATGCAAATACTAATGAAATAAAATGGATTTTAGATAGTGGTTGTACTGACCATATAATAAATAACGATAATTATTTTGAGAAGTATACAATTTTACAAAAACATATAGATGTCCATGTAGGTGACAAGAGAACTGTAAAAGCTACTAAAATCGGTAACGTTGTTAGTTATTTTAATACGTCTGGAAAGAAAAATAGAGTTAATATGAAAAATGTTTTATATGCCAAAAATATGCACTTAAATTTAATAAGTTACAGAAAAATAACTGATAATAATACGACTGTTTCAAAAAATAATATATCAAGAATTATAGATAAAAACAGCAATTTAACTGCAGTAGCATTCAAAGAAAATGGTTTATATCACATGAAAAGCAATTTAGAATCTGATATTTTCGTGAATATTGCTAAGAAAAATGTTAAAAATATGAATTCGAAAGAAAAATGGCATAGAATATTAGGTTATGTAAATGTCAAGTATTTAGATATTTTGAGTCAAAATCAGCTGTTAGATGGGTATAACGAATTAACTTGACGGTGAATTTTTAAAATGTAAAACATGTATAGAAAGCAAAATGCATAATATGCCTTTTAAAAATAATAGAGAACGGGCAAAGGAAATTTTAGAAATCGTGCATACGGATGTTTGTGGGCCATTTAAAACGACGGGTTTTAAAGGAGAGAAATATTTGATTTTTTTTATAGACGATTATAGTAAAATCGCACGTGTATATACATATAATGAAAACCAAAGTGGAAACTCATGATTGTGTTGTTGAATATATTAATGAAGTTGAAAATTTAATGGATAAACGGATTAAAGTTTTGTGATGTGATAACGGAAAAGAATATTTGAACGGTAAGATTCATAATTTTTGTAAAAATAAAGGAATTAAAATTGATACGTGCCCTCCGTATGTACATGCATTGAACGGGACCGCGGAATGATTTAATCGTTCAATAATGGATATGTCACTTTGTTTGTTAGACGAAGCAAAAGTACATAAAAGTTATTGGCCGGAAATAGTCTGCGCGGCAACTTATTTAAAATATCGTACTTTGTCGAATACTATCGAAAAGAAAAGAACGTATGAGATTGTTTTTGAAAAGAGACCGGACGGCTCTAATTTATGTATGTACGGCAGTAAAGCTTTTGTTCGAAAACCGGAACAAAAAAGAAGTTCAAAATGGGATAAAAAGGCCGCAATGGGAATTATGATTGGTTACAGTATTAATGGGTACCGTATATTGATGGATAACAAGATTACTGTTGCTAGACATGTTGACATAATAGAAGAGACGGAAAAATGCGTCGGTTTTAATTTTGATGATGATGATGATAATGAAAATCGTGAAAATTCTGATAGCGAAGAATCGTTAGATGGAACAGTGATAAGTGATAGTGATAGTGATAAATTTAAGTCTGAAGATAATGAAAATGAACTCAGAATTCCGAGACGATCTGAGAGAATAAAAAGTTATCCTGATAGATACGATGAGTATAAGATAAAAGATAAAAATGTGGTTGTAAATTATTGTAGAGTTGATGTCCCTAGTACATTTGAGGAGGCGATTAGTTGTGATGAAAGCGAATTTTGGAAAAAGGCAATGAACAAGGAAATAGATTCGTTGAATAAAAATAAAACTTGAAAATTAGTTGAAAATATAGAAAATAAAAGAGTTGTTGATGTTAAATGGGTCTATAATAAAAAATCTGATAATACTTACATGGCTAGATTAGTCGTAAGAGGCTTTGAACAAAAAGACGAGATTGATGATACTCGTATATATGCACCGGTTGCAAAAATGCAAACTTTGAAAATTTTGTTTTCGTATTGTTGTAGAATGGACCTAACCATCGAACAGATGGATGTCGAGACAGCCTTTTTGAATGGTAATATAGCATCCGAGGTATACGTTCAACAACCTAAAGGTTATAAAGATGACAACAGAGTGTGCAAATTAATTAAAGCTTTATATGCCTTGACAGAAAGTCCTCGAGCATGGTATAATTGTCTCGATACATTTATATTAAGTCTAAATTTTGAAGGAAGCAACATTGACAATTTCTTATATGTTCTAAAAAAGGAAAATGGTATTACTTATATTTTGATTTATGTCGATGATTTATTGATTTGCAGTAAAAATGAAAAAGAAATAAAGAGAATTAAAGTTTTATTATCGAATAAATTTAAAATGAAAAATCTTGGTAAAATAAAAGAATATTTGGGTATTTTCGTTAGTTATGATGAGTACCGTAAAGAAATGAAATTATCACAAAAAGAGTATATTGCATCATTAGTAAGAAAATATAACTTAGAAAATTGTAAGTTGTATAACACACCAATGGAGGTTAATTTGAAACTTGAAAAATCCGATAATTGTGAAAGAGACATTAAATATAGAAATTTAATTGGTGCATTGTTATATATAAGTTCAACTACGAGACCAGATATAGGTTTTGCTGTGAATTACTTAAGTAGGTTTGAAAATTGCTATAATGAAACACATTTTAAATATGCTTTAAGAATTTTGAAATATTTGCATTTAACAAAAGATTTGTGTTTGACCTATCATGGTAATAATGATGATGGATTTCTTGATTGTTATGTTGATGCCGATTGGGCTGGTGATAATATACATATATAGAAAATCTACAACAGCTTATGTAATTAGATTATTTGGAAACGTAATATATTGGAAATCAAGAAAATAGAAATCGGTAACTAAAGCTTCTACATTTGCAGAATACATATGTTGCATTGTCTGAAGCAGTGAGCGAATTAAAGTTTGTTAAAGAATTATTGAAATGGTTTAATGTAAAATTAATAAAGGCGATAAAAATATACGAAGATAATTCGGGCCCAATAAAAATAGCGAAATATGGTAATTTTACGAAAAACTCAAAACATATCGAAGTTCATTATCATTTTATAAATGAAAGTGTAAAAGAAGGATAAACTGATATAATTAAAATTGATTCCGATAATAATATAGCTGATAGTTTCACAAAAGCATTATGTAGAGAAAAATTTGAAAAATTTCGAACTATGTTAAATTTGATTTGAAAAGTAAAATTTTGTAATTGTATATATATATACAATATAAATGTAAGGAGGCGTGTTGAGTATAAGTACATTTATATTTATATTTATATATTAACACTAAGTATATCTGTATGAGAGAACGGTCGTGCGTGTCTCGATAAGCGAGGAACGTTTAGTTTTGGTAGAGACGCCGTTGTGGTCCGTAGCTAATTTAGCTAAGTTTATACTTATGCAATAAAACCAACTTATTAAAAAAAGAAAAGTTGTTGTTTCCTTTTTTTCCCATCACGCATTTTAACAGATAATAATCCCATATATGTTTTGCATCTAGGAGTCTATCGGATAGTGAAAGTCGCCAGCGCAAATTTAAAAAGAGATGCTGGTGATTGTATTTGCAAACACAAAGTTTCATTTCTATATTTAAGGCCGAAATGTTAAAATTCTGGCAGATCATAAGCCGCTTATAGCGATTCTTAAAAAATCAGTTAATGAAATAATTTCGTCCTGCTTACAAGGCATTAAACATCGGTTAATGAAATATAAGACAGACTTAGAGTATTTAATAAAGAGACATATGATCATTGCAGACTATTTTTCGAAAAATGTTAATCAAGAAGCTTAGGCGAATGAAATATACATGAAATAGAAATGAAGTAATTCACGCCATTTTGGGGTTTAAGAGGTGACCTTTATTTAGAAGAAGGTGTAATTCTTGATAACGATAGATTTCTAGTACCATCGAAGTTACGACAATCAATATTAAATGTCATACATGAAGAACATTCAGAGATTGAAAAGACTAGAGCCAGAGCCCGACTATTAATCTTTTGGCCTGGATTAGAAAAACTGATCATTAATTGTTCAATTTACCAGAGTAAATGACGGCAAAATACGAAAGAAGAATTGATGTGTCATAAGATACCAACTTAACCCTTTCGTAAAATAGGAACAGATATAATACGAGATAAAAGTCATGAGTACTTGATAATAATAGAGAATTTTTCAAAATATTTTGATATAATACCAATTTTAAAAAAAATGCTGAGAAAATGATAGAAACATTGAATTTACTCTATGTTACTTTTGGTATTCTGTGAGAAATCATAACAAATAACATGCCTTTTGGATCTCATAAATTTAAACAATTTTGCAAAACGTTTGATATAGAATTTAAAACAATAGGTCCGTATTATTCTTAAGCTAATGCATAAGTCTAGAGAACCGTTGCTATCGCAAAACATATATTAAAAGAATGTGAGGAAGGGGGTGAAGAACTTCGGTTGGCATTACTAGAATATAGAAACACGTAGATTAAAGGAGTTGATGTTTCATTAACGGAATTGCATATGAGTAGACGAACTAGAACTCTACTGCCAGAACGGGATGCGAAATTGAAATTTGAGAATATTGCAAAAACGAATGTTTATTATACATAAGTGCAAAACAGGAAAATATAAAACACTAGTTGGGTTACCCCGTTTCACCCGGTGTACAATTATTTTGGCCACCGTATTGGGTCTGTCATTATGAACTTCCAACATTTTATAGTAAATTCAAAACTACCTCAAAATACTACTAATTTTCATTTAAATTCGTTGAAGTTCGAAAATCATTGTTCGCATATTGAATCCGCCAGCTTTAACTGCACATTTTGATTCGTAATAAATACATCCAAAAACATCCAAACACCGATTTTCATGGGAATCGCTTAATATTTTCAATTTTTCGCTTGTTTCTTGCTTTCGATTTCATATATTCATACATATACATGATATTACGATAAAACTGCCAAGAAACCTATTATTTTTGGGAAGGGAGAGAAGGTTTGGTTTAGAAATCAACAAAATAAAAAGTAGTTCAATTATGCAATACGCCTCGCTTCTACATGTTTGAAACTAATGACGGAAAAGTCTATCATAGAAATAGTAAATGGATAAGGAAATGGTAAAACTTTGAAAATATGGAAAATCGGGGGGCATTGAGATACAAAGGAAGACCCTGAATTACATAGTTGTAAAGATAAATATGAAATATCTATCACAATTACCACATTAATACAAAGCCGAGCGCAAAAATTCATAAATAATGTAATTAATAATAGTATTCTTACTTGATGATAGCACGAAGTTAGAATAAAGACTGTTGAATTCAATTAAAAATGTAATCAAAGGAATGTAATTAAATAATTTAGATCCAAAGCAAAATTTGTAATTGTTCAGCAAACCTATTTTTTATCTATTTAAAGTTTCTAATTCTGAATAATATAAAAGTTAATGTAAACTCAAAAACTTCAAGATGTCATATAGATATAGTTAGGGAATACATAAGCAGGACAATTGCAACTTCCCTCATCAAGTCAGAGTAATTGTTAAGTTAGTTTGATCTGACCTATACTCCACTGAAGTAATAAATGGATCAGTAAAAGACGTGAAGCTTTTCTATATAATTCTACACAGGGTAGCCCCACTTTTAAAGATCTCGTGAATGCACTACGAATTGATGAACTTCAGTCAGAAAATTTTGCTATTTTAATGAAGCGGCTAAACAAAGAACGAGCTAGCGAATTTGCGACTGAAAACGCCTTGCGAGTTTATCCGAATAACGAACAAGTGTACAATCGCAATAAAACTCTCCTCGAACATTTCTGTGCTCGTGTAACAAAATAATAGCATAACATAGCTTGTCGTGAGATTAACTTGTATAGATGTACAACAATACAATAATTATGTAACTTGATCTTGACATAATAAATAGATAAATACATTAACATACATAAGTAAATTTTGCGATAAGCTTCAATATCCTATTAATTGTGTAACGTAATAAATTGATGCGTTTGATTCAATTTAAAGTTTATTTTCGTTTTTTTAGAGCATTTAAATAAAAGGTCGTTTTTCAGAGTGTCCTCGGACATCGAAGAGGGAACTTTAGCGACGAAGGAACTGAAGACTAGAAATCAAATCTTAAAATCAAATACAAATATAAACAAAATAAATACTAACAAATATAAATTAAATAAGTGAAGACTAAAAGAAGCGTGGGTGAATTGAAAGGAAAGTGAAAGGAAATGGACGAGGAGGGCAAAGGTGGAGGAAAGGATCCTCCACCAACAAGTGACCGAATAATGAATTTATATGAATTAACAAATTACGAAAGTGAATCCTATAAAGTAGTAGTGAAGAATAAATATAACAACTATATTAGCCAATTCAACCTAGGAAAACTACTAATAACGATACTAAAAGAAAAAATGAACTATGTTAACTAAATTAAGAAAATTGGAAAAAATGCGGTAATCATCGAATGTAACAGACCATCAACCGCTAATGAAATTACAACGAGCACAACTTTACAAAATGAATATGTAGATAGCATTCATACCACAATTCTGTATAGCAAGACCAGCGGTAATCAGAGACGCTGACACTGACATTGATGAAAACACACTCATGAATGATAGAGAATCGCAACAATATAAAATCAAATACATCAAAAGACTAAAAAAAAGAGTGACAAACGAAAACAGTGAAATGACCCTTATTAACACCAGAAAAATCCAGGCCTACCTTATAGGAAATAGACTCCCCCAATACGTATTCCTATACAAGGTAAGACTCCACTGCGATCCCTATGTAGCAACCACCAAACAATGCAGCAACTGCTGGCAATACGGACACATAACAAAATACTGCAGGAGTACCCCGACATGTATCAATTGCTCGCAAAAACCTAAACACGAAAACTGCAAAGAAACCACAAAATGCATCAACTGTGCCGAACAACATCTATAAAACTCGAAGCGATGCCCTGAAAGACAGCGGCAACGCAATATCGTCAACTTAATGGGATACAAAAACCTACTATGCGGCGGGGCAGCAAAAGAATTTCCGAACGTAAACCCAAAATCATATGCCAACCAAACAAGTAACCACTTTCAGCCACTGCAAGATGACAGCAAATATCCACAGATACAATCCAAACCACAAGAGAAAACAGAAATCCCACTAAGGATATTCCGCCCACCACAATTTACGCCACGAAACCCAACACGAAAACTGAACCAAACAGAAAACATACCACGTTCGAGAACACCACAGAGTACTAAAAGGAAAAGAGACCAATCCTAAAAAATGCTAGCAGTAACCCAAACACAACCAAAAAAAAAAAAAAAATTCAACACCGCACAAGAAACTCAACAAAAACAACCAAAAAGCCACACTAGAAATATGGACAACGAAGAAATGAACAAACAAAATAGTACCGTGCCACAAACTGCACCAAATCAACATAAAATTAGCACTATATCAAACAAACTACATAGACTAACTGAAATGCATAGCAAAATAAATAACTACATCCAGCAAACAATACAAAATCAAACCAATAATAAAACCACTAATGGCACCATCATGAGCAAAGAAGATAAACTAACAGAAACATCTACAGAAAGCAACAGTAGCAAGAAAAGGGGCCGCCCCAAGAAAAAACCGACATAATGATAGACGATATCAAGGAAAATTTAGTACTACAATGGAACCTTAACGGATACATACCTAAATTAGAAGAACTTAAACTTCTAATGCAAAAATATGACCTAATAGTAGCCTCCAAGAAACCAGGTTCCACAAAACTTAACAATATAACCTCAAAAATTACACAACTGTCAGAAAAGACACCACGAAGGAAGGACTGCATGCGGCGGAGTTGCCAAAGCAATCCGCAATAATCACAAATTCCCAATCGTACACACGGAAACAAGCACACAAATAGTAGCCATTACATTAGAACACCCGATGAAGGTCATAATTATCTCTATCTACCTACCAATTTCACAAATAATGAGAACAAACGAAATCGACAATATCCTAAGAAATCTACTGATCCCCGTATTAATCGCAGGGGACTTCAACCCACACTGCCCGCTGTGGGGATCACAAAAATGTTACCTAAGACGAAAAATAATAGAAGACATTACAGAAAAGCACGACCTTATATGGCTAAACGATGGAACACCCACGCACTTCTCCGAAGCAAATGGCACCTTCAGCTGTATTGACTTATCCCTAACGAAAGGAAACATGTGCCAACAATTATTCTAGCGAATCCACCCAGAACTTTGCTCAAACGACCATTACCCCATTATTATAAACACATCTAAGAACAAAGCGAAGGAGCACAGAAGACCAAAATGGTGCATCAAAAATGGTAAAGAATGCCAAAATATCACATAAAGTATCAACAACGCACCAACAGAAACTATACCCAAAACGCCTGCCGTAATAAAAACACCTCTACTACCATGGTGGAACAAAGAAATAAAAGAAGCAATGAAAGCAAGGAAAAGAACACTAAATAAATACAAAAAACAACCAAGTATAGAGACGCTAATACAATATAAAAAAGAAAAAGCTGCAGCAAGGAAAATGATAAGAGAAGAAAAAAAACGTCATACGCAGAATGCATACAAAATATAGATCTCAGCACACCAAATGAACTAGCATGGAATAATATAAGGAAACTAAACCGACAAAAGAAAATAAATAATATAAACATGCTCATAAAGGAGAGAGAAATGATAACGCATATGACAAACATAACAAACGAACTGGCAAAAACCTTCTAAACAAACTCATCCCAGTCCAACTATAGTAAAACAATCTTATCTTACAAACAAACTACTGAACAAACACACCCGAGGCTAGAAAGTACAAACAATGAAAATTACAACGAAGTGTTCACTAAAGAAGAATTAAAACTTTGTTACAAAAGGAGAACATGATCCTTATAGCCCTCGACATAAACAAAGCATACGACATGACCTGGAGGTACGAAATCATGTCCGAGATTCAAAAAATAGGCATAACAGAAAACATGGCAAAGTTTATTAGCAACTTCATCCACAATAGACACATCCAAGTAATAATAAACCACTGCCGGTCATCCGAGTACCCCATAGAAAACGGAATCCCCCAGGGGATGCGTGCAATAAACAATATCTCAAACCTCCTCACAAGACCGGTCGAAGGACAACTATATGCAGATGACTGCATAATATGTATGAAGAATAAGGAGCCAAAGAATATACAGAAAAACCTACAAGATACTATACAGAACATGGAAAAATGGACGAACAAAACAGGACTTCAATTTTCACCAGATAAAACAAAAGCCATACACTTCTTCCACAGAAGAAAACTAAACGAACAACGAGAGACAACATTAAACAGAATTAAGATAAAATACCATAACAGCGTAAAAATCTTGGGAGTAACAGTTGATAAAAACATGAGCTGGAAAACACAAATAGAAGAAACCAAAAGAAAGTTTCTCTCAGCAATGAACATAATCAAAACGGTAGCATGCAATGAATGGGGAGCAAACCGCAACACACTTCTAAAGCTATATAAATCCCTTGTGCTACCAATCCTTGACTACGGTTCCATAGTATAGAAGTATGGAAGTATAGAAGACCACCCAAACTTCCAGATAATCTGGGAAAATCGCAATAACTCTGAGACACTAAACAAGGGCAAAACTAACCAAACGCCAGCCCTCCAAATCAAACAAATATGTTAGGAAATCGAACTCCAACATCCACCAAAAATCTACTTTAGCAAAATCCCAAATGAGCCATCTTGGAAAATGCTAAAACCAAAAATGGACCTAAGCCTATGCAAGTATGCAAAGGAGTCAGCCCCTGCTGAGATCTACCGCATTGAATTTAACAACCAAATAGAAAAATACCAGAAATTCTACCAAATATACACCGATGGATCTAAGAAAACAAAAATCAGTGCTTTCGCTGGATGTACAAGAGAACAAACATACAGATACAGACTACCAGAAGAAAGTAGTATATTCACTGCAGAGATGAACGCTATACTCTGCGGAATCAACTTAGCCAAAGAAAGCGAAAGAGAAAAACACCTTGTCCTCATAGATTCGCTCAGTGCCCTTAATGCCATACAAAACACAAGTTCAAATCTCGCAAATCCAATCATCCAAGAAACATTGAACAATATTAACAGACTAAGAGAAAACCGAAAGGAGATCTTCATGTGGATCCCAAGCCACATAGGCATAAAGGGGAACGAAAAAGCTAATGAAGAAGCGAAAAAGGCTCGAAGAGAACCCGCAAGTGAAACCTACATGATTACGGAGGCTGACTCCCGCAACGAAGCCAAAAAAGCTATATGGCTGCTATGGAAAACCAACTAGAACACTGAAAACACACAACTACGATACATTAAACCATCACCGGAAAACGGGAAAACAGCTAACAACTGTAACAGAAAGAAGGAAATAACCACTGCAAGACTCCGAATAGGACACACGATCGCAACACACGAATGGTTAATAAACAAAAGCCCCAGGCCAGGATGCGTAAAATGTCAAGTTAACATCAAATGCAGCCTGAAAGAAATCCTAGCTGACGACCCACGCAAAATTAAAAACCTACTGGACCTCATTAAGGACATCACACCAAAAACATAGAAAAGAAAGACAAAGGAGCCCAAATAATCGAACTACGGTTGGAGGCTCCTTAAAATATACATAAAAAAAAGCTTATTTTTAAAAATAATTTTTTACTATTAATTTATTCAAAATGTTTTGGAGTTTGTATGCCTAGACATTTTTAAATAGAAAAAATATAAGAGCAAATTAGCATGCGACGAATTTTAAAAAAAATTAAATAAAAAAGGAAAATGCAAAGTTAGCTATTCGATTGATATGTCACTTGAATAGTGCTAACAAAATATGTCTCCAAAATATTATTTTGATGGCTTCCCAAAGTGTTAATTTAAGTCACCAAGAAATTGTAAACATTTATGTGTGTTATTTTAGTAAAGCCTTTTGTAACGATACTCTACAAGCATAACCAACATAGGTTTTTTCTACTGCTTATTGTAAGTGTATCAGAACTGACTTATTTGCATGAGAAATCATCCAGTACTGAGCAAAAAATATCCAAAGTTTGAAAAGCAAAATAAACAATTCATCATAATAATATCCTTATATATGTACAGATGTGGCCAAATTATTATCACCTCTTAAAAAAAAGTCATTAATGTAGTTTATGAAAGTGCCGTTGTATCCATTTTCTAAATTGACCTGCCATTTACAAAGGTTACCTCAATTACGAAGAAGTACTGCAATAAAACTGTCATATTCTTGTAAATACCCCTTTCCTGGAGTAATTATTACCTGAATAGCCTTTTCTGGAAATTAACAGATTAGAGTTTTTATTGTTTTACTAATTAGTTTTAGTTACATTTTGCTTTAATTTTATGGTTACCGTGTAGTATTTAAGGATGAGTACCTAGCCGGTGATATTTAATTTCATTTGCAACTTCGAATAGTGAACGTGGTGAAAATTTGTTTGAATATTATAAAATTTAATATGGGTAAAGCAAAGGATATCAGTGCAGTGACCAAAGCGAAAATTTCGACGTTTTTGGAAGTAGGACAATATTCTCATGGAGTAATAGCTCAGAAAGTGGGAGTCAGCCGGTCATTTGTTACCAAATTAGCCAAAAAAATAACTGCTAAGTTATCAACGAGTCCTAAAAGAAAAGGAAAATGTGGTCGTAGCCGAAAAACAACAGGCAGCCAGGACCGCTATTTGCTGCGGAAAGCTAAAGACGACCGCACCCTATCCAGTAAGTCACTAAGAGCTACTATGCGTGACGTTGGTGCAGAAATATCGGAGCGGACAGTGAGACGTCGACTTTTTCAATCTGGGCTATGTGCAAGACGACCACGCAAGAAGCAAAAACTGAATTATAGGATGGTTCAACAAAGAAAAACATGGGCAAATGAACATTTGACATGGACGAGAGATGATTGGGAAAAGGTAAAGTTGAAATAAACACTATTTTTCATCTTATTTTGAAAACACATTTTCTAATAAATTTTTCATTTGAGTTTAATCATCTCTATTTTTTTAACAGGTCATATTCAGTGACGAGACCATGGTGAGTTTGACACTACCAATGTCTAGGACTGTTCGCAGATCTAAAGGAGAAGAGTATTTAGCTTCATGTGTCCAACAGCAGGTTAAACAACCAGTAAGGGTCATGATTTGGTCAGCAATATCTTCCAAAGGACTCTTCCCACTCTACGTCGTTGACGGAATAATGAACGCGGAGCAGTACCTAACAGTTCTTCAGACACAGATGATCCCAACTATGCATGAAAAATTTAACGGAGATGGAGTTTTCATGCACGATAAAGCCCCTTGCCATACAGCAAGGAGAGTTACGGAGTTTTTAAGGACTAACAACATCCAAATCCTTGACTGGCCAGCGAATAGCCCAGATATGAACCCTATCGAAAATATCTGGGCTATTTTTAAGCAGAAAGTGGCACAAAAGTGCTCACGGACCAAATCAGAATTGATTGAAGCCATGAAGGAAATTTGGGAAAATGATACCGATTTGGTCACCACAGCTAAAAACGCTATCACTGGAATGCCACGTAGGATACAATCCTTGAAAAATGCAAAGGGAATGTTCACGAAGTATTAATAAATGTATTTACAACAAAACTTTTTTTGTTTTAAACGATAAATCTACCTTTTCATACAATTTTATTAAAAATTTCTATAGGTGATAATAATTTGGCCATATCTGTATGTGGGATTTTGAATTTGGCGCCAACGAGCAGTTAACGAGCGCTGCGCCTCACCGCGGCATTGCCAACAACTGAGTGGCCCGGCTTGGTCAAGTAGGCCGAGAAGGATTGGTTTTTTGTTTTTGGATGGAGGAGCCGGCGTGAAGAGTTCTAGTTTTGGAGTCCAGCTTTGTTTTTCTTAAATAAATTGTTCCTTTTGGTTGAATTCATTTGTTTTTCCTTTTCCCTACATGGGGGCTCGTCCGGGATACCTCGAAAATTTGGCCTAAGAGGTATTCTACTCAAAAATAAAGCGAAAGGGATTTGGAGGAATCCAGAAGGACCGAGAAGAAAAAAAGATGGGCGGCCGAAGACGTGCTAAGAGGCAGAGCACTTTGGAGCTGGTCGCGTCGGACGAGGAAGCCGAAGGGGGATACCGCGACATGGAAAAAAGCCTGCAGGAGAAGGATAAGAGGATCCTTGAGTTAAAGGAAGAGTTAAAAAACCGGGAAATCGAGATGCTGCAGCAGCGGCTGTTGTCGATGGATTCAATCGGGGCTTCCGCGGTTCCGACGCACTCACACGAAGAAAGCAGCAGACCTAGGCAATTCACGGTGGCAGACGTTAGGGATTCGATGATCAGGTTCGACGGTCAGGAGGGCTGCCTGGTTTCGAGCTGGATTGGCGATTTTGAAGAAATGGCGGACGTCTTGAGGTGGACAGATCTTCAGAGGTATGTTTTTGCGAAGTCCTTGATTACGGGGGCGGCTAAATTGGCAGTTCAGACGCAGCGTGGGATTAATTCTTGGGATAAATAGTTAAAGACGTTATACGACGAAGCTACGACGAAATCACGACGAAGCCACGATGAAGCCACGACGAAACCACGACGAAGCCACGACGAGACCACGACGAAGTTGAGGTGATAGGATGTTAAGACGAGGAGACATGACGTTAAAATGTGAAGAAGCCCAGTTGGAAGACGACGATTTTGATGTCCAGGGTGCCGAAACGACGAATTCAAAAGACGACTTACGACGATCCCGATGTCTAAGATGTTCTAGCGACTATACGACGATGACCTAGAAGAATAGGCTGTGCCGAACTTATCCCAGGACGATGACGATTGCAGCATTCGAGGGCGAATGCACACAGGATGGCCGAATGTGGGATTTTGAATTTGGCGCCAACGAGCAGTTAACGAGCGCTGCGCCTCACCGCGGCATTGCCAACAACTGAGTGGCCCGGCTTGGTCAAGTAGGCCGAGAAGGATTGGTTTTTTGTTTTTGGATGGAGGAGCCGGCGTGAAGAGTTCTAGTTTTGGGTCCAGCTTTGTTTTTCTTAAATAAATTGTTCCTTTTGGTTGAATTCATTTGTTTTTCCTTTTCCCTACATGTATGTATGTACATTACGACACCTGTTGTTTTCTGGTATCATTGTATCAAAGCCACAAAATGGGGCAAATTGAATGTTTGTGAAGCCAACAGACAGATAATTAGAATTTCAGTATTTCTCTCATGTATGAACACATATGATAATTTCACCTGTGTCCTTAAAAAAAAAGTGCTTTCACATCCATTACTCCATTTTTATTGATACTCTAACATTTTAGGCTACTTTCTGAAGTAATAGCCTAAAGACACATACATAGATTATGTTATATATCCTATATTAATTCTGAAATGTTCAAGAAGATTTCATGAAATAATTTTGTAGATTTTTCAGATCAATAAGACTGTCAGTGTGCTTTAACTATTATGTTGTAGACAGATATAGAGTTTGTTGACAACAATTAATGGTGCGACATACACCTGAAGAACACGGAATTATTTAATTTCTAACAAAATGGTAATCAATTCATATTATATTACATTTGCCCCGCTTTGTACCATATAACGGTATAGATGTACAGGGTTTGCCAACAAGAACTTTGTTTTCTAAAACAAAATAAAGCAAAGAATTTAGACGAAGATGATTCAAATTTTTATTGTACTTATTACGACGAGAAAAGTTTGGCAATTATGAATGAAAAATCATATCTGGCAAATGTCCACCACGACCACTGTGACAGATGTCGATTCTTTTACCAAAGTTTTTAATCACTATTTGGGAAAATGGCGGGTCTATTTCGTTAATCACATCACATAGCCCCACAAAAAATAATCCAGTGGTGTTAAATCACACGATCTGGCTGGCCACTTAACAGCTGAATTTAGTGAAATTATGCGATCGGGAAATTTGGTTTGCAATAAATTGATCGTTTCATTGGCTGTGTGACATTTGGCACCGTCCTGTTGAAACCACATATCAGAGGCACATTTTGTACCGAGCCTGTCGACTCAAATTTAGCGACCAAATTCTTAATAGCGGTTTCAGAAGGACGATTATGTTGTCCGAAAATATCACGAATTTTACGAAATGTAACTTTAACAGAACCACCATTTTCATAGTGGATTTTAATTATTTTAATGCGATTTTGGAGCGAAATTGAATTCATTGTAACAATTGCCAAAGCATCTACTACGAATATGTCAAAAAACTAAACGTCAAAACTGTCATGTTGTGGGTGTTGCCCCAATTGAAAAACAAATTTCTTGTTGAAAAACCCTGTACAAGTTCATAGGTGAATGAGGAGCACTTTAATTTTTCTTACCTGAATGCAATTCACTAATTTTTCGTCACTGAGAATTCGCTTACATAGTTCAAATCCCTTTCGTTGTATGTTGATATCACACTGAGGATTTTCAAATTCTATCTTATTTGCCATGCTGCACTCTTCTTCACTGTTTTGAGATAGAACTTCCCAAGCATCTACAAATGATTTTAAGGATTCTAGTTTTGTTCCAGTTTTTGTGACCATGTCATTTGTAGGATCCATATCTATAGTTCCGCAAAGGCCATGAACGCGATCCCATAATTTGCTACAGGCTTCAATTACAACGTATTGATCCTTATCCCAATACACTGCAAGCCCTACTTTGTCTAGATCTATTTTAATGAACTGAGCAACAGGAAATATTTTTATCCCTAGCAACTGCACTGGTATCGGGAATTTCTTCTTCAAAGACCGGAAAGTTACGTCTCCGCCTGCAAATGAAATGTTTAAAAATGCATCACCAAAATTAACCAATTACATGTTATGAAATATTGCAATATACACTACCTTCGGTTGATAGAGTGTACATAACGTCATTATAAAATATATGAAGAGAGTATTGACATGATTCACTTGCACCGTATGGGCATGCTTTAAATATAATTTTAAATAATCCATCAATTTTATCCTCAACTAGGGTATGAGAGCAATGTAATGGCGTCCTATATTAGTTGTAGGAAGTATTATTTGTTATAGCATAATTTTCAAGAATTCTCATTTACTTATAAATTAATCCGTCAAATGTTTTAACATTTTGTCTTCCCCAAGTTGCGCACATGGAGGGTTCTGGAGCTTTCATATTTAAATCAGATGTCAAGTGTAAAAAGTAAATTCCATTTGTTTTCTACAATAAGGTCATATAAATTAATTCATATATAATATACTTCACAAATAGAAAAATTTTAGTACCGATTCAAAATTTGCAAATGGCAGTTCGTTTAAAATCTCTACTTGCGATTTTGGTTCCGCATATTTGGTTGAATGTTTTACTCCAACTTCTGATTTATAGGACAAGTCTCCACCTCTGATTATTTTTACTTCACGAGCTGAAAAGTTATTGTGAAATAAATGTGTTTTGGAAATGTAGAATACTTACGATACACGCAATTTGGCACCTTTGGAAAAAAATTATCTTCGTTGTATCTGCATACATATTCCGGAACTGGAGGAAACTCAAATTCTATAGGAGATGGGCACTGAACCTTACATATAACTTCATTTTGTTTAAATACACATGATAAAATCCCGTTAAATCCATGTCGAGTTAAGTTGCATGTATTTTCGTCTTTTGGAAGAGAAAACAATATTTTGAACATTAATTACTGTTTTTACATACATATATATGTATGCATATATTTTACTTTATGGCATCATGGCAATGAGTTTTTTGTGCCCATTAAGCACAGCAGTTAATTAAAATGATTAATTGAAATGATGAACCCAAAATCAAGT
The DNA here is from genome assembly GCA_959613345.1 of Tolmerus cingulatus. Lineage (NCBI taxonomy): Eukaryota > Metazoa > Arthropoda > Insecta > Diptera > Asilidae > Tolmerus > Tolmerus cingulatus. Next base: position 16,528,660 of record OY390709.1, on the reverse strand, counting down.
TAATATATTTATGTAATTATATTTATAACCTCTCTACTAGTGCATGCACTGAGCAATTTCCGTAACCCCGAAAAAGCGTCAATTCGGTATGCTTACTTTAGGTAAGATTCATAGAAATACTATCATTATTATTTATTTAATACAAGCTACATTAATATAATAATAAAAATTAAAGCTAAGTAAAGGAAAATTGGTGGGGTGGCTAAGGGAGCTGGGGATGGAAGATGGGAAATTACGTGAGACGGTTGAGCTCAAACCTCAGAGATGATTTGCTCACGTGAAAGTCAAAAGAAGGCAGGGAATTGGCCTTCCGAAGTATACGGGTGAGGGGTTCGGAAAGACCATAGTTGGTGCGGTGGAAAATTGGCCGAAGGAAGGGGTCTGCTTTAAGGTTACGGGGGTTGGTGTAAAAGTAGACATGTCGAAGAAGGGAAGGGCAGTCAATCTCACCGGAGAGGAGATGATGGATAAAGATAACATCAGCCTTTAAATAGAAAGCCAAAGAAGTTACTGATTCGTGTAAAAGCCCTGTATATTTATGTGCATTATAGGTAGTATTCTTTAATAAACAGTTAATTTAAAATTTTAAAAGCAAAATTATTTTTAAAATATACATATTCTCAAAGATTTATTTTCTTAAGGTTTGTTTTACATCAATGAAATCACGGGAGGAGCTAATAGTCATTAATTATTATTATACTATTATACTTTCAAACTTCTAGTTATTTTTCAAAAAACACAAAACACGATATGAGTAACTTATATTAAAAAATGTCATATGCATATCCAAAATACGGGTGTCCTTAGAAAGAAAAAATATATCTTTAATATGAAAACAAAACGAGCGTAGTAGTGTCCAAAAGAAGGCTTCAAAAAGGAAATTGGTTGAGGGTGCGTGTGTACTATGTGTTATATACATATATGAGGGTCTATTCACGGTCGTCCAAGAAAAAGGGCCTAATTGTTTACAATTAGGATATTCACGCTTTGGTACAGGCTTTGCAACCTAACATCCGGTGTATCGTAGCATGAAAGTGCAATCATTCAACAAGAACTCTAAAAAAATGCTATCTACAATAGCTCTACAAATTTGCAATACCAAAGACTCTTACAACATTGCAAAGCAGTATAGACAAATCAGCTATAAAAATATCACAGTTACCACATATCTAACCTTAAGTATATGAAATGTTACAGACACAATAACTACTCTTTTTTCCTTAGCGGGCCAATAAATTTATTGATCTTTCAATCGTACAACCACTGTAAAAACTCGTGTCTTTTTTTGTGATTTATAGGTACTACCATCTCCAATTCCAAATAGTTTTGCTATTTTCCTTATCGTCGCGCTTTCTTCTGAAGACTCTAGAGTGTAAAGAAAAAGAATTAACTGCAGAGCGATTGAAATCTGTTCACAGATGTGTGATTGGCTGAATGCAGTTACGGCAGATAAATAATTACAAAATCTGTTGACGATCGACCCTTATCATAGCTTTGAATCTATCGTCGTTCAGTTGCGTTAGAACATCATTATTACCATACATTTTATTCTGGTACAACATTTTTAATTCCTTAGCGATATCTAAACACTACATGAATATCTTCGTCAAGGTTATCAAGTACCTCGTCTATATAATATAATCATCATTGTCTGAAAAAAAAAAATTTCTGCTTGAATTTCTCGAAATTGTAATTATACCACTGTATCTACCATATTCTTCCGTCATCGGCAGCATCGATTATCAAATTTCCAATAAATTGACCTTTAGCTGAATCCTGCTCCATTTTCATTCCTGTGTACTGTACTGTAGTTTAGTTTTTGGTGATTACAATCTGACATTAGAACATTTTACAAACATGTAGGATTGATTTTTATTGTGAGGTTGGAGGGACCAGGAAAAGAAGATAAGTATTATTTAATTCACTTTATTCACTTGATTTAATACAAGTGCTTTAGTTATTTAGAGTACCGTTAGCTGAGCCGGTGTGTGAGGATTATAATTATATAATTAGGTGAGAATAAGTTCAAAAGTTCAGAACAAAGAAAACTAAAAAGAATGAAATACCGGTAAATTCGCTGCACTATACCATATAAGTATGTAATCACTACACTTCTCGTATCTTAGAGTTTTCAAAAATTTTCTTGGTTTTAGGTTTGACTCCACTTAAGATCAGCTTTGCTCTTTGCTCGAAACTTCGGGGAAAACCAGCTTAGCGCCCGGCAGCCTCCGCGGATCGATCGAAAGTAAAAATCCAGCACGAGAGAGCAGTTTTGTAAGTTCAAAGGATAGCGGTAAGTTACGCGGCCTTAGAGTTTAGAAATGCTCAACTACAAAATCGTAAACTATCTGATTTCAGGAATTATTCTTAAACATACATACATATATGTATATGTATGTTCCTTAATCCGCAATGCAATCAAGATTAGAAGCATTTACTCTCCATTGCATAGAATTGCAGTAAACATGTACATAGCACAAAGTTGCATCAAAGCGTAAAGACCCTTAACTACATTTTTATCACCAATGCACGATCAAATCTTGTCACCTCGATGTGAGCCAAAAATGTGACATCGGATGAAGACAACAACATTTTCTGGTTGATCCCTGCAATCTCCAAGCTCACAATACTGATTTTAAGCAAAAGAAAATATGAATTATTAACGACTAAGAGTTCGTTTTAAGATTACGAAAAATAATACTTAAATAAAACTACAGCAATTTTCGGCCCGTGTTACTAATTTTCGAAATTTTCTATTAAGCTTTCAAAAGTCGATCATAACATATAAACCTTCATTTGAACTGCCGTAGACCCCATACAAACAAAATGAAGTTTGGACAGAAGGTCGTCTAACGCTTATATACAATGATCTAGACATATGTATAATATATTATTTACATATACATACATAAATATGTATATCCATTATATAAGTTGACAAAGGAGATTGTGTTCAGTAACGGGCAAATATTAACCAGCGCTGCAGTAGTTATTACACTATTAATCGTTTGAAAATCGTGTTTTCTCGTACAACGAAAAAGGTAACTCAGTTTTTGTGACTAAACGTTCATTCAGTTTAAATTCAATACCGGCCGGTATTGAGCGGCAACAACTTAAAAACCAATCTTAAAATTGGCTCAAGTTTTACGAACGAAACAAATCTCTGACATTATAAAGTGACTTGAAGATAGCCATTCAAATAGAGGCGTAAAATATAAGTCAGAAGACATTGGAACACGTTTGGAACAGTTTTATGATGGAAATGGAAAAGTGCATCAAAAAATGGGGGTTACTTTCGAATTTTCATTACCTGAAATAAATGGCAGATGTGTGGCTACTTCACCACAACAAAAAAACAACACCAGATGGCGAAACAATCGTTTCGCACCAACTGACGCCAGCGCCACGCCTGGTGGTCGAACCAGGAAGCAGATCTTGCATCCAAGCAGCGAGCCAGCCATTTTTCTTTACTGATCCCAGCTGTCAACGAGTGCAGTGGTTTTGACGAGGTGGAACGATATAAATACTTATACCCTACAACTCTGTAAAAGGTTTTGCTGAATTTAAATAAACTGTTTTTATAATAAATAAAGAAGTGGAACTTAAATCCCCACAGATGTGTAAAGTTAGCAGGGCAACATGGGCAGAACCAAAATGTTTGTACAACATATTAAAAGGCTCATTATAGGCTAATTAAGTTCCCAACTATTAATTTAATTGCTCTTATATTTTTTTTTAAAAAAACTTGTACTGCTAACTTTTGAAAAGAACATAGTTAAAATCGTTCAAAAATGAAAATAGGTCGCCTTATGTCATTAAAATAATTAAAGGCTAATTAATTGCTGCAGAAAAATTGATAATAAACGATATGTTCTGCAATTTTTTCTTAAATTAGCAAAAATGCGGGCACTATTCAAATTTTCATATGAAATGAATCAAAAGGAGCTTTCAAAAGCGCTTTTGGAATGAACTTTCCTTAAAGTTCCTAAAGTTGATAAATTCATTTCATTTTAGAGCGAAGCTCTTTTATGCTTTTGATTGGGAAAACTTTTAATCTTTCAAAGGGAAATTAAAATCAAAAAACAAACACCAAGCAATTTTTACTGAAAAGCCAACGATGGATATTTGGCTTTATTGGAGGGAAAGTGCCGTTTTTGTGTGCGACCCATTGTACCAGGTCACTGACAGGACTGCCAGCGTAGGCCTAAGCCTTTTAAATAAATTATGCCAATTGAAATGCTCAAAATCCCACATAATTATGTTTAAACACAACCAAATAACAAATAACTAAATTACCACGAACCGATTTCTTTTATATCTCGGGACCAGCAGTCCAGTGTTTAATATTTCAATATGTTTTCAATAAAAATAAATGAAATGTTTGACATTTCTAAGCAGTTGGGAATTAATAAGTCAGCAAGCTTATTAGTTTATGAAAAAGTGTGATCATCCCCTATTCCTTATTGTAATGCTATGATTATCCCCTATTCCTTATTGTAATGCTATGATTATTTTGGACTTCTACAAAGGTTGGGGAATGTGAGGTGGCTCAAGAAATTGAGGTAAGTTTGGATATAATAGAAAGAAAATACTTTTCAACTCAGTTTAACACTTTAACGGCCGGATTTTAGGCACAAATATTTCCATTTTGATGTACAAAACGGATTCGTTTGGACAAATGGTGTAATCATTGAACTAATCCAATCGAATACAACTACAGCAGCGGCTGGCAAGTCGTCATAAAATGAATTGAATTGAATAAAAAGAAACTGATTATTTTCTCCCTTGCTGATACAACCGACATTAATTTAATATTATTCATAAGGCAAATTTTCCTTTAAAAAAAAAATCTTGTGATAGTAATGCTGCTGATACAACGTATGAGAAACTGAATGCTCGTAATTACATAAAATACGTTATTAAACCACAAAACTGACATAATGGTGCTCCTAGATAAGGTTGAGTCAAAGATAAATACAATCTAGGAAAAATGGAGGGAAGATTGCTGCAAAAACGCTCTTCGTGATTAATAATTTACTCAATAGTAGGCCAGAACGAGAACGTGAAGAAATATGTTCTTTCCAATGAGCACACGCGAATTCAATGAAATGGTGATTGACAACATACTTATATAAAGGTCGTTATGCAAAAAAATTGAAAACCGGTAAAAGGAAATTTGTGAAAGACTATGGAACCAAATAAAATGTAAGTGTGGTTTTAATTTCAAATGCCCACCATTTAAGTTATGCTCTAACATCTGATTCTATGAAAGGTGGTAAGCTGCTGTAATAGGATTATGCATGCATGCATAATTTTTAATTCATATACATGTTTGCAAATGCGGCATAACGGTACAATACAATTTCAGGCCCTGGAGCCCTTTTGTGAGAAACGTTCGAATCGAATTTAAAGGAGCTTACGAAAGCCCTTTTTGGTTAAATTCCCTTGATAAAAACCATAAAATGCTGATAAAATCATTTCAGTAATCTTTGGCTTAAATTAATTTTTGCATTCAAAGTGTTAAAATAATTGATTAAAAAAATCCAATCGAACTATTTTGACATTGGGGCTTATTCTCGTTGTCACTCGAATCGGATTGAAAAAAACTTAAAAAAGCGCCTTTTGAACTGCAAATCCGTAAACTTTTAGTAAATTCTTTGCAGTCACCTTTGACTTCAATTGATTTTGTCGTTCAAAGTGACTAAAATTTTTTTATCCGACTATTTTAGTCACTTTTAGTCACTTTGAACGGCAAAATTTATAGAATTCAAAGGTGACTGTAATGAATTTATGAAACATTTAGAATTTTTATTAAGGAACTCCAATTTAAAAGGCGCTTTGTTCGATCCGATTCGAGTGGCAACGAGAATAAGTCCCATTATATGCGGAAAAATTAATTAAAGTCAAAGGTAACTAAAAAGAATTTATGAAAATTTTAGAAGTTTTTATTAAAAAATTTTTATGCGAAAGGGTTTTTGTAAGCTCCGTTTAAATGTTTCTATGATAGAGACCTTGTTCGAACTTTCGTACGATACGAATCGAAAAGGGGTTATAAAGCCCTTTTTTGTATAAAAATTCCATAATAATTTTCTTAAATTTCTAACAAATTAATTTCAGTTACCTTTAACTTCAATTAATTTATTTATTCAAAGTGGTTAAAGTAATTCGTGTCAAGTAGAAAATTTGAGTGATTAAGAACTTGCGTATTTAGAATTATTTTTGCAAATGTAGCTGCCAGCTTAACCTGGGTAAAACCTTTACAATTAGCGGCCAGGCAGAATTGCAGCAGAAAGGCGACGTGCGCAGGCAGGGTAATAAAATCGACCCTTAGAAAGGATGCGCGCCTCACTCCTTTCTGGCGACGATAACACCATAAACCTCAGATATTTTGATCGTAGCTAACATCTGGCATACCCTAGAATAGTTAGAATTGTTATTTATCCCGCATTCAGTCAGAGAATGTGAAGTAGTGCGGGTTAATATAAAGCGAGCAAAAGTAAAGTGAAGTAGTGGGTGATATACGGAGTTTCTAGGTGGGTGGTTTGACCTTAAAGATACGTAAAGTAATTTTAGTAAAGAGCATGCGTACTTTAATTGTGTATACTAATTTCATGATAAGTGAATCGATAATGCCTGTTACGGAGGTGAGATCTAGACACTGGTATGTCCGTGCTGCCCACACTGATCACTGGTATGTCCGTGTCAATGTAGGGAGATCCCCGGCTGCGTACTCACTGGTATGTCCGTGTTGCGTAGGGCTCCATCTTCACTGGTATGTCCGTGTGGATCGGAGTCACCCCTGGGAAGGCAGGCACTAGTATGTCAGTGCCCTACACTGGTATGTCCGTGTAGACTTCCATTAAGGTATGCTCTGGTATGTCCGAGCATTATTTGTTTATTCACGGTCACGGTAACTTTATGTAATCGCAAGTAGTTAGACGGCCCACTGAGTAATTATACTCATAGGTGTCTTTTACTTCTTTGCAGGTGAAACTCGAGTCAGCGCCGGCAGTTTGAACTAGTTGGATCATGCATTAATCTTCTTCAGTGAAAATAAATATTTTGTTTGGTAACGAATTTTAAAGTCTTATTATTCGGTAGAACATTCCAATTCGAATTATTTTGACATTATATTCGGAAGAATTAATAGAAACAAAAGGCAACTAAAATGAATTTTGGAGAATTAAAGAAATGTATTAAAGAATTTTTACCCAAAAAGTGCTTTTGTAAGCTCTTTTCGGTTCGTTTCGTACGAAAATTAGAACGGCCTTCATTGTGCAAAAAATTCTAAGAAAGATGAGTTATACTTTTGGTGCAATTCTTTTCACCATTTCTTTAATTACATGCATACATGGTAAATTCACCTAAAAGAGATACCTACGAAATGTGCACTAGCATGTAGTGTGCGTGTGGCGTCACGTGCATGTAAATTAATAACAAAACCATCAACTTGACCCAGCCAGTAGGTCAATTTTACCGAATGAAATTGTTTACCGTAGGACAGCTTGAAAAAGTGTTGAATAATTCGAATAAAGTGCGGCGCGCAGACGGGATGATAATTTAAAAAGTTCTTGGCGGTTTCCCGAAAGCTAATGCATTTCCCTTCACTTTTTGTGGAGGTGGCTCCGCAGCAGTTCTCGGCTTTATTATTTTTATAAGTGACAGTTCGTCTTATTCTCTTAATATGTAATTTATACAGCATTGTGAATGTAAATTCCGACAGTTTAGCTGATGAATTTTAAGGCACTTCCGATTTCAATGCAGATGAGGACTACTTTTTGGATTTTAGAACGGTTTCGAAAGCACTTTATAGTAGGGAAGAAGGAGAAAATAATGAGAAAAATCCTGCTCCCATTGTTTTAAAGAAATTCATAAAAAGAGTGTCCAGTTTACACGTACAAATCAAATGCCTTTCGAATTAAATTTTCCTTTCACAAAATATATATTTCTATTAACTGAACCTCTAAACGTTTAATAATATGTAGTTTAAATGCATTTCTATATTACTTTTGTTTTTAAAACAGACGATTCACAAATCGAAAAACCTCGAATATAATAGACAACAAACTCGCAAGTGGGGACCAGAATTCCTGTTAAACCACCACACAAAAAGTGAAGGGAAATGCACTAGCTTTCGGGCAACCGCCCATAAATTTTGGAAAATTGAACTGAAGTGAAAAGTGAAGTGAGTGAGAGGCGAACATGAATGTGCACATTAAGTTTCGTGCGATTGAGCAGTAGATGGCGGGCTGACTTATTAATTCCCAACTACTTAGAAATGTCAAACATTTCATTTATTTTTATTGAAAACATATTGAAATATTAAACACTAGACTACTGGTCCCGAGATATAAAAGAAATCGGTTCGTGGCAATTTAGTTATTTGTTATTTGGTTGTGTTTAAACATAATTATGTGGGATTTTGAGCATTTCAATTGGCATAATTTATTTAAAAGGCTTAGGCCTACGCTGGCAGTCCTGTCAGTGACCTGGTACAATGGGTCGCACACAAAAACGGCACTTTCCCTCCAATAAAGCCAAATATCCATCGTTGGCTTTTCAGTAAAAATTGCTTGGTGTTTGTTTTTTGATTTGAATTTCCCTTTGAAAGATTAAAAGTGTTCCCAATCAAAAGCTTAAAAGAGCTTCGCTCTAAAATGAAATTGTAGCACGCCTCTATATTCTGCTTCTCTGGTAACGGTACCCTACAACCGATGACCATCAGCACCCTACTATAAAAGGAGTTTCCCGGCAGAGCAAAATTCAGCGTTCACCTAGCTGGCACTTGAATTCGAACCCTTGTTCCAGTCGAAGTCTATTACAACTGGCGCCCAACTCGTGGCTCGAAACACGTTCATAATTTTAATTTAATTTAAAGGAATCTGCATTCGCATAGGGGCTTTGCAGCTACTCGTCTTCATTCCTTTTTCCTAGTTTGCAATACAAGCAATAATTTCGTTGTTCAGCGCCTACTTGGACTGATCGACTTTTATTGTTTTGCGCACAAGCAATATCCCTTGCACAGCACATGCACTTTCGGCTTTGTTGTGGTTTCCTATTTGTGTGCCCTGAAAATCCCCAATTAGTAATTCCGTTGCTCAGCGCCGTTAGTCGGACTGATCTGCTTTTACTAGGGTGATTCCTTTTTGTTTTGTACCCAGAACCGTTACTCTGACTAAGACATTTAGGCAACATTCGATAGAACATTCGCTTTGCCAGGCTTTGTTGTTGTCTGTGTTGTACCCAGCACCGTTACTCTGACTAAGACATTTAGCAACATTCGATAGCACATTCACTTTGCCAGGCTTTTTTGTTGTCTTTGTTTGGTCATATCAGAGTGCATCGATTAGAAAATTAACCGGCGCCAGCGCTTGGATGAGCGAATTGATTACTGCACTTCCAGCAGTTTTTAAAAAAAACGCCAAGGTGTCTCCAAGAAGGCTGAGACCAAGGTAAAGGATGACTACGCCTGTTCAAATGACGGAAGAGCAGTTTCAGGCACTGCTTTCACTGGTACGGGGCTCCGAAGGCTCAGCAAATGTTGAGGGGCGAACTGGTAGCTTTAGCCAGTGCACAGCACGTTTCGGAGGAAAGCGCGACTTTAACGAAGTTGAGGCTTTTGTTTCGAAAATAAATATATTTAAGGCCATTGCAAGGATAACGGATGCGGATGCCATCACAGGGTTGCCACTGTTACTGACGGATGGGGCGGCTACATGGTGGTTGGGCGTAAAAAATGAGGTTGACTCGTGGGATGATGCAATTAAGCACATTCGGTAGGCATTTTCGCCCGCCAAACCAGCGCATCAGATTTACATGAAAATCTTTTCGGAAAAGCAAAATAAGGCAACCTCGATCGACGAGTTTGTTTGTGGGAAACGTGCATTACTGGCACAACTTCCAGACAATTGGCACGACGAAGAGACACAACTCGATATCATATACGGACTTCTAAATCTTAATATAAGAGATCGGGTCTAGCGCTCTGCAGTCCGCACATTTAGCGGCCTTCTCGAAAAGGCGCGACAAATAGAGAATTTAAAAATTGAAAAGGAGGCCGTTAGCACAATTCGAGTAAACGAGAAGCAGCCGCACCGAAAGCTTAGGTGTAGTTTTTGCAATTTTAGGGGTCACACAAGTGCCGGAAACGAATGAATTAGGTTGATTCAAAGGGTAATAGGTCCTCCGTGAAACCGGAACCTAAGCCAGCAGCTGCGGCAATAACCACAGGAGGTTCTGAGATCACTTGCTATGGGTGTGGCGCCCCCGGATATTTTAGAAGTAACTATCCCACATGTAGGAAAGGGAGTAAAGAATCGCCTTCACAGGTGAATTTCTATTCAATTAATACTATGGTAAAGTTGGGCCAAAATCCTCCAACCATACCTGTTAAAATTTTGGAGCTTGAGGGACAGGCACACATCGACACGGCAGCTCGAACAAGTATCGCTGGTGCAAGCCTGTATAAGCATATGAAACAACAAGGCCAACAGTTTAAGCCTTTAACGGCTGATGTGACACTTGCTGATAGTTCTAGCAAGCAGCAGGACGTCTTGGCAACAAAAGTCAATATAACTTTGGGGAACAGAACATTGCCAATAAATTTCCTCGCACTTCCGGCAGCACAGGACAATCGCACTCTCCTGGGAATTGATTTTCTTGAGCAGGCGGCAATCATTTTGAATTTACCCCAGAGGACTTGGAGTTTTGCGGATGAACAAAGTATCCGTCATCATTTCGTCCCAAATAAGGAGCTGGTTGTTAGCTACGCAGGTTCCATCACGTCCACCCCCAGGAAATTTGAGGAGCAGCCCAGTAAGAAGGTTCGCATAGATCATGCCAAAAATCCGTCTCCCTTCCTGGAGTGGTACCTCAATTGCGACACGTCCCCTATGCAAGAAGTAGAGGAGGAAGCACCTGTATGGCAATTAACACCTCTGGAAACACCACCACGGCCATCATCACAATCATGCGATAATGATTACTCACCTTCGGCTATCTCGGCCATCTTTAGGGATGCAGAACCTGCTTCAGTGGAAACACCTCGGCACGATCCAAGGAGATCACGATTGGCGGGCTCGCATGGGCGAAGGATAGATTATGGCATCAATATTGGGCTATAGAAATTGAGCTCCGACCTAATGAAGCTCTCTCTCTTCAAGAAAAGGACAGGCAATCCTTAAATGAATTGTTGGCAAAGTACGAGGACTTCTTCAAGGATCGCCAGGAGGCAACACCATTCATGGAACATCGTATAAATATTGAAGATTCACGCCCTACGGCCGTTCCACCGTATAGGATGTCACCGTTTAAGTGGAAACAGTTGCGTCAGGAGCTGGACAACATGCTCACCGATGATATAATAGAGGAATGCGGGTCCGCTTGGGCGGCACCAGTGGTAATGGTTCCCAAGAAGGATGGAAAATTTCGAGTTTGTATTGACTATCGTCAATTAAATTTAATCACTAAGCCAGATCGGTATCCCTTGCCAAGAATGGACGATTTACTGCAAGCCGCTAAAAGCACCCCATGCATGACAACCATAGATCTCCGTTCTGGATACTGGCAGGTGAGCGTTAGAAAGGAGGATAGGGACAAAACATCATTTATAACTCCCTTCGGTACCTTCTGCTTTAAAAGAATGCCTTTTGGATTGCGTAACGCCCCAGCTACTTTCCAAAGGCTGATGGACAGGTTTAGAGCGGGCCTAGGTTCTATACGCATCCTTGTTTATCTGGACGATTTAATAATCTGCTCCAGTACGTTTCCGGAACACTTAGAGGATCTGGAAAAAGTGCTCCAGAGATTGCGAATTTTTAAGTTGACTGTTAATAGAGAAAAGTCTAACTTTTGTTGCCCCAACATAAAATATTTGGGTCATGTCATTACCAGAGAAGGTATAGCTCCGGACCCTGGTAAGGGTGAGGCAATTACGAGATGGCCATCGCCACAAAATGTAAAACAGCTAATATCATTTCTACAAACCTGTTCATGGTATAGGCGTTTTATTCCGGGATTCGCTGGTATAGCACAGCCTCTCACACGACTAACTAAGAAGAAGGCTACAGGGACATGGGAAAAGGAGCAGCAGATGGCATTCGAAACATGGAAAGAGTTCCTGACAATGGCCCCAATTCTGCGACAGGCTGACGAAAAATTACCATTTGTCTTAAAGACAGACGTATGCAGTTATGCATTGGGAGCAATTTTGGTCCAGGGGGAGTGTGTGAATGAGCACCCCGTAGAATATGCCAGCCGGTTGTTAACCACAGCGGAGAAAAATTATTCGACAACCGAACGAGAAGCTCTTGCGGTTGTTTGGGCAGTCGATCGATTCAGAGGTTATATTGAGGGCACTCAGACCACAATACTGACGGATCATCAACCGTTAAAGTGGCTTATGTCCTTAAAATCGCCAACTGGGAGACTGGCGAGATGGGCTCTATTGCTCCAGTCATATGATCTAAAGATTTTGTATGTGCCCGGTAGGACAAATGTGGTAGCAGACAGATTGTCTCGTCCGCCATGTGATGACCATACAATGATGTCCTGCGAGATATGCAGCACTCATATAGACTTACCCCGAAAGGGCTCTGACGAGGTTCGGGAAAAACAGCTAGAAGACACTCAGCTTAAGGAAATTATTCAGAGCCTGGAAGATCCTAAGATGAATGAAAAGTATATTCGATGGTCTAACAAAGGATACCTTATGAATAAAGGTGTTCTATATAAACACCGAGATAATAATAATAATAATAATAATAAATTGATTGTGTCAAAGTACAAAGAACAAGTTCTTAAATGTACAAAATTCAATTGGAAAATAAGTATGGGAAAATTATTAACAAACCAAAAGAACAAAAAAGAAGAAAGAGAAAACAAAATGAGAATGAAAATGAGCAAAATATATAAATCTAAAGCAAAAGTCAACTAACAATTCATTCAAAATTAGAATCAAATTTAAATAAAATTAAATTAAATTAAATTAAATCCATGCTTAAAGGCGCTTTTATTCAAATTAAGAAAATATTGATCAAACTAAGGAAAGATCCCAGGATTGTACCTTTTTTAAAAAGGACCCGTTGGACGTCGTTCTCTGAATACTGACAGGCAGCAGATTCCAATCCCGCACGCACTGGACAAAGAAAGATCGCTCCCCGAATCGAGATTTGTAATGATGGATCGACAAACTAAGATGTCGCGATGAGCTCATAAATGTTAACCTTTCAAATAGGTACTAGGGTTGTTGGATGTATACTACTTTATGCAAGAATTTCAGCCTATGTTGTTTCAATTAGACTAGTAGAGGAAACCCTAGGAGTGAAGTGATATACTGGGACATGTGACTACGCCTGGTTAGATTGTATACGAAGCGCAATACATCATTGAAGGCTACAGTTAGTCTTTTTTTGCACGTCGCGTCAAGTGATGGGAATACGACATTGCCATATGTGAAGTGCGGCATGATAAGAGCCTTGGCTAGTCGTTTTCGAAGGCCCATAGAAAGGATGCTGGACCTAACCCACAGTTGGCGCAAACAGCCATAAACCTTACTCAAAATGGCACTTATGTGATCGCAGCATGTCATTTTATTGTTCAGTACTATCCCTAGGCTCTTGACTGATGTAACGTAATCTGTGCACTTCGAATTGCACGTAACAGGTGGCAGGGAGTTAGCGTCAATCTCAGTTCTGTATATGGCAATAGCGTTACATTTCGATGGATTTAATACTAATCCATTAAGTACACTCCAGTCATATATGCGACCCAGGTCATCATTGACACGGCAAACGCAATCCTCAATCATACCAATAGGACGACTCAAATAAATTTGTACATCATCCGCATAAATATGTACGGAAACATCTTTCACCACATTAGGAAGGTCATTAATATAGAGGCAGAAAAGCAGTGGACTTAAGATCGAGCCCTGCGGTACACCACTATAAAGATTTTCAAAATTCGAATAAGAATGTCTAGTTTTTACACATTGTCTACGTCCAGTCAAGTAATTGCTTAAAAGTCTAATTGCCGTTGACGAGAACGCGAACTGGGTCAAGAGTTTACTTATTAACTTAGAATGATCGATTGTGTCAAATGCTTTACTAAAATCAAGCAAGGTCAAAACTGTAAGGCAGTCATGATCCAAGGCATCACATACATCCGCAGCAACATTTACCATGGCCGTTTCACAACTGTGATATCTGCGAAAACCCGACTGGTATGGAGAGAGCAAACTCTTGGTATATATGTGGTTCACCAACTGAGAGTACATTAATTTTTCAAATACTTTGCTGAGATAGGAGAGTATGCTAATCGGTCGGAAATCATTAGGAGCTGAGGCTGAGGGTTTTTTTGGTACCGGAATTACAAGAGCCTGTTTCCACTGCATCGGAAATCCGGATGTCATAATGCGGTGGTTGAAAATGTGGGTTAAGACTCCGATAATGCAAGGCAATATCATTTTCAGATACCGAGGGGACAGCTCATCTGGACCAGTAGCATTTGACTTTATGGAATGCATTGCTATAGAGACTTCGCATTCAGCAACGCATTGAAATGTGAATCCCTCTGAGTAGGAAACTTCTGGGGATAGTGTAGTGGAATTAATGGAATAAATGGAAGAGCTGTTTGCTATAAAAACTCTATTGAGAACATTAGGGTCAATGTCTACAGAAGGCTCTTCTTTACCATAAATACCAAGCTTCCTCATATTATCCCACAACTTTTTTGGTGGTAGATCAGGACCTAATTTATTTTCATAAAAAGCATACTTCGCAGATTTAATTAAGCAGTTTACTTTATTTCGGATTTTTTTATAACTTGCAAAGATTTCCCTCGAGTGTGTCGATTTGTATCGCTTTAGAAGAAGATCACGCTCAGCCATAGCGTCATGTATTTGCCTCGAGAACCATGGGCATCTGCCATTTCGTACTGTTTTTTTGCCAAGTGGAAAGTGCATATTGAAGAGGTCCATCAGCAAATTGGAAAAGATGCTTATCTTATCATCAACTAATGGACTAGCATATATGCATTCCCACGGTAATCGAGAGCAATCACACAAAAGTTGTTCTAGATTTACGTTCTTGTAGTCGCGATAGGTGAGGAGAAAACTAGAAGGAGGGGATTTGAATTGGAAGCTATAAGTTAGAAACAAAAAATCATGGTCAAAGTTACTTACAGGGCTGATTTGGTTGTGGAATAATATCTTATCAGGGTCAGTTGTTAAAATGTAATCCAATTGGGAAGGGTTAGTAGTGTTGAAGTGAGTTGGTAGAGAATTTATTATATTAAGACCAAGGGAGTCCATCGTATATCGCATAAGGCTCGTCATAGGGCAGTAGTTTAGTGCGTTGACATTAAGGTCACCACAAATAATGACGTTACGGGAGCTAAGTATGTTTGAAGATAGACAATTCTGAAAACAAAAAGCAGATTCCTCATTAAAACTTGAGGGGGGACAATAGACACTGACGAGGAGGCACTTGTCCAGTCTCCCGCCGAGCTCCACACATATAAATTCAATTTTATCACCACCAGCCGATGAGCATAACAGTCGAGCCGCCAAAGACCGGTGCACATAGATAGCAACTCCACCACCATTACGACCGATTCGGTCATTTCTAAAAATTTTGTAGTCAGGTAAACTGACCACATTAGAAATAATATTGTCATTGAGCCAAGTTTCACTAACTAAAATAGCATGAATCTTAGACCCATTAAAAACATCTTGCAATATATCCATTTTGTTTCGCAAACTTCGAGCATTGAAGCAGCATACGTTAAGTCCGTCGACCTTAGATGCAAAAATATTCAAAAGTGCTCTCATTCCGTCCAGTGGCGAGAATCTACTACCAGAAACCATAAACACACGAAATCCAGCGGAACCATAATTCTAATCTGATCAACAAATGCAGTTCGCACATTTTAAGCAACGGATAGAAAAATAAAGAAATAATAAGAGACATTAATGAAATTACAAAGGAAGATAAATAAATTAATATGTCAACTAATAACGAGATAATTTAACTTCTAATCAAGGCTTCTATGAACAAATCAAGCTAGTCTGTTGTGCAGCGCCTTCAGCTGCCGGCGTTGGGTCATCCAGTGCAAGCAATGATGGAATAGGTGTAGGCGCCCCCGCAGTATTCGATGGTGGAGATTTAGCTGGCGAGCCGGCTGCCACTGAGGAGATGCCGGGTTCAGAGAGCGTATTACCAGCTTCCACTATCAAAGTACTGAGTGCAGAGATAGATGAGGACGAGGGAGTACTAGTTGTACCCAAAAGTGAACAGGTGGAAGTCTTAAAGACATAACATAATTCACCAATGGCTAGACATTATGGAACCGAGAGCACCTACCAGCGAATAGCTCTGCGATATTATTGGCTGGGAATGAGACAAGATATCGCCAAATATGTGGCTCGCTGTATGGAGTGCCAACGGTACAAAAGTAGCAATTTGAAACCGGCCGGACTCCTGCAAACTACCCCCAGCAGACAGAGATTTGAAATCATATCCGTTGATCTTTTTGGACCCTTACCATTATCTGAGGATGGAAAACGATGGATCCTTATGACGGAGGATACTGCTAGCAGATGGATTGAGCACTTTCCATTAAGGGAGGCTACCGCTGAAGCATGCGCAGTCGTCCTATTAAACGAGTTGTTCCTGCGCTATGGGATACCTAGAAGAATGATAAGCGACAATGGCACACAATTTATATCTGCTATAGTACAGCATCTAACGTATTGTCTGGGAATTCAACAGATTCTCACTCCTGTCTATCATCCAGAAGCAAATCCGGTGGAAAGGAAAAACCGTGACCTTAAGGCCCAGCTTGCCATTTTGGTCGCAAACGAACATTCGACTTGGCCTGCTAAGCTACCTGCTATCCGCTTCGCAATGAATACGGTCCGATGTGGAAGCACCGGATATTCTGCAGCCTACTTGACTTTCGGCCGGGAACTTCGTACTCCCGATGACATTAATAATGACCTACGTACCATTGTTAAAGCCGAAAACTTTGTACCACAGTTGACACCGCACCTCATACGACTCCTAGATACCCTGGATGAAGCCAGGGACATCACTGAAAGAGTCCAATGCCGCAACCAGAGATATACAGCCGACCGAAGAAGACCGGACCCAGGATATGCAACAGGAGACAGAGTCTGGGTGAAAATGCATGTCCAAAGCAGAGCGTCTAAAGGATTCACCGCAAAGTTGGCACCAAAACAGGATGGGCCCTACATAATTTTAACACAGCGAGGTGCCTTAACCTACGAGGTTGCAGCTTCGGATTCACCAGATGCTCCGATGGGAAGGTATCACACATCAGCCCTTACACCATATGTGGGAGGCAACAACGATCTGTCTACGCCGGTAGTACCTCTCAGACGTCGAGGCCGACCACGAAAAATCAAAGAAGACGCCAAAGTGCTACGAAAATCTAGCACCTCGTCGAGACGACTTCAGAGCTAGAGGCTCTAACACGCCTCTATATTCTGCTTCTCTGGTAACGGTACCCTACAACCGACGACATCCCTACCCTACAACCGCTGACATCAGCACCCTACTATAAAAGGAGGTTCCCGGCGGAGCAAAATTCAGTGTTTACCTAGCTGGCACTTAAATTCGAACCCTTGTTCCAGTCGAAGTCTATTACAAAATGAATTTATCAACTTTAGGAACTTTAAGGAAAGTTCATTCCAAAGCGCTTTTGTAAGCTCCTTTCGATTCATTTCATATGAAAATTTGAATAGTGCCTGCATTTTTGCTAATTTAAGAAAAAATTGCAGAACATATCGTTTATTATCAATTTTTCTGCAGCATTTAATTAGCCTTTAATTATTTTAATGACATAAGGCGACCTATTTTCATTTTTGAACGATTTTAACTATGTTCTGCTAACTTTTTCAAAAGTAAGCAGAACATGTTTTTTTTAAAACAAATATAAGAGCAATTAAATTAATAGTTGGGCACTTAATTAGCCTATAATGACCCTTTCAATATGTTATATAAACATTTTGGTTCTGCCTATGTTGCCCTGCTAACTTTACACACCTATAAATGGCATAATGTCACGAAACATAAAATCTGTTTTAATAATTCATAAATGTATACTTTTCTCGTTGTTACCCTGAATATGGATGTGTATGTAGAGGATTAATTTTTGAATCTGTATTTGTTAGCCTTTTTTAAAACATTTATTGGACCAATATCTCGGCTAAGTTCATAAATAAGGTAAATCATTTGATGGGTTATATTTCTTTATGAAAAAGTCGTTTATAAAAAATAGTTACCTTTTGCTTTTCTTAACCGTTAACAAACAAACAAACTCTCAAAATTCATTTTTAGGTCGAGTATGAAGGCGGATGGGACTTTATGACTGCATTCCCTATATGTAAAAATTAAATTGACTCGATATCTTTTTTATAATGTTCAGTTGTATTTTACTCCACTCTAGTTACATACATACTACATGCACAGGAATCTGTTTAATAAACCCGAGATCAAAGTAGGGCAGAGCAGCTCAGATTAACTGAGAGTAATCGAGACCTGATGTCAAAAGTAAAAACATATCAAGTTGGAGTACCAAATTCATGAAGCGCTTCTCAAACAACTAAGTTCAGCTAAATTATGTCTCACAATTGAAATTGAAGCGCTAACAAATTTTTTAGAGCAGAAAAGTGTGAGCTGGCTGAAACTGAAACCAGAGCATGTTCGGGTAACTTGAAATACGAAAAATCTCACGAAAAGAGTATTTTGTGAGCTAGAGTACTCCAGGCTTACCAGTAGTAGGTCATTAAATAGACATTTTTTCTTTCTTTGCTGTCGTTAACTAATGGTAACCCGGAAGTGGGTATTTGTGCCAAGCAATAATCTGACTTTCTAAATCAGTTAAAACAGTAGTAGGTCTTGTTTTTTAAATTCCGTAAAGCAGCAGTAGACTTTAATTTAAGAAAAACAAAAAAGGAAGATTTGTGATTATATTGTAATTTCAGCTCAGTCTTAGTGATCAACGAAATGTTTTCGATATTTGTTACCAAATTGTTTTCGATATTTAAAAATAAGTTTTTTTAATAACCACTAAGACTGATCATTTTTCAATGTTTCATTTGCATGGAATTGTTTTGCTATCATACACTTGTCCTAATTTTATTGGACTTATCACGCTTTGATTTGAAATGTTTGCATCCCTACAACTTTGCAAGGCTTTTCTGCACTACAACATGAACACCCCTATATGATTAGCAGTTCTATAACCTATTTAATGTCAAAAATGATTGATAATATTAATAAGTATTCATTATTTCCATAGACAATTGACTCACATTTCGTCAAAGCTAACATGCTTATATACATAGTTAGAAATATACAAGCAAAGCTATAAAGTATTACCAATATTACCCTATCGGAAGGTACAATAGATTTTACAAATAACTTCGAAAATCAATTCGATTTTGAGGTTTGTGAAGCTAATAGAATTAGAATTTCTGTGAATAAACAATAGGTGAGCCACAACCGATATTCTGATGGAGATATATCTCGTTCGCCTGATATCGCGTTTTAACGATTTGAAATGGCCCTCAAGATCACACAATTTAACCGCCCGAAACTCCTTTCCATAGGCTTAAGACGCGGATTTATATAACCAAGCACTAGATTTGTTGTTTCGACTTTTGCAAATACTTATGTTTATCGAAAGCCGTTTTTGTAAGAAAATAAATCTTTTGATTTAAGAGAAGAATATCTACAAAAATAACATTATAAGACAACTAAATAAGAAGATAAATTTTAGTTAAAATACAGGAATAACAAAATGTAGCTTTTACGGGTAAAATGAGAGGAGTTACACATTCACTACTTTATATTAATAAAAGAAAATACATGAAATACTTAATAAATAATAAAAATTACATATTCGCAAGTTTTAAGCACTCAATCAAGAACCGGTTGAATTGGTTGGTTCCGTAAATTTAGTGTTAAATGAATACACATATTGATATGGAGCTTGTAAAAATATAAAACATTTTTTTTAAAGGATTATATATTGCACATACCATATTGACATAATGGTCCCCTGAAATTTTTCAAGCAAGAGCAGCTATTATGTGCTTGACAAGTTCCTCCATTTTGACATTGGGGATCACAAATTGCTACATAGTTAAAGTTCAAAGTTTGATTCTTTTTATAAATATAAAATTATAAATTCATACGATTGCAGTTTGGAACCGATGTTCTCCTTGATTTGGCATGCATCCACTGACCATCTTCACACATCATGTTCGTGATTTTACTTCCATCACCAAATTTGTAGCCTTTCATACATTGAATTGTGCAAACCCTAAAATTACATAAAAGAGATACTACCTAAATGACACTTAGAAACTTGATTATTTAATTTACGTTGAGTTGCAGTTCATGTTTGAATTATGTGGTACTGGAGGATAGGATTGACATACAATTTTTCTATATTGACAAAAAGGGCCATAAAAATTATCTGGGCACCTGCAAAGACCCGGCTCTATGCAAATTCCATTATTCATACATGCTGGTGTACAGACAGCTGAAAAAAATAATATGTTATAAAGTTTACTTTTGCACAGTCATAAATATTTCAATTATTCAAAGCGCAATCTTTATTGCTTGCTTTATATCTTGAAATGCAATGTATTGAAAAGCAGTAAATGTTTCTTATATTATAAATATTACGAAAGTATAGTTTTATAATAATTAATAATAATGGAATCAAATTATTATAATGAAGCCCTAAGGTTGATTCAAGAATTGGAAGAGTTAGAAGAGGTGGAAAATGGTCCTCCAATTGGGCGAATACAATTTTATAGAACTGGAAGAAACCCTCTGGCAGAGCTTCTTGAAATTGAGTTCCGGAAAAAATACAATAATGCACACTTCAAATAACAAAAAATAAATCAAAAATGCCAAATGCCTAAAACCAGAATTTTACAAGGGTTTCAATTCAACAGGTAGAAACTTTCCTTATTCTAGTAAATTTTTACATGGAATACAATATCTGCCCTTTGCATTTTGTTGTTGTACGTTGTGTTTGAATACAACGTGGTTAGTATTTGCTACGATGCAACACCAAGTACTCTAAAGAGGGAATACCCCTCGTATAATTTATATTCGAATTGAAAATGAGCAGAAAAATTAAGAGAAAGCCGTAATATTAATAGATTTGCAATTTTAAATTTTTAATTTTATGATCTATATTCATACACGTTATAATTTTATTTCTTGAATCTATATTTTTTTAACTTAAAAAAAGTCCATTTTGAAATCAGAGAGATCGAATTTCAATTCAATAAAGTTGTTTTTAAAATCAAAAGGTCTGTTTAGAATGCAAATAGGATGAAGTGTAGGAATTATTTCAATTTGAAATATTGGGACTTGCTTTTGGCGAAATCTAAGACTTGTTTGAAATGTATAATTTTATATATAATATATCATATTATATATATATGCATCATATTTAAAATATACAGAAATGTAGGCAGTCAGCAGTTAGCACCGGCGGTAGTTACACCACACTTAACCTTACCATCACCTATCATTTTATTAAATTAGTGAATTATACTTAATTCGTGTTCAATTCCTACATATGTACATATATATAGGATCCGGGGGTGTGTTGAAAAATAAATTGAAAATACCTTGTCCTTTTAGTGTCCTTTCGTCGCAGGTTGGCTGACCTTGCCGATTTGCGGTGCGGTTTCGTTCGTCTTGAATTTTGGGTGGGCTGTGTTAAGCCACTATTGATCCCACATATGATATATGTATATATCTTCTATTCTATTCTATTAAATATATAAGTTTTGGCTTTTATAAATTGAAAACAAATTTTTAACCATAACTAAGTGAGCCAGTGTTAGTTTTATTTTTAACCAAATAACTTATCTAACAACAGTACAACCTGGATAAGTGAGAAAACTCTATAAGGGACAATAGTCAGGTCCCGTCATTTTTATCCCTGTAATCCTCTATGAGTGGCAGTGTGGGAACTTCTTTTAGAGAGAGTCATTCCAAGAGAAGATGCTTTAAATACGATAGAAACTCTCCATAGTTTTTTTGAGTATTAAGATAAAAACAAAATATGTATTATATTTACAGGCAAATGTGTACTTATTATGTCCTAACACTCTAGCACCATGTTCCTCGATTTTTATTAGCCTCTGTAAATTAGAGTAAATACTCAAAACCCTTCGAATGTGACAAACCGTTTTAGTGAGAAACCTCTATGAGGGAGAACAACATTAGTCCCTTGAATTCTTGCTTCGACTACCATATATTGAAAAATTGGCTCCAAATACAAAAATAAAAGCCAATCAATACTTACGCTCGCACGACGGTATAATATTCCATTCTGAATCTTTAATAACCCATATTTCGTGTATACAGCTTATTTGAAGTGATGTGGAACCAGTAGGGAATTTAAAACCTTTTTGACAATTCACTCGACATGTCTTAGTCACATTCTGGCATTTGACATAACTATTAGTCGGTACTGCTTTTAAAGAAGAACAACCACCAATAGCTGGTAATTGCTGAGAGTAAAGAAATGTGCGAGTTTCTTTTTGAATATCCGAAATGGGGCTATAAATTAAAATATTGTTTATTTTCATATACATATAAAAAAATTACTTACTATCTTGAGGTAGATTTAGTGGCGGATTTTGAGTTCCAATTTTCGTTCGATGAGCTTAAAATTGAAATTGGTCAAAAGTTAAAAAATGTATATTAAGTTTGATATGAGGTAACAGATTTTGATTTTAAGAGCGGTCGTTTGGAGTCAAATGTAACGAATATGCGAAATCAAATTTGTCGCTTCTATTTATTTCCCGATCTTTAAAATTTTGAATCTTGACTATAGAAATGCCACTAACATTTGCTAAAGTTGTTTAAAAAAACCATTAAGTAGTCAAAATTAAATGAATTGAAATCGGCAAAATTTAAAATTTTTTAAATATGCATATACATATACGCATAACAAACAATTCTCGTGGTTTATGCCTTTTTGTTGGACAGTCGTATGAGCCGCTCCCGGGTAATCGAATGTGGTATGCAAAACTATTTTCAGCTAACACGGAACTATTGTCCATGCAAGGCCATAATAATTCAATAACATAATTTTATTGTACTTACTATTCTTTAGAACTATCTTCTACATGCAATTCGGTTCGTCTGAAAACAAGAAAAAGTTAATTTCTTTAGCATTTTCAGAAACGATATTTTTCTCTCTGAGTCTGAAGAGTTCGAATAAGATTATTTATCAATGCAATGCACTAATTGCAACGTCTGTGTGAGCAGACGACTGAATGTTTGTGGGCTCTATGTATGTAAAACTTCGAAGTATGGCAGAGATTTTGATCGGAGATGTACGAATTATAATCTACAAGAAAGCCACCCTGTGTGGAACCGACAAAAGCAAAACAAACAGAACAAATTATAAAAAGCTCGAGACTGAATTGTTTGCTACACGTTCAGTATTATGGGATTTCCTATTTAGTGTCGAACTTACACAGATTCATGTTTTGATGGACGCCTCCAATGATTATTTGGTACTTCTCCATATCCATAGGGATTATGTGGATGTGGAAGACCACCAAAAGGATGACCACCAAAATGATGACCACCATAAGTATGGCCATCAAATAAATTACCTCCGTATGGTTGTCCATCAATGGGCTGACCACCAAATGTATGACTAACATGCGGATAATTAGCAGAAGGGGGCCAATTTTGTGAATTAAGATTTGTTTTCGTCCCAGACCTTAAAAAAATATATATTTCCATATTCAATATACATGTATTGTGTATGCAAATAACTGCAATGTTTTTTAATAGATCAGATGAAAAATAGCAATAAATTATAAACGCTAGAGAGTGCTGGAAAAATAAAGTAAATGAGTTAACGCTTCTATAACAACTTTGAATTGAACTTATAATCAAACGAAGAAAACTGGTGTTTTATTTTTATAATTTAACTGCAAATACAACTTCTTCGTTATATACATATGTAAGTAGATTGCCTTTCGGGAATTAGCTATATTTTCCTTTATTTGATTCATTTTCTTAGCTTTTCGCATATGTATGTACCTATATACATACCTTTAGACAGTTCTACCTCCTATGTATATCCATCTTAAAAATCATGCACCGTAGAGGTTTTACGGAAACATTACTTGTGATTCTCTTATTAATGCAATTTCCATTCTGAGTGTTTCAAATTTATAAACAAAATTTTTTTTCGCGCTTTTAATGACGAAAACTTTTTGAGAAACGATATTCGAGGTAAAAATTTTGCAAAATGATTCCTTTACAAGCATTCATTCATTTCAACTATATCCATTGGGATCTACCATTTGTAGATGGCAATAAAATTATAGGTATATAAGCGTTTAAAAGAGATTAAATATTTACGGTATAGTTTTGATTCCATAATTTGGCCCACTTTTGCTTTGCGTTAAAGGAAATCCATACGATGATCTATATATGTGAAGTACAAAAATTTGATTTCACTGTAGCTACATATGTATGTAGATGTAATAGCATAAACTGTTAAAAGTATTATTGTTGCATTACTTCTATATTGTGTATGAAGCTATTTGTCTATAATATTTTGTTATTATTAGTTTCGTTATTTAAAGTTTAATTCTTTTTTGCTCAAATTAAATAGCTTCTTAAGTGCGAATTTGAAAAATAGGGTAATGCAAAATGGAGTTCAAATCTTACTTACTTTACCCCCTGTGTTCCAGATCCAACTTGATTTTTTTTTATGCCGGTGTTTCTGAAATTAAGATAAATGAAACAGTTTGTAAAATAGATTGCTAAATATTTGAATAGACTTATAATTAATAATAATAATAAGAGCCTAGGGTGCTAAGTTTGGAAATCCTCTATAGATCTTATAAACTGTAGAATAGATATTTTTATGTCAACTCAATCCGCAGTCCAAGAATATAATTGAATTGATTAAAATGAAAATGTGTCAATTTTGTGACTAAAGCGAATATGACTCTACCATGCATAATTGAATTTCGGAAATAAAAACGAATTTCGATACAGACATATGAAAGGATTTAGCACCGGAAGAAAACGGGAGTGATTTAGGCAGTCGAGGTACTTAATTTATTTATTTATTTATTTTTGTGTGTAAAGAACCATTAGCTTAGTTTAGTCAAAGGTTTGAAAAACGTTAGTCTAAAGCGCATGGATTAATCAACATTTGATCCTGTCTTAGTAAGCATGCGACCACAATCTTCAGGCATACTTTCCTTCAACACATGCTTACTGACACTAAAATCAAAAAAACCAGCATTCCTATTTATATTTATCCTCATTCGATTAAGGAGTTGAACAAAGCTCTGGGTAATTTTTCATAGACTAGTCTGCAAAAACGGCAAAACTCTAAGAATACGCTCGTGTTCTTTGAGATTGAAATTACTTTTAAGAAGCGCTGAATCTATCTTACCGGTTAATAATTGATGAACAAATACAATATCAGCGATCTCCGGACATTTGTGCAGAGAATGTATATCAAGGATTCTCAGCCGATCATTGTAAGGAGGAAGAATACCCAGATTGCTCCACGCCAAGTCTTTGAGATCAAACCTGACAAACTTCCTCTGTACGGATTCGATACAGTCAATATGGACTTGATAATATAGTAACCAGGCTTGACTCGCGTATTCAAGAATTTGTCTGACAAAAGAAATTTAAAGCTTTTTAAAAACGAATCTGTTGGAAAATTCCTATGACCATCTTTTGATGAAACGCAACATTGAGCTGGCCTTAGTTACCATTCAGTTAATATGTTCCACGCAGTCCAGTTTACGATTCCAGATAACACCAACATCACGAACAGAATTAGCACGACATAGAGCATGATTTGATAAGGTATACTCAAAACTCATGGGGTTGCGGCCTCTACTAAAGGTCATGATTTCGCATTTATCGATATTTTATTCTAAATTGTTGTGTGTACATCACCAGTGGAAAGAGTTTAGGTCTTCTTGAACCGCGTGATAATCGATAATATTTGTTGCATGAATGAATAACTTCATGCTAGTATCTTGTTCGAAGTTGCGCTTTTAAACAACCGAGACTTGAAAGTGTATGATTGATTCAAACAGTGTTTGGATACATGAAAGTTTCACAATGGGCCTACAGTAACATACCTCGTTTTTTTACCCTTCTTATGAATCGAGATAATAAAGCAGTTCTTCCAGAGTGCAGGGAATTGTTCACTCTCAAGAGCCTTCTGGAAAATTAATGTTAAAGGAGAGACTAGTTCACTAGAAGATGCCTTGAGAATAACATGTGGAATGCCATCGGGGCCCGATATAAAGTCACTAGGGAGTTCGTTGATATGTTTAAGAACAATAGAGGGAGTGATACTAATGGCTAAATTAATAGGAACGGAATTTTTGCTAAAGTGGTCGAAATTATTGGGATCCGGTTCAAAATTAGGGGAGAATGATTTTCACAAAAGGACGCAAACATATCGAAGATAGCAGATGGAATGTCACTGGAAACTCCCTCGTATTGCACATTGGCAGGGTAGTAGTCCGTTTTCCTCTTGGAGTTAATAAATTTGTAAAATACGCGGGTTGCTATATAATTCAGATTATATCTGTGTTATCTAATCAATGTATAACTGAGTGGATTATTCATGAAATCTGTTGTAACACAAAAAGAATTCGGCATACGAAGAGTTATTTCTATCCAAAATATATGCCTTGCACAATTTATTATTTTTATATCAAAATCTTCGAAAGTCAGAGTTAACCCAGGGAGGAGAAGAAGTACAGGAACGCTGATGGTCGTACGGGACACAAGATTTAAAAATGTTAAAAAGTAAAGTGTAAAAGTATCAATATCATCAACAGATAAATGTGTGGAAAATTCAGTGGTGGACAATCTTTTAGAAAGTTCCTCAGTATCCGCCTTCCTGAAATTGTAAGCAAAGTCCCAGACGTCAACATGATGATAATTTATTTCAGGGTTATAAAAATAATAGATATGGATAGGGGAATGAAATTTGTCTAGCGTAGAAGGAATAATTGAACTGTGATCAACAATTCTGTTATTGCAGTCAGAAGAAAAAAATAAGATCAGGCTGTCTACACATGTCATTTTTTATGGCACTAATTTGACTGAGGCCGAAAGAGAATACCGAACCCAGATATGGAGACTCTTCAGAGCCCAGTCTATTAAAGGGATGACAGCCTTCGTCATCGGAATTGGCTACCCATTGAACACTGGGTAAATTAAAATCACCCATCAAGAGGAGATCGTCATCGAGATTCATTAAATTATTTAGGAATTCCAGTTTCGATGTTAAAATATCATAAATCATATGACCATTCCTTTCTAAGATGTTAAGTTGATCGGGAGGAATGTAAAAGGTCGTAAAGAATAATAAATGACTGGGTGATGTTACTTTGAGGATTATTAGCTCAATTTCAAGGAGGTGGGTAGATCAACTAAGCTGCAATTGAGATGGGTTTTGCAGGCCAAAAAAATCCCTCCTCCACGAGCTTCCCAATTAGTGAACCTGTTCCTACGGATTATCTGGTAGGATCAGTCAAAAATCTCTTCATCACGAAAACCATAATGTAACCGTTTTAGTTAAGGCGATAATATCGTAATTGCTAAAAGAGGACTACTGCTAAAAAATCCTTGCCTTAGTTCTGATACACCTTACATTTTGATAATAAATATAAGGAGATCGTCTGGGGATTTAGTTTTTTAATAATGTCGGATTAGATGGGGTAGCTCTTGGGTTCCTAGGTGAAGCACTACAGTTTGGCAGAGAAAATAGTTTCTCGTGAGAGAGAAGAGAGGCAATAGAATGAAACGGCGTTACCACACACAAATAACTACACCGGACTCACCGTTCCCTAAGTACCGATTGGCGCAGAAAATGCAAAATGCTTGCAAATCAATTTCCCCATCCGCAGGCACAAATGAAGTCAAGCAAGACTCAAACATCAACAGCAAGTTCGGAACCGCGCACAGAATAGTTGGCACAAAAAATAATCCAAACAAACAAACAACTTCTGACGAAAACCATAAAATCATGGGAGTACAACAAGTAGGATGTCCACCCACAATGACAACTCATCTGAGTCTTCTTGGCTTTCAGAGGTCTCTCCTAAATCTAAGCCTAGTTTAGAACTAAAAACAAAAAATAGGCGTCATTAAGATAAAAGTTTGTCAGATTTTACTGAAGTTCTAAGTAGATTCTCTTCTCTTTCACACCTCCTCAAAACTACAGTCGAACAAAAATCGAAATAAAACCTTATTAGATCAATACGGCAAGCCCGGTGAAAAAATAAGGCTGACGAAAAACGAGAAAATTTGCTTGTTTTGGTCGCCGAAAACAGGCCGACCTAATGAACAATTTTATGAAGGCCGTTATGTGGTAGAAATGAGACTGAGAATAGGCTCAAACAACACCGAACCGCATTATGTAATTCGATAGAGTCGAATCGAACCTAGCTTACAAAAGGACTTTTTGGATAAAAACTCCTTAATAAAATTCATTCTACCGAATTACTTACTGCGGTCCGGGCTAAAATACGTCTGAAAGATAAATTTGTATATCAAAAATAAACAGTCATACATTTGTTATATAAACGTTATTAGTAATATAGTTAAAAGGTGACTATTAAGAAATTTTTAAATACACTATTAACTAAATCTACATATATAAAAAATGATATTAAAAGAAATGAAATAAAAATAGGGAAGCAGAAAAACAGTAAATTACGCAGCACTACTAAACGAGTTAATCACGTCACACACGATTCGTGCAGTATCTGAATTCAGATTGAATAGGATCAGGCTGTCGCAGCGTGCTGATAGGTTCTGCTTCCGGCAGAAATTACAGTTACGACTAATCCCACAAGCACACAGACACTAATAAACTTTGCCGCATGCTGGATGCAGGCATGGACAATACAAGCATTCTTCACCCCAAAATTCATTTAACTACTTTGTTCATCCATCCTGGTCATACATTTTCTTTATGTGTTGGCACAACATTAGCTCTTTCAATGCTGAAGAAAACCATCTCTGCTAATTAAAGAAAGCTAGTAAAGAAACCATTAAAACTATATATTCCTTGTTTCAAATTTCTATGACAGATCAGCGTTCAACTTATGCAAGCCTAACAGCCTTCTCGGATTAATTCTTCTCGGCCATTCAATAGTACTGGTATTGATTATGCAGGTCCACTTGAACCTCGAATATCCCACACAAGAGGAAATCAGACCTATAAGGGAAGCTACTTAGTTATGGCTGTGTGCTTCAGCGCAAAGGAAACACATACCATATATAAAGGGCGTTCAGAGGTGGGAGGGAAATATTGCGGGATGTCAAAGCTCAGGCCGAGACAAGCAAAAAATCGCATGGGTGAGGGGGGCATCTCGCTCCGTTCGGCAGTTACAGGGTGATTTGTGAATCTGTATGTTGCCTTATATGGGAACCGCTTTTGTATTTTTATCTTATCTTCTACGCATCGCAGCGACCTCATGTTGCACGTTTTTGTAAAGGTAATTAGATAGGTAACTTAAAAAAATAAAAAGTAGCTATGTTAATAACGTGAATTTCGGAGAAAAATGGGACAATACGTAACAAAGCGTTAAATAAAAGTTAATTTTTCAACTTCTAGAAGTGATTCTGGCCAAGGGGTTAGGGGTAGGGGGTTGATGTTAATCTTTTTGGAAAGGGATTTAAAATAGTGATTTTTTAATACCGGTCTCTGCGATGCGTAGAAAAAAGATAAAAATAAAACAGCGGTTCCTATATAAGGCAACATTCAGATTTACGAATCACCCTATAACTGTCGAACGGTGCGAGATGACCCTCCCCCCTCCATGCGATTTTTTGCTTGTCTCGGCCTGACCTTTCACCTCCTGCAATATTTCCCCCCCACCTTTGAACACCCTGTATATGTACATAGATCTAGTAAGTGACCTTACCACTGAGGCGTTTATGACTTGCTAAAGCGTTTTATTTTTTGGCGAGGATTATGTGTCAATTTTATTTATATTCGCACTGTGGGACAACATTTGTAGGTGCCCGGAAACAAATCAACCGTGATCTGAAACCTGCATTTTCCGTAGCCATCCGACACGCCGCAAAATTAATTAACATACAAGGTATTCGTGGCATTTCATTACCCCAACATTATCCCATTTTAGCGATCTGCACAAGGCCGAAGTAAGATTTTTAAGTATCAACTCAAACGAGTAGGAAACGCACCTACTTAAAAGAGTATTATAAAATTCTTACCCTAGCTCACTTTTTCACTAGAGACGCTCTGTTGGCACCTCCATAAGAAAATCTTTCTGATTTGAAGTTATATCTACACAGTAAAAAAGTTTTTGAATTTTACAACATTAAAAATGGTAAAATTTTGAATTTAGTAATAGCAAAATTACACATTTATCTAAAAATATACGAAAAACAATGAAAATAGGATTTTGTTGGTAATATTACAGAAAATTACTTTAATAATACTTAAACAATTTAAAATTCCCGATTTAGATTAAAATTACACACTCAGAAATCTAAATACACAACTCGTAACATTAATTTTACAACCCAATCGGTGCAAATTTCACACTAAAGAAGAAGAGCCATTTGCCTGTTTGTTCGTGTTCTAGATTTCGTCATATGCGATCACTTATTAATTGACTAGTTGGGTTACCCGGTTTCACCCGGTGTACCAATATTTTGGCCGCACATCGTATTGGATCCGTCATCTTGATTCTCAAATTTTGTACATATGTAGATCCGCAATAAGGACAACTAAAAGCCCCAAAAATACCAATTTTCCTGTCAATCCTTTGATATTTTGAAATTTAGGGCGCCATCTTGGAACTGCAATTTCAAACTCGCAAAAATAGTAACTTATATGTTGGACCGGAATATGTGTACCTAACTTAAAAAATGAATATGATCGGATCCAGCGTTTAGGTGTGATGAGTTACCCGGTTTCACTCGCTGTACAACAATTTTGATCGCCATATTGAATCCGACATTTTGATTTCCAAATTTCAAAAATAGATTCTCAATAAGGACATCTAACAACCCCAAAATACCTATTTTCATACCAATCCTTTGATATCTTCAATTTTTGCAGCCACCTTGAGTTCGCCATTTTAAAAGTCGCGAAAAAGTATCCTATATATTGGGCCAAAATATGTAGAACCTTCACCCAAAAATTGAATATGATTGAATCCACCGTCTAAGCGTGATGGGGTTGCCCGGTTTTACCCCGTGCACAAAAATTTTGGGCGCCATATTGGATCCGCCATCTTGAATTTGCAAGTTTCGAATATATATTCGCAATAAGAAAATCTAAAACCCCCAAATACCAATTTTCACACCAATCCCTTACTATTTAACATTTTTGGCCACCATCTTGGTTCCGTCATTTTGAAATTAGCGAATAAAAGGCAGCCTATACATATGTTCAACGGCAGTATGAAGTATATTCACCCCAAAAATAAATAAAGTCTATATATTTGAAGACAGTGGTATAGATGTATGTAGTTATGATCTCCGAATTTTTACTATTTAGCGATATTGATAATCATTTTGTAGATTGAGTAAATTTTCGCTTAGTCTGTAAGGATCAACACTACGGTCGAAATGGAGAAGTGACTGTTTGCCTTCGCAATAATATTAATTTCAGTATATTATGGCGTTCTTGTAATGTAAAAAAATCCTTACTGGTTGTGTACTATAATAATAATAATAATAATTTTATTTGGAAATAAGTACAAAGGCCTAGCCATACAATGTACAATACATATTAAATATTAATATTAGCGAGTAGAAAGTCTATGTAAAGAAAAGAAAAGAGATAAAAACAAACAAACAGCATAACAATAAAAAGATCTTAAAGTTGCAAGTGTATACAAAAATATCTAAGTAACAAATAACAAAATAAGTAAACTAAAGTTACAGTGCCAAAATAGAGGGACAATTCAAGAACTCATAAGCAAAGCTTTACATACGTCTGTCTAAACCGATATTCAGTTAGAGAAACTTTGCATTCTCTTGGGAGCACATTCCACAATTCCGCCGCGCAAACAAAAAAGGAGTTTTTCGATGGACCATATTTATAATAAGGAATGATAACGTGACGTGTTCTTTAAGAGGAGGATAATTTTACGTTGTCATATAGGAACGATGGAGTTTCCCTATTGGTGATACGGTACATATAAACACAGTTCTGAAACTTTATATACGATTTTAAGCTTATACCAAATAATCGCTCCGAATAGGGCGACATGATCGGTGCGGCGTAAGCCAAATACAATTCTTATACAATTATTGTAAGCCTTAAGCAACCTTGTTAAATCCAACACCCCACAATGTATGTAGAGGCAAATGCAATAATTTATAAGTGGCATTATAAATGGTTTTCCAATGCGGACTTGACAACTTTGAATTCAATTTGTGAAAGCACCCTTTCACTAATCATCGAACTGTCACTGTCAATTTATTCAGTAAACTTAACATTTTCATCATGGTAAAGTACACGAACGAACAAAGTCTCCAAATTATAAAAATTTACTACAGAAATTCGGAGTCGGTAACCGCTACTTTAAGAGCGTTAACTCCGATTATGGGTCGTAATTCTCGCCCTAGTAGACAGGCAGTAACAACTTTAGTGCAAAAATTTGAGTCTACATATTCGTTGTGTGATGTTGCCGTGCCAGTGAGACAACGGGTTGGTCGAAGTGTCGAAAATATCGCTGCCGTTGAAACGTCCGTAGCAAATGATCCAAAGCAGTCAATTCCACGGCGTTCTCAAGAGTTGGGCATCGCCCAGACCACTTTATGGCGAATTTTGCGTGTGGATCTTGGTTTACACCCATCCAAGATCAAGCTGACTCAAGAATTGAAGCCAATGGACCATTTGAAGCGACGTACGTTCTCCGATTGGGCTCTGGAAAAGATGCGCCAAGATGATCAATTTCATCGCAAAATCATCTTCAGTGACGAAGCTCATTTTTGGCTCAATGACTTCGTCAATAAGCAAAATATGCGTTATTGGTGAGGAGAAAATCCACATATGCTTCATAAAACACCACTTCATCCACAAAAATAACTGTTTGGTGCGGTTTGCATGCCGGCGTCATAGGGCTGTTGCGTAGCGGTATTTGTTATAAAAATATATAACAGGGCCATATTTTTTCGTCGACGATAATGATCACCACGTTACTGTGAATGGTAATCGTTATCGCGCCATGATTACCGATTATTTTTGGCTCGAATTGGAAGATATGGACTTGGACAACATGTGGTTTCAACAGGACGGTGTCACAAGCCACACAGCACACGTTACAATCGATTTATTGAAGAGTAAGTTTGATGAGCGTGTTATCTCAAGAAATGTACCAGTCGATTGGCCGCCTCGTTCGTACGATTTAACGCATCTAGACTTTTTTCCTTGGAGCTACGTCAAGTCATTGGTCTGGAAGAGCTCAGAACCAACATTGAACGCGAAATAGCAGCCGTTTCGGCCGAAATGTGTGGCCGAGTTATCGAAAATTGGGTCCAACGAATCGACCGCTGCAAACGTGCCCGCGGTGGCCATATGAACGAAGTCGAGTTCCATTCATAAATGTTTTGATTGTACTTCAACTCGATAATAAAGTTTTTGAAATATCTCAAATGGTTTGCATTTTATTTTTAAAAAAATTTGTCAAGTCCTTATTGGAAATCTCTTTATTTTCCTCATTAAGTGACCACGGACTTTAATTGATAGGTGCCTACACGAAGTCCACCACTGCCTAATAATGCCGTATATTCGGCCAGCCAAATAACTAATGTGATCCGCCCAGCTTAAGGTGGCATTAAACATAACTCCCAAGTTTCTAACTTTGTTGGAATAAGGTACAGTTACTCCATTCAGCGACAGCTGTTGTAGCCTAGCCGTTTTGTAAATACATATAGCTTGGATTTTCTTCGGGTTCATGATTAAATTATTATTTACAGCCCAAGAATTAATAAGTTCAAGATCCTGGTTCACGACCGGGACCATATCACCAATGGAGCTCACGGGAGCAGGTACAAACAATTGAACATCAGCCGCATATTTAACCAAATCACAGTTTAATTGCAATAAGTCAAGATCGTCAAGGTACATGGAGAAAAGAACCGGACCCAGTATGGACCTCTGCGGCACGTCAAACCTCACCCGACCACCGTTATAAAGCTCAGTGCCCACCTGAACATATTGCATACGATTAGTCAATAGTGTTTTATTAAGGCAAGGGAGCTGGATGAGAAAGCAAACCGGCGTTCCAATTTAGTCAATAAGATTCCATGGTCGACCGAGTCAAAAGCCTTAGAAAAATCAAGCAAAATGAGCAAAGTAGCTTGATCAAGATCAATATTTTTCCTAATACATTCTGTTAAATAAAGCAACGCAGTGAGGGTGCTATGTCCCTTCCAAGAACCATGCTGACTGGGAGACAATTAATTATACGTATTAACAAAGTCAGTGATCTGATTGTTAAGACTCTTTTCCACTACTTTAGATAGATACGGTAGGATACTAATGGGTCTGTGGTCACTAACCATTTTAGGTGGGTTAGCTTTGGGGACAGGTATAACTTTTGTCAATTTCCAGACATCGAGGTAACAAGATGTAGTCAGAATAAAATTTATTACATAAGTCAATTAAGGAAGTACGCAAGGTAATATTAACTTGAGAAATTTAGTATTTATATGGTCAAGACCTATAGGATCCGATTTGATGGCTTTCATTGCCAATATAATGTCCTCGTCAAAAACATTTCTAAAATAAAATCAATCCGACACTACTCTTCGTTCAATTCATAAAAGGGTCTGAGGAGAAGCTGTGTTTGCAAAAGTAAAGTGTTTAATAAAGTCATCAGGTTTGATATCGGAACTACATCTTTGTCCGGACGCTAATATCCCATTCTCTCTCAACTGATTCCAGAGCTCCTTAGAAGTTCCGGTACACAGCAGTGAATCGTAGTATTTCTTTTTGCCGCTAGAAATAGTACGAGAAACCAAAATACGCTGCTCAACGAAGATTGAACGATTTTCTTTAGTTCTAAATTTCTTCCACCGTTTATGTAACATATCCCTCACTGACATCATATTAAGAATGTCAACACTAAGCCAAGCTGGCTTATGTTCACGTTGATGTACTCTTTTCAACGGAACATGTTTCTCAAATAGGGAGCACAGATTATAGTTAAAAATACCGATTTCAACGTTAATATAACTGGCCGCATACATATCCCTCCAAGGCAAGCCACTGCAGTCCCGTTCAAGAGCATCATAATCCACAGCTTGTAGATCACGATATTGATATACGGTTCAGGTTCTGGTAATTTATACTTTATAAAAATGAGATCGTGGTCAGATGAAAAGAGATCAATTTGATTTCGGAACTTAACTTTGGCTGCATTATCTACGATAATAAAGTCAAGTAGCGATGATGCTGATTCGTTAACGTAAGTGGGAAGTCCTGAACTAATTAACACCAATCCCAACGCAGAAATATCGTTAAGCAATTCTATGTGTCTGGTAGAGTACGTCATTAAATTTATGTTAAAATCACCGCCCACTATTATGTTTTGATACTTGTGAGAAACTGAACTTAACCAATTTAAAAGCTGCAATGGATAAGCCCTAGGGGGATTATAAACAACTCCCAGTAAAGTATTGATTTTTGCTGAGTTTATTTCAAGAAAGAGAACCAACCATGTCTCGCTGACAAGGAAAACATCAACATTTGAATCAGCAACCATATATTTAAACTCGTCAAGGCTCGAAAGCAAGCTCCGTACGTTTATTTGATAAATGCTAACACCTGTATTTTTTTGCAGAGCGTTTTCAACAGTACGTTAGAGTGCATTATGTACGAATATACAAAATGATATGTCTAAACACTGGAAACAACATTATAAGTAAATTAAATTAATCGGATAATAGAATAAACATATAAAGCGAAGGAGGAAAATGCAAAAAATATTTAATAAATAATGGACTATTCCAAAAAAACAAAAGATACAGAGAACAGTAAGTAATAATAAATGAAGATAACAAGACGGCACCAATCTATCAAATAGAGCGTCAAAGAGGTAAAAGATATAATGAATAATGAAATAAATAGATGATGAAAAAGGTATTAATAAATAAATAAATAACAAGACGGCACCGGACTAACCAATGGAGCTTAAAGTATAAGTTATTAGTTATAAGTTCGCTCACAAAGTCACAAACGTGTTAGGATGCAGAATATTATGGAATGCGTAAACGAGAACACCAATGTTTAATTATCCAAATTTGAAATATTGTCGACAGACAGACGTGTACAAGGATTATTACAATTATAAAGTAAATAAGTCACAAATTGTTCAAATCAAATGTGAGAAATGATTGAAAAAAGCAAGAATGGACAAAAGATACAAGAAAATTAAAGAAAATAAAAATAGTGAGATAAAAATATTAATGTGGAATAATAACACTAAAATTTAAGCGATAAAAAGAAAAAGACAATACAATGAACTAACTATAGTATAAGATGACAGAAATCATACACTGCGCCACCACTGTAGTTTTGTCTACAGGTATTCTATCAATCTAGCCAATTCAGCCTCCCCATTCACCGATTCACGTATATAAATCATAGCATTAACTGTGAAGACCGTAGCGATATATCCATTCCTTTTCAGCCGTTCAGCAAAACGTCTTATTTTGTAACCTCGATTGGTCAGACATTCGTTGATGTATTCCTTAGAGCTACTTGTGAGACCGATGTCATTTAATGTAAGAGGTTGACCATTCTTCAAGCGGGAATAAGTTGAAGTTTCACGATAATTTTGCTGCTCCTACTCTGCCGATTGGGTAAACGGAAGGCGTTAAATTTAGATTCGCGCTGCGCATTAATCTCGATACAAAGTTTCGATATAATATCAGCGAAAATGTCTTCAGGCCGCCTATCGTGCAGCACAGGGTCGACGCTAACGACGATGTCACAGGCGACGGCGGCGCGCCGCTGCATGCCCTCAAGTTCATCGTCCAGCGGATGAATTTTCTTATTACAATCAGAGAGCTGCATCTAGCTGCCCTTAAAATTTGTTCTCAGTTGCAGCAATTTTCGACTCAATCGCTTGCTGGTGCACTATCCGCTGTTTGCCCAGATTCACCTCCATAGCGATCACTTGCTGCTTCAGGTCAGTCAGCTGGGGTTTGAATTCATCGACAAATTTAATTAGAATTTCCTCAAGTGACGTCAGCCGCCCACTAATATTTAGGTCTGTCTGTTTGTACTTCACAGCCGATGGATGGAGGTTAACGACCTTTGGTGAAACCGTAGAGCCGGTGCGAGAGCGAGTTCCAATGTTACTCGTGTTTTAATTTAGTTTTCAAATTTTTAAATGTAACAGCTTATCTCTGCGGAAAATCAAGAAGGAATTGAAGTAACATTGTGGTCTTTAGCAATAATTTAGCAATACAGTACTCCGCGAATCCCGAATATAAGTAAACTTTCCAACAAAACAACAAGCGGCGAAGAAAAAGCCGTCTACTCGCTACTCATTACGAAGGACTATATACAAATTACCACAAGTATCTGAGCTCAGGAACTTTTTTAATGAGTTAATTCAGCTCAGTGGGGTCTACAACTTGTGCTTAATGTTTGGTGACATTAATTTTAATCTATTTAAAAGCTCTGTTGCAGTATTTGATTTCCTCAGCGAGTTAAATAACCTTTGTTTATACTTGATAAATTAAATTCCCAACCCCCTCAGTTTGATTTAATTTTCGCCAATCAGGGTATTGACGATCACCATGCAGTACTGGCTTCATTCATATTTGAAATATTTCGAAGTCGACTGAAATTTGATTTATTCATATAATACAAAATACAAGTTCACGTTTTTGGAAGGACGAATAACTTAAAGTTTGGTTCAATTAATTCGTTTTTTTTTCTCGTCAAGACTTTAAATAACTTATTAAATTAGTTTAGGGATTTATTGGTAACAAAGACAGTTAAGTTAAGGGCCATTTTCGCTCTTCCCCTTGTGTTTTTATAAGGTTAAAAGTCGAACGAGTTGGTCGATGCTAGGATTGCTTTTTTGTCTTCACCCCAAAATCCACTGACTGGAACGGAGATTTTCATTTTTAATGAGAACTAGATGGCCGATTTCAATATTTTTTATAGTTGGCAACCACTTCGGCCACTGCCCAAACAAATTTTCTGCACTACAAGTCCTCCAAAAACTGCTTTAATCCTTGGAGAAACATGGGTACACAGTAAAAACTTTTTACAACAATTAATGTAGGCAATTTGTTGCCAACAATCATTATGGCAAAATTACACGTCCAATTTAAAATTAAATTGCGAATCGAAAAAAACATTTCAAAGTTAATTCAATTAAATTATCAATGTAAAATTACATTTTTATATGGAAATCATTTAGCATGTAAAATGTAAAATTACATTGGTGTGTAAACGAATTCCCTTGGGGCTTTAAAATTCATTTTTGAAAGTGATTTTATATGTATCTCCAAATTTAAACTGTAAAATATCTATTTTGTGACTTTCTTTATTGTGAATAACAGTGTGTATGCGATAGTAACCAAGTTACCTCTTGAAAAATTCACTTGCTGTAGTCGACGCCTCAATTCAGCCTACTTAAGGGAAAGGATAAAGGCTTATAAGGCTTTCGAAATAGAATTAATAAAATATTAAACACTATTTAGTTAAAGAAATTTTTATTTTACATATGTAATTAATATTTTCGCAAAATCTTAACAAAAACATCATATTTTTCCCTATTAATTATTTCACTGCACTAAATGAAATTTTACTTTACAATCACACGGGACTAAAAACAAATGCACCCGGCACAACGCAAATCATGTACACTCCGCGACACATGATTGTAGACAGTCTCAAATACTCAGGTATTTTAAGTAATTACGAATTCTAAGAAAATGCATACTCCTCATTACTTAGAACAAGTAAGTGCTAATTACTTTGTGGGATTTTCCCGTCCATTTGATGCGTTATTTTTTTTTTATGATTTTTTACCTGAAAATTGCTATAAAAACCTGCGACACTTGATTGTAGACACTACCAGTTTTCTGAAGAAATTTTACGGTTAAAAAAAAAAAGTGAAATGGGTTTAAAGGAAATTAAATGTCCAACACCACATTACCATTTATTCATTTTTTTAATAATGTGTGTTACCACCATTTCGGTTTATAACTTCGAAAATTCTATTTTCCATAGAATTGTACAAATTCCTTATTATTTCCAAGGGAACCTCGTTCCAAGCTGTGGTTATTGCTCCTTTCAATTCTTCAATGGTGTGAAATTGTTTTCCGGACCCATAAATTTTTCTTGTAAGCCATCCCCAGAGATTTTCGATGATATTGAGGTCTGGAGATAGTCATGGCCAATCCAAAACTGCAATATCTTCGTCCTCAAACCACCGTTTAACAACTCTGGCTGTATGAACTGCAGCGTGATCATGTTGGAAAGTCCAATGGTGACCTTCCATCTTTTCAATTATTTTTAGTTTGGCGCTCCTAAGCACTTCTATGCAGTCATTGGATGTGTGCCGTCCACTAACAAAAATTAGGTCGATTTGCCCATTGTAAGAAATGGCTCCCCAAACCATGACACCTCCTGCTCTGCTATGACGACGGGCTAGAAATTTCTCCTCCTTTCGTAAGTCATGAAAGTAGAATGCATAACCGTCGGGTCCATCCAATGTGAAGCGTTTTTCGTCTGAGAAGATTATGTCTCCATTCGTTCTTCCACGTCATGTGTGTTCGAGCAAATTCAAGCCTTTTTTCTTTATGTCTCTGGGTTAATTGTGGCTTTTTCTTCAGGCGGCGACGTTGTAGGGCTGGTGAGCTTTTCAGTACGCGTTGCACCGTACGAATACTGGCCGATGTTCCAGCCTCTTGTTGAATTTCCCTCGATGTCTTTGATGCATTTGAGGTTATTCTTAAGATTCTGCGCCTCTCAGATGACGACGTTGCTCTTTTCGTCCTCCCATGTTGTTGTTTCCCATAATTTTCGGGATCCTTAAGGAAGTTGCCAACTACTCCAACACTTCTGTTGATCCTTCTACCAATTTCTCGATTAGAATATCCTTCTTCTTTTAATGCCCTTATTTTTCCAATTTCCTCAAGAGTGAGTCTTTTTCCACTACCCATTTTATTCTATCCACTAGCTATTTACTTCTCAATACAATATGATTACAGTTATGCAGTTTGTTTCGCTCCAAATGACCAAAAACGTCTGTGTCTACAATCAAGTGTCGCAGGTTTTTATAGCAATTTTCAGGTAAAAAATCATAAAAAAAAAAAACGCATCAAATGGATGGGAAAATCCCACAAAGTAATTAGCACTTACTTGTTCTAAGTAATGAGGGGTATGCATTTTCTTAGAATTCGTAATTACTTAAAATACCTGAGTATTTGAGACTGTCTACAATCATGTGTCGCGGAGTGTATATATGTTACGCCCCGATGGTGAAACGGGCCAATTCATGAAATGGTCAATTTTTTGACCAATTCATGAAATGGTCAACAGCTTTGACCAATTCATGAAATGGTCAAAAAAACTTACCATTTCATGAACTGGCACGGGTTTTCGGGCTTCATTTCACGGATTGGCACGGTCACTTTTGACAAACGTACTCTTAATGTGGTAGTGCGATCGAGGTCTACGTTTTCTTTCAGTCCAATTTTTTAAAATATCAATCACCTCCTGTTCATATTCAGCACTCCACAACATTTTACAATTTTGCACCAACGAACCAAACATTTTCTTAAAATGAACCTCGTAGTCAATCGACAAAAGCACAGAGTGACCAAAACATAAACACTGAGCTATTCTGATAAGAGAGATCCGCAATCAATTAATTCGGCACTGTTGCCAAGTTAGCTGTCTCGATCGATAAATCAATCAAAAATTCAATTGCTAAGGAAACCTAATGATTTTACCAATTATTCATATTACATTGCAGAAATTAAAATTAATTTATGAGCAAACTTATTTTTATTTATTTCTTTTTTTCATAAAAAGTTTTTATTTTTAATAATTTTTCAATGAATAATACATATTTGATAAAAGTTGTGTGTTTAAAATTTTCACAATGGTCTAAAAAACCTTTAATGTTAAGAACAAAGAGTTTAAACATGTTTAAATTTACTTTTTGATGTCCCTCCGACAGTATATTGATATACTGTGACGATAGCATTGGCTTGTTGTTTGTCAAATATATATATATATATATATATATATATAATATATTTTTAATTTTGGACCGCCATCTGGGGTCCGCCATTTTGAAAATCATGAATAAGGATACGCCCATATGTTGGGCCGGAACATGTAGTACCTTTATCCAAAAAATGAAAATGATTGGATCCACCGTTTAGGCGTGATGGATTACCTAGTGTTCATACATTTCAGTCGCCATATTGATTCCGCCATTTTGAATTTCCAAATTTCGAACGTAGATTCGCAATAAAGACATCCAAATGCACCCAAGTACCAAGTTTCATGGAAATCGCTTGATATTTTCAATTTCTGGCCGCCATCTTGGGTCCACCATTTTGAAACTCGCGAATAAAAAATAGCATATATGTTGGGCCGGAATATGTAGTACTTTGACCCAAAAAATGAAAATGATAGGACTCGGCGTTTAGGCGTGATTGAGCAACAAACAAACAAACAAACAAACAAACCAACTTTCGATTTTATATATACATATATACATGATAACTACATACAATCGAATTTTTTTGAGTATAAAAGATATATCATTTGTTGATGTTCTTAAAAATATTTTAAATAAATTTAAATTTTTAGGAAAAAACGAATATTCTCCCTACAGTTTACTTGAAGACACATTATTTGTCCACACTATGCACACATCTTTGCATGTGGATGTGAATAGTGCGGTGCTAGATCTTAAAATTGAACAAAACACTTCTACTGGTTTGTTTGGTTCTCGTTCATTCGCATGAAGATGAAGTAATTTGTTTGTTTGTAATGAAATAAAAAGTTACAGTATGCTTCCATTGCTTTTAGATAGGGTTAATACACCTAAAAGATTTTACGATAATTTTTTTGGTGATCTTATGCATTTTATAGTTGTGATCCCTATGCTGTTGTCAATATAAGTACTACTTGTGACGCTTAATTCGACTCAAATTTTTGTATGGGATTGATCATCTTTAAGTTAGTTTTTATATGGTACCACTTAGTTCATTAAAATACTACATTAACCTTGCATTTGGGTAGAACAAGTCTGTTTTTTGAGATGTGTCAGATGTGGGGTCAGAATGAGTATAAAACTCGACTAGCGAGGTTTTTGAAAAACGG
Organism: Tolmerus cingulatus; assembly: GCA_959613345.1. NCBI lineage: Eukaryota > Metazoa > Arthropoda > Insecta > Diptera > Asilidae > Tolmerus > Tolmerus cingulatus. The sequence continues at coordinate 16,486,216 of OY390709.1, read as the reverse complement.
ACAATGCTACTTATTCCATTGACGTATCGCTGAAAAGGGAATTTAAAATCATTATGAGGTTTCTTAAGGCTTTGTACGGTCGGGATCCTAAGAAACAAAATTAAATAAACCGTCAAATTAATATTGAATAGCATCCTGTTCTGTTTGTTTGCTTGCCAGACACAACATTTTTAAGCCTACAAACAAGTACACGAAATGAGTTCATTATATGATTAATAATAATTGTTAGAGTTTTGGCCGCCGTGCGGTTGGTGTTTTCAAATGCCTAATAATTACAATAGTAAATAAAGAAATCCAATAAAAAAAACAATTTTTCCGCCCCTCTAGCTGGTATCGTTTATTAAATAAGCCAGTTTTAATAGTGAAACGAACACTTTTTCAATAGTAGTTTGCGATTTCTGTAAGGGTGGCAATAATTAGCAATGAAGGTGCAGAAGAAGAAGAAAGCAAAAATATATATATTGTTTGGTGTTCTTTAAAATCTAAATGAAAGTTCCTTCATTTTGTATAGTATTTTAATAAAATGGGCATAATTTATGTTCCCTGAATTTTTGCAATCTTAATTAAAATTGAAACAATTCAAGAGCTTTTCAAATTTTCCTCGACATTATGAAGTCAACCAATAAAAATAAATAACTTCTGAAAAAGTTATGTTAAAGAGGTATAAAGTAGAATCTGAGAATTTCTAGGTCGTTGAGATTTACACTGTAAAAACAATCAATGTTATAGTCTTATGCGCAATATAAGTAAAAAAAATTGCGAAAATTGTGCACAAAAATGTGCCTTTCCTATATGCGTGCGCCACAAGAATTTAATTTCTTAATATGGAGACTCCATAAATTTCATCTAGATACCTAGATTTATTTACATATTTCAATTCCATGAGTATGTAAACGAAATCTTTGATTGCAAGTGACCTTAGATTTTCCTTTCATTTGAGAGAAGGTGTTTTAAAAAAAAAATACAAAGAAATAAATTAAAGCCGGTTCCAATAAATCCCAAGGTCCAGAAAGTATAAAATAGTTATATTAAAAGTCCTCTGCTTCTGCATTATACATTAAATACAAGACTTTCCTAGATTTTTGAAGTCGGTGTGAAAACCTGACTAATATTAATACAATACTAGGTAATCAAGGCAATCTGTTTGCCTTAATTATTTAGTATTGGATAAATATACATATCTACATAATAAGTCAGGGTTTCACACCGACTTCGAAAGTCTAGGAAAGTTTTGTATTTAATGCTGAAAGTAGTAGCGGAGGACTTTTAATATAATTATTTTATACTTTTTAGGGCTTGGAATTTTTTGGAATCAATGTTATTTTTTGTTCCACAACTTTTTTTTATTTCATTTTTTTTGTAGTGTAATATTTCAGATGTCTTGTTTGGCAATATGTTAAATACAATACTATGTTAATTTAAAATGTAATATAATTAATTAAGTATCGTTGCGATCGGAAGTTCCGAGTCTAGCCCTGATGATTATTACTTCTTAGTTTTTCGTGCTATCGTAACTTTTAACATTTTTGAGATAATTAGATGGCTTAAAATAAGCGACCATTTTTGGTCTGGCATTTTGAATCGATGAAATAGGGCACCCAATGTACAATAAGTGACCTTTAAGAATTCCACGACATTTATCATTTTTATTTCGACTTACCTCTCTGTTGTGGCACCCCTTGGCCCACCGGGTTTTCATACATATGATTGTACTCCCGGAGAATTTTAGGCTATCCAACAAACAAAGATTCATCTAAACCGATTCACGCGCTCAGTAGTTATGTGCGAACAGACATTACAAACAAAAAAATACCTTCGGGTCGAATTGATAACCTCCACCTTTTTGGAAATCGGTTAAAACATCATTAACGCACTTTATGATTCTTTTTAAATAAATATTTAAATTTAATTTCTAGTCAGTCCTCTTATTGAAAATACATCTAATTTACCTTCTTAGAGAGAAAAGTTGGAGTCGCAGAAATCTTACAAAAGATCAAAATAACTTATTCCACATTAACATTAATCATGTAAATTTATTAAGGAAAATGTTTGCCCTTTTTTGTGGACAAATTTATTCATATATCTATGTGTATTTGGGCTATAATTACATGGAAGTGAAAACAAAAATACAAATCGTCGATGATAGCTCAAGACCGCGTAAGAGCAGATTGTTAAAATAAATATCGCGCCAATAGATTCCTAACGCTGATTAGCTAAACAAGCTATTGGTAAATTTATATTACACATAAAAAAGTAACTATAAAGATGTAGCAAAAATATATTCGCTTTTTGTTCGTTCTGTGAAATCGCAAAAAGCTGTTATCGGTATTAGCAAACTGCTCTTATGCGACCTTGTACTATCATCGACGAAATAGAGATTATAGAAGAATTATTATTTAATTTTGGAACTGGTGGTCACAAAGAAAAGATTCAAATGAATAAAACAGAAACTCAGGGCGGCTCGGCCTACATGAACTATTATATCCAGTCCATAGATAAACTATACGGCACTCCAAGGGAAAGTAACCTTAATAATGTTTTGAGCACGATATGGAACGATTTGTATACCTCAATCTATTTTAGTAAAACATTGCTTTTACATCCATTGGGTTAAAATTTATTAGAAACTTGAAAATTGGGGTATTAGTCAAGGGAGTAGAGAATATTAGCAACTAATAGTTGCTTTGTTAATTGATTTTGCAGCTAAGTTTTTTGAACTAAATTTTTTCAAATATTTTTACTTTAGCTGTACAATTTTTGGTGAAAACTATAATGAAATTGAATTGAATGTGTGGTTTGGCACAAGTAGTAATTAGTAGTTTTCAGTTGACAGTTACTCTTCAACTCAAAGTACACATGTATTAAACAAAAATATCTGATGCCTCCGACGGCATCTGCTCATTTAATAATAGAAGTATTAAAAATTCCACGATATTTTCTATTTGTCTTTTCAGTTCGCTTTATACGCAATTGGGCTTTTCATTTCTTAAATTAATCTTTCTTTAACTGATATTAGTTTGGAGACCCAAACATGATTGTAAAATATGCACGAGAAGCCCTTTTCATTCTCGTTTAGGTTAAACTTTCAAGCCTCATAGCTCATTTAGCATACGGCGGCGAAGTATTCAAACCGCGAGCGGGCTAAAACTGCTTTTGAGCGGTGAGTTCAAAATTTTGGTTTGGACAATTTTCAATGGGTACAATGTGAATTTAAAGCCACACATTTTAAAATATGTTTGTTTATATGAAGAATAAATTTGCGCAAAAATATATTGTTTCCCTGCTAAAATGAAATATCAACTTGAAGAAAATTTCACACGAAAAGAAGATAAAGCAAATTATCAAGTAATTTTTTTTTTAATTATAAGCCTATCTAAGGCAGGTTTCAAAGCAAACGTTGATCGGGATATTTAGAGAATCGATTACTATAAATATATGGATATACGATACAAATGATTATTGCATTATTATTTACGAAACTTATGTAATTATATTGTTTTATTATATACGATATCATATTAGGTGCATTTACCAACACCACAAGCTCAACATATGAGTATTAATCTTCAAAAAGATTGAAGGATTGTTTTTAAGAACCTCTGTTTTTACATAATCTTATACTTTTAGTCAGTGCAACTTTGCAGCAGTGTATGTATTTTTTAAATCGTGTTGGCTTTCTAGTAAATTTAAAAATTTCACTAGGAAGTTGAAAATCTCAAGAGAAAGAAAAAAATAAATTAATAAATAAAAATAAATAAGCTAATTAATTGACAGATTTTATATTAAGTCGTTACTAGATATATTGGTTTGCAATTCGAATCTAACATTGCAAGCGAATCGAAAGAAGTAGAAAAGCAGTCACCACATACTTAAATTTACATAACTGATGAAGCCATCAGTATGATTACTACAGAAAAAAAATTATGACGACGAGGGCTTTGATTAAAAATTAAGCTTTCAAGGGTAAGACACTTCAAAATTGCCTATGCTGAACATTCTAAATTTAGTTTATAAATGTATGTATTAATAATTTTTTTATTAATTCTCACTCATTATTTTCAAGAAAAACCATTTTAATTTGTTCATTTTCACAAGTTCCTCGCATTATTGCCACAAAAACTAATATCACTAAGGACTTCATTTTAATCCATTTATTAAAACTAACTATTCCCAAATAATTGAATTTATAAAGCTTCACACTCTTGCTCGATTTCAAAGAAAACTAAGGCTATATTTGGTACGTGAGTGTTTATATAGAATCTTGCAATGATTTCTCAGTATATGGCATTATTGATATGAGTTTATCTGGAAGTAGTGAAACCTACGCGGTTTTCGCATTGCTTCCTCGAAATAAAAACCGAAAGTACTATCGCTTCTGTCAGATATCTAAAGACGTACAGAAATAATTTTCTGCACACATTTTTTTGGAGGACGCTCTGCTAGACTGGTCTGTTTTTCAGTTTAAAATGTGTCAACTTGATAACACACTTTCCTAAAATAAAACTTGATTTTCCCCAAGGAAGATGATAAACTTATAAGACCTTGGCTTTGAAATCCATCTTTATAAAATAAGAAATGGCTTTATAATAAATTTTATATCGAAAGATATAGTACGATAGTGCAGTGTCAAAAAACATTATTGAAGTTATTTTCGATTGTGATCAATTATCGTCGTTTTTCTTAAACCAATACAAAAAATGTTTTCGTTCTAATACTTTAATAGAGAAATTGCAAAAAACCGTATCATATTATTGTCAAAAACATGCAAAGGTTTACGTTCACGCCGTCTCAGTTTGCGTCTGCTATAGCTTATTAGGTTAGTTAAATCTATAAGGTTCCGTAAAGTATTAATGCGCCTTCTGGACAAATGTAGACTTAGTTAGCTAGAATTATACGATCGGTGAAATATTCAAATCATATCATCATGTACAGTGGTGGTCATTAAAATAGAGCCACTGCTTACAACATGGGAAAATTGTCGGTGGGAGTTAACATAACGTGTATACAAACAAGAAAGAGCTATCGACAAAATATATATTCCAAGTATGTACAGATAACATATACATATATATATATATATATATATAAAATCGAAAGTTGGTTTGTTTGTGTGTTGTTGCTCAATCACGCCTAAACGCCGAGTCCGATCATTTTAATTTCTTGGGTGAAGGTACTACATATTCCGGCCCAACATATAGGCTATTTTGTATTCGCGAGTTTCAAAATGGCAGACCCAAGATGGCGGCGAGAAATTCAAAATATCAAGCGATTTCCATGAAACTTGGTATTTGGGTGCTTTTGGATGCCTTTATTACGAGTCTACGTTCGAAATGTGGAAATTCAAAATAGCAGAATTAATATAGCGACTAAAATGTTTGAACACTAGGTAATCCATCACGCCTAAACGGTGGATCCAATAATTTTCATTTTTTGGATAAAGGTACTTCATGTTCCGGCCCAACATATGGACTTATTTTTATTCATGATTTTCAAAATGGCGGACCCCAGATGGCGGTCCAAAAGTGAAAATATCAACAGATTGGTGTGGAAATTGGTATTTGGGGGTATTTAGTTGTCCTTATTGCGAACCTATTTTCGAAATTTGGAAAATCAAGATGGCGTGTTCAATATGGCGGCCAAAATTTTGGTACATCGGGTGAAACTGGGTAGCCCGTCACGCCTAGACGCTGAATCCGAGCTTATTCATTTTTTGGGTGAAAGTACCACTTATTCTGGCCTAAAATAGAGGCTACTTTTTATTCACGAATTTCAAAATGGTGGACCTAAGATGATGGCAAAAATTTGAAAATGTGGAGGGATTGCCATAAAATTGGTGTTTGGGGGATTTTGGATACCCTTTTTGGGAATCTATGTTCGAAATTTGCACTGAGAGGTAGTGGATTCAATATGGCGTACACTAATTTTCTAACTTCAGGGAATTTAAATGAAGTGTAGTACTATGGATATTTTGAGGTAATTCCGAATTTACTATCAAAGTTTGGAAATTCAAAATGGCGAACTCTACACGGTGATGCAAATTTGTGTACACTGGCTGAAACCGGGTAATCTATAACGCCTGAATATTGGATTATTTATTTTTGGGGTGAACTTACTTCATACTGCGGCCTAGCATATGTATAGGCTGCCTTTTATTCGTTAATTTCAAAATGACGGAACCAAGACGGTGGCCAAAAATGTTACATAGTAAGGGATTGACGTGAAAATTGGTATTTGGGGTTTTTAGAATTTCTTATTGCGAATATATATTCGAAACTTGCAAATTCAAGATCGCGGATCCAATATGGCGTCCAAAATTTTTGTGCACGGGGACGGGGTGAAACCGGACAACCCATCACGCCTAAACGCTGGATCCGATCATATCCATTTTTTAAGTTAGGTGCACATATTCCGGTCCAACATATAGGTTACTATTTTGGCCAGTTTGAAAATTAGCAGATCCAAGATGGCGCCCTAAAATAAAAAGGGATTGGCAGTAAAATTGGTATTTTGGGGGTTTTTAGTTGTCCTTATTGCGGACCCAATACGGTGCGCGGCCAAAATATTTGTACACCGGGTGAAACGGGGTAACCCAGCTAGTATGTATATAAAATCGAAAGTTTGTTTGTCTAGTTTTTGGCGAATCACACCCAAACGCTGAATCCGATTACACTGGTACATATACAGTGGAAAAGAATTTGGAATAATATATATAATTTCTAATTCTTAATGATTCTACCTTCATTCAACTCTATAATGGATATATTTACTTAGTTGGTATCAAGTATTAAAAACATTGCATTTTGGTGCTCTGTTTTATATTACTAAGTGATAATAGTGTTAAAAGTAAATAAAGTACTTATATGTTATAGCAAAAATTCTCGAAAATGCGTGAAAAATCGCGAGCATTTTTGTTACATTTGTAGTGAGATGATACTTAATAAACCAACGTGTTCTATATCGTCTACAAAAAAAAGCTATTCTGCTATTCTGTTAGGAATAGTAAGAGATAGAAAAATCGCTAATTTTAGAAACCAAGTTTTATGTAGCACGAACTTTACACTTCTGCGGTTACCAAGAGAGTGGGAGCAAAGTTTCATCTTCTGTTAGACAAAATATATGTACAGTTGCTGCTTCTTGAGTTCAAAGGCGTAGAAAACATGGTAGAATAATATAATACAGTGGGTTCTAAATTTGATCAAAAGTACAATTCGGATTAATTAATATTAGTTTTACAATGATGTATTATGATCTTAAGATTTATAGATTTGACTCTTAACGTTCCGCCCATCTCGTGGGTATCACGACGTTTTGCATTTTGCTAGAAGTACGCCGTCCGCCTTGCATGAAATAAGCTGCTCGCCATGCTGAGGAAATCTGTAAGCCGCCCGCCATGAAGGAGTGCCTTCAAGATAAGGCCCGATCTGTTAAAAGGAGAAAAAGACGCATAGTAATAAGTAAGTGCTCGAGGAAACTTATTAGGTTAGTAGATTGCAATTCCAGATTTAGTTTAATCTCTCTGTTTCGCCTTCATGGCTTCGCGTATCTACAGGTAGTTCGCAAAGTTTAGCGACTGGGCGTTTAAACTGACTGTCTTTATGTCGGACAGTAGCTACACGGAGTTGTCCGTCAGAGCCCGGATGGAGAGCGACAATTCTACCTAATAGCCAACGCTGTGGTGGTAGATTGTCTTCTTTAATCAACACAAGGTTGTTAATTTTTACAGGATGTGATGAATGTTGCCACTTGTACCTCAATTGCAGATTGCGCCAGCGGTTCCAAAAATGTTGGTACATATGTTGCACCATTTGCCAGCGGTTTAAGCGATTTGTGGATACCTCAAGAAAACTAGGCTCCGGTACAGCTAGGAGGTTTTCGCCAACTAAAAAATATCCAGGAGTAAGGGCGCTGAGACTCCTCCGAACGGTTCCCTCACTTTGTCGTGGTGGAGGAGCTTGCGCGCGTAGATGATTGACTGAGCTATGTCGACGGCACCAGGGCGCTGCCGGCAGAGTTTCCCATGTCGAACAGGTCAGTCTTGAGGCATCAGACGAAGAAGGGTCACCACAAACTAGCCATGGAAGGCAAGCCTTTGGATTTGCGTTCTCCACGAAGTAACCAGCCTGCTGCTGGGAATCCTCCCGCTCAAGGAGCGGCCAAGGAAAGGAATGTGCAGGCCTCACTTCCATGCACTACGGAGGTGGTGAATCCAGGCCAAGGAGGAAGCCCTGTACTGGACTCCGATGATAGAATGTCGCAAGACGGACTAGCATCGATTGGCACATTGACACAGTCAATGGAGAGCCTACTCCTGGAACAGAAAAGGATCGGAAAGCACTCAGCTGCGACTACGGTTAATCCTGATCCCGCCACGGACAAGAACGCCCCCCCCCTTCAGCCACTATCGAAAAAGCTGAGGGGTTGTCCAAACGACAGCTGCGACGGCTGAGGTGTAAAGGGAATAGAGCTAAGGCTAAGGAAGCGAAAGCCGACTTTGTCAAGGGCTCTATCTCTTGCTCCTCGACTCCGGTGCCAGCTGCCGCCAAGAGAGGTAGGTCGGAGGAAGACTCGTCCACTCCGACCACCTCGACTGGTGGATGTTGCGCTGGAGTAGCCAGCAAGAAGCCCACGCAGCTCGTGAGCAAAAATAAACGGGGGAAAGTCGCTAAGACCGATCTCCCAAAAATTTGCTCACCGGACGAGGCAAAGGGGAAACCCGATCCTCGTTCCGAGTCGTAAGAAGATGCGGCTCCGTCGGGTTCAAAGACAAGAGCTGGGGCAGGGGGAAAAAGCTTCGCTGAGGCTGCTTCCCAAGCTCTTGTTGTTGTAATTGAAGCCGACAACCCACAAAGGGAAGTGTCGCAACGACATATAACCTTTGTGGAAGACCACATTTGGAAGCTTCTGGGAGAAACCAAAGAGGCGCCCAGGTTTGAGGGAATGGTCTTTCGTGATGGAACCCTAAAAGTTCAATGCACGAATGAACACTCTCTTGATTGGCTGCTTACAAATGTGGCAAAATTTCCAGCTTTGGACGGCATAAAATTTTCTGCTACAGAAGGTAGCGACATGCCTAAGCTGGTTCGGGCAGTAGTTTGGATCCTGCGCCCTCGCAAGGCACCTGGTGAAATCTTTGCCCGGCTACGTAACCAGAACCCGGGACTGGATACTAAGTACTGGCGTATTCGTGCGTTGAGTAGCAAGAGGAAGAACCCCGGTGATTCGGAAGGCTCCACTCTTGCTCTGGGCGTGGACACGGAGTCGCTAAAAGTCCTGGAGTCTGTTTATGGGTTCCGTCCCCATTTAGATTTTGAAAGGGTGAAATTTCACGTTTCCGGAAAATAAATGCGGACAACGAGTGAAATGCGGAGCAGTCGACACCATGTCCACTGACTTGAATATCACTCAAATAAACCTGCAGCACAGTAAATCGGCCACTGCTATTCTCAGTGGAAGATTAAGTAAACTGCAGACAGTCCCACAAATAGCATTAATACAGGAACCATGGATATACGGGAAGCGTATCTGTGGTCTCGGTATGATCAACTGGGGGCAAATCTGTCATTACGAAAGAACGGAACTACCGCGAGCGTGCGTGTTTATTTCGAACACAATTGAAGCCACGATGTTAAGATAATATTGCAGTCAAGACGTCGTAGTAGTGAAAGTATCCTACAAGATTTCTGGGGCTAGGCAAGAGGCCATTATTGTCTCAGCCTATTTACTCTATGAATCCTTCAGTCCACCTCCCTCACGAGAACCTATGGAAATTGTAAGATACACAGAATCTAATAATTTAGGTCTGGTGATTGGATGTGATGCCAATGCCCAGCACACCATATGGGGTAGCAGTAAACGCAACCCTAGAGGTGTAAAATTATTAGACTTCGTTCTGTCGTACGATCTCGTGGTTAATAAAGTGGGCAATGATCCAACCTTTGTCACGAGTAGACGACAAGAGGTAACAGATCTGACACTCACCAATACGAATATATCTAATTTCATTACCAACTGGCGAGTCCTAGATGAGGAATCTCTCTCGGACCACAGATACCTAAATTACAGAATAGCCATTGATGATATACTCATCCCGGCTGGACGTAATCCAAGGAAAACTGACTGGGACAGGTACAAACAGATTCTCTCGGTAAAGAAACCTATGTACCCAAGCTCCGCTCAACCAAAGACATTGAGGATGACTCAGAAACTGAGTCGGACCTTGACAGACTCTTTTGAGAGAGCTTGTCCGGTTAGGAAATGCCGAAGTGGCAAAAGCGTTCCCTGGTGGAACAATAATCTTTCTAGGCTTAGGAAGAAAACCAGGAAGCTTCTAAATAGAGCTTTAAAAACTCAAAATGAAGACGACTGGACAGCCTATCGAACCCTGCAGCGCGAGTATAAGTACGAGATAACGACTTCAAGGTCTCGTCTTATAGAAGATACTGTGAGGAATTGATAGGCATGAGGGAATCAGCTAGGCTGTATAAAGTCTTTCAAAAAGACAATACAGCCAAACTTAACTCCCTCCGCAAACCTGACGGCGGATACACGGGTTCCAAACAGGAAGCTTTCGAGATCCTGGTTCAAACCCACTTTCCAGGCAGTCATAAAATTCAAACGATTCAGAGTCCAGTAGGGTCTCCAGAAAGGATAACCATCACTAGACGAGACAGATGCATAGCATCCAAAGTTATGACGGAGGAGAAGATTGAATATGCTTTGTCCTCCTTCGAGAACTACAAAACCCCAGGTCTAGATGGTATATATCCGGCTATGCTAAAAGCAGGAGGTCACCCCCTAGTTTCAGCACTAAACAAGATATTTAGGGCCTGTTTAACCTGGGGTTACATACCAACTGCGTGGCGTAAGGTCAGAGTGGTCTTCATTCCAAAACCAGGCAAGGAAGACTATGCTCTGGCAAAAAGTTTCAGACCCATCAGCTTGACATCATTTCTGCTGAAATGTCTGGAACGGCTGGTAGAAAAATACATCAGAGGTGAAACGTTGAGAAGGCGTCCTCTTAATGAACACCAGCATGCCTATAGGAGTGGTAGATCCTGCGAGTCCGCATTGCACGATCTAGTCACAAAGATAGAAAGGGCTTCGGATGAGGGGCTCTACTCTCTTGGGGTTTTTGTTGACATTGAGGGGGCCTTCGATAATGCTACGTTCCCATCAATGTGTAACGCTTCCACCGAGTATGGGATAGATAACGTGCTTATTAAATGGATCTACTCTATCCTATCACAGAGGCTACTTTTCGCGGAATGCGGCGCCGATATGGTAATGAAAGTAGAGAAAGGCTGCCCACAAGGAGGAATACTCCCACCGTTCCTGTGGTGCTTCTTAGCAGACTCACTTTTAGACGAACTACAAAGTCCAAATATGCACATACAGGCATACGCTGACGATGTGTGTGCACTTGTTTGTGGTGACTCGCTTAGGGTTGTCTGCAGTAAGATACAGACAACCCTAGACAAGATCCAGAACTGGTGCGAGAGACAAGGCTTATCAGTGAATCCTTTGAAAACAACACTTGTGTTGTTTACTAGGAAAAGGAAACTCGTTAACCTTAAGCTCCCAACTTTGAAAGGTGTAACCATTCAACTCTCCAAAGATGTGAAATATCTAGGGGTAACTTTAGATAGTAAACTGACTTGGAAGGCTCATGTCGAACACAAGGCATCTCGAGCATTGAATGCCTTCTGGCAATGCAGAAGAGATTTTGGGAAGACATGGGGTCTAAAACCCGCTATTGTGCACTGGATGTACATAGCTATAATTAGACCCATCAATACATATGCGTCAGTGGTCTGGTGGAGTAGAACGGAGTTAAAAACTATCTGTTCTATTTTCAACAAAGTACAGAGGGAGGTCTGCATAGGGATAACGGGAGCACTTAGCTCGACCTCTAGTGCGGCCCTCAACGCAATGCTTAATTTGCGGCCCCTGGACCTTGCAATCCAGGAAGAGGCAATGAAAGCTATATGTCGACTAAGAAAGTGTGGACTATGGCATGATGAACGTGCTATCGGAGATGGCGTCTCATCCCAAAGGCTAGAAGAGCATGGCGTTCCTCTTAACATGCCGACGGACGATACGACGCATATTACCATGTTCGGAAGAAGATTTCAGATAAATCTTCTGGTAAAGGAAAAATGGGATGATCCCAACACTTTGCTGAATGGATTAACTGACGTCTTCTATACAGACGGATCGAAAACCGTAACAGGTACGGGCGCTGGATGGTATTTGAACGAAACAGTCAAATACAGTACATCACTCGGTACAACCGCAACGGTTTTTCAAGCTGAAATGTTTGCCATTCTCGAAGTGGCTAACTGGATAATTGCCCATAGGTGGAGGAGTAAAAGGATTGGCATCTGCAGCGACAGTAAGGCGGCTCTTGTCACCCTACTTAACCCTACCAACAGGTCAAGGATTATCCAAGAATGTAAGAAAAGACTTAACTCTGTTGCCAAGCACAACTGGCTTCATCTTATATGGGTCCCCGGTCACCAGGGAATCGATGATGATGTGGCCTCTGACGCTTTAGCGAAGGAGGGCGCAAACTGTCCCCCTATGAGACCGGAGCCCATCATTGGTGTTAGCCCCACAGTGTTGAAAAACTGGATAACTAGATCCATGGATTCAATACATGGTCAAAGATGGTCCAGTATATCAACCTGTAAATTCACCAAATGGTTCATGTAACACTGCAAAATTCCTACTTAACTTAGGTAAGATGAATTGCAGAACGCTGGTAGGGACGGTTGCGGGACATAACACATGCGGTAAGCATATGAATACCCTAGGGATCATTAGCGACCCAACGTGTCCTTCGTGTGGGGAGGACGAGGACAGCACGGAGCGCTTCCTCTGTAACTGTCCGGCCTTCCTCGCGCATGACGGCGTTTGGCGCTGATGTAATGAGAATGGAGGACTTCAATTCTCAATCCCTATCTGATGTTCTTAGTTTCGTCAAGAGGACTAAAAAGTTCGGATAGGGCTGGGGATGAGTGCAATGGACCGTGGTCTGAGCGCTTGAGGCAGTCGCCTCCCCCTTTACCTGATTTTTTTTTATTATTATTATTATTAGGGCGCTGAGATCTGATGCATCGTCAGATAGAGCCTGTAAAGGGCGAGAGTTGAGACAAGCCTCGATTTGAGCCAATAGTGTGAGCATTTCTTGTATGGACAGTAGAAGTTTTCCGACTATTCGTTTATGATGTTTCATGGCTTTAACACCCGCCTCCCACAACCCTCCAAAGTGGGGTGAATGAGGAGGAATAAAATGCCATTCGGTGACGTCTTTCAAAGTGAGTTGAGGAATAGTAGTCTCATTAATAAGATGCTGAAGATGTCGCGAAAGTTCCTTATCAGCGGCTACAAAAGTTCCACCATTATCGCTGTATATGCGAGCGCAATGTCCACGGCGACTGACGAAGCGGCGTAAAGCAGCAACAAAGGCTTCAGCCGTAAGATCCAGTACAAGTTCTAAATGAATAGCACAAGTTACGAAGCATATTAAGCAAGCAACGTAAGTTTTTGTCAGTTTACGGCAACGACCCTTTTTCAGATTGACGATGAATGGGCCAGCAAAGTCGACTCTGCTATGTAGAAAGGGTTTAGCAGGAGGTATTCTATCAGCTGGTAGATTTCCCATCAATGGGGGGTGTGAGCTTCCTTTAAACCGGCAACGAACAACACAACGACGGATGAATTGTCTTTATTACGACTATTCATAAGCCAATATTTAGTCCGAATATGTTGTATAGTAGCTTGTGTTCCACCGTGTAACGTCCTTGTATGAGAGTAAGCTATTACCAGCTGAGACAAGTGACTATCAGCAGACAAGATGAGGGGGTATTTTTCATCCTCAGATAGCAGGGCGTGCTTCAGGCGTCCACCTACGCGGAGTAATAATTGGTCTTCAAGCTTTGGATTTAGCTTACGTAATTTGCAACTATGTAGGTGGTAAGATAGCATCTTTATCTTTTACGAGTAGCTTAATCTCTAAAGAAAAATGTTGATTTTGCACGAGTCTAATCAGTACTTCAGATGCTCGTTGAATTTCGTAATTTTGTCAGTACACCTGCATTGTGAAGGTTAGATTTACGCTGGCAGTTATAGTACAGTCGAAAGCATAGAGCTGTGATTCGCAAGAGCTTCATCAGATCTGAATAACGCAGAAGAAGTGATGTGAGAAAGTCTTCCGTCACAAGTTCGGGAAATGCAGAGGATATAGATACGCAGTTACTTGTAGTAACTTCTTCAAGTTCTTCTTTGGAGACAGATACTTCATTTACAGGCCAGTGATTAGGCGGAAGACTAAGCCAAGTGGGACCTTGCCACCACAATTTAAATTCCTGCAGTTCTGAAACTGGTATGCCCCACGTAATGCAATCTGCGGGGTTTTCAACTGAGGATATATGATGCCATACTGCTTTAGGTAGTTTTTCTTGGATTAATGCAACCCTATTTGCGACATAAACCTTCCATTTAGACGGATGTGCACGCAACCACGCTAGGACTATTGTCGAATCAGTCCATGTACGTATTGGAACATCAGAAAGATCTAGATTAGTCTGTAAGTACGCGAGAAGTTCGGCTAATAAGGCTGCGCCGCACAACTCCAATCTCGGCAGCGATACGGTGCGTATAGGGCTCACCCGTGTTTTCGAAGCGAGAAGATGTTTTTCGTAATCATCAGCGTCGTGGGTAATTCGCAAATAAACAGCAGCTCCGTACGCAGCTCGCGAAGCATCGCAAAAGCCGTGCAGTTAAAGTTTTTCTGTAGGAGTTCTTAAACCAATCCACCGAGGTATTTTTAAGTTCATATCTCGAAGTTGTTCTTTTAAAATAAGCCATTCAGTGGTCAAATTCACCGGTAATTCTTCATCCCGATCAATCTGCTCTTTTCAAAGGGTTTGGAGGAATATCTTTGCAGTTATTGTAATAGGCGAAAGCCATCCACAGGGGTCATAGAATCGACTAATATCGGCTAAAACGGATCTCTTGGTTACAACAGGCGGAGTAGGAAGAGTAATGACAAATTTGAAACAGTCAAGTGTAGGGCTCCAGCTGATTCCTAAAGTCTTTATTTGCGAATCGCTAACTATTTTCTCCAAAGATGTTAGCTCTCGATTTTCCAATGGAATATCCTCGAGTAGTTGTACAATATTAGAGAGCCATTTACGTAGTTTAAACCCTCCCTGCCGAACTAGGGTATTACGTTCAATGCGTAGATCCATAGTTTCTTTAGTATGAAAAGCGCCAAAAAGAGCGTCATCGACGTAAAAGTTTTCCCTTAAAATTTTTGAAGCGCTGTTGAATTGATCTCTGTAATCAGTAGCCAGTTGCTGTAGTGTTTTACAGGCTACATATGGTGCACAGGCGGTTCCATGTGCCACTGTTAGAAGTCGGTAGCATTGTACCGGTTCAGTTGTCGAATTCCTCCATAGTATTCTTTGAAAGTTTGTATGCGATTCATCGACTAAAATTTGTCTACACATCTTGGCGATATCTGCGGTATAAACAAACGGAAAAAATCGCCATCTAGTCAGAATGAGACAAACATCACTTTGAAGTTTCGGTCCTGTAAGTAGACAATCATTTAGTGAATGACCAGTCCAAGAAACCTGACAAGCGTAAAAAACCACACGCAGTCTAGTAGTAGTACTACTAGGCCTTAACACGGCGTGATGTGGCAGGTAGTAACAATTTGCAAGGTCTTTACTTTCATCCTGAACTAATTCCATATGGTTTAGAGAAAGGTATTCCTCGATGAACGCTGAATATTCCCGAAAGAGTGTAGGGTCTCGACCGAATCTTTTCTCCATACGAAGCAGCGAACTCATAGCAGCTTCACGGGAGTTACCAAGCAAAGGATGATTTGACTTAAATGGAAGCTTTACTCTGTACCTTCCCTCAGCATCTCTGCAATATGTGTTTGCATAAATAGCTTTGCACTCTGCTTCTTCCGGTGTGTGGAGCATAACTTTTGGAGGTTCTTCTGTCTCCCAGAATTTCTTAACTAACGTATTAAGTTCCATGTTTGAGGTATGTAAACTAACTGTGGCTGTCATTTTTGAAAAATCATTGTTAATTTTTCCGGAGAGCATCCAGCCCAACGTAGTATTTTGAGTTACTGGCGTGCCCACTGAGCCATGGCGGACACCAGCTTTGAGAACTCTACTATAAACATCAGCTCCTAGAATGAGGTCTATTCCCGAAGACTTGTCAAATTCAGGACCAGTGAGTGGTAGGCCTTTGATGTGAGGCCAATCTTCACGATTAACCACTTTTGAGGGTGTTAGATGGGTAAGCGTAGGCAAGACTAATGACTGGACGTGATATTTGACTGTTGAAGCGATGCTCGATACAATGTTGTGAGATACGACGGTTTGTGCAATACCTGCATTACATTGTCCTACCCCTAATACAGATATATTCGCGCGCTTCTTTCGTAAGCGTAAGATAGATGCTAGGCTTTCACTTATAAATGATGACTCTGATCCTTGATCTAGCAAAGCTCTGATGCGGAACATACGACCATCATAAGATTAGATGTATACCAGTGCTGTGGCAAGTAAGACAGATGACTTCCTATTGTTTGCGACATGAGATATTGTACTATTAGAATTGCCTTGTTGAGTATCATGTCGAATGAACTGAGTAGTTGGAGATGGTTGTGCAGAGACAATAGATTGAGCAGCATTATCAGAAGTCTTATGGATCATAGTGTGATGTTGCTCGTTACATTTTTGACAACGTTTTGTAGATGTACAGGCTTCGACCGTATGACTTTGTTTCAGACAGTTGTTGCAAATCTTCTTAACTGTTAGAAAGGAAATGCATTCATCAACGGACTTTGCTCTAAATTTCGGGCAAAATAAAATAAAATGTTTTCCGCGACAGCACATACACGTTGGCAAAGACGTTGCATGTTCAGCATGATGAGTTGAAGCATTGGAGGAATGCGAATGCAGTTTTGACTTTTGCCCCCTGCTCACAGGAGATCTATTTTCGCTAAGCGCGTTCAAAGCTTGCAGTCGAGTTTCCAGAAAATTCTGTAGAGAATTAAAAGCTGGAACATCTCTTGATGAGACTAAAGACGTTTCCCAATCCTTGCGAGTATTTACGTCTAATTTGTTAGTTAAAAAATAAATCAGCCAATCATCCCATTCCTGTACAGGTCGCAAAAGATTCGCAAGAGCTCTTACAGCTTGATTGAATCTGTCTAGAACTCTTCTAAGCTCATTCGATGTTTCCGAAGACATACCAGGTAGCGTAATAAGCTCGTGAAGATTTGTATTCACCAAAATTCGTTTGTTCTCATGTCTATTCAAGATAACGTCCCACGCGGAATTATAATTTGTTGACGTAATTGAAAAATATTTTAACAACTTGGCCGCTTCTCCAGTGATGGCAGATTTAAGGTAATGCATATTCTGCACATCTGATAAAGAGCAATTAGTGTGAATAAGCGATACATAAGTATCATGGAAAGAAGGCCAATCTAAGAAGGATCCACTAAAGCTTGGGAGTTGTATTTTAGGAAGCTTTATATTTTGAGATGAGGAAGAGGTCTTCACTGTCGAATGAAATAAGTGAGCTTCATTTTCAGTCAACTCCTCTCGAGGGGATTGAAGAGCTTCCAGCTGCTTTTTGATCCAACTGATCACTTCTATATATTCACATTCCATCTTGGAATAAGCATCCGCAGTAAAGTATTCGTCTGATTTTAAAGTTTCGTCGTCGACATTATCGATCAAATTTTCATACGCCTTGGTGAATTGTTGCCAATAATTTTAAATGAGCTGAAGCCGTGCTTTCAAAAACGCCTCATCGCGTTTTTCTTTACATGTTTTATTAGCGTTCGCGATAAATCGAGATATTCTTTCCGAAATTGTTATCACCTTTAATTTTGCTCTATCCATTATTAAGTTGAATACATCAAATAACCGACAAGCTTATTACAAATCAGTCCGAAAGAAAATACGCCACAACGTTCCCAAATTAAGTTTAATCCGGGAAAGCGCAACAAAGTTGTAAACCTCGAGAAAACTCACTGATTAAAATTTTGTCAAAATTAGCCAAAGCACTTAAATTCCGAGTTTGAGTCCGAAAAGGTCTTATCGCGGGCTTTAAGGCCTGCGCTCATAAGATCCGTCAGAGTCCGTCATACGTCAAGCTTTAAAGCACTCAACGGATGAAAATATTGAAATCCATGCTTTCTTATGGAGCTTCGCCTATAAGCGACGTGTCCCGACGTATTGACGGATCCAAATGTTGAACATTTTTCAATATTTTCATCCGTCAAGGTGCGTCAGCTAGAATGAGCCTTGGGTGAACTTTCCAACTTGCAAGTTCAAAGTTGTGCAGTCAAGTTGTTTGTTTATATTCCGACAAAGTGTTGTCAAAAATAGAAATGGAAGGTAAGTGAAAAGTATTTGCAAGGAATATTTGGGTACACAGGTAATTAAAAAATAATTTCTTTAACAGGAAAATCATTTGAAGAAAATCTGATCGAAGCGGTGCAGCGACATAATTGTCTTTACGACAAAACGCTTAAAAGTTACCGCAACAAATTGCTTAGGGAAAAGGCTTGGCTGGAAGTGGCCAATATTGTTAATGGAGAAGGTATTTGCTGTGAAAGAATCCCTTAATTATATACATATGTTAATGAATTTTAATTTGCAGTAAAACAGTGCCAGGATAGATGGCGATCCCTGCGCGACCGATACGTGAATGAGTCAGTGACGAAGCCAAAATCTGGGAGAAGCTGTAGAAGAAATCGGGTGGTGTTATTTCCAACCGCTTTCTTTTTTACAAAAGCATGTTGCGCCGAGAAGGTATTTTGTTTGTTCTTATACTTTGTTCCTATATTTATAATTTTATTCGTGTGGCATAAAGGACCCATGAGCCCCTGCATTATTATGATAATATTTTATTTAATTCAGTAATAAAAATTCAGTAATTATAAGATTCACTAAACATATTTAATTTTTAGTACTATTTCAAATTTTTCGTGGGATCGGAGGAGGCCGGATTAACTTCTTCTCCAGAGCTGCCCGTTATTTGCGAGCTGAGAATGCAAGAGCAGGAAAAATTTCAACTGGAAAGTTTGAGTTCTTTGTGCTCATTTTTGAAATGTACTAATTTTTTCATTTAATTTTTATTATTTATAATTGAATTTATCGTTATTTTTTGTAAAGAGAAGTGGCCTCTCTTAGGTATAAGAAATTTTTGTATTGAATTATGTGATATATTTATTTTTCGGATAAATAAGGAGGTGTTTTATGCCAAGTGCTTTTTCCTCCTTGGAAAAAATACGAGTGTTTTATTTAGCTATGTAAATAACTAATATAAAAATTTAAAACACTGTTCCTGATGTTCCTGCTGGATATACGGGATGCGCAGTCAAGTAGTCCTTCAGCTGCTCCCGCAACTTGAACGCATTTTTTGCAGCGTTGTTGCTCAATATCCTCCCAGCTCTTCTCAAAGGATTGGGTGTTTCCGTCCTCCACAGGCCATGGATTATTTCGTTTCCATTGAACCGATCTACATAGTTAGGCGGAATATAGCTGCCATCATGCATTTTGACAAAATTGTGTAATACAACACAATCTTTTCGATTGTCACTTCAATTTTCACTTGTCAGATGACGGATCTTATGGGCGCACCTCTTCGTTGCCATACAGCAACATCCGTCGAGATCCGTTGAGTGCTTTAAAGCTTGACGTATGACGGACTCTGACGGATCTTATGGGCGCAGGCCTTTAGTTTCAAGTTCAGTCCAAATAAAAAGTGCCACAACGAGAGCTTTTTCCACACCCGACAAGTCCAAGTCCTGGTAAAGGCAACCCCACAAGTTAAGTTTCAAATATCACAAAGTTCAGCCCTCACTGATCTTCTTAGCAAAGGCTTGCGTCTGTGCTTTTATGCGACTATAGCTATGTTAATGTAAATTTGCTACAGTTAGCCACTATCCTTATATGAAGGATATGAATTAAGTATACATATGTATAACTGAGTAGTTTTAGAGTATAATTGGTTTTAGAGCATAATTGGCCACCGCAACATTGAAGCATAAGTATGTGGCGCTTCTACACTATTTTTTAGTAGAGTTTCAGTCATGTGATATAATATCATGATTGGAACGGACTCACCAAATTCCAAATAATAGTAGGATAGTATGACGCTGCCTTCTCCTATTGCTCCGATGTTAGCATCTGATGACTATATCCAGCTGCAGCACAGGCGAATACAGCATAAGCACGTGGAGTTCTATGTTGACACAGACCAGATTTGGGCACAGTCACCAGAGTTATTAAGTTATATTAGCGTGGATAGCGAATAGTAAATAGTTTATAAGTTTTTCCTCCGAATTTTAAAGTCACTTAGATGATTTATTCGGCGATTACCACCTTCCGTTAATCAGCACATGCGGTAGTTGTCCGATTTGAAGACGCGATCATACTTTCACCAGAACAAGAATTTTCGCAAATCGCGATTTAAAGTTTAATCCGCGGTTCGAAGGACCAAAAATTATGTTAGGAATAGTAAGAGATAGAAAAATCGCTAATTTTAGAAACTAAGTTTTATGTAGCACTAACTTTACAATTCTGCGGTTACCAAGAGAGTGGGAGCAAAGTTACATCTTCTGTTAGACAAAATATATGTACAGTTACTGCTTCTTGAGTTCAAAGGCGTAGAATACATTGTAGAATAATATAATACAGTGGGTTCTAAATTTGATCAAAAGTACAATTAGGATTAATTAATATTAGTTTTACAATGATGTATTACGATCTTAAGATTTATAGATTTGACTCTTAACAACGAAGATATAAAAAACGAGGGTAAAGTAAAAGCTAGGTGCCACATTTGTGCTGTAATTCGTGTGCAACAGGATTGAGAAATTGGCTGAGTAGCAAATGTGTAATCAGTGGTGAGAATTAACAAATTACGTAATACTCATACTTATTCTACGCATACGGTAAACTTTACTTATATTTAAATTAGCCCCTTTTACTTCATGTGTCACTAGAATAATCTGGTAATTTTGAAAATAACCAACAAAACAGGCGAGTAATTTTCGAGGTATTTAAATGCCTCCAAAAATTGCTGGGTAATTTCAATTACCCGTTTATTTGAAAACCTACTAGTACTCATTTCAAACGCGAATGATGTAAAAACTATTTTAAAATTTTCACATAATATCAAAGATTGTCAAAGATTTATGTCTGTAGAATTCAAATTAATTTGGTAGTTCAATTATTCTGAAGTAAATACCAGGTAAAGTTTACCCTATATGTATCATAAGTATATAACAGATTATTTTTTCTGCCTGAGAAATCATATATTTCGAAAAGGCAAAGGTGTTTTTAAACAAAAGAAGAATGGTATAGTGTGTCCAAATATACTATTGTTACAATTCTGTTAATGAATAGAAGAACAGTATAATTTCTGCTAATTTTTACAAAAAACATTTATTTATTTTTTTCTAACAAGCGGAAACTAATTTTGAAATATAATTATTATTTTTGTTTTTAGCTTGTTAAAAAAACTTCTTTACCTGAAAAATACTTTTTGAAAATTAAAATTTGTAGATGAGTATTATTTAAATTTCTTGGGTAAAGACACCACATATTCCAACGCAACAGATTTATATGTAGATTACTTTTTATTCGTAAGTTTGAAAATGGCGGACCCAAGATGGCGACCAAGGATTTGAAATATCAAGGGATTGCCATAAAGATTGGTATTTTGCGATTTGTTTAGATGTCCTTATTACATTCGAAATTTGGAAATTCAAGACGGCGTACAATAATTTTCGAACTTCAACGAATTTCAATGAAAATGAGTAAAATTGATATTTTGAAGTAATTTCGAACTAACTACATATACTTTGAATGTACCACGTTAAACCGGTTAACCCATTGAATTGAAAATATAATTTGCATCTTCTGCATTCAAATTACTGACAAGAAAACTGTTGTAAAAATTGAGACGAAACATTTAAATTAGCAATTAGGACAAGAGCTGCAAACGGTAAAATAAATAATTTACTTAAGTTTTACAAATGTTCATGTGTCTGCGGGGGTTCGACTAAAGTACCTAAGCAGAAGTGCATAAATATGAATTTAAAACATAAATTGCTATTACAGTTCATCTGCTAACAATTTATTTTATTTTGCTTTCTTAAAGAGGTAAAGTTGCATGTCGTTTTTCTTACAAATACGATGTTTTTTGAAAATTTAGTATATCTATTGCGGTAAGAAAATACATACTCAAATATTTCATAGGTTTTCAGTTGAAAGCGATTAACTATTTTGTAGATAAATATGACAACTAAAAATATACACTGCTAAGAGGACAACTGTTGCTGGGGATATAACCAAGAGCACCCTCTGTGAGGATGATCTCTAAAAAATATGGTATTTCGATCGATGTAACTGCAAACATTACAAAAGAAATGAATGTTGTGATTGATAACAATGAAGGTGACCGACCAAAACTATTAACCGCTCAAACAGAAAGAATGGCATGAAATTTTATCTTATCACGAACAGCAAGCTTCGGTGTGGAAGTTAATTAAGAACTTTCTATGACATTAAATATCAATACGTGAAATGACACTATTCAAAATTACTTGAATAATACAAATTTAAAGGCAAGAACTAAAATAAGAAGGCGTAAAATATCGGACAAAAATAAATAAGCATGATAAGAGTTTACACTATGTAGAACATCGCTAACGGACAATGGACTGATTCGGAAAGAATTATCGAATCACTAGAAAAGTAAATTTACTTTAATCTCTTTTTCAACTACTTCAAATTCGAATTTCTTCGTCTTTTCTCTTTTCACAGTATTTGCATTAGATTAAAAAAGACCTTTCAGTAGTAGCCAGAAGAAATAAATTGATTTAAATGTGGTAAAAATAGTTTTTATATTAGGAAACGAAATGCTGAATTCCCCACCACCTTGACTTATTCTTTCCATTTGCGAACATACATACCTAGAGATTTTGCCATTGACAATATTGTAGCCGGGTTTTAACAAAATCGATTAGGAAATATATAGACCGTATATATATTGCTTAATCGATCGTCTGCATGGAAACAGATGAAAATATATAACGAAGTGAGAGTCCAACTTCCCCTTCCCTAAACCGCGCAATTGTTTAATGTGACCTATATATATGGATGTAGATACCAAGTCAATAAATGCATTTGTAAAGTTGGATCAAAATCTACATATGTATGTAGGAACAGTTATGAAGGTTACAAAATCATTGTTATAAACGGATGTAACATCTCATTCTTTTGACCGCTTAGCGTTATTGTAATAGTCAGTTCTGAGTTATATGTTATTAATGAATAGCTTCAATTTAATCACTAGCGGTTAATAAATGCGAAAGATTTCGAGTCCAAACTATTTTTATTATAATCTATCTAAATAGTATATATCAGCAATCCTAACATTTCTGCTCTCAGATATTTTCCCTTTCTTGGTCAGCTTCTTGTAAGTCCTTTCTCTTTGGCTAAATTGAAATTTCATAGGGATGTGTATTATTGTTTCATCAGCTCCTACGAACATTCATTAAGTAGTAGTCGCTACATTTAATAGCTCAACTATCTTTTCGTATCAATAACATGTTTCGTAAAAGATTTAAAATGATTGAGGCCTATTTATTCAGTTGTTTTAAAAACTATTGACAAATTAAGAACTTGCGTATTAAAAGAATAGCTTAATATACAACAAATATCTTAAATGTGACGCAAGTAGTAGGTCTCTTGCAATTTATTCGCGTAATTTGATACAACCGAAACTTATTATTCACTAGCTGGGTTACCCGGTTTCACCCGGTGTACGAATATTTTGGCCGCGCACCGTATTGGGTCCGCAATAAAGACAACTAAAAACCCCCAAAATACCAATTTTCCTGCCAATCCCTTGATATTTTCAATTTTAGGGCGCCATCTTGGATCTGCCAATTTTCGAACTCCCAAAAATAGTAACCTATATGTTGGACCGGAATATGTGTACCTAACTTAAAAAATGAATATGATCGGGTCCAGCGTTTAGGCCCGGTTTCACCCCGTGCACAAACATTTTGGGCGCCATATTGGATCCGCGATCTTGAATTTGCAAGTTTCGAATATATATTCGCAATTAGAAATTCTGAAACCCCCAAATACCAATTTTCACGTCCATCCTTTACTATCTAACATGTTTGACCACCGTCTTGGTTCCGTCATTTTGAAATTGGTGAATAAAAGGCAGCCTATACATATGCTAGGCCGCAGTATGAAGTAAATTCACCCCAAAAATAAATATAGTCCGATCAATATTCAGGCGTTATATGTTACCCGGTTTCACTCAGTGTACACAAATTTGCGTCACCGTGTAGGGTCCGCCATTTTGAATTTCCAAACTTTGATAGTAAATTCGAAATTACCTCAAAATATCCAGAGTACTACTTTTCATTTAAATTCCCTGAAGTTCGAAAATTAGTCTACGCCATATTGAATCCGCTACCTCTCAGTGCAAATTTCGAACATAGATTCGCAAAAAGGGTATCCAAAATCCCCCAAACACCAATTTTATGGCAATCTCTCCACATTTTCAAATTTTTGCCATCATCTTAAGTCCACCATTTTGAAATTCGTGAATAAAAAGTAGCCTTTATTTTGGGCCAGAATATGTGGTACTTTAAACCAAAAAATTAATACGCTCGAATTCAGCGTCTAGGCGTGATGGGCTACGCAGTTTCACCCGATGTACCACCATTTTAGCCGCCATACTGAATGCGCCATCTTGAATTTCCAAATTTCGAAAATAGATTCGCAATAAGGACAACTAAATACCCCCAAATACCAATTTCCACGCCAATCTGTTGATATTTTCACTTTTGGACCGCCATCTGGGGTCCGCCATTTTGCAAATCATGAATAAGAAGTAGCCTATATTTTGGGCCGGGTCATGTAGTACCTTTATCCAAAAAATACAATTGATTGGATCCACCGTTTAGGCGTGATGGATTACCTGGTGTTCAAAAATTTTAGTCGCCATATTGAATCCGCCATTTTGAATTTCCAAATTTCGAATGTAGATGCGCAATAAAGATATTCAATAGCACACAAATACCAAGTTTCATGGAAATCGCTTGATATTTTCATTTTCTCGCCGCCGTCTTGGGTCCGCCATTTTCGAAATGAATATGTTGGGCCGGAATATGTAGTACCATCACCCTAAAAATGAAAATGATCGGACTCGGCGTTTAGGCGTGATAGAGCAACAAACAAACAAACAAACAAACAAACAAACCAACTTTCCATTTTATATATATACATACATGATGACTCTACGGCCGAATTCGTACGAGTCAAGGGCACACTGTTTTGGGCCCACTCAGGCGCCTAAAGTAAACAAACAACACGCAAGCCGCTATCGACATGCGCCTAGCGCCGGTGCAAGACAAGCACTTATGAATTGAGGAAATTGGTCTATCGATGGGAGAAATGACCGTAACTTGAAACACTTGCATTTCTCTGCATTCCACACTTACACCAAGGCGTTTAGGGGTATAGTCATAGGGTAGAAATTTTGTATAAATAACCAAAATAATTTCAAGAAACAGAGTCACTTCAGAACTTAGTCTTTTACTGGAGTCAACGCTGCCAGAGCGCTGCGAGACAGGATTTTTTGCTAAGAGCCCAAGCTACTCCTAGCTGCTCTAGTTTAGCCTTGCCTTTGTGGTTGCTCCCAGGAACCCCAGCTCCCCTGAGCCTAAGTGATGTTTTGAAATAAAAGACAGCACTTTTGTGATAAACACACTAGTTTTTATTTAGAAATACCACAACGTGAATAGTTACACTTTGACGAGTAGAACGGAAGAGAGAAAAAAACATTTTTTTTTGCCAACATTGACATTTGAATGACACATTCATTCTTTGCGTTGCAGCCAACTTAAATATTACGGATAAACATTGCCATATTAATAACACCCCTTCTCAATGTTTATGCATTTTAAACAAATTAATCTAAATTATAACATATGACTGAAAACATTAGCGGTTAAACATCTCTATCTCTTAGCTTACAATTTGGCATTGCACTGTGTTAAAGCCTTAATTAATAAGTCCTTACTTAATGACTTTGTTAGCATGTCTGCCAATTGTTCACAAGTACTTATGTACTGAATATCAATTTTATTATTTTTAGTTAAATCTTTAATGAAGTGATATCTAATATCAACATGTTTAAGACGTTTGACTGAGTCTGTACTTGCATTCAAAATAGCTGACTGATTGTCACAATACAACTTAACTGGGCTATCATTCTGAACGTCCAAATCATGCAGCAAATTAACAAGCCAGCACGCTTCACTTGCTGCCATACTCATAGAAACATATTCGGCTTCAGTAGAAGACAAGCTTACAGAAGATTGTTTCTTTGAACGCCACATAATCAAACAGTTTGCGAAAGTGAACAAATAGCCAGATGTGGACTTTCTGTCCCTCTGATCACCTCCCCAATCAGCATCACAGTAGCCTTGCAATGCACTATCATTACACTTATAAACTATTTTATAATCTAAGGTATGCTTCACATAGCGCAATACTCTCTTAAGTGCACTAAGTAATGCACTATTGGCACATTTCTGATATCTACTTAGTAAAGAAACTGCAAAACACAGGTCAGGCCTAGTACCTGAGACAGCATACATAAGACAGCCAATAATTTGCCTACAGATTCCTTCAATGTCTTTATCACACTTAGCATTTATATCAAATATTTTAGTATTAAAGTTTATATCCAAGGGCGTCAACATGGGTTTACAATTTTCCATATTAAATCTTTTTAGTACATTTTCTAAGTAATTTCTTTGTGATAATGTAGTTACACCATTTTCTAAGTTTTGTTTCACATTTATTCCTAAAAAATCCGAAATTAACCCTAAATCTTTCATTTTAAATTCTTTGTTTAGTATTGTTTTTAGGTTAGTGACCTCATTTTCATTAGTTCCAAAGATTAGCAAATCATCTACATATATTAATACAAATGTTTTATCTCTACCACTATACTTTTTATACAAGCATGGATCACCTTTAGACCTTATAAAACCTTCTTGAGTTAATAGCGAACTAACTTTAATATTCCAGGATTTAGGCGAACTTTTCAACCCGTACAATGACTTATTTAACTTTACAATATTATTATCTCCTGAGTAGGCCCCTTCTGTTAAACTTACATATACATTTTCTTTAATCTCACCATATAGAAAAGCCTAGGCTTTGCAGTTACAGGTAATTCACAAACTTCCCACGCTGACACCTTCCTCTTTCTATGGGTGAGTCACTTTCTTCCAGTAGGTGTTCTTCTTCACTGCATGGCAAGTAGTCACTCATCTTCCGGGTTATCTTCTAGGATGCTACTTATTTGGGTTGCCTCTATCTCGTTGTGGTCGAAGGTTGTTATCTCATCAATATCTGTATCGAGACTATTCTCCTGCACTGTCTCCTCTTCAAGGTTTAGGGACACTACATTTTGCCCTTCACCTTCCTTCACTTGATGTTTTTCCTTCTCTTCATGCTTTAAGAATACAATGTCCCTTTTTGTTTCCACCTTATTCTTCTCAGGATAGTAAATACGGTAACCTTTCACATCCTGCTCATATCCGACCATCAATCCCTTCTCTCCTTTCGGATCCCACTTCAGTCTTTTTTCCTTTGGAATGTGTACATATACTTCTGTACCAAAGGCTTTAAGCTCATGGATATTGTATGTTTTCCCAGTCCATACCTCAAATGGAGATCGCCCATCCTCACGGCTCTTCCCAGTCCTGTTCAACACGAACACTGCGGTATTTATAGCTTCGGCCCATAATTTCTTTGGTAAATTTCTCTCATGTATCATTGTCCTGGCCGCTTCCACCACTGTTCTGTTTTCTCTCTCAGCCTTTCCATTCTGTTCTGGGGTGTATGGTACTGTGGTTTGGTGTGTTATTCCACGACTTGTAAACATTTCCTTTACGTACCTGTTCACAAACTCCAGGCCGTTATCACTTCTGAATGTCTTCACCTTGTTTACAGTATTATTCTCAGCCTTGTTTATAAAATCCTCAATTATATACTTGATTTTATCTTTTGTTTTCACAAAGTACACACTTCTGAAGTTCGAATAGTCATCTTTCAGCACAACGAAGTACCTTGACCCACCAACTGACGGTTCCTCCATTGGACCGCAGGTATCAACATGAATTAATTCACATGTCCTGGTACTCTTGTGTTCGCTTCTATTGAATGGCAATCTGTGTATTTTCCCGACCAAACAACTCTCACACACCGGGTTGGATGTTTGTTTAACCTCAATGTTGTTTTTCCGCAAGATATCTTTTACGTAGGAGAAGTTTTGATGCGCCAATCTTCTATGCCACTCGTTTAGGTCGTTCGACGCTAATTTTGCAGTACTCGCTATTTCACAATTATTATTATTATAGCGTAAGTCCAAATAAAACGAATTTCCAATTCTTTTAGCAACCGCACAAATTTTGTTTGACTTGAAAAATTTGCATGAGCTGTCATCTGTCACCATGACATAACCTTTGTCTGTGGCGCGATTTACCGAAAACAAGTTCGTTTTTAGTTCAGGGACATACAACACGTTGTCTATGACTGTGTCAATCCATTCGTTTCCGTTCGATACTTGAAACGCCATCTGTCCGTACCCAAGCGCATTTATCACTGCTCGATTACCGATAATTACAGGCTTTGGCGAAGTATTTGAGAACGATGTAAACAATGCACGGTCCCGGCACATGTGTTCACTAGCGCCAGAGTCCACTAGCCACTTGGATTTTTGCAGTTGATGCGACCGGTTAGACACCACAAACGCGTTACTATTCGTTTTGTTTTCATTTCTTGACATTCTTTGTTTTCGAAAACGGCACTGGGCTTTGAAATGTCCAAACTTCCCACAAAAGAAACAGTTATTATTATTACTCACGTTCCCTTCACTATTAGTTTTATTGTTACTTTTACTCTCGGTTTGATAATATCCACTTTTACCAAATTTGAAGCCTTTTGTTGGTCTCTTATTATTCACAACGAATGCAGAAGGTGTTGCTTGCTGTGCTCCTTCGTTCTTTTCTTTTACTCGCTCTTCTTCAATCAGTAGTCTGGCCACTAGATTATCAAATGTTTGTTTGTCGTCAGGCGCCGACTCCCAAGCCGAAACGAAATGTTGATATTCGTCTGGTAACGACATTAATACTTTCGTGATAACAAATTTGTCTGAAATTTCTTCACCCATCTGTTTCAATTGGTTTTGTAGTTCTTGTATCTTAGATAAGAAAACGGACATGTCGATACCTCCTTCGAACTTATATTGAAAAAATCTCTGCTGTATGATGTGCACACTAGTCTCAGTTTTCTGTTCATATACACTGTGAAGTTTTCGCCACATCTCGGCAGAACTCGTACATGTAATAATATGTAGCATTGCCTCTTCCGACATTCGTGTTACCAGTAACGATTGCGCTTTGGCATCTTTAGACTCCCATGCAGGTATCTCACTGGCCACTTCGGGCTTCACCTGTCTTCCCTCCACAATGTTTAACCACCCAAGGCCCCTCAACTGTACTTTTGTTTGGAATTTCCAGATATTCCAATTTCTGGCCCCTTCTAACTTGATCACATTGACGTTGTTGTTATTTCCCTCCATTCTGACCTTGTCCTCTCCCAACTAAGAACAAGTACTTCTCGACGATGTTCCGCAGTACCCGAGCCTAAGCACCACGCCGCAAACTGTAATGAGCTAACCTCAATCTTTCATTCTCGCCGATTTTACTGCCGCCGTAACTAGCGTCAATCTACATCAAGCTGTTATATGTGACTGGGCCCATAACCTGATGTTTTGAAATAAAAGACAGCACTTTTGTGATAAACACACTAGTTTTTATTTAGAAATACCACAACGTGAATAGTTACACTTTGACGAGTAGAACGGAAGAGAGAAAAAAAAATTTTTTTTTACCAACATTGACATTTGAATGACACATTCATTCTTTGCGTTGCAGCCAACTTAAATATTACGGAAAAACATTGCCATATTAATAACACTAAGCTATACTAAAACTGCTCTAGTGGAGCCTAGCATCTAGCTACTCCACGGGGCTTCACCTTTGTACCCCACGAATTCCGACATACTACATGACGACCGTGACAATTTAAAGACGGAAGATCGGAGAAAGCTGCAGCCCAGGACGACCAAGATAGACGCCGCCTTCGACAAAATATTTAAAAAGCTGGAAGCAGCCCGTTTGCAGGAACGAAGCACAGGCCAGCTTACGCTCTAGCCAGCGGGAAAAGTAGTAGCAGCATACATTCCCAAGGCAACGCCAGAAACAGCAGCTAATACACCTGCTTACAAGCCCAGACCCAGGAAGCTTACCTTAGAGGAATACAGGCAGAGGCGCAATATCAACAACCCCATCAAACTCAAGAAGACCAAAGAAGGAAAACGGAGTAAGCTACGAAAGGAAATCAAAGGGTACGAAAACTTACTGAGGATCGTCACTACTGACGAAAAAAAAAGCAAATACAGTGATCAAGCCGACAAAAAAGGAGCTCAATAAAATTAAGAGAAAAAAGAGGAATAGAAACTAGAATAGACACATTGTAATGGAATATTTACCTTAGCGCTTACGAATAAGTCAAAATGTTGTAATGTTAAAATAATTACTATAAATGGGATTTTTATCAAATCTCAATTTTCACTTAATAATGTACACAAATTCTTATCTAAGACAAATAGTCAGTTTAGCTTGGGAAAAACTTGCGAGCGTGTCATACAGTAGGCATAATCTGTTTGATATTCACTATCTGTAAATTCTTATTTAAAAGAAATAAAAATAAAAAAAAAATAAATAAAAAATAATAAAAACAAATAAAAAGACAGAAATTTTTAGTATAAAGTAATTCAATTAAAATGGGAAAGTCACAATCAAAGAACGCCAATAACAACGGAGAAATTATAAATAAAGTCATTATTGAAGACACAGTAAGTGTAGAAAACAAGCAAGTAGTACTTTTACTAATAATAATAGAAGCAGTTAAAATCGGGGAATTTCTTTACGCATTACATAAATAAGATAAAAGGGGACTAAAAAAGAAATATCTGAGCGAACCAGTATTTATTAAAGTCTAAATTAGTAGACGAATGGACAGGTTAAATGAAATTGAGGAAGAATTGAAAACAATTTTAGCAAATTTCAACAAAAGTAAAAACAGGCAGTACACAGATAAAACCTTACAGGAAAAAGAAGGTATAATAAACCAGCCACACGAAGAGGCTAAGGAATTCGTAATCACACCAGCACAAGCCGACACAGTCTTAAAATATAAGGCAGCCTATATAAAAATCAAGGAATTATTAAAAAGCATTTCGGAGTTAATAAATAACCAAAGAAGCTACAACATCGCCTTCGACATAAAGACGGCAACATCTCTTCTCCAAGTCTATGACGGGAAGACAGAGCAAATTGAAGCGTTCATCGAATCAATGGAGTTACTGGATTAACTAACCATAATGGTGAAATTCATTAAAACAAGAATAACAGGAAAAGTTAGCAATAACACCGGATATTAATTCTGTAACAGCGATTAAAACAAAATTGAGGCAAAAATTCTCGGGAAAACTGTCATTCGACGCAATACTTGCGCAACTAAGATCGTGCCAACAGGGGAATCGAAAGTTAGCAGACTTTGCCACCCGGATGGAAGACTTGGCAGGACAATTAGCACAGTCATTTTTGCTGAAAACATCGCAACAGGAGAAACAGCCGAAAAATTGGCAGAAAAATTCTCCATCCAGGCATTTTAGTTTCTATTATTATTAAGTTGTCAATTTTGTTTGTGCTTGCTTGGCTAATTCTGTAAAGGTCGATAAGTATGTTTTGTGAATTTGAAATTGGTAATGAAGTACCGATCGGGAGGCTTCTTCTGATAGTGGTCAAGGCTTCTTCTAATTGCGCCGGTGTAATAATGACAGGATTTGGTACGCCGTGTCGGACGTCTAAAAGCATGTCGACTATTGCCCTTTGGGTGTTTTGGTATCTCATCAAGGACAATGCCACATTGGAAATAATATTCTCTATTTGTATTTCCAGATATGCGTGTATCACATCCGTGGAAATTTTATTGAGTGCCTGGGTAGTTTTTTCAAATTTTACTTGATAATTACTGAATTCTAATTGTATGTCTATGGAGCTTTTGTTGAATAAATTTACTGTTCTATCTACAATAAGCGTTTGAGACTTGATTAGCTCTAATAAATGATTTTCGTTTTCTTTTAGTGTTTGTATTTGCGAGTTATAATTTCGGGCGTCTTCTTCATCTAGTGTTCCAAACAATGTCTTGCTAACTGAGCCTACGGCGTTTATCAGACCTCTTCGATACCGATCGTGTTTCGAATCTAAAATTTCGTTTGTTTGCTGTATTGTGTCGACTAGTTTTTTAATATTTAAATATTGTGACCGGCATTGGTCAGCTATTGATCGGTTTGATTTTACTTTCGAACAAAGGTTATCAACGTCATCCACGAGAGTATTTAATAATTTTAGTTCAAAGTAGTAATTTCCTAAGTCGTAGTAGTTAACGAGTTTCCAGTTTGCGCTGTACAATTGTGCATTCCCGAATTCCTCGAAGTATACTCCAGGTGAGGAACTAAAGATCGTTAGTTCGGTTTCCTTGGTTATAGTGAGGAAGTAGAGTAGTAAGATCACGGACGTAATCATTGTGCCCGAGAGGGGAGGAGAAGGATTGCTTTATTCTTTGAATAATTTCAAATTATTGTTGTGAATTTTCTTATTCTTATTTTTTATTCTGACTATCGAATTTTCTGCCGAGGTTGTGTCTATTACCTCGTAAGGTCCTTCCCATAAAGGGGACAATTTATTTTTTCTGGTATGGTTTTTTACCAGTACCTTGTCACCTATTACGAGAGGTTTTGGTCTCGCTGTTTGATCGTAATATGCTTTTGCATTTTCCTTGTGCTTTACCAAATTTTCTTTGGCTGTTTTATGAGAGAGTTGCAAGCGCGCTTTAAGCTCACTTGCATAGTTATCGTAATTGTATGATATTTCAGGGTCCCTTTTTAAGGAAGTAGGGATTTCAGTAGGAAATCCGAATAAAAGTTCGTGTGGCGTGAAGCCAGTACTTGCGTGAGTGGAATTATTGTAGGTGAACATTGCATATGGGATCCAGATATCCCAGGTAAGCGGATCTGAGGACACATAGTGCCGGAGGTATTCCGCTAGAGTGCGATGACTTCTCTCCAATGCCCCGTTAGATTCGGGATGATAAGGAGTGGTCTGTAGTTTAGTTATTTTAAGCAGTTTGCAAGTTTCGCTGAATAGACTGCTCAAAAAATTAGTACCCTGGTCTGAAAGTAGAGATTTGGGTAAGCCATGCTTGCAAATAATTTGCGTAACGAATTTTTCCGCCACGGTTTTTGCTTCTGCATCTTGCAATGGTATAGCGTCTGAGAATTTGGTTAAGTTGTCTTGAAATGTTAAGATATATTTATTGCCAAGGTAGCTGGTGGGTAGAGGTCCCACAATATCCAAGAATACTTTTTCGAAGGGCTTGCTACTGGTGCTTGTTATTTTCATAGGAATTTTCCTATTTTGGCTGCTTTTATTTATTTGACATGACTGACATCTTTTTATATATTCTTTTATGTCTCTAGTCATGTGGGGCCAGTAGTATACCTTCTTAAACTTTTGTATTGTCTTGGATTCACCCTGGTGTCCTCCGAGAGGAGTAATGTGATAATCCTTAATTATTTGCTCGATGTCCTCTGGGTCATCTAACTGTATGATTTTATCAGAGAAGAGCATGGGTTGCGACTTAGAATTCTGAAAAGACTCCCTGCATATTTGCTTTACTTCCTGATAACAATGTTTGTTTATATCAGGAACCGCTATTGGAGCAGTAGTGTCGTTTGCGGCGAGTTCTACAAATTTCGCCATTACATTCTTTAGCAAGGTTCTGTCCTTGTCGTCCCTAGTGGGCAATGTGACCTTTCCGACAATAAAGGTGGTATTTCCCCGTTTATACTTATTTACTTCTCCCAATTTTATAACAAAATCTGGCGGTAAATAAGTTTTTAATTGATTTTCAAGGAGAGTCATTAATGTCGGGAGTAGAAAATATATGTTTTTGTAACCTCGTGTTAAAATGAGGTTATCAACATTTTCTATTATTTCACTGCTAGGTACTACTGTACTTGAAGCTGCTTCTGCCTTTTTCTGGCTTCTTGTCATTACCGAGATTTGTTTGTTTTCGGTATTGATTCGGCTCAGTGCATCCGCATTTGTGTTAGCTTTTCCCGCCTTGTAAATTATTTTGTAGTCGTATTCTTCTAAGCGTATCCTCCACCTCATTAGGCGGGAGGTAGGATCTTTTAGGTTCATAATCCATGTAAGTGGCTTATGATCTGTAACGATAACGAACCTCCGACCGTAGAGATAGGGGCGGAACTGTTCTACTGCAAATATGATTGCTAGCAGTTCTTTCTCTATAGTAGAATACCTGGTTTCGGCTTTGTTGAGCGTTCTGCTGGCGTAACTGATGGGCTTGTCTTGTCCTATGATTCCTTGGGACAAGACTGCACAAATTGCAAAATCGCTCGCGTCCGAAGTGACTATAAATTCTTTATCAAATTGGGGGTACTGTAATATAGGCTTACTAAGAAGTTTTTCCTTTAGTAAGTTGAATGATTCGTCACAGAAGGCATCCCATTGGAAAGTTTTATCCTTCCTCAGGAGGGACGTAAGTGGTTTCGCTAATTTTGCGAAATTGGGTATGAACCGGCGGTAATAGCCGACGAACCCTAGGAAACTTTTTATATCTTTTTCCTTCTTGGGGACGGGGAAATTTTGTACTGCTTCTAATTTTGCAGGGTCGGGAGTAACACCATTTTCTGTAACAACATGTCCAAGATAGGAGATTTGTTTACTGAGGAAATGGCATTTCTCAGGTTGTAGCTTGAGATTGTGCTCCCTCAGCCTATCAAAGACATTTCTTAGTTTTTGATTGTGTTCCGTGAGGTTATACCCATAGACTATAATGTCGTCCATGTATACAAAGCATTCAAACCCTTGTAATCCAGTTAGGACGTTATTCATCAGTCTTTGAAACGTGGCGGGTGCCCGTTTCAGTCCGAATGGCATTCTATTATAGTGATAATGCCCATAAGGTGTACTAAAAGCAGTTTTTACCTTGTCTTGTTCAGACATTGGAACTTGATGGAACCCGTTGGCCAAATCGAGCGTACTGAAGTACTTTGCTCTTCCTAACTGATCTAGGATGTCAGTTATATTAGGTAGGGGAAATGCATCCCCTATTGTGATGTCATTGAGGCGTCTGAAGTCCACGACCAGTCGCCATCTCTTGTTACCTGCAGCATCAGGTTTTTTGGGTACTAATAGGAGCGGGGAGTTCCAGGTGCTGGAACTGGGACTTATTATGTCTTCTATTAGCAACTTCTCTATCTGCGTGTTGATCTCAGTGCGTTGAGATTCAGGCAGGCGGTAAGGTCTTACGTTAATAGCTGCCTTGCCTGGTAGTATGGGGATTTCATGTTCCACCGAGCTTGTGCAGGTGAGAAAATCCCCTTCTAAGTAAAAAATGTCGTTATATTCTCGACAGGTTTTTAAGATTTCTCGGTATTCGTCCGAGTTGCAATGCGAGAGGTCCAGTCCTTGTTGGATTTTCTGGAGTCTCTCGTCTATAGGATCCCTTTCGGGGTTTAATCTAGCGATTTCGTAGTCATCTATGTCGTGCAACTGAGGTCTTATTTCTGTTTTCCTTATGAGAACATCTTCTTCAGTAGAATTCAGGAGGAGAACGTTAGCATGACCGGTCGTATCCGACTGGATGAGCGTGTTCCCCATCAGTATCCCTGGTTTTAGCTGTTGATGTTCACAGAAAAACGTGCCTTCAGAATTAATGCCGATTTGGGCTACTACTTGTGAGCGAGCTGGTAGTTTTATGTAACCAGATTCCTGAGCAGGAACCTCATTGTGAACTTCTGAATCTTTTGTCGATTCAGGTTCTTTTGTTTTGAATTTTTTGTTTCGGGTGCTAGTCAGATTTATCGTTGCACTTCCTAATTTTTCACCCGAATTTCCCCCTACGTTTTTCTTGTGTGGAGGGTTTATAGTCATGACTTTAGTTACGTAATTTATAACGCAAGAGTAATTCTCGAAGAAGTCATGTCCTAATATGCCGTCATAACTGAGGTGGAAGTTGTCTTCCACCAAATGAAGGCGATGTATGAGAGTGGAATTGTCCACTATGAATTTGCATTCAGCAGTCCCTACAGTGCGTATGGGCTGGCCTGCTAATGCAGAAATTTGGAGTACTGTTGTGGTGTCAACAACTGTATCTCCGAGTGTCTTAGAGGCTTTGAGCACAGAAATTTCGGCTCCCGTGTCGACGAGAAAAGTGGCCGTCGGGGAAGCCGTTAGGTTATTCCTGATCACCACGATAAGTGAGCGATGATCAGGGATCAGCTGGAGATTAATTTCTCCATTTATTCTCGGGGACGAGAGTGAACATCCGCGCTCACAGTCAGTTGGTGGAAGCGAGATTGGGCGACTGCTACCTCGTCTCGCCGGACTTCGTTTTCCGACTGCGTATTTGTACTTGAGCTTGAATTTGCTGCTCTGATATTCGTAGCTCTCCCTGTGTGCTGGGCATTTTTGTGGCCTGACCCCGCAGGTCTAGTCTGGGGGGAATTTTGCTGTGAAGGGGGCCTGTAAGAATTATTTCCCTGAGAGGAATAACTCCTCTCTGGGGTAGGAGCGGGTCGATTGTTCCTATTCCCGGAATATTGTTGCTGTGCGAACAATCTCTTCCTGCACTCCGAGTAGTGATGGTTAGGTATTTTACAGAACGAACAGATGAGCCGGGGCTTCTCTGTCTTGATTTTGGCAGAAAAACATGTTTCAGCTTCATGCCCTTTCTTATGGCACTTTGCACACGTAGGTAATTGCGCTTTGAACGACCGACTAGTAGCGGCAAAACTCACAGCAGTTTTTATGGAACTATCCAAATCGCTGTGGGATTTTGCCTTAGTTAAGATTTTAATTTGGTCGTCTTTAATACCATCTTCGAATGCTCGTATCACAATTTTCTCATTTTCTTTAGTAAGAATCGAGATAACTTGTGCTTCGGGATTTAAGCTGGCAGTGGCATCATCAAACAGAGCTAGCAGTCGACGAGCACGGAAGGCATATTCTTTCCAAATCCTCCTTTGGGGATTGCCTCAAGTTCAGGATCTCGTTCTGGATTGATATTCTAGAACGAGTTTCCATGAAGCGATCCTGGAGGGCCTTCTGGAGCTCAGCCCACGTAGCTATATCTGTATATTTGATGAAGTCATATGCCCTGCCCGTGAGCTTGGTTTTAATTATCTGTAAGAAAATCTCCTTATGCGATCTAGGAGTGTCGGAGCCTTGAAACATTCCACAGATGTTTAAAAATCGGTGGAGTTTCTCAGGCGAACCATCGTACTCTGGTATTAGTGACCTCGCATCACTGACGGTCAAACCGACAGAGGCGGCAGCACTAACACCCGCGTTTTCCTCAGGCATTTCGGACGTACTTGCCTGGTATAGACGACGCTTTTGCGCGCGAGTAAAAATTTTGAGACGAAATTTTTACCAGAAGGTGAAAAGCAAAACGTTAGCTCGTTTCGGAGCCAGAGAAGGAAGGATTTTGCGGAAGTTCTTTTACAAGGAATTTCCGAGGAATTGACGAATATATAAAAAAAATGTGTTCTTTTGGAGCAATTTTGTTTTCAAAAAAAGAGCGGAAGAACAGAAATTTTTTTTTTACACTATTATCTAATTAAATTCTATTCTAAATTAACCTGAGTGTTGCCGAGTGTTTCCTGGATAGCTCGGAAGTATTCGAAGTCCCACGTAACTCTTCCGACGTAGTGCCAGACTTCTCCGCTGCT
The DNA here is from genome assembly GCA_959613345.1 of Tolmerus cingulatus. NCBI lineage: Eukaryota > Metazoa > Arthropoda > Insecta > Diptera > Asilidae > Tolmerus > Tolmerus cingulatus. Next base: position 16,448,173 of record OY390709.1, on the reverse strand, counting down.
GACTTGCTCCTCGGGATGAGAGTAGTTCCTCAGGGCTGGGTAGACGTCGTATGCTGAAGGGCTGTCTTCGTCGTCGTCGAATAACTCGTCGATCACGGTGTCCAGTTCCTCATCAGAGGTGAGTTCGTCGGAGGTGTAATCGTCTTCCTCTTCTATGGGGATGATGACTTCTTGGAGCTCTTCGATGTCTTCCTTTGTAACTTCCTTCACTTCTTGCGGCCGACACATGGGGTTATGTGCGTGCTTTCGGGTCCTTATTATTTGAAAAATTGGGGAGCTTAAGGTCTTACAAACCAATAAGCAATATCCCACCGCTGCCACCAGAAATTATGTTGGGATCTGCGATGATCCCTTTTCACTCAAAATAAAAACACTTAGACTTTCTTTTTGACTTTAAGTTTTATTTTTAAAGAACCGCACTACAATTCAGGAGAGCCTTACCTTGGGTAGGGGGACAATGCCTGATTAGAATCTAGATCACTTCTGCTTTGTCGTAACGGGAACATCTCCTTCTATTCAAAATATATTTGGGGAGGATCCGCCCCTTTGATCGATAAAGTATCGTTTTACCCAATCAGTGCGTCTTCCGAGTTTACATAGTCCAAAAATGCATAATTGCATTCTGAGCTGGTGACAAACATCGACCGGCAAGTGCATTGCACTCAATTGAGCCATTTGCATCGTGTCAATTTACACCCCGGTAGCGTTATGAGTAACCTTGCCGGCGTGTGCCGGCCTCGGTCAGAGGCCTTGTTTGGCTCAAGCTAAAAGAGCGGTCACCGTTTGTTGTGGGTGTCTTAAGTTCCCCGCGCTCGGTGCAATCACTTGATGCTGGCGGTGCTACTGCGCGATCATGCTGTGTTTACGGCACGTTGATAATGTGACTCGGAAGCGGCGCTGTTGGGTGTGCGGTATGTCACTCGCCACCGGCTTTTAGGCTTAAGGCCACTTGATTGCCGGCTTTTAGGCTGGTGGTGAGTTATGAATTTGGGATTCATAACATAAGGACAATATTTCGAATCCGTAGACGACACTCATACTTAACGCAGGCAACTTCAAATCACTGTCTGAAGTAACAGCGAAAGCAGTAGCGAAGGACAACCCACAGACAAGTAATGTACTTTATTACAACACAAGAACTATAAGAGATAGAGGCTACAATCCACAAAACAATTGACGTTATAATAACAACAACAGATACAATAACAATAACAGGAAAAACTATAACCACAAGCGAACCTATGACAACAATGGTAGCTATAACAGGAACTACCGACCGGCACAAATCCAATAAGGGAATCGAAATAATAATAATAGTAATAATAACAATCAATAAAATTCACGAAACAGAAGGATTAATTATTACGATGCGGGGGAATACCAGGCCCCCAAGCCAAATGCAAGAGCGACTCGGTTGAGGGACACCACTCAAGCAAACCCCGACTGTACCTCATAACTTTGTCTTTATCTAATTATATAAAGGCACATGTTGAGATGTGCAACCGGATATGCACTCTCATCATAGATACCGGAGCAGATATTTCAATTTTCAAAAGAGAAAAAATTAGTAACGATCAGTTATACTATCCTCATGACACATGCACTATACAAGGTGTCACAAGCTCGCAAACACAGACTATGGGAGCAACTTTCACTAAACTCAAATTAGCCATAGACGCAGATGGAATTCTGGGTATGGATTTTCTCACTAAATTTAAGGTTACTATCGATTATGATACGTGAAACTTGAACATTAGCGCTAATGATATTTTGGTAACACTACCAAATTTAAGTGGGCCAACAGCTAATACTATTTATATAAATATTTACATGATGATTTCAAAATCAAATTCTTCCAGGTCTAGTCTCATGCAAGTTAACTTCGACGAGGGATTCTTCATTCCGAATAGATATGCTACTGGTCTATGGTCTGATTTTACTCGAAATCTTCTGCCGTAGATATAGGTTTTAAAATATGTTATTGCCCAGTGTATGACTGCTAATTCTTTTTCAATGGTGGACTTATTCTTTTCTCCTGGAGTGCATGTTTTGCTGGCATAAGCGATAGGTAATTTTTTTCCATTAAAGTTTTGCGACTATATAGCCCCGGTTGAAATTATGAATTCTCTATTAAAGTCGGGATGCTGTAAAATTGTTGGTGCCATTAATATCTTCTTAAGAGTATCGAATGATGTTTGATGGTTATCTAACCATTCAAATGGCAAGGGGCCATTATTGTCTCAGCCTATTTACTCTATGAATCCATCAGTCCACCTCCCTCCCGTGAACTTATGGAAATTGTAAAATACACAGAATCTAATAATTTAGGTCTGGTGATTGGATGTGATGCCAATGCCCAGCACACCATATGGGGTAGCAGTAAATGCAACCCTAGAAGTGTAAAACTATTAGACTTCGTTCTGTCGCACGATCTCGTGGTTAACAATGTGGGCAATGATCCAACCTTTGCCACGAGTAGGCGACAGGAGGTAATAGATCTGACACTCACCAATAGGAAGATGTATAATTTCATTACCAACTGGCGAGTCCTAGATGAGGAGTCTCTCTCGGACCACAGATACCTAAATTACAGAATAGCCATTGATGATATACTCATCCCGGCTGGACGTAATCCAAGGAAAACTGACTGGGACAACCAGTCAACCAAAGACATTGAGGATGAGACTCCGAAACTGAGTTGGACCTTGACAGACTCTTTTGAGAAAGCTTGTCTGGTTAGGAAATGCCGAAGTGGCAAAAGCGTCCCCTGGTGGAACAATGATCTTTCTAGGCTTAGGAAGAAAACCAGGAAGCTTCTAAATAGAGCTTTAAAAACTCAAAAAGAAGACGACTGGACAGCCTATCGAACCTTGCAGCGCGAGTATAAGTACGAGATAAGGACTTCCAAGGTCTCGTCTTATAGAAGATACTGTGAGGAATTGATAGGCATGAGGGAATCAGCTAGGCTGTATAAAGTCTTTCAAAAAGACAATACAGCCAAACTTAACTCCCTCCCAAACCTGACGGCGGATACACGGGTTCCAAACAGGAAGCTTTCGAGATCCTGGTTCAAACCCACTTTCCAGGCAGTCATAAGATTCAAACGAATCAGAGTCTAGTAGGGTCTCCAGAAAGGGTAACCATCACTAGACGGGACAGATACATAGCATCCCAAGTTGTGACGGAGGACAAGATTGAATATGTTTTGTCCTCCTTCGAGAACTACAAGACCCCAGGTCTAGATGGTATATATCCGGCTATGCTAAAAGCAGGAGGTCACCCCCTAGTTTCAGCACTAAACAAGTTATTTAGGGCCTGTTTAACCTGGGGTTACATACCAACTGCGTGGCGTAAGGTCAGAGTGGTCTTCATTCCTAAACCAGGCAAGGAAGACTATGCTCTGGCAAAAAGTTTCAGACCAATCAGCTTGACATCGTTCCTGCTGAAATGACTGGAACGGCTGGTAGAAAAATACATCAGAGGTGAAACGTTGAGAAGGCGTCCCCTTAATGAACACCAGCATGCCTATAGGAGTGGTAGATCCTGCGAGTCCGCATTGCACGATCTAGTCACAAAGGTAGAAAGGGCTTCGGATGAGGGGCTCTACTCTCTTGGGGTTTTTGTTGACATTGAGGGGGCCTTCGATAATGCTACGTTCCCATCGATGTGTAACGCTGCCACCGAGTATGGGGTAGATAACGTGCTTATTAAATGGATCTACTCTATGCTATCACAAAGGCTATTTTTCGCGGAATGCGGCGCCGATACGGTAATGAAGGTAGAGAAAGGCTGCCCACAAGGAGTACTCTCACCGTTACTGTGGTGCTTCTTAGTAGACTTACTTTTAGACGAACTACAAATTCGAAATATACACATACAGCATACGCTGATGATGTGTGTGCACTCGTTTGTGTTGACTCGCTTAGGGTTGTCTGCAGTAAGATGCAGAAAACACTAGACAAGATCCAGAACTGGTGCGAGAGACAAGGCTTATCAGTGAATCCTTTGAAAACAACACTTGTGTTGTTTACTAGGAAAAGGAAACTCGTTAACCTTAAGCTCCCAATTTTGAAAGGTGTAACCATTCAACTCACCAAAGAAGTGAAATATCTAGGGGTAACTTTGGATAGTAAGCTGACTTGGAAGGCTCATGTCGAACACAAAGCATCTCGAGCATTGAACGCCTTCTGGCAATGCAGAAGAGCTTTTGGGAAGACATGGGGTCTAAAACCCGGTATTGTGCACTGGATGTACATAGCTATAATTAGACCCATCATTACATATGCGTCAGTGGTCTGGTGGAGTAGAACGGAGTTAAAAACTACCTGTTCTATTCTCCACAGAGTACAGAGGGAGGACTGCATAGGGATAACGGGAGCACTTAGTTCGACCCCTAGTGCGGCCCTCAACGCAATGCTTAATTTGCGGCCCCTGGACCTTGCAATCCAGGAAGAGGCACTGAAAACTAAGAAAGTGTGGAGTATGCCATGATGAACATGCTATCGGACATGGCGTCTTAACCCGAAGGCTTGAAAAGCATGGTGCTCCTCTTAACATGCCGACGGACGATATGACGCATATTACCATGTTCGGAAGAAGATTTCAGATAGGTCTTCCGGCAAAGGAAAAATGGGACGATCTCAACACCTTGCTGAATGGATTAACTGACGTCTTCCATACAGACGGATCGAAAACCTTAACAGGCACGGGCGCTGGATGGTATTTGAACGAAACAGTCAAATACAGTATATCACTCGGTACAACCGCAACGGTTTTTCAAGCCGAAGTGTTTGCCATTCTCGAAGTGGCTAAATGGATAATTGCCCATAGGTGGAGGAGTAAAAGGATTGGCATCTGCAGCGACAGTAAGGCGGCTCTTGTCACTCTACTTAACCCTACCACCAGGTCAAGGATTGTCCAAGAATGTAAGAAAAGTCTTAACTCTGCTGCCAAGCACAACCAGGTCCATCTTATATGGGTCCCCGGTCACCAGGGAATCGATGGTAATGTGGCCTCTGACGCTTTAGCGAAGGAGGGCGCAAACTGTCCCCCTATGGGACCGGAGCCCATCATTGGTATTAGCCCCACAGTGTTGAAAAACTGGATAACTAGATCCATGGATTCAATACATGGTCAAAGATGGTCCAGTATATCAACCTGTAAATTCACCAAATGGTTCATTAGCCGGCCGGACAGTAACACTGCAAAACTCCTACTTAACCTAGGTAAGATGAATTGCAGAACGCTGGTAGGGACGGTTACGGGACATAACACATGCGGCAAGTATATGAATACCCTAGGGATCATTAGCGACCCAACGTGTCCTTCGTGTGGGGAGGACGAGGACAGCACGGAGCACTTCCTATGTAACTGTCCGGCCTTCTCTCGTGCGCGCATGACGGCGTTTGGCGCTGATGTAATGAGAATGGAGGACTTCAATTCTCAATCCCTATCTGTTGTTCTTAGTTTCGTCAAGACGACTAAAAAGTTCGGATAGGGCTGGGGATGAGTGCAATGGACCGTGGTCTGAGCGCTTGGGGCAGTCGCCTCCCCCTTACCTAATTAAAAAAAACAAAAAAGCACTATGAATATTTTGAGGTAATTTCGAATTTACTATCAAAGTTTGGAAAGTCAAAATGGCGGACCCTACACGGTGACGCAAAATTGTGTACACTGGGTGAAACCGGGTAACCTATAACGCCTGAATATTGGATCGGACTATATGTATTTTTGGGGTGAACTTATTTCATACTGCGGCCTAGCATATGTATAGGCTGCCTTTTTTTCGCTAATTTCAAAATGCCGGAACCAAAAATGTTAAATAGTAAGGGATTGACGTGAAAATTGGTATTTGGGGGTTTTAAAATTTCTTATTTCGAATATATATTCGAAACTTTCAAATTCAAGATGGCGGATCCAATATGGCGCCCAGAATTTTTGTGCACGGGGTAAAACCGGGCAACCGATCACGCCTAAAGGCTGGATCCAATTATATTCATTTTTTAAGTTAGGTACACATATTCCGGTCCAATTTTTAGGTTACTATTGTTGCCAGTTTGAAAATTAGCAGATTCAAGATGGCGCCCTAAAATTGAAAATATCAAGGGATTGGCAGGAAAATTGGTATTTTGGGGGTTTTTAGTTGTCCTTATTGCGGACCCAATACGGTGCGCGGCCAAAATATTCGTACACCGGGTAAAACCGGGTAACCCAGCTAGTTGGATATATGAAAGGAAAAGAAAACGCTGGACCAGACGCATTATCAAAAATGAAAATTGACATAAATTACTTAAAGGAAAACAATATACTCCCAGTGCAGACTCGCGCAATGGCTAAGCAAGCCAACAAGGATTTAACAAATGCGCAAAAAGAGGAAATAATCATCACAGCACCGCAGCCTGATCAACTGCGCGTCATGGAAGCATTATCACCTACGAAGATAGAGAGCAATGACCCAGCAAGTAGAACCAGCATTAGATCATGTATTCGAAGTACTGGAGTCCGATATTTATAAACAAGCTCAGATCACGAGTCTGAGACTTTCTGCAGAAAGTAGTTATTCTTTCGAGAACGTAGATTCGTTCCTACTTCACGCAATTTTGCTGTTATGGTATATCGTGATGAGGGGAATAAAGGATAGGTGAGAAATTTCTAGCTTCGAGAGAAGAAAAACAATGGCAGTTATCTTGAAACAGATTATATTTGCTTAAGTTGAATTTAAATTGAATCGAATTGGCTTGAACTGAGGGAAAAAGACCAAAGTGATCATTAAAAATCCTGGGAAAGAAAACCAGTGATGGGAGAAGAGGGAGGTATTTGTCAATGGGTTGTGTGTGTATATGTACGAATACGTATCTCTTCCTCCGCACTCGGTGCCTTTGGAGGAAGCCAGCCTGGACACCTCTGCAGCGGTGCCAAGAACGACGTGTAACCGCTTCACGTGTCACTCGGCGACGACCAAGCACGAATTCGCGGGACCTCCAAGAATGGCGGACTCGGCCGCACGACGGCGATCGCACACGGCAAGATACACGACCCCCCGGGGAAGCACGAAACCCTACGAAAATGCAACTACAATTTGCTTTGGTGGTAAAATACAATTCGGCACACGCGGTGGAAAATATTAAGTTGCGCCGCGGTACAAAACAGATGGATTGGCAATGTGGAACCGACGGTGAAAACTAGCACGAGCAAGGATCACACAGGACGTCTGTTCGGGGCGAGCACACGAAAACGAATGACCGAGCAAAACCGTTCTTGCCGACTCCACCAGCAGAGAGCCGTACCCCCGTTCCGCTCCTTCTTCTCCCCGGGACGAATATATAGTGAGAGAGTTAGAGGCGCGCGCCATCGTCGAGACTCGGCTCGGGTTGGAGGCGCGCGCCATCATCGAGACTCGGCTCGGCCATCTCGATATAGCGCGCGCACGACGTTGCCAAGTCTCGGGCGGGATTTAAGTTATCTTAACTTAGTTTGAATAAAAAAAGTCAAATACTCGAATTCATTTAACTTTATTTCTTTTATTTCACAATGCTCTTAACGGCTTGAATATTCACTAGGAACTGACTGACTGACTTTCCCTACGCTTTTATTCTATTCAATAATTTGCTGATACAATAAGTAATAAGTCAATGATTCCTATATTGCTGAGGTAGCGTCTACAAAATTGACAGCGCTTCCTCAGCTATTGCAAAATTGGGTGAGTTGGGAAATTGGGAAATTGGAGGAATTGAGAATAAAGAATAGGGAATGACCTTAGACGGTGATCATGACTAATCACCTTAGGCAAGGGCCGTAACTCCTCCCCCCTTAGAGTAAAGCGGCGGCGACAGGAACTGTGCCGTTGCTGGAGCTGGTATAGAAGAAGAAATCTGGATGACCTGCTTCCGGAGTTTGATGGAGAAATAAACTATTGTTATGACTATCAGGACCCCAAGTGCAGCAATTGATGTGAAGACGAACTGATCTTTTTGATATGTTCGAATTTCTAACGTTTTGATGGATTCACTATTATTGAAGTTATAGGTCTAAAGTTTCTTTAATATGATATTTTACTTGCTGATTGTGAAGTTGATGGCATTGTGTAGGATTAGATGAATATGAATTTCATCCCAATATCTTCGGGGTTGTCCTTCGTAGTTTATGTTATTTATTGTTATTTCACATCCACGAAAGGAGAGTATTCCAGAACCAGCGATTTCTCCAGGATTGTCTCCGCAAGTTGAATTTAATTTTGTTGGTGGAATATTAGTAAAAAGGACGTAGTTGGGTTCTGGTTGGCAGATTTCCATTATTTCTTCGGCTTCGACTAGTTCGCATGATGTTGGGATGTTGTTGATGATTCCTCGAATGCAGTCTCCATTAGCAGCTATCGTTTCACCGAGTGTTCTGTGGCAGTAGAAAATTCCTTCTATCTTTTGGCACCTTTGGTCATAAAACAGGATATCATTGAGGAAAAGGGCAACGTAGGGCTTGGTTAAAATGGTTTGGGTTCTGTTTAAGGGGATTGGGATGACATGAAAGTACGAATAAACACTAGGTTTGACAAAAGAAATTCTAATATGGAAAATAATATTTGTGTTATTATATAATAATAAGCATGCAAATTTAGTAATTCGTATATGTGTTCATTAGAAGTTATATTAATTGACTGATCTAGGAACATTTTGTATAATTCTGATAATTCTTCCGAGCTTAAAATTTGTTTAGAAATAATATTTAGTTTGGCAAAAATGATTGCTTCCGCTATATTACTTAAGTGAAGATTGAGAATTTCAATATTGTAGTTAAATTGATTAAGGAATTGCAAGTGTTGAAGTAGGTGATTTTCGCTTTTGATTTGGCTGTTAACATTATTGAAGAAATTTCCGATTATTTTTTGTTGTTGATTTATGTGGGCCGTAATGTTCTCGAATCTCTCGATCATTTTGGTATTTAAAATGGTTTGCTTATTTAATTCAAATTTAAATTGCCCTTCGTTTGCCATGATTAATTCAATTTCTTTATTTAGTTTTTCCGCATCGTTAGCGTCCATGTTACCCGTGATTTGCTTAATAATTGTTCGTAAACCATTGATCAATCCCCTTTTACTTCTAGTATTTATTTGGGGAAAGGGATTTCAATTTCTGGTCTAAGTCATTTAATTTAATTTTAGTAGTTCTTAAAGTATTCAGTGTTCCGTCGGTACCCTCGTATCTATCTATACTTGCTCTAATTGTATCAATACTTTCCTTATACGTATCTAATCTGATAATATGAAGAAAGTTGTTGTAACCTTGTATGATTCTCGCTTTTGCCAGGTTCATTGGTAAAACTCCCTTACTGTCTCGTAAGTCGTGTATGTGAAGTCTCTGTCCGGTCGTTAGTCTACAATTCCCAGTCGTGCATCAAGGCACCAAAGAGGGATTGTATTGTTTAAACAATTACCCCAAGAAGGACGTGAATGTCAGGCGAGGACAACATCGCCCACATCCCAGCTGAGGAGGACCAGAGAGCAATTCAAACATCGAGGGAGCATCCCGGCGCTTCAGCAACAGCATCGCGGGAGCAACCCGCCGCCCTAGCTTCAACATCGAGGGAGCACCCCGGCGCTTCAGTTTCGACATCGAGAGAGCACCCCAGCGCCTCAGCAGCAACATCGAGGAAGCACCAAGTCGCATCGGCTACAGCATCGAGGGAGCAACAAAGCACCTCATCACTCCCTGAAGTAGGAAGCTACCAACCCGGCCTAAGACTTAGAAGCGGAACTGTGATACTCCGTTCCCTACCAGTAAGTCTAGCTTGTCATCTTAAGTTTTTGTTAGAAAGAGTGTGAGCGACAGAAGCCGGATTTTCTAATCGGCATTTTGTCTTAATTAATAAGAAATTTGAAGAAGTTAGCGAGCAAAGAGAAGCTCGAATTTCTAAAGCTAAACGAGATTCAAAGGAATTTTGTGAAGAAATTAGAAAATTTAAAGAGCGCTCGCAATCTTTCTCCCTAATAGACATGACTGGTGCAATAGATTTAAGCTGGAAAAGTGACAGTGTCAGTGAACTCGAATCTGTGATTCACGGCCTGTCCGAGTGGTTAAGTGCTACATTCGCGGAGTCTTCATCCGCAGACGAGTCGTTCGGTAGCCCCAAGTTTCCTCAGAAAGTTTCATCTCCGCTTACTTCCGCGAAGTGCCAAAAAGAAAAGTGCTCAAAAATGGCCAATTACGATACAGTGATTAAGTACACCATCGCAGATCGTGCCACTTTTTTCGGGCGAATACAGTCCACAAGTCGGCCAAGAGCTCCAGACCTTTTTAGGGTGTTGCCATCAGGTCGAGAGCTGCCTCACGGAGGAGGAAAAAATCTCCTTTCCGCGAATTCTGCTCACCCGACTAAGGGGAGCAGCCTATCAGCTGTTTATAGCTGAACCTCCGATCAGTCTCAGTGATTTTGAAGATCGCCTAAACAGGGCGTATCTTCCCAGAGAGACATACCAGGAGCTGGTGAACAAATTGATTACCACCAGGCAATATTCCATGGAATCTCTCAATGACTTCACGGCAAGAATAAAACAGGCTTTAGCTCTGTGTAATGAGGCAGCCGAGAGGAAGTACGGCGCAACCGCGGCAACAGCTGTGAGACCACAGCTGGAGGATTTTGCAAAAGGCGCCCTCAAGAGTGGGATAAGTAATCCCCACTTATGTCAGTACCTTCTTACTTTGACAGAAGGTACTCTAGAGCAAATTACTACGAAAGCTCTAGATATGGAGAGATTGCAACAGAGCTCTCCTTATTTACAAACGCAAATCCCAAATAGGGATTTGAATAGGCAGATTGGAGGGTACTCCAATTCTTACATGCCCGTCACTAAATTCCGGAGCCCCACCTGTACCTGCGCCGCGCAGCACTAGCAAAGTCGCTCAGCAGGCAGACAATTTTCCCGACCTCACTACACGGGAATTCGTCGCGAGAATCACTTGTAGTTTCTACAAGATAAACGGGCATACTTACGCGGATTGTCTTAAGAGGAAAAATACACCCTCTTGTGAACATTGTCGAACGTATGGGCATGATACTATTTCGTGTCGCCGGAACGACAATAGAAGGCCTACTAACGTTTCCAGAGGCGGGAACAACAATTCGAAGTACGGCCAAAACGGAAATCGAAATAGATCCCCTAAACGGGGGACCCCGTGAGATAATAACGCGCCGCGAAATTCCGAAACGCATACAGCCTACAATGTTAGGCAAAGTTGTGGTTTCTGTGCTCGAAAAGGGCACACAACAAACACTTGCGAGTACAAACGCAGGTGGGAATTAGGAAGCCAGGGAAACGAGGCTCAGTCGAGCCCGAAATCCGCGGCTCGACTATAAAAAATTACAAAAATATAGGGTACACTCAGCAGCCCAAGCCAAGTACTCCCGTAGTGGAGCTCCCCCTAGATATCGGGCAAAATAAAAAGACCCCTCTAGTGGTGGACACGGGCGCTGAGATAAGCTTGATAAAAAAGCAAGCTTTAAAGTCTCTCGAGGACATTAACCCCGAGAAGACATACACCCTGCAAACTCCATTTGGCACAGGACATACCTTGGGAAGCTGCAAGGGAAATATTGTTAAAGAACTCCCTGGCAAAAGGGAGACTAAAATTCCCTGCACTTTCCAAGTAATCGACAATAATGCCGATCTGTTCCACGAAGAACTACTTGGGAACGATTTTCTTGCAGAATACTGCAATATAGAGGGCCAAGACAGAAAACTTCGATCCTCGAACGGAAATCAATTTAGAGGAGTTTTCGTTACCAATTCTATTGGATACGAAAAGTGACTGTCCCCAAAAGGCGACAAAAAACGATATACAGGCAGAAGAGATGGAATCCGAAGGGGTTAAGCTGTCCACCTACCATATTATCGAAACTTCCCCAGAGTTGGAAGTTAGTTGCCAATTGGGAAACAGTAGGGAAAATTTTGCGAAAACACCTTTGATCGGTGAAATCAGGCGGCATGTAGTAGCCCTGAGGGAGCCAATATGCGTACCTGCACGATCACAACTGGTGGCAAGATTACCTTTACTATTGCCAGAGGAAATGCTATGCCTTTCGCAAGAATTAGGCGACGGCGTTTTCTTAGCCAATAGTATCGTACCCCCTAAGCAAAAAAAAGTTCCTGTTGGATTTCTCAACACCAACGATTCCCAGATAGCCCTAAAAGACCTAACTTTACTGCTAGAACCAGTAAATAATTACAGTCTAGCACCACTAAACCCCATGGAGGGTAATCAAAAGGAGTTTGCGTCAGAAGGGTTAATAGAGCCAAGTTCAAGCAAACTTGAGCTAAATAAAATTAGTATAAATACAAGCGGCCAAAGAGCCCAAGATAGGCCAAAGAGCCAAAGCAGCCACCGCGCTTGCAAGAAGGGACCAAAGAGCCCAAGTATAACTAAACGCGGTAAAAAAACCAACGGCGAAAGGTCAAAGAGCCAAAGCAGCCACAGCGCTCGCAAAACCGGGCCCGAGAGCCCAATAAGTACCATTACTAATAATAATGATGACACAAAGACTGCAATAAGCTCCCAAAAGTGGAAATCAAACGATGCAGGCGACCAAACAGCCACTCCAGTTTATGTACGAACCCCACAGGCGGATCGATATACAACTGACCCAGTAAAGGAGCGTGTAGCCAGGTTAGAGCAAGAACTCAACCTGAGCCCCATTTTAAGCAGTCAAGAAAGGGAAAATTTTTTGGAATTATGTCAGGAATACAACGACATATTCCACCTAAAGGGTGACTATCTAACGCATACGAATGCTATCACCCACCCCATTCCGGTGGTGCAAGATCAAGCACCAATTAACCAGAAAATGTACAGATTACCAGAGACCCAGCGTCACGTAATCAACGAGCAAATAAAGACATGCTCGACAACCAAATAGTGCAGCCAAGTAAAAGCCCTTGGAATTGGCCACTATTAGTAGTCCCCAAAAAGCCGGGGCCAAATGGCGAAAAGAAATGGAGAGTAGTCGTAGATTTTCGTAAGCTAAACGAAAAAACCACAGGCGACGCTTTTCCTCTCCCTCGGATCGAGGACATTCTCGACCAATTAGGCCACTCGAGGTATTTCACTACCCTCGACTTGGCCAGTGGGTACCATCAAGTGCTAGTCCATCACAAGGATCGTCCAAAGACAGCCTTTAGCACGAGTTACAGGCATTACGAATTTAAACGAATGCCATTTGGGCTCAAAGGAGCCCCCGCTACATTTCAGCGCCTCATGAACTACGTGCTCACAGGCCTACAGGGCCTTAAATGTTTCGTGTATCTGGATGACATCGTAATATACGGAAAAAACTTAGAGGACCATAACTCTAAGCTCCGTTTTTAATAGGTTGCGAGAAAACAACCTAAAACTGCAACCGAAGAAAGGCCAATTTCTCCGGAAAGAGGTAGTATACTTGGGACACAAATGTTCTAGTAAAGGAGCATTGCCCGATCCAAGCAAAACAGCTTGCGTCCAAAATTTTTCATTTCCACGAACTTTTAGACAAGTTCAATCATTCCAAGGACTTGCTAATTACTATAGGAAATTTATTCCTGATTTTTCAAAAATAGTAAGACCCATTACAAATTTGCTCCGAAAGGATGTCAAATTTAATTGGACTGATAAATGCCAAGAAGCATTTCTAAACATTAAAAAGTCTTTAATTTCTCCCCCTCTATTAATATATTCTGATTTCAATAAATCTTTTAACTTGGCGACAGACGCAAGTAACGAGGCAATAGGGGCTGTGCTCTCTCAAGGAGAAGTAGGAAAAGATCAGCCCATAGCATATGCCAGTCGTTCCTTAAACAAGGCGGAACGCAACTACTCTACAATAGAGAAGGAGTTGTTGGCCATTGTTTGGGCGACTAGGAATTTCCGATGCTACCTTCGAGGTAGAAAGTTCACGGTCTATACCGACCACAAGCCTCTAAAGGGAGTCTTTAATGTAAAAGACCCTACATCCCGTTTGGCGAGATTTCACCATAAGCTTTCTGAATTCGATTACACCATCGAATACAAACCCGGAAAGTATAATACAAATGCGGATGCTCTAAGCCGCATTCCACGGGAAAATAGTGAAGATCGAAACAGCCCAACCTTAACGGTGGTGGCCCAAGTACATCGATCTATGAACTCGGCTGCGGAGGAAAATAAACCCGCTCCGAGAGTACACGCAGTTACAAGGGCCCAGAAAAGCCCAAAAAAATATAACGAGGTCATTCCAGATCACAAAGAAACGAAACAGGCGGAAGCACAGCCTGAAGAAATTGCATCCGATCCGGAAGAAAGGCTCTCTAAGCCTGTAGAAGTAGCCGTTGACAAACCTCCATTGCCAGATGCGCGAAATACCCCTGAATATATCACGAGCCCCGAAGAAATTAAAATCATTGTACATGATTACCATGACTCTGCATTCGGCGGCCATCAGGGAGTAATTAAGACCTATAAGAGAATTAAGCGAAAATTTCGCTGGAAGCACATGTTGAGAGATATAAAAAATTATATCAAAAAGTGCTTTAAGTGCCAGAGATTAAAATCTTCAGCACAGTATAAAATGCCCATGGTCATTACAGACATAGCCGAGCAACCGTTTGTCAAGGTTTACCTCGATATTGTCGGACCACTGGAAGAGTCCACGTCAGGAAATAAATATATCCTAACCTTCCAGGATAACCTGACAAAATTCGTGGACTAGTACGCAATACCCAATGCGGAAGCTATAACAGTAGCGCGAATTTTCTTCGACGAGATCGTCATGCGCTACCGCATTCCCAAAAGAATAGTTACCGATCAAGGTACCAATTTCTTGAGCGATCTATTCAAGCAGTTATGCAAACTGCTAAGGGTGAAGAAGCTACAAACATCAGCATACCACCTCCAGTCTAATGGAGCGCCTGAACGTGCCCATAGACCTCTGATTGAGTACTTGCGAACAGTAGTATATGAAAATCCCCAAAGCTGGGACCAATATCTGCGCACAGCAGCTTTCGTGTACAATAATAGTACATACGAAGGGACGAAGTTAACTCCAATGGACTGCTTGTTCGGGTTTACGGCAGACGTCCCATCTAATTTAAAAAGGGAACCTGAACCCGTATACAATCACGAGAGCTATTATCATATGCTCCGTTATAAGCTACAGAAATCTTAGGCTATAGCTAGAAGAAATATTTTGGCCATTAAGAAAAAATCGAAAGAATATTACGACAAAGACGCTAGACCTCTATCTTTCCATGTAGGGGATAAGGTCCTCCTTAAAAGCGAGAACAGAAAACATAAACTCGCAGAGATCTGGGTAGGACTTTACCTGGTAATCGCTAACCCGTCATCCGTGAATACCACGATACACATGGGTAGACATAACAAATTGGTGCACAATAACCGCCTTAAACCTTATGTAGAGTAGAAAAGGCAGAAAATTGTTTTAACTTTATTTTGGCTGATATTAAAGCTCAAAATCGACATTTACGGAAATGCACTTTAGACTTTTCTTAGCTGGCCGGACAAATTGTTAGCGTTAGGAGTGCGAACATTTGATACCGACGCCTGGGACTTGGCCACACGGCATTACAGAATTTTATTCATGAACCACCTTTGTTTAGGTTGTGAAAATACTTGCAATAGATCCGGAGAATGTTCGCAACAAATAAATATAATGTACTGAGGACTTAAATAAGCTAAACTAAGAAAAAATTGCATAAATTAAGCGCACTAATTGGAATGTTGTGAATTGGGAAATATTAGATAAAATAAGCGTATTATTGTAAAAACGCACTAATTGGAATATTTTGAATTAGGAAAAATTAAATAAAATAAGCGCACTAATTGTAATTGTTTGAATTAAAAAGAAGAAAAAACATAAAAATGCATCAATAGTTTAAGCAAATATTGTTTTTGAAAAAGTTGATTGTAAAGGGGCGGGCGATATGCCGATTGATTTATCGAAAGCCATTCCTCTTCCAAGAAGGACTTTCTTTTTTTCGGGGGGTAAGAATGCTGCTTAGCGGTATCGATTAAAATCAATAATTGTAAAATCGATACCGCTGGGAGACCAAACCCTCTTAGCCGGCAGTTGGGTGGCCGGAAACACGGACGATTACTCCGGTTTCGTCTGGCCCGTTCAAAAATGTGCAATGCCAGCGGGATCACTCACTGAGCCGATGGGTGCGCGTGTGGGCGGAAGGCGGAAAACGCGCACTCAGCGCGTCCGCCAAAAGTTCCGACTGGGAACCTTAAGTTCTCGGCGGCCAAGTCGGGACAGTTGCAAAAAGATCGTAAAGCGAGGAAGTCCCTCGAGTTGTCGCCCGCTCTTCCGCCTTTAAGTAAATTATTTAAAGTGTTTAAATAAAGTCGGGATCACCCCGAAAAATAATATAAAAATAAAAAGCGGAGTTTTAATTTTTTATATACAACAGAGCGATAGGATCATTTGGATACGTTGAAATTGAGCATAGAGGACTGGAGTTCAGAATTCCTTCGCTTTCCGTGGCAAGAGTATTCAGTTGCTCGAATGTTAGTAGCTGATTCCCTACCATAAGTTTGAAGTGATGTTTAAAAGACTTGACAGCCGCCTCCCAGAGCTCACCGAAATGCGGGGACAAGGGAGGATTGAAATGCCATTCGATGTTTTTAGGAACCACGAGCTTATCAACGGACCCCCTCAACTCCTCCTACCCGAGCAACTCATAAACCTATCTCAATTGATTATGGGCACCGACAAAATTAGTTCCGTTATCCGAATAAACGTGAGTTGGAATTCCGCGCCGATAAATAAAACGGCGAACTGCGCGCCCAGAAATCCTTCCGAAGTGAGATCGCTCACAATTTCGATATGTACCGCGTTTGTGGCCATGCGAATAAAAACGCAACCGTAGGCCTTTTTGGTCGTTCTATTACGAAACTTCTTTTCCTTGATAAGGATTGGACCGAAAAAATCTGTTCCCGTACGATCAAAAATAGGGGCGCAAAGTGGCTGAAGTGTCTTGAATACCAAAATTATTCGTAGCGATATGAGTTTCGTGAATAATCAAATCTGTTACCCAGTGATGCGATGGCAAAAGAATCGGAAATTTATGATCATGTGGAAGTCTTGAGGTGAGTAGCCGGCCACCCACATGCAGCAAGCCATGCTCATAGATGAAAGGATTGAAAGCTTTAAGTCTAGTTTCGTTAGCCGTACCGGTTTTCTTTATGTGTAGAATCTCATCTTCAAATTCTTTAAATTGTATAGCCTTTAAAACACAACGTTCTGCTTGGATTTTTTCTCGCACGCTTATCCATCGCCTTCCTCGATGAACTCTGCCTTCCTTGGTCCAACGTAAGCAATAAGCACCCCGACGTAACAGGTCATGGTACGAAGAAAATCGTTGACAGAAATTGCGATCCATCAAATTTGTCATAAGAAGCACACTACGCAATCCGGGTAATTCCTCGGGAGCCGTTTCAAAACTCCTGGGCCATGAGCTTCTGGCTCTTTGACCCAAAATGGGCCTTCGAACCACGTTTGGTTTCGAAGAAAATCAGAGGGGCGCTGTCCCCGTAATAAAGCGTCCGCTGGATTATATTCCGTGCGAACATGACGCCATTCGGCTGACTGACCCAATGTTTGGATTTCAGCAACACGATTAGCCTCGAAAACCTTTAACACTGGAGGTTCTTTTCAACCACTGAATGACAGTAGTGTAATCGGATCAGAAGACGATTCGATCGACCGGGAAAAGAAATGCGGATTTCGCCTCTTTGTACAGGCGGGCAAGAATTTGTGCTCCACATAATTCGAGTCGCGGAATGGTAGTGTTCTTCAATGCGCAACACGAGATTTTGAGCAAGCCAACCTAACCAACGTCTGATCATTTTTGTTGGTTGACCGCATGTAAATGCAGGCACCGTAACCTGTCTGACTCGCGTCACATAATCCGTGAATTTCGATGTGTCCGGGACTGTCAAGTCGTAGCCGGCGTTCAACTGACAAATCGCGTAGGAGTTCTAGCTGATTTACGAATGCAATCGATTTAGAATATAACTGTTGGGGAACCGATTCATCCCACGTGACCTTGGCCTTCCAACAGTCCTGAATCACTGATTTTGCATACAATATAACAGGTCCGAGAAGTCAGAGTGGATCAAAAATCTGAGTGATGTTGGACAAAATAGTCCTTTTTGTAATTTTTGCAGATCTATCAATCGAATCTACAGAAAATATGAGTTGGTCGCGATGAGAGTTCCAAGTGACCCGGAGTGTCTTGAATATAGGATTTTCTTGAACAACGCAATCCAAATCAACGATCCTTTCATTGACGTTATCAAAAGCATGATGAAGGTTGGACGCCCACTATCTGATGTCAAATCCGGCACGTTTGAGTAGATCTATAACTTGATCACGAATTTCTAAAATCTCTCCTAAGGTGCCGGCACCGGTCAAAAGGTCGTCAACATAGAGATCCCATTTAAGAATCCGCGATGCCAAAGAAATATCGGGTTTTTCGTCATCTGCCAGACGTTGTTTGGATGGCGAGATAGGGCGCCGTAGATACTCCAAACGAGACGGTATTTAATTGGAAAACCTTTATTAGATCTCTTTTGACCCAGAAACTACGCTGATATCGTCTATCATCTGGATGAACAAGAATTTGACGACACATCTTGGCGATATCAGCTGTCAGAACGAAAGTATGATTCCAAAACCGTAACAAATGTTCAACGAGCTTTTCCTGAAGGATAGGTCCCTTCATCAAAGCCTCGTTGAGAGAGACGCCTCTGCTCGTTTTCGCAGAAGCGTCAAACACAACTCGTACCTTGGTCGTGTTACTGGAATTTTTTAAAATTGTATGGTGGGGGATGTAATGACCATTGGGCGATTCGAAGCTAACTAGTGACATGTGGTCAAGATCAATGTACTCCTGCATGACCTTTTCGTATTCCCGATTCAAATCGGGGTTAGACTCTAATTTCTTTTGTAACGATTGGAAGCGTTGTAAGGCTTGAGATCGAGAATCACCAAGACTCGGGTCACTATGATGGAATGGCAATCGTACAATATAGCGACCAGTGTTACCACCACGCGCAGTATTATCCGAATAATGAGACCGATACAACGCTTCCTCGGACGAAGTCGAAGACTCGACGAGTGCACCTTCGATCAACCAGAACCTTTCAAGTTGTCTTGTCAAACTAGTCAATCTACAAGATACCGAGTCACCGGGGGTTCCCTCTCCCACGCCCCCGACTATAACTCAACCGAGCTGGGTTTTTTGTAAAACTAAATCGCGATCGTCCCGAGACAAACTTATCTGTCCGATGGAAAGCATCGAGATGGTAGCTCCGGCTCCGATTAAGATGTCTACTGAACGTGGTAATAAAAAGAGGGATCCGCCAAAGAAATTGTCTTTGTAATTTTAAGAGACTTACGGGCAAATTCTACTTCCGGAACAAGACCAGTAATTCGAGGTACAATTAAAAAAGTCATTGATTTTTGAAAATCGCTCTAACAAGAACGGAAGTTGATTTCTATGCTACCTTTGGAAACAGTATGCAATTCATTTATTGTACCGATAGCAACTGAACATGAACGAATTGGTAAATTTAATTCCTTTGCAAAACCTTCCGTGACAAAATGAGCCGTTGCGCATGTGTCAAGTAAAGCCCGAGCGTTAATGAAAATATCTTGTGAGTTTGGAACTCGTATAATAGCACTCATCATTAAGTCCGGGCGAACAGCGCTAAATTGGGTGTTGAATGCGCTCACTACTAGTCATGCAGGATTGACCCCGGCCTCAGGTTTCCTCCTTTGGTCCTTTGGGAAAGTATGCAGCAGACTATTGTGGAAGTATTGGCAGTGATTGCACTTGCCCCAGGTGCACTTCTCTGGGTGCTTGCGAAGACAATTTTTACAAAGCCCCTTGGCTTTAACAAAATCCCATCTTTGTTGAACATTAAGTTTGAGGAATGTCGGGCATGAATAGAGAAGATGAATATGCTGGTACTGAGTGCACGCAGGAATTGATGGTGTCGTTACCAAAGCACGAGCACCGGTGTGAATTTTCTTGAATTTATTATTATTACTAGCTGGGATACCCGGTTTCACCCGGAGTACGAATATTTTGGCCGCGCACCGTATTGGGTCCGCAATAAGGACAACTAAAAACCCCCAAAATACCAGTTATCCTACCAATCCCTTCATATTTTCAATTTTAGGGCGCCATCTTGGATCTGCCAATTTTCAAACTCGCAAAAATAGTAACCTATGTATATGTAGGACCGGAATATGTGTACCTAACTTAAAAAATTAATATGATCGGATCCAGCGTTTAGGCGTGATGGGTTGCCCGATTTAACCCCGTGCACAAAAATTTTGGCCGCCATATTGAATCCGCCATCTTGAATTTGCAAATTTCGAAAATAGATTCGCAATAAGGATAACGAACTACCCCCAAATACCAATTTCCATGTCAATCTGTTGATATTTTCACTTTGGACCGCCATCTTGGGTCCGCCATTTTGAAAATCATGAATAAAAATAATCCCGTATGTTGGGCTGGCACATGAAGTACCTGTATCCAAAAAATGAAATGGATCAACCGTTTAGGCGTGATGGATAACCTAGTGTTCAAACATTTTAGTCGCCATATTGATTCCGCCATTTTGACTTTCCACATTTCAAACGTAGATTCGCAATAAAGACATCCAAAAGCACCCAAATACCAAGTTTCATGGAAATCGCTTGATATTTTCAATTTCTGGCCGCCATCTTGGGTCCGCCATTTGAAACTCGTAAATAAAAATAGCCTATATGTTGGGCCGGAATATGTAGTACCTTCATCCAAAAAATACAAATGATCGGACTCGGCGTTTAGGCGTGATAGAGCAACAAACACACAAACAAACAAACAAACAAATAAACTGAAGAAAAATTAGCTGATACAGCAGAACAGCTGGCGGTGGATACCCGGAGGATGTTCGATGATCTGAAGGCGGGGAACACTAAAAAGCAGCACTGTTACACTTAACAATGCAATTTATTATACAAACAAAACACAATATATTTTCTCAAGATTAAAATAACCTAACATCTAAGAACAGTTAAACACAATATAATATAATTTGACAGGTAAATCGATTATACTAAGTCCGGTCGCGCTTGCTTTAATCTGATCACTGCTGCAGCTCTCCATCATTTTTCGCCCGGTCGATCGCCCAAAACGCTGACCCCGCGCCTCATGCCATCCAAATTTGCTGGGTCGCTGTTCGGTAGTTGATGATCGGCAATAGAAAAAACGCTGTCCCAGGGCGCGTGTGCTGAGTGATATCCGTCGATGTCGTCCGGCCGGCTCGATTTTCAATCGTCGCATCAACACAAACAAACTTTCGATTTCATATATAATATATACATGATTATCATTTCCATCCGATTCGTGGTGATGAGAACGCCTTTTAGAATATTCCGCTCCCTTAGCACGAGCAACATCCCTCTCCAGAGAGGGTAAATGATAGGCATGTGCGCTTATGAAGCTGCAAAATTTAGTGAGGGATGGAGAGAATCTAAAGTTAAGGACTTTTCCCATTCTCGCCTGACACCGATCGGGAGTGCCCTTTCGAGTTGTCGAAAAATTATTGTGCGAATATTATTTGCGGCACCTGCTCCATCATTCACTGGAATGATTCCCTTCACCCCTAGAGACTCGAGTGTGGTCAATTGTTGATTAACGAAATCTACCAATTTTAACAAAGAATCTCCCGCCGCATTCGGCAAAGGAGCGATATCCAAAATCGCATCAAGGTGCTTGGAAACAAGTATGTATGCACTTCCGCTCATACGACTCGACAAGCAACTCCCAAGTCGATGAGAAATTCTCCCTCCTAACGTCGAGAAACTCGATTTTGCTGGCCGCAGGTCCGACCAAGGCATCCCTTAAATGGAGGAATTTATTCAGGTCATCGATGTCTACTCGATCCGCGACGAATGACTGGAAGCTGTTTTTCCAAGAAAGCTACTTACTGAAATCGCCGTCGAATTTCGGCATAACAATTGGAGGAAGTTTCGCCAATTTAGGCCGTTCCATTGAAGTCGACTTTGCAAAACTTGACACATTCTAGGAATTATTTAAAGTCTGAGATCCGGAGGCAGGCGTCAGGTTCCTCACCTTCGACGCAAGATCATAGTAATCACTCTCGATTCCATCAAACCCTGCAACTCCAGAGTTCTGAGGCGCGGCGAGAGCAAGTTGGTCATGCAATGGCTCGTACTCCGAGAACAAATCCGTCAGACGCTCTAGCCTCATCTGTACATTGACCAGATCTACGGGGGTTTTTTCCAGAGTATTGCGAAACTGTGTAATACGACCATTAAGGGTGATTCGTTTCTGTTTAAATGTAGGAAGATCCATATTGAACAAAAATACCGAAAATGTAAAATAAATATGTACTCGAATAAGTATGAAACAAAAGAAAAGCAAGCTTTGGAATTATTTGAGTGATTTTTGTATAATTTCTAAGAAATATGCAATTTCAGAAATGAAACCGAATGATAACGTCCGCCTACGTCTCGGAAAATGAATGACGAAATTCGGATCAGGGGAATGCTAAGGGTTCACCGCACAAATAATAGTGAAAATAATATCAAATCCTTCACAAGAATCACGAAAATATAAGATTCCAAAAAAAAAATTGAATTATTTAGAAAACTTATCTCGATTTATCTTCCCGCGAAGTACTCTGCAGGCGACGACCACGAGACCCCCCCCCCCCCCCCCCCCCCCGCCCAGGAAGCGATGTCCAGGTTGTTGTTGACGATGAACTTCAGATACGGCCGTTGAATCTCTTTGTTTTCGTGTATAGATATCGCGTCACGTGTAAAAGTGAGGTATCAATCCTCACAGGAAGCACCAAATTGTTACTTCGAGAACGTAGACTCTTTCCTACGTCTCGCAATTCAATATTTTGCTGTTATGGTATATCGGGATGAGGGGAATAAAGGATAGGTGAGAAATGTCTAGCTACGAGAAAGGAAAAAACAATGGCAGTTATCTTGAGAAAGATTATATTTGCTTAAGTTGAATTTAAATTGAATCGAATTGACTTGAATTGAGTGAAAAAGACCAAAGTGATCATAAAAAAACCCTCGGAAAGAAAACCAGTGATCGGAGAAGAGGGAGGGATTTGTCAATGGGTGTGTGTATGTGTACGAATACGTATCTCTTCTTCCGCACTCGGTGCCATTGGAGGAAGCCAGTCAGGACACCTCTGCAGCGGTGCCAAGAGAGACGTGTAACCGTTTCACGTGTCGCTCGGCGACGACCAAACACGAATTCGCGGGACGTCCCAAAATGGCGGACTCGGCCGCACGACGGCGATCGCACACGGCAAGATATACGACCCCCAGGGGAAGCACGAACCCCTACGAAAATGCACGCACTCGGCGGTCAACTACAATTTGCTTTGGTGGTAAAATACAATTCGCAACACGCGGTCGAAAATATTATGTTGCGCCGCGGTACAAAACATATGGATTGGCAATGTGGAACCGGCAGTCAAAACTAGCACGAGCAGGGATCACAAAGGACATCTGTTCGGGGCGAGCACACGAAAACGAATGACCGAGAAAAACCGTTCTTGCCGACTGTACCAGCAGAGAGCCGTAGCCCCGTTCCGCTCCTTCTCCCCGGGACGAATATATAGTGAGAGAGTTAGAGGCGCGCGCCATCATCGAGACTCGGCTCGGCCATCTCGATATAGCGCGCGCGCGACGTTGCCACGTCTCGAGTGGGCACATATGCAAAGGTAGGGGGGTAGGGACCCGTGACGTTCGAGGGCACAGTAATATATTTCAATTAATTAATATAACCGCATTTGAGATGATAGGAAACCAAGAACTTAAAAAGCTTAATATTTACATATATAAACCGCAAAAAAAAATCTCTGACAAAACGGAAATAAAAGAAATATTGCACAATGTTCACACAACATCGACAGGAGGACATAAGGACAATCGAGCAGTGGCGGCTCGTGGAAATTATCGTTGGTGGGGCTAACTACTAAAACAATACAAAAGTAACTCAATGAACGCATGCAGGTTTCAGCTCTACACAATAGGTACCATATTCAGGCGTTAACCGAATTAAAGTGTTCGGTTTGCACAAAAGGAGCTTTACAATTCACGAGAAGGTGTTACAATTAAAAAATATATATTATGTAATAAATATAATAGTATAATAATTAATATTACTCGTAAGGCTCCTTTTAGGTCTATTCCGCATTTGCGCCGCTCATCAGAGCAGCTCCATGATACATTTGGAAGATTAATTTGGTACCCACATCAACCATCCCTTGTTCAGAACAATCGAGCAGTTCGACAAATGAAAAAAATCGTTCTAACGGCAATTCATTTTTCACAAATCGCAAAATTATCACCAAATGAGAAGTGCAGGAAATATCTGTTGTTTCGTCTGCTTGAAACGAAATAAAATTTGCTGTATCGACTTCTGTTCTTAACTCACTTACATCAATTTTGAATATGTAATCTAAAAGTTCGTTTTTGAAGTATTTTGGGCGATACTATTGCTCTTTAAATAATCGTCCAAAACGACATCGATAGGCCTGGTATATGCAAGCTGCATCACCTCCAAATAATAGGCAATAAAAACAAAAACGAGAATTTCTCGCGTCACTACCAATTAACTATGGTTTATTATTGAACCAATCAGCAGAAAAATTACGGTTTTTTTTTAGCACATGTGTTTATAGCAAAGGGGGAGGGCTGATATGGTCCTAAACGTTTAATTTCCAATTTTTCCTCGAGTGAACGCGAAACAAATGGTTTGAAAATTAAATTGCCAACCGAATTCTTTTTATTATGAAAAGAAATCTTAATCTTTAAATTAATTTATCTGTACAAATGCCAAATTCCTTTTTAATTTTCATAAATGCTACATAGACGGGCGAATTTTTTCCCTCAAACTGTTATGAATTTTTGCTAACTCCTATAAATATTCATCTCAATACGACTTCGACTGTATGAGGAAACATTTCAATATATCGACTCATTAGGCTTTAGGGGCTACTCTCTCGTCAGCCCCAAACGACCATTTTCACAGCTATCTATTTACCCCAAATCGGTTAAAAGTGTTAGAGGATACCCCCACACATATATCAAATTTCTGTCATCCGCGGGGCTACATTATTTTAGCCCAACGCACTTTGAAACACATGAGGCAGAAGAGAAACAAAACTTAAAATTATAAAAGAGAATTGGACCTAGGACACAATTGCTATCTTCCTAAGCAGGACTAATTTGTTTAAGCCCTACGCGCATAGAAGCGTAAAGCAAAGGAAGCGAAATAAAACTAAAGTTATCGGAAGAACAAAACTTAAGAGCTTTTTGTTGTTTATTGATTAGTCTCTTAGCAATTCCTCACAATTTGTTGGCCTGTGGCTGGATTTGCTTAGCCCTTTCTTGTTGGAGTTGCATGGAATTCGCTGTGTTCTCTTTATTGCAGAGGAGATATATTTTAACCTTATATGCTAAGCAACTTACAAAATGTGTTAATTACAGTCGGAGATACAAACGTGGCTCATAGTGCGTTTGAAAAGAAAAATGCAATTTCATTTCGTTTTCATTTCAGACGTTTTCTTTAGACTGAAATTTTTAATGTAATTTTGTTTAAGAAATTTATGGTGGTGCTAAGCTCCACTAGCCCCTAAGGTAGAGGCCCCCCTGCAATCGAGATTGTTCAACAAACTCAAAGACCTGTATAAATGGCATAAAATGAGGAAAATAATAGCAAATTACGTAGCCAAATGCGAGTTATGTGCTAAAAATAAACACCAAAAGCACAATAAAAAATAATTCAAATTACAACAACACCGATAAAAACATTTGATATAGTATCCATAGATACGGTAGGACCATTCACAAAAATGGCTAACGGAAATCGATAGGCTGTAACGATGCAATGCGACCTAAGCAAATATGTCGTAATAGTCCCAACGAAAGCCAAGGAAGCAAACACCATCGCTCAAGCTCTAGTCAACGGGTTCATACTAACATACGGACCGATGAACAAAATCAAATCGGACCTAGGAACAGAGTAAAAAAAATCAGATATTCACTGAGATATGTAATATCCTAAGAATTAAGCGGCTTTTCGCAAAGGCTGCACACCCGGAAACAATTGGAGCTTTAGAAAGAAATAACAAATTTCTAAATGAATATTTACGATGTTTTGTGAATGATAACAAAGAGGACTGGGACACGTGGATACTTTACTAACACATTTTGCTACAACACCACACCAAATACAGTGCATGGATACACTCCATATGAGCTAATTTTTGCTAAAAATATCTTCATTCCCCAGAACTTTCAATACAACAGCCAGAACCTATGTATAATTATAATTTATACAGTAAAGAAATGAAATTTAGATCACAAAAGACACTGAGTAAAGCAAAACAATACTTAGAACATTCTAAAAATTTACGAAACAAAGCAACTTAAGTTATCAGTAACCCATCAGAATTAAAGATACGAAACAAGGTACTATTTGAAAATATAAATAAAAAAAAATTAGACCCACTGTATAAAGGTCCATACACAATAATAGGTATAGATAATGTAAATTGTATAATAGAAGATGAAGACAAAAAGACAACATATACACAAGGATAGATTAAGAATACTTAATAACTAAGAAATATAGACAAAGCTATGTAAAAAAAAAATAAAAAAACAAAAAAAAACAAAAAAGAACTGATAAAATATTTATTTATTTATTCGTTTAATACAAGCTACATTAATATAATAATAAAAATAATAAAAGGTTTGTTTAAGATTTCAATAAGCTCATGAAGAATTCCATTAAAATTAGCTTACATAGTCTAGTTGAATTTGGCATTAGTACCCTTTGCATGGTAACGCTGCTTTGAAATGTACCGTAGAATTCTTTTTGCTTGCTTAGTAGTCGTAACTTTTGGTACTGCCTGTTAACAGTCTTGTATCCGCTTTCGCCGAATTATAAAGAACTTAGAACAGAACTCCGCAAAGCTTTTATTGTAAACCTAAAGTGACACCTGGGAGAAGGCGGCGATTTAGGATCGGTGCGGTTAAGCGAAACATATCGGCTAAAAGCGGTAGATCTAGACGCCTCTAGTGTTATATTAATAACTATTGCGCCTTTCGAGTCTAGGCCGCAGAAATTAAAGTGCATAATCGAGTAGTGGGTGCGATAAATATACGGGACTAGTACGCTAACGGTACAAAAAATTAATCCGCGATCACGTGGGTGGTATGCTGATGTGCATCAACTTCTAATCTGCTGGAGCAGTAACAGGAATTCGGGAGTGCCTCTGCCTGGACGGAATAGGTACCGAGGTCAGAATAGTCGTGATCTTAATTGAACTTGGCTAAGCTTAGAGCTCAAGTTTTGGGCACAAGGAGTTTCAGTGCACTCATATGTTTCAATCTTAATTGCTGAACTAAAGCGGCGTCTAAGAAAAACTGCTCAACATAATAATCAACTAACGCGAATTCTTAGCATAAAGTGCTCTTTTGAACTTCCAGATTGCTCCGAAAATAAAGTTTACTTTGAACTTTTGCGTAGCACAGACATTGATTACATATCACAGACGTAACATTCTAAAGCGCTCCTAAGTGATTCGGACTTGACAAATTCGTTCGTGCATATCATTGGGCGGTTGCGGTGAATATTTGAAAGCTTTGGCGTTTGGCTTGATTTGAATTTACGGGAGTGATTGAACCTTCGAGCTTCTAGTAATCTACGCTAGCATAGCTTGAGGTGCTTAGTGCAACTATTTTTCAACTGAAACAAATTTTACACAACGCTACGCGGATACTAAACTGTGTATGTAACCAGTGCCATCTCCCTTTGCTCCAACGAAGGCGAATTTTTTCGCAAGCCAAGCCGGACGAATTAATTGCAAACTCACCATGGAGAAATTAAAAATTAAATTAACAACATACGGCGATCGTGTTGAAAAGTTCATGTCGAATTTATTGAAAACGGGCAAGGATAAACGTACAGAGGCCTTCTTTAATGCGCGCTTACAGCTGCTTAACAGTTACTGGGAGCAATATTTAAAATGTTACGATGGCCTATGGGAAGTAGCCACTAGTGAACAGCTGAAAACAGATGAGTGCGTTAAGGGAGAAATATTTTCGCATGTTGAGTCTGTTTACATTGATACTTCCTCCTGGATTGCTGAGCAAATACAATTATTTCGTCCTAATTACACCTCTGAAGAGGTATCACTAAATTCCACAAATTCAACGAATTCTACTATGTGCAGAAATTCTCGCGGGCAAGCGATCAAACTGCCAAAAATCAGTTTGCCGTCTTTCAGCGGGTCGTACCTGGAGTGGTCGGCGTTTAGAGACACGTACACGTCGATTATCCATGAGAATTCATCGCTTTCGCAAGTGCAGAAAATGCACTACCTAAAATCGTCCCTGTCAGGCGAAGCATCTAGACTTCTGCAGCACTTACTACCGACGGAAGCAAACTATTCAGCGGCCTGGCAGATTCTTTGCGATCGATATAATGATACAAGGATCTTAGTTAGCTCGTACCTAAATGCTATAGTTAATCTTCCTTCCATGTCTTCTGAAACAGCTAGCGAACTTCGACGTGTCGTAGATAGCTTCACCCAACATGTGCGAGCCCTTGCAAATCTCAACCGGCCAGTAGAGCAGTGGAATGATTGGTTAGTGTATTTCTTAGCAAACAAATTGGAAATTTCTACAAGAAAAGATTGGGAAGCTTCTCTAACCTCTTCGGCCAAGCTACCCTCGTTTGAGGAATTAAAGTTATTTTTAGAAAGACGAATCCATACACTCAACGCTATTAAAGAACCTACAACCAGCCGTGGTATCAACAAAACGGCCTCTGCATCGAATCTGCCGAAGCCTACAGCTAAAAGTTTCCATGCATCAATAACCAGTCAACGGTGCGCATTATGCCAACAAAAACACTTTATATTATTCTGTCCTCAATTCCGAGCAAAATCTGTCGAGAGTAGGCTTGCTACTGTGCAGGACAAACAGTTGTGTACGAATTGCCTTCGGTCGAATCACAAACCGTCGAATTGCAGTTCAGATAAACGATGCAAGATCTGCCAGAATAATCATCATACTATGCTGCATAAGACAGGTTCAATGTGTGTTCAGGGAATTTCTAATAATGCTCAAGTATCTTCGCATTCTAACAATGCAGCCGGGCCTTCATCGTTTGACACCATGGCGATAACAACTAAATGCGGTTCTAATGGCCAAGTCCCTAGTGCAGTCAACTCGCACTTAGTTGACAATCAACGTTCGACCTCAACAGTTTTACTGGCCACTGCCCTAGTAGCTGTTCGAGCAGCAGACGGTCGTCTAATTAAAGCTCGCGCCTTATTAGAGCAAGACTCCGAGTGCAACTTTATAACGACAGCCCTAGCAAATCTTCTACGTCTACCGAAACATAAACTCAACGTTACGGTCAATGGAATTGGTGTTATTGAATCTAGAGTGGTGAAAGCTTATGTATGGCATGATATCATTTCCACGGTGGACTCCACATGTTGTTACACAGTCCGATCTTTGGTTATGCCTACACTTACACAACAAATGCCGTCAAAAAATGTCGTTGGGACCAACTGGTCTCACATTTCAGGTCTTACGCTAGCAGACCCTGAATTCGGCAAGCCCTCGTGCATTGATATGATCCTAGGGGTTAATATTTGCGCTCAAATTCTGCGAGGTGAGCTACGACGTGGTGATCCTGATTCTCCCATAGCTCAGTCGACAACGTTGGGATGGATTCTTTCGGGCAGTATCGATTCTTCTCCTGGGAATGCTAACAATGTTACTAGCCTTTACATCAGTAACGCTGATATTGATGTCACCCTCAAAAGGTTCTGGGAGGTGGAGGAACCACCTAAGTCATCCCCCTTAACCCCAGAAGAGCAAGAATGTGAGAAGTTTTTCACCGACACCCATAGTAGAAACGCTGACGGCAGGTATATAGTTCGACAAGTTGGACAATCTAAAGCATTTGCACTCTCCGCCCTAACGCGAATGGAATCCAAGCTTGCTGCCGATCAATCGCTCTATGAGTTATACTCTGCTTTTATGAAGGAATATCAGGATTTAGGGCACATGAGTCCCGTGGAGCATAACCAAGGCGAAGACAAAGCTTACTATCTACCGCATCACGCTGTTCTCAAACCCAGCAGTACAACTACTAAGCTACGGGTAGTCTTCAACGCTTCGAGAAAAACTTCTTCGGGTCTATCGCTAAATGATATTCTTCACACCGGACCTAAGCTTCAAAATAACGTTTTTACTATTATTCTCAGGTGGCGATTTTTTCCGATTGTCTATGCGGCAGACATAGAGAAGATGTTTCGCCAGATACTCGTTGATGAGAGGGATAGATATATGCAGCGTATCTTATGGCGAGAATCTACCTCACAAGCTGTTTGTGCCTTTCGGTTGTGCATTGTTACGTATAGCACAGCTTGTGCACCATACTTGGCCTGCAAGGTTTTACAGCAACTAGCCGTGGACTACTCTAGTGAGCATCCTCAAGCAGCACGCATCCTGCAAAACAATTTTTATGTAGATGACGCTTTATTTGGAGCCTGTGATAAAGAAACTGCTGTAAGGCACCGAGACGAGTTACGTTACCTGTTACAACAAGGCGGTCTTAAGTTACGCAAATGGATTACTAACTCTCCAGATCTAATCCGGAACATACCCGAGGAGGATCGAGAACTTAAAGACTCCCCAGTCATCATCAACGCAAAACTATTTCTTCAAAAGCAGTGGCTTGCTAAAGTCGAATGGGATGAAACTCTCCCGGAGAACATGTGCAACTGCTGGAATAACTTCAAACAAAGTCTGACGTTGCTGAAGGATATTGCTGTATTTCGCTGGATTGGCACCACAAACGAATCTACTGTCGGCTTAGAACTGCACGGATTCTGTGACGCCTCAATGCAGGCGTATGGAGCTGTAATATATATGCGAGTGATACATGACTTTGACAATATACAAGTTTCGCTGCTCGCTGCCAAAACTAGAGTAAGTCCTCTAAGAACCGTCACTTTACCACGCTTGGAATTATGCGGAGCAGCTCTCCTGTCTCAACTGATGCAACTCCTTCAACAAGAAATGAAACTTGAGCATGTACCAACCTATCTTTGGCCCGATTCCACAGTCGTTCTTGCCTGGCTCAAGGAACATCCATCTAAGTGGACAACCTACGTCGCGAATCGGGTAGCTCACATTCATCGTCTCACTCCGGACGCTACTTGGCGTCACGTAAAGGCAACTGACAATCCAGCAGACTGAATAAGTCGTGGTGTTCCGACGGAACAGCTAAAGAACCTCAAACTATGGTGGTCTGGTCCTACGTGGCTTGAACAGCATTCTGCAGCTTGGCCCTCATCATATGAGAAACCTACAATAGATTCCCTTAATGAGGAGCTTCGTCCAGAAGCAGTTCTCGTAGCGCAGCAACAACCCAACGAAGTGCAATTCGAGCTATTCTATCGCTTCTCGTCCTTGCGAAAACTATTGCGAATCACCGCTCTTTGCTTAAGATTCATCAATAATTTGCGAGGAACGAAGAGCGAGCGTTATCTCAGAACCCTAAAGCGAAGTGAGATTGACAATGCATTAACAACTTGGATAAAAATAGCTCAACAACATGCTTTTCATGAACTGGACTCGATTCGCAACAAGGGAAACTTACCACTCACTAGCAAGCTTCTGAAATTACAACCACTCCTCGATGAACAAGAAATACTTCGGGTAGGGGGAAGGTTGCGAGACTCTCTGCTCAAATACGAAGAGAAACATCCGATAATACTTCCTAAACACAATTATCTTACTAAGCTAATAATATTACATACTCATCTAGGAACTCTGCATGGTGGTGTACAGCTTACATTACATAATGTTCGATCTCAGTACTGGATCTTGAATGGGAGAAGCCAGGTCCGACAGATTGTGAGAGACTGTGTTGTTTGCTGCCGACACAGAGCCAGAACTGCTACTCAAATAATGGGCGATCTGCCAACTGGCCGAGTACGACCAAGTAAACCCTTCTCTATAGCTGGGGTATATTATGCTGGTCCCTTCAACGTTACGCCTGTCAGGCGGAGAGGTTGCAAGAGTACCAAGTCATATGTGGCCATATTTATATGTCTTGTTCCTAGAGCCATCCATATAGAGCTGGTTATGAACCTAACATCAGACGCCTTTGATGCAGCTTATAAACGTTTCGTCAGTCGTCGTGGAAGATGCTCTCGACTCTACAGCGACAATGCGACATACTTTGTTGCCGCCAACAAGGAGTTATCGTCGACTCTCAAGCAATTGATAAAGGATGAAACCGTAATCAACTCGTTGCTGGACCAGGGAACTGACTGGCAGTTCATGCCACCTTCTGCTCCCCACTTTGGCGGCATCTGGGAAGCTGGCGTTCGGTCATTCAAGCACCATTTTCGGCGTATTGTAAATGATCATGTATTGTCAGTCGAAGAAATGATCACATTGCTAAACCAAGTAGAGGCATGTCTCAATTCCCGTCCTATACATGCCCTCACTGATGATCCAAATAATATTTATGTCATCACCCGAGGCCATTTTCTAGTTGGCGAGAGCCTATCCACTGTGCCTGCTTCTAACATCCTTGCCACACCTAAGTCGCATCTCAATAGTTGGCAACAGGTACAACATATGTTCGAGAACCTCTGGCAAAGATGGTACAAGGACTACCTCCACCATCTGCAACTCTGTGGTAAATGGCATCGAAAATCGAAATCGATTTTAGTTGGCAGCCTAGTTCTCATCAAAGATGATCGACTTACCCCATCTAAGTGGCTTCTAGGCCGCGTAACAGCAGTACATCCTGGTAAAGACGGACAAACCCGTGTCGTCACGGTTCGCCACAAGGATGGTTTCTTCAAGCGCCCCATTACAAAGCTGTGTGTTCTACCGGTTCAGGCTGAGCCCGAAGGCCTGAGATAACTCAAAACTAACCTACAAAACTCTCTTTCACACAGATCACAGTCATTCAACCTACAACCAACATAGTCGTTCACGGCGGGAGGATCCTCCAACTACTACAGTCGTGCTAACACACGAGGCGGGAGGAATGTTTAAGATTTAAATAAGCTCATGAAGAATTCCATTAAAATTAGCTTAAATAGTCTAGTTGAATTTGGCATTAGTACCCTTTGCATGGTAACGCTGCTTTGAAATGTACCGTAGAATTCTTTTTGCTTGCTTAGTAGTCGTAACTTTTGGTACTGCTTGTTAACAGTCTTGTATCCGCTTTCGCCGAATTATAAAGAACTTAGAACAGAACTCCGCAAAGCTTTTATTGTAAACCTAAAGTGACTCCAGGGAGAAGGCGGTGATTCTCTGTGGAATCAGAAACAGAATTCGTACTTAAATGAACAGGGTTAAAAATTATTAATTAAAGCTAAGTAAGGGAAAATGGGTGGGGGGGCTAACGGAGCAGGAGATGGAAGAGGGGAAATCACGTGAAACGGTTGAGTTCAAACCTCAGAGATGATTTGCTCACATGAAAGTCAAAAGAAGGCCGGGAATTGGCATTCCGAAGCATACCGGTGAGGGGTGCGGAAAAACCATACTTGGTGCGATGGAAAATTGGTCGAAAGAAGGGGACTGCTCTAAGGTTACGGGGGTTGGTGTAAAAGGAAACATGTCGAAGAAGGGAAGGGCAGTCAATCTCACCGGAGAGGAGCTGATGGATAAAGATAACATCAGCAATGTCACGCCGTTTCCACAAGGGCTGTAGATCAATCAGCATAAGGCGGTTTTCATAAGGAGGGAGATGCTGGCGATCAGAACAGGGGAACCGACGTAACGCAAAGCGGAGAAATCTGCGCTGGACAGCTTCAATACGATTGATGGTCGTGGATTGAGAGGAAGACCAAACTTGGCTGGCGTATTCAAGGAGAGGCCGAACGAACGTGATGTATAGAGATATGGCTACATAGGGGTTGGAGAACTCTTTGGACCAGCGCTTAACAAAACCAAGAGTGTAGGTGGCTTTAAAAATCAAGCTGTCGATGTGGTCACGAAAATTAAGTGTGCTGTCACAGACGACAACGAGATCGCGCAAAGAAAATACCCTAGGTATGGCTAGGTTGGACATCAGACAGCCTCTGGAAGATAAAGGAGGACGTCTGCGGGAGTAGGTAATAAATTAACATTTGGAGATGTTCAGCTCGAGAGAGTTTTTATGGCACCAGATGCCAAAGTTATCGATATCGAGTTGAAGCAGTTGGTTGTCCGTGGTAAAGGAGATGACTTTGGAGATTTTCATTTCATCGGTATAGATGGAGACGTCGGAGTGTTTGATAATACGCTCAACATCATTAATAGCCAGGATGAAAAGTAAGGGACTTAGGTGGCTACCTTGAGGGATCCCCGTGTTGGCCACAAAAGTGTTGGAGGAGACAAAGCTGAAGAGGACCTTGTACTTGCGATGAACGAGATAGGACTCTATCCAGGTAAGATGTGATTGAAGCCTAGGGAGTGAAGTTTGAAAAGGATAAGCGTGTGCGAGATTTTACCGAACGCCTTGCTAAAGTCTGTGGCAATGACGTCGACTTTATCGCCATTTTTCAAGGCGCAGAGGGTAGTGGAAACAAAGTTGGCGAGGTTAGTGTTAGTTGATCTAGCTTTGAGGAAGCCATTTTGGGATGTGGAGGATAAGGATTTACAATGAAAGAACATACAATCGTAAATGATGCTTTCAAAGAGTTTGGGTATGCAGGAGAGTTTGGCAATAGGACGGTAGTTGGAAATGTCGCTTTTACATTCTTTCTTATGGATGGGGATGATAAAAGACTCCTTCCACCTGGCAGGGAAAATACCTTGGGTAATAGAAAAAAGGGAATTTCATGGGCATCCGACACGGCACACGCACCTTCATCGGGCACCTCATCGACCTCAACGTAAATCATTTTCCAGCTTACTTAACTACGTCTAAGTACTTTGGCAATTAATTGTGGCAAACTACTGCGATTAATTTCGAGTATAATTAAGTAAATTGAATTTCATCACTCCCCGCGCACACCGGGCAGGCAAACAATTTACGTCCCCACGTACAGTGCTAGACTGTTTTTCTCTCTATGATTTCTTCATGGATCGCGAAAGATTTTCGCATCACTAGCGAAGATCAGCGGCAGCCACCTTGCTCCACGAGGAAAGTATTCAGTGGCTATTTTTAAATTTATATGGGAAAACATGGTAAGCCATGTCTCCCAGATTCGTTCAATCTGTTTACTTTCATTTAGGTACGATTATGAAGCGCCCCACGAGACAAAGGGAGGTAAGTTCTCGTTTCCAGGTTTAGATCGAATCCGTTCATTATATGGTATAGTATTTATTATGTATAGTCCATTGGGTGACCCTCAGAGGCCAAGTGATCGAATGCTTCAGAGAAATGTTCGCGTAGAGTCTTAAGGCAGGTTGCCAATCTGCATTGCAGCACATGCTCACTACATTAAAGCGAAGTGATTTCTGCTGTAGGACAGCGACGAGGCATTAATTATTAGCGAATCACCGCAATAGAGGGGGAGGCGAGGTTATCTGCATGACTAACGTACGCGATAGAAGTCTAGGTCGACCGAACGGGTACGACGGAAGTGCTCTTGGCCCTGCGCCAATACAACAATTTTTTTTGACTTTGAAGAAGCAAATAGCCAAAAGTCCCAAGACTTGCGTATCTGTCGTGTTAATTATTGTAATTAGCTTTGCTTTTGCAGCGCCAGTTTGGTGCAGTGCTAATGACTGCCGCTGTAAATAGATTGATATTTAAGATATTTAAAGAAGAACTAGCTTACTTCCAAGAAAATCGTGCGTGGCTTCTTGCAGGCCTTGTCCGCACTTCTCAATCCGCAACGGACTTCCCAGATTCTTCGATTGAATATCTTATTCCCAAAGGAGTTCAGATCTCTCAGGACGCAGTCGAGTCGCTACTGACCTGATCTTTAGCTTAAACAAACTTAAACAACAATTTTACTGAGCACAGTTCATATTTAATATTTTATATGCACAATTTGTCTTCTATATTTGTGAATGAGACGTTAAATGCGGCACTAATAACTATATAGATAACAAAGATAATTTTATGAAGTCTTCTTCTTTCTGGTATTGTTTTGGTTTAATTGTCTATCTTTTGTAACAGAGGATAGTCACACAAGCACAAAATAACGGGAACATTTTTATAACAAACACATGGGTCGGATTTTGATGAAATTTGGCTTGTGTGTTCCTTTCGCAATCATTTAAGCCAGGACTTAGTTTTTTGATTGGTGCCCATCGCCATATTGTACTTTGACTTGGAAGTCTAAAGTTTAATGAATTTTTCATAAAATTGTAACTAGAAGTTCAAGAATAATTTAAAGCCTGTGCAAGATTTTTTTCATTACCTTGATAGCATTTCGTTTTGGGAGCCAGTAGCATTTTGCACATAACTTTTGTATTCTCGCTTGCCTTAAGAATATCTATATGATCAGAAACATTTTCCAAAGTTGATTCATAACTGAAAATTTTTTCCTTCAATTCATTGATTTCTTTTTTATACTGCTCAATCGTTTTTCTCAGTTTTTCATTTTCTTTTGCATAAAAGCAGTTATTTTTAATATATTTCTCACATTTAGAGCAAGTAAAATCATCGACCTCTCCAGACATAATCCTAGTTCTCTTGCGTGGGGGAGCAGTTTGCATATTCTCTAAGTCTGATAGATTGAGGTCTTCTGAAGAATCAGTATTCATAGACTCTGGAGTGTGACAATGCACTTTATCTATATCATCATGAACTTTATCGACAATATCATGATAATTATAAATATCAGCCACTTGATCAATATTTAAAGAGGGAATTGCATCTTTTTGCAAACATCTCTTCAACAAGAAATTGCGTTCAAAGTGACGATCACATAAATATTTATCTCTAAAGCAGAAGTCATCACCTAACAGGCATGCTTCTTTCCATGCTTTGGACAAATCAGGATTCTGAGGAAATTTGAACATCCTGTGCTCAATACTTTTTGCACCACCATAGTCTAGTGCACAAGTTCGCATAAAAATCCTCTTTTTCTTTTCATTTGGTAAAGAGAAAATAGGGTCCCACTCAAATTTAGTGGGAAATGCATTTTTGGTAAGTTTTTTCTTACCTTTGCAGTCATTAATGAAATGTACGCCACAAACATATTTTTTGTTTAAAGATATCTTATTTGTACGACAATTTTCTGCCCTTTTATTACAAACTTCAACATTTTGTATAGGAAACCTGTACAAATTAACACCCTGTGCTCTTTTATTCCTACAATTCAGAACACAACAACGTGGAACAATTGCCAATTTCTTTGACATTTTTATACTTAAAGCTTAGCAACTAAACAAACTAGTCTAATTTAAGCTTATAAACTATGAACTACAAAAAGTGCTCTACACTTATAAACTACAAAAACTACAAACTACAAAAAGTACTCTAAGCTCATAAACTACAAAAACTATAAACTACAAAAAGTACTCTAAGCTCATAAACTACAAAAACTACAAACTACAAAAAGTATTCTACGCTTATAAACTACAAAAACTACAAGCTACAAAACACGAGGAGCAAACTATGCCACAAAAAAACCTCAAAAAATGGTCGCAAAGAACAAAGAAATTCGTTCTCCTGCAAATGCCAAAGTTCGAATGAAGAATTATTATTAATCAGAGAAGATCGGCTCATGTCACACAACATGGCACGCATTTATTCGCTGCATGTGTGCCTTTTTCCCTTGAAGATTTCATTCATTGAGTTGAGCAGGACACGCAACTCAGATTCCTAGAAAAATTCAAATGAATCCCCCTCACGTTTCACCTTAGCGCAACCCCACAAGCTCCAACGATGAGCAAGGGGGTAAAGGGAACGGAGGAAGAGAAGAACCTTCACGCATTCCAATTCTTTCCATAAAGGCATCGATGAGGCGCAGGATCTGTGGCTGCAGCGCGCTGTCCGCCGACTGCTTGTGCGTGGAAGTCTCATTGGAAAGCACAAGCCAATGTTTGCATCTTTGGGACTTGACAATTTTTCACGATTTCAGCCACATGAATAGCCTGATAGTTATAAGGTCTGTGGTTTAACATAAAAACTACCATGACGCATCAAATTGATAGGAACTCAATTTCTTCTTTGAGTGATTTACTATAATTTTTAAAGTTATTGGTTAAGATTTATGCCAACATTTATTAAGATTCATAATTACGAAATATTCAAAAATGGTTTTCAATTTATTATTATTATTCCAATTTTGAAGGTAGGTACATTACATTAAAGGCGCGAGAAATGAGTGAAATTACATGTTTCAGGGATGTTTGAGTGTTGGTATTTCTAGTGTTAATAAATATTTTAATAGCGAGAAATTCTTTGGACCCGGTGGAATTGCTTGACCAAATGAAGAGACATGAAGATATTATGAAGCAGGTGAGGACGCGGAGAATTGTTGGAGACGAACTTATGCGGAAAAGTATGCATACTCCCCGTATTAAACCGGTGGTGAAGATGGGTGAAGAGTAATATAAATTATGATAAAGGAAAAAGAAGAAACTACGCTCAACGAACCACAATACTTAGCAAAGAAAACAGCGAGCTCTATCAAATAACTGTATAGAGGGAAAGGAATTAAAAACATTTGTCGATTTGTGCAGTGAATGTTCAACTATTCGCGCTGCCATTTGCGAGTTGAAGGGATGGCGAGTGGAAAAGGGTAGCCGTAGGGTTACAAGTTGAATGCACATACTGCAAATATATTTAAAACAAATAGGGACGATCAAGTAGAAGAACAAGTTAAGATAATTAAGAAAACTATTGAAATATTGTGAAGGTTTATGAAATGCGAGAATCATAGATTAAACGTCTGCACGACATGAGCCCCTTATCAGGAAGAGCTTCAGGAACTCATTTTGGCCAGCAGTAAAAGCCTGTTAACCGCTATCTCCGCATTAGTATACTTAATAATTATAGGATGCATATTGGTGCGTGAAATGCATGAAGCGACCGTGTTTTTGCACTCTTACAATTTAGAAGTGTTTTGTTCTTATAAGCTGAACTGCCACTCAAGATATTCTCATGAAACTGCTTGACCTTCTTCATAAGTATAGGAGGGCGTAAAGATGTCAATGATTTAGGAAAAACGAGCTGGATTAAAATCAGTATAGAGCTCAAAGAGCGTAAAAACACAAGTTTGAAACAATACCGAGTAACCTATTATCTGGAAGAAGAATTATAAAAAATGATGGACGACCTTTTAAAGAACGATATTATATATGTATTTATTAACGCTTAATACAAGCTACATTCATGAAAGTAAACTTAAGACTAGTGCTAACCTAAGGGACTAAATTAAAGGAAGAAAAAAGGGGAGACTAATTAGGTGGTGTCTAAGAGAATTATTGCTGAAGGGAGGGAGTTGGCTCTTCGAAGCATTCTTGTGAGGGGCTCAGAAAGACCGTAGTTGGTACGATGGTAAGGAGGGCGAAAGAGAAGGGCCAAGCGGAGGTTACGGGGGTTGGTGTAGATAGGGATCCGCTCGAGTAGAGAAGGACAGTCAATCTCGTCGATTAGCAGTTGGTGAATGAATGTGATAACGGCAAGGACCCGCCGCTTCCATAGAGGCAACAAGTTAATGAGCCGAAGGCGGTTTTCGTAGAGCGGAAGGTTTTGAGGGTCAAACCAGGGGCGCTCGCGTAGAGCGAAACGAAGGAACCTACGCTGTACAGCCTCAATCCTGTTGATGATAGTAGATTGGTAAGGAGACCAAACTTGGCTAGCGTATTCCAGGAGAGGCCTAACGAAGGTGACAAAGAGGGATTTGGCGTCGTATGGGTTAAGGAACTCCTTAGACCACCGCTTAACGAAGCCTAGTGCGGAGTTGGCTCTGGCAATCACACTGTCAATGTGTTCACGAAAGTTAAGTTCACTATCACAGGTGACGCCTAGATTGCGCAGAGAGGAAAGAGGGGATAGGTTCGCCAGACAAGCAATAGACTCTGGTGGGGAGAGGGGCGTTTGCGGGATGGATTGGCATTTGGAGATATTAAGCTCAAGAGAGTTTTTTGTGCACCAAATCCCAAAGTTATTGAGATCTTCTTGTAGCTGACGGGAGTCCGAGGTGGAGGATATCCGTTTAGAGATTTTCATATCGTCGGCGTAGATGGACAGGTCGGAGTGCTTGATAACACACTCGACGTCATTTATGGCCAGTATGAAAAGCAACGGACCTAAGTGGCTACCCTGAGGAACCCCCGAGTTGGCCACGAAAGAGTTGGAAAAGGAGGAGCAGAAAAAGACCCTGTACTGGCGGTGATTAAGATAGGACTTCATCCAGGAATAAAAGAGCCGACTGAAGCCGAGTGAAGTTTGAATAGAGTTAATTTGTGTGAGATTTTGTCAAATGCCTTGCTGAAGTCAGTAGCGATGACGTCAACCTCGTCGCCTTATTCAAGGGCACACAGAGTTTTGGAGATGAAGTCGGTGAGGTTAGTGGTAGTCGATCTGCCTTTAAGGAAACAATGTTGAGATTGGGAAAAAATGGGTTTGCAGTGAAAGAACAAGCAATCGTAAACGATGCTTTCGAAGAGTTTAGGAATGGTGGAGAGTTTAGCAATAGGGCGGTAATTGGATATCTCACTCTTACAGCCCTTTTTATGGATGGGGAGGATAAAACAATCCTTCCACCTGGCAGGGAAAACACCCTGGGAGATGGAGAGATTAAAAATAGAGGAAAGGGGACCGATCAAGTGTTGGGCACACTCTTTAAGGATTAAAGCGGGGATACCGTCAGGGCCAGGGTTATGATCGGCAGGGAGGGCGGCAATGGCGGTAGCAACCATTGAAGGGTCAATGGTGATATAGGCAAGGGAGGTCTGTGCACACGACTCCAAAAAGTGGAAATAGCTAGAATGGGGATCTAATGAGTGCTCACTGAAAGACTGACTGAAGTGGTGAGCAAAGAGATTAGCTATTGTATTAGGGTCGGAGGAAGAAGTATCATTTAGTTTAGTGGCAGAAGGGTAACCACTGGACTTCTTTGTAATGTTAATAAATTGGTAAAAGCGTTTGGGGTCGGAGACGAGGGTTGACTGCATGTAATTGAGGTAATCGATATAAGAAGATTCGCTGCGTGCGGAGAAGAAGGAAGCCGCCGAGAGGTAATTGGAGAAGTCGGAGGTGGAGCGAGATAGGAGGTAGGATTGCCAAAGTTTGTTCCTTCTATTCCGAAGGGATCAAATTTCTTTGTTATACCAGGGGGGGGAGAAGGCATGATCTCTCCGAGGTTGAAAAGGGAAAGATTGGGTCAGGCACGCAAAGAGTTCGCTATAAAAGACGTCGAGGGCATCAGCAACGGGAAGTTTGGACCCGGCTGAGAGGGAAAGAAGGGACGATTGAGAGAGAAGGCGGTTCAATTTGCCAAAGTCGCCTCGGCGGAAATTGAAGTGGTAAGAAGTCTCAGAGGTGGTGTGAAGAGGTGGGGGCACATGGCCAAGGGTGAGGAAGAGTGGAGGGTGGTACTGGTCAAGCGTAGATAGAAGATGAGGGCTCTGAGAGACAACCGAGTTCACTGGGTCAGAGGAGACGACCAGGTCGAGTTGTCTGCCAAGATTGTTAGTAATGCCACTAATTTGGTAGAGACCAGAGTCGGAAAGGCGGTCGGGTCGACAAGAAGGGTTTCCTTGCCGGAGAGGATGTTGGTGGGGATACAGTGAAGCTCGTCGTCAGATCGAAGCCATTCCAGATGGGGAAGATTGAAGTCGCCGAGAACGATGATTTCATCGTTGGGCCCTAGGGTGCTGAAGATAGAGTCGATCGTATCGGTGGCAAGTTGGAAGGCCTCGAGCGGTTGGGAGGGGCGGATGTATGCACAAAGGACGTACAGGAATTTGCTGGTTAACGGGATTTTAACGCAGACAAAATTGAGGAGGCAGTAATTAGAAGAAGTGAAGAGAGTAGCGCCGAAGCGAGTACGCACAGCAAGAAGTACGCCGCGGTTAGAGAGGGTTAAGTTGTCGTCGCAGGCATCGGCACGAAAAACAGAAAAGTCCGCTGAAAAAAGTTCACTGCTATAAATATTGGGAGTTAGGTTAGGGCAAAAATGTCATACGGAAAAACGAGGG
Source organism: Tolmerus cingulatus (assembly GCA_959613345.1). Lineage (NCBI taxonomy): Eukaryota > Metazoa > Arthropoda > Insecta > Diptera > Asilidae > Tolmerus > Tolmerus cingulatus. The sequence continues at coordinate 16,405,957 of OY390709.1, read as the reverse complement.
AGTTCTGAAAAACAGAGGCAGTTTTGGTGCGTAGTTCTCTGACATTTTGGTAGTATAGGGAAAGTCAGCAATGAAAGTGAGAGTGGGCAGATGGGGGTGAGGGAGGAATAGAAAAGTGAGCGCCAGTCGGGTTAGGAACTAAAGTAAGATTTGTGATCGTTTCGGGCTCTTTGAAGGTGGGAGATACACCGAGAGCTGACGTAGGAGGCGAAAGTGGTAAGATCAGAGGAGACCTAGTCAGGGGAGATGCCGAATTCGGCATGAAACTTAAGGAACAGGTCGCGAAGGGTGGACAAGTCAGTGGGGAGGCCTTCCTGGTGAACTGAAACAAGCAAATTGGTTTTGGTTTTACCGTCGATGCAGACGGAGTCGAGCTTGTAATGAAGGAAGGCAAGGAGGAGGCGGAAATTGTCGTAGATTCTGTGGTCACGAAAGCGACAACAGATAGCGACCTTCGGTGGATTCAGCAGATCGCATGGTGAGTTTGACAATAGGGGGAGAAGAGGGTCAATAGGGTGAATAAAGGTCTGCTGGGGGGATTGGAGGGGAGGGGGTCCGGATTGGTGGGAGGTGGGCCCAAGGAAGAAGAGGACGGAGAGGGAGGGAGGCGGAATGGCTGGTTGAGAGGGAACTAAGGTATGCGATTTGAGATATTACGAAGGTAACTCAAATTAATATATTTGTCATGTTATCTATATTAACTTATATTTTCTAAGTTGGTTACTCATTTCCAACTGTTATCTTAAAAATAAACTGAAGACGCGGGCGATGGGCGCCGACCGTAGCGTTGACGATATTCCAGGGCGAAGAAGTCCCAACGACGACTATCGGTGAAGCATTGGACGTTGAGAAGGCCGATAGAGGTGGTGACGCGGGCACCCTGCCTCTTCGTTGGTGGCCCCGTCGTGGTGTCCCGCGAATTATGTACTGCAGGTGCAGTACGGTGTTTCTTCAAAACAAAACTTTATAGATCCTTTAAAATTTATTTTTTTATATTTATATTTTTCACTTTTGAATTTCAAATTTGACAAATTATGAGAGTTGTTCAAATCGTGGTTGGTACCAGACTGCTGCATCCCTCGTAGTTTAGGCACTGGGTTGAGGTGTGAGATCTGCTGACACGTCCGATGTCGAGTTCCTAGAAGTTTGATTAAGTGCATGCTGATGAAAGTGCATGCCGAAGCATATGGTATGTCTGGGAGGCGCCTGATACAGGGAGTTAAGTTACCGGGTAGATGCTGAGTTGTCATATGCCTTATGCATGTAACTCTTTCCTCCTTAAAAGGATCCATACATTGGATGGATCAATTAGTCGTCCTCGTCCTCCGGCAAAGGATGCTACGTTTGGTTGGAAGAATACGTGGTTGATGTTTTTTCGTTTATCTTGGCTGGTTCTATCGGTTCGAGGTTTTGTTGTTTTGATTTTGAGGTTAGGTTCCTGATCTTGAAGTTGTATTTTGTCACAATTATTATGATTATCATAGAGACACAGGCGAAGGTTATCCAATTATGGTCGAATCTGTCTGGCATATTTCTAAGGCTGACCTCATGAATATTTTTGGGTGTACTTTTTGGTGTTGTAATAGCTGGTAGTAGTAAGGTTTGTGCAATGGTTGAGTGTTCGGTGTTTATGTACTAATTCTGCGTGGTTTGAAAGCTGCAGTTTGCCAGAAGTTCTATTAAGTGGATTCCCTTCAATGTGGTGAAATCTAATGTTTTACAATCAGTTTTTATGTTTGTTTCTTGTGGAAAGATGGTAAAATAGTGGCTGGTTCTAACCTGCTCGACAACCTCGGTTTTGATGACAATTGGGACTGCCCTGCATATAGCTGAACCGTTAGCCTTCAGTTTTAGTATTTGGTGGATACAGTCTTCTTGCGTGGGTTGCTCCATTACCTTATAAGCTTCATTGTAGTAGTGGTTGTTGTCTCCCATTGCCAGAAATGGTTTGGAGGGGATAACAATATTGTTGTCTTTGGTTGGTATTGGATATAAGTGGTAGAAGGAGTAGGTCTCGGGGAACATTATAGGAAAATGGATGATGAAAACTATAATGTAGTCTGAGTAGGAGGCTTCGACATCTAGTAATTCATAAAATTTGTGAGCATCAGAAGCTTCGCTTCCATAAAACAGCTCATTTGCAGAGCGGTGCTTCAGAGTCATCTGGATGATAAATTTCAGGTCTCCTTATTTAAGAATGCTATTGTGTAAAATCCCGAGTCGTGCAAATATGACCGCTTTTTCGAATGTATTTCAGGTTTCCAGAATAATTTTCGTCACGGCGCCAACTTTGTCCAGAGCTATCTTCAGCCGGAAGAAGCTGCTATTGTTTACGCATGCCCTATAGACTTAACTTTTTATTGCAACATTTCGTATTCCAAGAGTTTTCCTCGCGCGGTAGCTGCATTCCTCACGGTCATTCGTGGCTTTCGTCAATTCAGCGTTTTATGCAATTCCAGCAAGATTAAGTTAGCATAAATGTTCAAGCTCTTGCAAATTAATTTAATGACACTGTATCACGCGCCAGACGACATATGAGACTTCATGCAGCGACCGCGCGAGAAAAACATTTCTGTTCAAAAATTATGGTACATGAACCTCAATTAAGATTCAGTAATAAGCTTATATCGAAACATTTTGGTGACCCTGACGTGATCAGGCGTAATGCTTGAATCACACGCTATATCGACTTAAAAGACTGTGTAGTGCAAGTGCATCAAGTGCAAGGTACCGCCGAGAATAAAGGAAATTTTTTGAGTATAGCAGGCCTTAGCATGGAAGAATTACTCATCGCTCAGGAGGAACTTGGCTTGGAGATTCAAAACATCGTGAAAAATTACAAGAAGGACTCGCAACAGCGCAAATCTCAAAAGGAATATTTCACCGAACGACTGCGTAGAGTGGAGGATGTCTGGAACAGCTTCGAAGCTAACGACTTAAAAATCAGACGTCTGCCGCAGGCACCGTTGGATCATTCATACTTCACCACAGACTATTATCAAGCCATACAAGACATTCACAAGCAATATAAGGAGCATTTTGAGGAAATGATACACTCTTTTAATCAAGAAGCCAACAAGGGCATCTCCAAGGGCGCAACCCCGAAGGAAACTTCCACGAACACACGTAGTGATGAAGCAGCGTCCATAGAGATTCAATCTTCAGAGGGAATAACACAAGCTGCAGACCAATTATTACACAGGCAGCCCTCAACCCAACCAGCAGAGATGTCTCGATTAATTCGACGGCAAGATGGGATTAAAAGTTCTTTGCGCCGCCTTCTCAGCACAATTCAAACAGAAGGTCAGCAGCCAAAGACCTGTTATGAGCTAAAGATCAGTACTATTAACCAGTATTGGGCCCAAATTGAAAACTTGCACTACAACATTTGGGAAGCACAGGAGGACCCTATAATAGCAGGGTATGATATCGAGAATTACATACAATTAGAGACGGTGGTGCAAGAACAGTTATCAATTCTTGCAACGAAGCTGGATGCCCAAGGCGAGCCATCCACTACTACTTCAACTAGCGCTATCTCTGCGTTAAAATTGCCCAAAATAATGCTTCCAAAATTTGACGGAGAAAATCTGAAATGGAAGCAATTTCATGATTTTTTTTCTGAAATGGTCCACAAGCAATCAATGGCTGACTGCCAAAAAATGTGGTACCTAAAGACCAATTTGGTCGGAGAGGGAGAGCGCTTGATTAGACACCTCACATTGTCCCATGATAATTACAATGCTGCCTGGAAGATCTTGCAAGATCGATACAATAACCCCAGGTTCTTGGTAGCCGCTCTAGTAAACAGAATCATTTCATAGCCATCATATGCGACTGATTCCACCTCCGCCAATGCAATTAAGTCCTTGTATCACAACACACAAGAGTGTTTCCGGGGATTGGAAAATTTAGGCGTCTCAATAGACAACTGGGATCCCCTGCTCCTTCACATCCTGTTGAAGAAACTAGATAGAACAACTCACACTCTATATGAGCAATTTCTATCAAATCCAAAGGGCCTGCAGACGATAAAAGATTTTCTATCATTCCTAGAAACTCGGTTTCAATCACTGGAAGTCTTAGGACCAAAAGGAAAGAGTTCAGATGACCAGCAGAAAAAATATGTCGTGGCAAAATCACTTTATTCAACTGCATCCGTAGTCATGAAGTGCATAATGTGCAAGAATAAGCATCAGCTGTATGCATGTAGAGAATTTCTCAAATTATCTCCAATTTCTCGACTAAGGGCCCTGAAAAACATAACCTGTGCATCAATTGCTTGAAAGGTGGCTATGACACGAAGAATTGTGCATCACGAGGATGTACGAAATGCAATAAAAGGCACAACACACTTGTTTCCGGAATATTTGGGGGGATGGCTATTTGTGGAGGAGATCACCAAAACACTATTTCCGGGTTGCGCAATTTTATTTATCCAAAAAAACTTCAAAGGCAGTAGCTACTCCGCAATTCCTGTGACCGCTTAGTCGTCGTCTTCTTGACTGCACTCGCTCCAAAACATTCTGCCCGGTTCACCCAACATCTGAGAAATCGTCACGTTAGGCTTAGAGATGCTCTCGCTGTTATCACTGCAGATGATATTAGAGATGTAATGGTCATGAGTTGACGATCCCGCCGCCCTCTCCTCCAAATCAGTGCCGCTGATCTCGGTGTGACGAGGTGAGGAGGTAATTTTTTCTCAAACAACACTAGTGCATGTCGATTCCTCACATAAAGGGGAATTTCTAGCAAAGGCAGCTCCAACCATAACTCAGGGAACTTCAAACTCAGAGAAGAAGGGCAAAACTGGGGAGGAATGAAAGCACAAATCACTAACGGCACCCCATCAGCAGCATCATGTAATGTATATACTACAGATGAACCCCTCGAGCAATCCATTGAAAAATTTTGGACATTTGAAGAGCGAGTAGATAATAAGCCGAATTTCACTTCCGCAGAGAAGTGTTGCGAATCTCACTTTGATCAGACTGTCACGAGAGACAGCACTGGCAGATTTATATTGAGCCTACCATTCTCAGACGACCCCAAAGGACTTGGAGAATCTAAGAATACCGCACTAACAAGATTTCATGCCTTGGAGCGCAAATTAGCAAGAGATACTGACTTGAGAAGGCAGTACGTTGAATTCATGGAAGAATATGGTATGTTAAGCTAGGCCACATGGAGGAAGTTGACCTCGAAGCTGTCTGGTCACCACACTACTTCATACCGCATCACTGAGTTCTAAAACCAGAGAGCAGTAGCACGAAACTTCGGGTAGTCTTCGATGCATCTGCGAAGACCTCATCAAATCTCTCCTTCAACGACATCTTACAAGCTGGACCTGTTATTCAAGATGAGCTGTTTTCAATCTTGATTCGTTTTCGAATGCCACGGTTCGTACTCACTGCTGATATACAGAAAATGTATTGACAAATACGTTTGTCTAATGATGACAGGAAGTATCATTTGATCTGGCGGAGAAGCAGCCCAGACCTTCCGCTAAAGTGCTATGAGCTTTGCACAGTAAGATATGGCACCACATCCGCCCCATATTTGGCAACTTAGTGCCCCCACAAGCTAGCACTAGAATACGCTTCAAAATATCCTATAGGAGCTCAAGTACTTCTGGGGGACTTCTACGTCGATGACGAACTAACAGACACAGACAGTCTCGCAACTGCAAGGGACATTCAAGCTCAGCTCTCGGCACTTCTTCTGGAAGAAGGCTTCATCCTAAGAAAATGGTGTGTCAATCATCAACAATTACTACAAAATATCCCACTGTAGTATCAGGAAATACCATTGGATCACCATAACAATGGAGGATCCATAAAAACGTTGGGTTTGACATGGTTACCTCGCTCAGACCAGCTTTGCATAAGAACTAACTGGATACCTGAAAAGAAGATAGCAAAACGTTCAGTAGCTAATGGGATAGCTGGTATCTTCGATCCTCTTGGCATTGTGGTACCAGTGGTAATTGTCGCAAAGATCTTCCTTCAACAACTATGGCAATTGAAGCTAGATTGGGACGCAGCCTTACCTTCAGAGTTGCACACCAAGCGGATAACTTATCGTGATGGTTTATCTACACTAAACGAAATCGAATTTCCAAGGCATGTCTTCGCTCAACCAATTCCTCCCTCAGGCTTAATACAACTTCACACATTTGCCGACGCCTTTGAAAGGGCATATAGGGCAGTAGTATATATCAGCTCAACAACCAAGGAGGACGGAAACATAGTCCGACTTCTATGCGCCAAATCACGTGTAGCTCCCATTAAACAGTTAACGTTGCTCCGTCTTGAATTATGTGTTGCTTAGCTCGTCGTAGATCTTGCAGATCGGGTTAAGGCAGATTTAAAAAGGGAAGATATCAGTTCCTATTTCTGGACAGATTCAGAAATAGTGCTGAGCTGGATCAATTCTACCTCATCGTCGTATGAAACTTTCGTTGCTAATAGGATTGCTGCGATTCAGGAATTGACCACCAGTAAGTAATGGAGGCACATCTCCTCAATGGAAAACCCAGCTGACGTTCTATCAAGAGGTATTGTACTGCGTATTGCTATATTATGAATCCACATCAATAAATTAGAAGATTCTTGTGAAAAGAAAATGTATAACATTAAACTCAAATTCCTCCCAGCCTCTCAGATTACCTTTCCTAAATTTAAACATTGTTTACATGCCGCAAGTGCATAGTAAGGCACTTATGCTGCGCGAGCCGAAAAGTGCAAAATGTGCACATCAAAGTAATGACCACAGCTCAAGCGTTGTTTACACCCAGGTCATTACCACCGACGAAAGGTTTTTGGGTCAGAAATTGAATCAAGAATGTTGGTCAAGTAAACTACTGCTGACTTAGAGTTTAATTTACATTTCTGCCCAGAGGACGATTTATTTTTAGGACATTTTTAGTTAAGCATTCTTTGTTCATTTAAGTATATCTGTGTAGAATAGCATAAGATTTAGTAAAAGTATTTGTAAGAAAAATTTTGTATAAAAAGCCAGAGAAAATTCAATAAAACAAGAACTCTCACTCTGAAGCTAGAACTGGTCGTTTCATTGAAATTTCCACTCTAAAAGGTGAAGGTTCGTATACGACCACCATTCATTGGTAGCCCCATATCCGAGAAATTCAGCTGGCCAATGGCTTAGCTTTCGGACTCTTCTTTTCCCCAATTCACAAGAGATATTACAGTATAACACCCGAGAAGCTGAAGAACCACAATCTTTGTTTTCATGGCCCCATACTTCTACATGGCAGCGAATCACAATGGCCGCAACCCTTCGATAATACCTGAACATTGCTCGCGACACGGAAAAAAGGAAAAGGGTACTCGCTTTAACAACAGATAGCAAGAACGTTGAAAATTTCATTTCCACAATCAATCACGGAAATTCTTTCCGAAAACTTCAACGCATTACGGGCTACATATTAAGATTTATTGAACGCATTAAGGAACGATTAGCCAAACACGAGTCCAAGAAAGTCAGGTGCACGAAATCAAGAGATAAGGCCGCACTACACCATTCGCCATTAGCAACTCAAGAATTGGATCATGCTCTGCACACCATAATCAAGGTCATCCAAGAAGGCGATTTTATGGCTGACATATGCCAATTGAGGCAACACAAAGAAGTTAACAAGGATAGCTCATTGAATAGTTTGACACCATTCCTAGACGATAAGGACATTCTCCGCGTTGGCGGCAGGCTGCAAGCATCAAACCTAACATACGATGCGAAACATCCCATATTATTACCATATGCTCACGAATTCGTTAAACTGCTGCTGACTGACATTCACAAGGAGAATATGCATATTGGGCCCCAAGGACTTCTACCTACCACAAGCCAAAAACCTGGCCCATTAAGGGTAAAACATTAGCACGATCAGTTGTACAACATTGTGTAAGATGTGCTAAATGCAAACCAAAAATGTTCTCGCAAATCATGGGCAGTTTACAACCCCACAGAGTCCAACCAGCGCATCCACTCATCAACTCTGGAGTTGATTTCTGTGGACCAATCTGGCTTCACTATCGATCTAGAGGAAGTCGCCCTCAAAAAAGCTATGTGGTAGTGTTTTGCTGTTTCGCCACGAAAGCCGTTCATCTCGAAGTTGTTAGTGATCTGTCCACAGACGCTTTCATTGGAGCCTTGAAACGGTTCACCGGAAGGCGGGGACAATGCAACAACTTGTATTGTGACAACGCAACGAATTTCGTGGGAGCCAAAAATAAATTGAAGGAATTAGCAGACGCTATTCATTCAACTAAAGCCCAAGAAAAAATTGTGGCGGCATGTAATGCAAAGGGCATCAATTTCCATTTCATCCCACCAATAGCCCCACATTTTGGAGGTCTGTGGGAAGCCGCAGTTAAGTCGGCAAAATACCTTCTGCGACGAAGCGTAGCATCAGCGTCGCTCACGTTTGAAGAATTGTGTATCCTTATGACAGAAATAGAGGCTGTTCTGCGTTAGGGCTGTGACTCTAACGATCTCACAGCCCTAACGCCGGGACATTTCTTAATAGGTGAGCCCTTAACAGCTACTGTAGATTCTCGTGCCGAGCCGATGAAGGCCAGTCTACTCACCAGATGAAAGTTGGTGTCTCATCCCAAGCGAGAGTTTTGGACCCACTGGTCGCAGGAGTATTTGCATGAACTACAGCTTCGATCCAAATGGAAGACAACTGAGCAGAACGCTCAGCCGGGTGTCATAGTAATCTTGCAAAAAGATAACGTGCCAACTATGAAATGGCCACTAGGTCGAATTGTCCAGACATACAAGGGTAGCGATGGTCTAGTGCGAGTGGCCGATGTTCGCACAAGTTCAGGTCTTCTGCGTCGACCGATTCACAAACTAGCACCTCTACCAGTTCGTGAGGAAACTACGTCAGAAGACTTGTCACATAAAACGGAGGTCGAGCTCCTCCGCCAAGACATTTAAAACGCGGCAATAAGGATAATGATCAGGCCTCAACAAATGAGACTCTACAAGAACCTCCCATAACTTCTTCCGAAGCACGCAGTAAGAGAAAGGGTCTATCATACGGTTCCGCCATTGTGACTATACTATTAACATGCTTGCTGCTGCCAATTCCGAACTTAGCTAACTCAGTAGAGGTAACGAAATTCGACGCCCGAACGGGGATTCACTTTGACAAACTTGGAACAGTAAATTTAATATCAACCGAGCAGAAGCTGGTCGTATATTACGACTTACAGCGCTATTGGACGGAATTTCGAGTGTTCCAGAACAGCTCAAAGGCTCTACAACATATTTGTGCAAACATTCGGAAGAAAACAACGTGCACACAAATAATACATCAATATCAACATCTGGAAGAAGAACTGGAACAGGACAACCAGTTACTTAATTTGAAACTCACATCAACCAGAGCCAAAAGAGGAGCCATTGACGTCATAGGAAATGTTGCTAATTCAATATTTGGTGTGCTTGATTCCGAATACGCCGAGCAAATGTCTACAACGATCGATAACATCCAGCAAAATGAAGATCATTTACTTAGTCTTCTCAAAAAACAGACATCATTGATAGAATCTGCAGTTAATATCATGAAAAGCGACCAGGCAGCCGCAATTTAGAAATATCACTGGACACTGGACTCCCAACTGAAGGAAATCATCAATCGAATCAACCATAGCACCAATGACTCTTATCAACTCAAAACTCAACAGCTGTTCACGTCTTGGTCCATTCATACAGCCTTGGTTGTTACTAACCTGCAGCGAATTCAAGCAGCATTAATCGACGTTATTGTCGACGCACATCAAGGACAAATCAACCACTTACTGCTTTCATCATCACAGCCTGATACATTTCTACAAGTTGATGACAACGGAAGATCGAATAATCAACAATCACGTTATTTTCCTAATAAAATTGCCGTCGATTGGTCTGGAGAAATTCAATTTATTTAAGATGTTTCCAGTATCGACCGCAATCTACAATACATTGTACGCAATAGTCCCAACCTTTACATTTTTGGCTATAAGTCCTCATCAGGATCAATATTACCCGCTATCAGATCAGGAGCTTGTATCATGCCTTCGACTTGAGACAAATTTACTATGTAGGCAAAGTCACCACCTTTACAATCGGCGAGCAAATGTCAGCAAATGTCAGGTCAATCTTCTTAACAACATACCAGTCTCTTCAGAATGTAAGTTAAGAAAGGTAGAGAATAGTCCCATATGGATACAGTTGCATAACGCCAACCAATGGATTTAAGCAGTAAAAGTAAAAATATCAGTCAATGCGGTATGTAATCATACGGCATCGCGACTGTTGCTTGAAGGGTCTGTAATCATGACACTACAGCCAACTTGCACCATTAAGCATGATTTAATTACATTACAAGGGCATCATGTATATCCCAGCACTACACGAGTATCCTATAAAAGGTTAAGTGAGTTTGCTGAACTTCCGAATGTGGATCAACCTCAACTCATGCACTTTGAAGCAATAAAATTTCAAGCACTGATGAAGGAACTGGAAGTCCTGTTGGAAAACTTAACATCTCAAAATCTCGATCTGCCGAAGAAAATTCACCACCACAATATTCAACATACTGCAGTCAGCTCCCTAAGCTTCTTATTGGTTCTCATCGTCATCAGCTTCCTGATCTGGGAATTCCGCACATCCATCGGCATCAAAAAACGATCCAAATCCACACCAAGGCCAAAGACGTCACAACATTTAGACTACACCGTCAACATGTAACCACTTGAGGCAACATTTGAACTGATTGGCAGTTCAACGGGGGGAAGATGTTTACGCATGACCTATAGACTTAAGTTTTTATTGTAACATTTTGTATTCCAAGAGTTTTCCTCACGGCCATTCGTGACTTTCGTCAATTCAGCATTTTATGCAATTCCAGCAAGATTAAGTTAGCATAAATGTTCAAGCTCTTGCAAATTAATTTGATGACACTGCATCTTATGCCAGACGACATATGAGACTTCATGCAGCGACCGCGCAAGAAAATTATTTCTGTTAGTCCTAGAATAAAATAGCAGCGACTTGCCCTGCAGTCGTCATAGAGAACACACCTCAAACTCGTCTTCGATTTTCGGTTGTCCTGGTGAAATGACTACTAATTCTTCTGCTGCTCGATACTGTGTCTTTAAGTCCGTTTACTCGACCAAGCTTGTCTTCATTTTCACTGGCGAATTTATACAAGGAATCAATTCGCTCACAACAAAGATTGAGGTATATGAACCTCAATTAAGATTCAGCAATAAGCTTATATCGAAACAGCTCTCGTCTGATCTTGTTTATTTAAGATATCGTTGATTTTAGCAGATAACCGGTATTCATTTTCTTTGATTGATTTTATTGTACTATTGTATTCCTCTATTATTTTAGTGGTCAGCGAAATCTGTCTGTGACTGTTCAACGTTGTGGCAATATTACTGCCATTTCACACTGGGTGCATCAACTCGTTGATGGTATTACTGCTATCACTTTGGTTTCGAACAAATTGAATCGTGAGTGAAAACACACTTTTGAGAGACTATTTTGCGTGTGTATGGGCCTTTCGAAAATCATTCCGAAGCGAAAGAGCCGATTTAGACTTTACCTGAATTTAGTCGAAAGAGCTCTCAAGTGATACCAAATCGGTTAAACTATACTAGGGGTGGTTTAACGATCAACTCCGCACTCGTGTCACTTTGGTTGTACCGAGTGCAAACTGATCAGTACCCTTTGCTTCTTATCTGCATCTGCTCCTTTGGAACAAGACGTCAGAAGTTAATTTCACCAGTGACGAGAAATCTTAAGGCCACACATCGGGAGATTTGAGTAAAAATAACACGTTTTTTAAGAGACGATTTAAAAAACAGTTTAATAGATATTAATGAAATATCTTTTACTCACAATTTTGCATTATTATAGATTATAAAAAAATATTTTTTTTTTTTGTAAAATTTTTCATTGTTAAAGATAGCGTTAAAGTTGCTGCCTCAAAAAAAGATGGAAATTGCCCCGCATCATAACTCGCCTCTGGGTCGTCGGAAAAAAAATGCATGTTAATTTAGGCACTAAAATACACATCTATACCCCCATTGAAAAAAAAAGTTATTCAAAGTTAAGAAATTTATATGGCTTTGAAAAAATGTTGCAAAATGGATGGTCATTGTTGGTCCATTTTGAACGTGTAAAAACTAAAATAATATTTCAAATACGTTCATTGAGGCTTAAGATGTGTAGAATTGTATAACAGAAAAGCTTAAAAAAAATTTTAAAATCGTTCAACAATTTATTTTTTTATTTATTTAATTTATGATCAAAAGAAGTGTATAAACATTTTTAAATCAGTCGTAAGGAAGGAAATATCAGAAATCCCACAGCTTTTAACAGTCAATAATGCAGCCAATAACACACGCTACCAAGAAGACAAGTTTTTTGATTTCAGTTCCGACTATTCTGGCAGTGAAGCGGAATCAGTTGATGCTAAAAAGAGAGCGGATATGATCATTTCAAATTTTTTTGCCAAGGGACGCCAAAAACGAGAGCTTCTACAAAGTTAATCTCTTATAGGCAAAGTATTTATGAAGTATAATACACCAATGCCGTTCTCTGGCTCAGTAGAAAGAATGTTTTCTTTTGAAACCATACTAAATAAACCTAGGTCACACAAATTATCTGACGACTTATTTTAAAAAAGAGTAATTATGAAATGTAACTTGAACATCAAGAAATCAGAAATGTAAAGATCGAAGGTAAGTTGATTGAAATGATTCTTCAAAATTAAAATTCAGTGAATTTAAACGTTAGAAATTATTTTTTTGTTATTTGAATAATTAATAAAAATATTTTAAGAAATCTCTGTCATTTTTTTCCATCATTTCTTTTACAAAGAATTTATAACATTGATAGATGTATTAGTTTATAATCAGGTTAATCAATTAATGATTAGTGATTAATGATTAACGTCAATAATCATGATTAAGATTACTTTTTTAATCATGATTATTCTAATCATGATTAATAAATATAATCTGATTAAAATTAATCAAATTAATAAATTGATTAAAAAAGTAATCGATTAATGCCTCCCCTGGTATAGAAGCTTATTAGTATCTATGTTGAACGGGCTATTGCTACCTGAATGTCCATTTATTACATCTGTTGGTATCGCATCTCTGACACATACGACCTGGACCGCTAAATTATGTTTAAAAAACGAGACCATTTTTAGTCTTTTAGGCCAATCATGCAATTTAAAATGTTTAAAAATCCTGCTCAGTTATGATTAAACACAGCTTAATACCAAATAAATTGTCACGAACCGATTTCAGTTATGTCACGTTAAATTTTTAGTTTTTTCATATAAATATCCCTGCACATAAGGTGTAAAAGAGTTGTATATAAGTATTATTGTTGCTGCTTTAGCAGTAAGATAGTGTTGTAGTGAGTATTTGTTCAGAGCCAGCATACCAGTTCCTATATATCAGTGTAAAATATTAACAGAAAAGTTAGGGCGTGATGTTTAGTCGTATTTGAATCGATTCAAATAGTTTTTCTTTTAAAAATTGCGGGGTTTATCTGCACTTTTGAATAGTTCAAGTAAGGCAAAAGCTATAAAAGAATTTTATGAAAATATTGGGAAACTTCTGGAATTTCATAGATAAGAACTTAAGCCTATTATTTTAGAGGATATCAATTACGAAAGGAAATCCTTAAATGCTTGTAGTTTTCCACCATTCGAAGAGCAAATATTATTACATTTTCCTACAGAATACAAGGTATGTCCTGCCTTTACTAAAAATTTATAATACTTAGAAAAATTGTTAGAAAATTCACTTTGTTTTCAACAATACACACTATACGATCATATTAAAATTATTATCATATACCTTTCTTGCTTATATTTCGGGAATATTACTTTGTTCCCAGACAAGAAAAAAAAACCCCTAAAGGGAAATTGTACAATAGATATATCAATATCCGAGCAAATTTACGAAAAATAAATAAAAGTAGAAAAGACATCCCTCCTTCCTCTTCTGTTGAAGTTGAAGAACATTAAGTAGACGAAACAATTGCTCAAACTTTGAAAACAACTCTGGAGAGAAACTGTTCGGATTGGAGCGATAAGTGGGCAAAGACTTTTGCCATTCGACAGAAGGAACTTAAATCTATGACGCAGTCTAATTTGGCATTTGTGAACTCCTGGCCAAGATAAAGGGTTTTCCAATAAGGACTTGACAGCTTGTTTTCAAAATAAAATGCAAACCATTTGAGATATTTCAAAACCTTTATTATCGGGTTGAAGTACAATCAAAACATTTATGAATGGAACTCGACTTCGTTCATATGGCCACCGCGGGCACGTTTGCACCGGTCGATTCGTTGGACCCAATTTTCGATGACTCGGCCACACATTTCGTCCGTTGGCTCTGAGCTCTTCCAACGTCGTGGGCTTATTGGCATAGACCAATGACTTGACGGAGCCCCAAAGAAAAAATTCTAGAGGCGTTAAATCGTACGAACGAGGCGGCCAATCGACTGGTCCATTTCTTGAGATAACACGCTCATCAAACTTACTCTTCAATAAATCGATTGTAACGTGTGCTGTGTGGCTTGTGGCACCGTCCTGTTGAAACCACATGTTGTCCAAGTCCATATCTTCCAATTCGGGCCAAAAATAATCGGTAATCATGGCGCGATAACAATTACCATTCACAGTAACGTGACGATCATTATCGTCGACGAAAAAATATGGCCCTATGACGCCACCGGCATGCAAACCGCGCCAAACAGTTATTTTTTGTGGACGAAGTGGTGTTTCATGAAGCACATGTGGATTTTCACCCGACCAATTCCGCATATTTTGCTTATTGACGAACCCATTGAGCCAAAAATGAGCTTCGTCACTGAAGATGATTTTGCGATGAAATTGATCATGTTGGCGCATCTTTCTTTCTTCAAATGGTCCATCGGCTTAAATTCTTGAGTCAGCTTGATCTTGTATGGGTGTAAACCAAGATCCTTATGCAAAATTCGCCATAAAGTGGTCTGGGCGATGCCCAACTCTTGAGAACGGAATTGACTGCTTTGGATCATTTGCTACGGACGTTTCAACGGCAGCGATATTTTCGACACTTCGACCAACCCGTTGTCTCACTGGCACGGCAACATCACACAACGAATATGTAGACTCAAATTTTTGCACTAAACTTGTTACTGCCTGTCTACTAGGGCGAGAATTACGACCGATAATCGGAGTTAACGCTCTTAAAGTAGCGGTCACCGACTCCGAATTTCTGTAGTAAATTTTTATAATTTACAGACGTTGTTCGTTCGTGTACTTTACCATGATGAAGATGTGAAGTTTACTGAATAAATTGACAGTGACAGTTCGATGATTAGTGAAAGGGTGGGTTCACAAATTGAATTCAAAGTTGCCTAGTCCCTATTGGAAAACCCTTTATAAAGACGCCCAAGGATATGAATTGGTAAGTATATAAATTTAGTTCAAAATGATTTTATATGGAATATGATACAATTCACCTTTCTTTTTTAAAACTATGAATTATATTCTATTTAACTTACAGATTGACATTGATTTTCGCTTGCTAAATCCTCAAAAAGAATGCGTCCTCTTTTTAAAATGTAATGAATTTAAGAAGAAAATATATCCGTACTACAATGAGCACATCCACGATAAAGCTAGCAAGGAATTATTAGTAGTCTCGAAGCAGCTGGTTAATATCGCTAAATTTTATATATGCCTAATAATAATAACACTTAAATTTTCTTTTACAGACTCTGTGGATTATATTTATGCAATTTTATTAAATGCGGTCATTCTTTCTTCTTCCTTCTGCTTGATTCAAAGGCAAGACAACGGGTTAAAACGCAATTAGAAAGAAGGTTACTATAAAGGATTCACAAGAAACTGTTTCATTACATTTAACTACCATTAGTGATTACGAAAATGAAATCAGTGACCTTGTTACAAAATATTATAATTAAAACCTAACTATTCAAACTTTCATTATTGTCGTAGGTCCTGACAATTTGTACGTTGAGAGTTTCTATATTTACTTTGACAACATATATATTATACAAGCTAGATTCTTTCTTAAAGTACATTGATATTTGTTTTAAACTGTTTCAAGTGTGCTCACTTGAATATCCCAAAGTATGTAGCGGACCTTGGGTGTTTATTCAAAAGTATTTTTTTGACATAGAAACCGAATTTGATAAAACTTCTCCAAGCATAGCATCCCTTATGAACTATTAAAGTTAATAATTTCAATATTTCAGAAAATATACTGCCTTCATAAAACTTAACTCATTTATAATATTCCCTTTGCTTTAGTTTATGAAGTTCAAATAAAACAATTCGATTCCCATTTTCAGTCATTCGAAGCTAAAAGTATTTCAAATTATCTATGTATATTTAAGATAGAAAACTTTTCAAGTCCAAACTTACATATATATTTAGCAAACAATGGAAGAAACATATGCGAAATAAGATTATTTAACAAAATATACACCCTTATCATTGAGGGGTGTACAATTTGTTAAATAACTGCTGTTCGTCTTTTAATTATGTAAATTAGTTGATAGAACAAAAAGGAAAAATAATCAGTACACTGAAAGGAGAAATTAAAAATACTACCACCAAACTAGGCCAACATTGAAATTAAAATGAAAGATGTTAATTAATGAGCAAAATGAAAGGAATTAATTCATTTACAAAATGAAAGATGTTAATTTGTTTCCAATATGAAAGTACTTCATTTATTTACACAATTAAAGATGTTAATTAATGTACAAAATGAAAGTAGTTAATTTATTTACAAAATGAAAGGTGTTAATTTATGTACAAAATAAAAGATATTAATTTATGTACAAAACGATAAATGTTAATTTATTTCGCAAAAAAAAAAAAACAAAAATTAATAAAGTCTGTTATGATTAACAATTGTAGTTTATTCTTAAATGTTTTTTTTATAAATGCTATTATTTTACAGTTTCTTCAAAAGCCATAGCCGGCTTTCGCATTCTATCTAACAATACTAATTTATGACTTTTATATTTATTTATTAATTTGTTTATAGACAATAGTCCTGAAATGACTTTACAAAAAGTAATTAGTACTAGCTGGGTTACCCGGTTTCACCCGATGTACAAATATTTTGACCGCGCACTGTATTGGGTCCGTCATCTTGATTCTCGAATTGTGTACATATATCCGCAATAAGGATAACTAAAAACCCCCATAATACCAATTTTCATGCCAATCCCTTGATATTTTCAATTTAGGACGCGATCTTGGATCTGCCATTTCCAAACTCGCAAAAATAGTAACCTATATGTTGAACCGGAATATGTAGTACCTAACTTAAAAAATGAATATGATCGGATCCAGCGTTTAGGCGTGATGGGTTACCAGGTTTCCCTCGCTGTACAACAATTTTGATCAAAGATTCAAAATAGGGACATGTAACAACTTCCAAAATACCTATTTTCACACCAATCCCTTGATATTTTGAATTTTTGGCCGCCATCTTGGGTTCGCCATTTTAAAATTCGCAAAAAAGTATTCTATTAGTATATTAGACCGAAATATCTAGAACCTTCACCCAAAACATGAATATGATCGAATCCAGCATCTAAGCGTGATGGGTTGCCCAGTTTTACCCCGTGCACAAAAATTGTGGGCGCCATATTGGATCCGCCATCTTGAATTTGAAAGTTTCGAATATATTTTCGAAATAAGAAAATCTAAAACCCCTAAATACCAATTTTCACGTCAATCCCTCACTATTTAACATTTTTGGCCACCGTCTTGGTTCCGTCATTTTGAAATTAGCGAATAAAAGGCAGCCTATACATATGGTTGGGCACAGTATGAAGTAAATTCACCTCAAAAATAAATAAAGTCCGATCCAATATTCAGGAGTTATGTGTTACCCGGTGTCACCCAGTGTACACAAATTTGCGTCACCGTGTAGGGTCCGCCATTTTGAATTTCCAAACTTTGATAGTAAATTCGAAATTACCTCAAAATATTCATAGTACTACTTTTCATTTAAATTCCCTGAAGTTCGAAAACTAGTGTCCGCCATATTGAATTCGCCACCTCTCACTGCAAATTTCGAACATGGATATGCAAGAAGGGTATCCAAAAACCCCAAACAACAATTTTTTAGCAATCCCTTCATATTTTCAAATTTTTGCCATCATCTTAGGTCCGCCATTTTGAAATTCCTGAATAAAAAATAGCCTATATGTTGGGCCGGAATATGTGGTACCTTCACCCAAAAAATGAAACTGATCGGACTCGGCGTTTAGGCGTGATTGAGAAACAAACAAACAAACAAACAACCAAACAGTAAAAACAAACAAACAAATAAACAAACAAACAAACCAACTTTCGATTTTATATACATACATATACATATACATGATATATTAATATATCACTGGATATATATTTTTCTAAGTAAAAAAAACGCAAAATTTAATATTATAAACTTAAAATAAAATGTAAAAAGTATTAAATGCGGAGTGTTACTTTCTTAATAAAATTGGCCTACTCGGAAAGCAAGACATATGATTTAAGTGAAATAAAAAGCTATCGTATATGAGCAACAATTCATAAATTATAGTTATTGAATTTATAAATTGCAACGTTTAAGTCAAATGTAAACGTTATTAAATCTAAATTGAACATCGTTGAACTGATATTGAAACGTTATGGTGTCTACATTGAACAACGTTTAATTGAAATTGAAACATTATTTTGGTTACATTTAACAAAGTTGATTTCATAAATTTTAATGTGTAATTAAAATTGAAACTATATTGAATTTACAATGAATCACCTTAAATTAAAATAGAAACAATTTTAAATTTGCATTGAACGACTTTGGCACAAAATTATTAAAGTTTAAATATTATGTACGACATTTTTAAATTATAATTAGTAAATGTTGTTTCAAACACGAATAATGTGTAAATAAGCAAATTGTTAAGTTCAAAACGTCCAGTTTTAAATTAAGAAGGCACAGCTATGGCGCGTTTTCATAGCGTAAAATTTTAGAATTAAAATGGTTTTTTAGTAAATTTACGTTGTTTTTCTCTGAGTGTACGACAGCTATGCGGACAGATCAAGGAAAAACGAAGTTGCAGCCAGATAGTAAAGGAATTTGAACATCTTAAAGAAGAGCTAGAAAATGACAATAGATTTCTTACTTCGAAAAAACAAAAAAGGGCGCCATCGACATAATCGGAAACATAGCTAACTCATTTTTTGGAGTTCTCGATTCTGAATATGCCAAAACGATGTCCGAAACTATTGATGCTATTAACGAAAACGAAGATTATCTATTGATGCTGCTAAAAAATCACACATCAATAATTGATTCCACGGGAAACATCATGAAAAAAGATCACTCAGCCGTAGAGAGAAAATTTGAAGAATTGGACAAACACATGCAACAATTGGAAGGTCAAATAAATCGTACTGGAGAGGAAAATTACGAACTCAGAACCATTCAGCTATTTACATCATGTTCATACAAATGTCGATAATAGCGTCAAATTTGCAAAAAACTCAAACGGCGATAATCGATATACTGACTGATATACATCACGGCAGAAGCAGTCCTCTGCTCGTCACTCCACAACAACTAACCCGAGAGTTGATCGCTATCGAGAATCATCCACCTCCGTCATTACGGTTATCAATAGATCAAAACATATTACAAATTTACAAAACCATGTCTGCAGCAGCAGGAATTGCCAACAAGCATGCAATCATTAAAATTCAGATTCCATTGGTCAGCCTGGAAAAATTCGACCTGTTTAAAATGACGCCGATACCAGTACTAGTTAATGATACTCTCATGGCTATAAGGCAATGCGCTAGCTACATTGCTTTTACGTCTTATAGAGATCAATATTTTATAATGACAGATCAAGAACTATTGTCATGTATCTCAACAGAAGAATCGGGCTATCTACGAGTATGTCCACAAAATCATCCCATATATCACAAGTTGACTCATATTTGCGTTTGCGAAATAAGTCTTTTTAACAAATCGCCACTCAGGAAATGTGAGATTCAAAAGGCGGGGGATAATCTGATTTTAACTCAACTTGAGACTCCAAATTAATGGATATTCGCAACAAGGGATGGAATCACTGTAAATACACTGTGTAAGAATAAAGCAAGACCAGTTAGATTAAGTGGATCTGGTCTGCTGAAAATATCTCCAGGCTGCGTCATCAAACATGATCTAGTTACAGTTCGTAGAACCAACACCTATGCGAGCAGTATCAAGGCATCCTATTCGAGATCAGGCGATCTGGGTGAATTTTCTACCCCCGTACGTGTGGAGCCTACCAGAAGCGAGTCGACAACCCTACAAGGATCAACAAGAGCAGGTTGAAACATTAAAGAAACTAATCACATCACTACTACAAGAAGAGTCAGTAAAGAGGCCCCACTCTAATAGCAGTCAACACGATAGGGTATCTCGCATTGGCAGTAATTTTGGTCATCATTCTCATCGTTTGCGTGATACTCATCAGGTACAAGGAAAATATCTGCAAGGGCCCATCAAAACGACCTGCATTTGCACCTACAACGGCACCAAGGAAATCTAAAGAGTTCGCCTTAGTGTACATATTTAATTCTAAATTACATTAGGGTCTTGAACTGCAGTTCAACGCGGGGCAGAATGTTAAGAAACATAAAATTATTAAAGCAACATGACCCACAAACTGCAATTGCTTACAAAACCAGTACCTACCACACTACGCGGAAGAGAAAAATTTACACTGTTAGCATTTGCTGAGTTACTGTACAACTTAAGTAATTTAATAACTCGCGTGCTTACTTAAGGGCAATGCATTTCAAATGCAATGCTGATGATTTAGGTTGGCGAAATTAAGCAATTGTAATTTGGGGACATGTGTGGTAATTGTTTGAACGTCAATTAATAAAATTAAGCAATTTTATTGTATAAAAGTTGAAGATAGTAATAATAAAGTCGAGTTGTTAACTTACTTTCGACTTATCGATTACCATAGCTAATCTCCTTGCTGGTACAACTTGTTTAAGTGCCGGTTGTACCTTTAACTAGCAAGATATCTTTGCGAGTATATGTTAATTGGTTCAAGTGCCTACTATTATACTTCTACTTTTACCGCGAGTGTAATTGGTCCAAGTACCGATAATATTTTTATATTTTACCGTTAAGGCAAAGGAGCCTTATCTTCAACAACGACGTTGGAGGAAACCATAATGGTAAGTTGAGACCACGCGCTTGCAAACAGCCGACATTTATGAGCGTATGATTGATTCAAACAGTTTTGGGATACATGAAAGTTTCGCAAAGGGCCTATAGTTACTTACCTCATTTTTGTTACCCTTCTTATGAATCTGGATAATAAAGGAGTTCTTCCAGAGTGCAGGGAATTGTTCACTTTCAAGAGCCTTCTGGAAAATTAATGTTCAAGGAGAGACTAGTTCCCTAGAACATGCCTTGTAGGTAGGTAGATAGAATGCCATCGTGTCCCGATTTAAAGTCACTAGGGAGTTCGTTGATATGTTTAAAAACAACAGAGTGTTTTCAACTTCATATTGCCTCAAAATATTTGGCGGAAATATATATGAAAAGGGAAACGACTTTACACAATTTATTTTAGCAAGGGCCTTTGCTATTAAATAAGTAAACTATTTCGGTGTCTAGCTGGGCTGTCCGTCGTCGTGGCTGACCGCTGGGGAGTTCGCAGAAGAGTCTCTGGTCCTGGGCTCTATCACTCTGGTGATAAGCACGCTTAACACCGAGGAAGATCGTTTGAGGGGTGCGGTTCAGTACGATGTGCTCTTCTCTCCAGTGATGGCGATAATCCAATTCAGAAGATCGACGCTCCTTCACCTTTTCAGCGGAAAGGTCGGGGTGATGCTCGAATTCAGAAGTTCTCCAGCGCTCTTCTAAATATATATATATTTCCGCCAGTATAAGTATTGCCATATATTTTGAGGCAATATGAAGTTGAACAGTTATTGGGATTCGGTTCAAAATTAGGGGATAATGATTTTCACAACAGGACGCAAACATATCGAAGATAGTAGATGGAACGTCACTGGAAACTCCTGATTATTGCACATTGGCAGGATAGCCGTCCGTTTTCCTCCTGGAGTTAATAAATTTGTAAAATGCCCGCGAGTTGTTATAGAATTCACATTATATCCGTTTTATATAATCAATGTATAAGTGAGTAGAATATTTATGAAATCTATTGTAACGAATTCGGCATACGAAGAGTTATTTCTATCCAAAAGATATGCCTTCCACAGTTTATTATTTTTATTTCAAAATCTTCGAAAGTCAGAGTTAACCCAGGGAGGAGAAGAAGTACGGGACACAAGATTTTAAAATGTTACAAAGTAAAGTATAAAAGTTAGATAGGACAGTATCAATATCAATAGATAAATGTGTGGAAAAGTCAGTGGCAGGCTATCTTTTTGAAAGTTCCTCAGTATCTGCCTTCCTGAAATTGTAAGCAAAGTCCCAGACGTCAACATGATGATTATTTATGTCAGGGTTATAAAAATAAGAGATTTGGATAGGGGAATGAAATTTGTCCAGCGTAAATAGAATAATTGAACTATGATCAACAATTATGTTATTGCAGTCAGAAGAAAAAAATAAGTTTAGGCTGCCTACCCATGTCATTTTTTATGGCACTAATCTGACTAAGGCCGAAAGAGAAAACCGAATCCAGGAATGAAGACTCTTCAGAGCCTAGTCTATTAAGGGAATGACAGCCATTGTCATGGGAATTGGTTATCCATTGAACACTGGGTAAATTGTAATCACCCATCAAAAGAAGATCGTCATCGAGATTCATTAAATTATTTACAAATTCCAGTTTCGATATTAATAATATATATCATAAATACTATTACCATTCCTATCTAGGATGTTAAGTTGATGTGGAGGAATATAACATGTCATAATAAATAAGGAATATCTGGCTAATGTTACTTTGAGGGTAATTAGCTCAATATCAGAAAAAGTAGGTAGATCAAGCTGCAATTGAGGTGGGATTTGCAGGCCCAAAACAACCCCTCCTCCACGAGCCTCCGAACCAGTAAACCTATCCCTACGGATTATCTGGTAGGATCAGTCAAAAGTCTCTTCATCATGAAAACAATAATGTAACCACGTTTCAGTTAACGCGATAATCTCGAAATTGCTAGAAGAGCACGACTGATACAAAGTCCTTGTCTTGGTTCTGATAAGCCTTACATTTTGATAATATAAGAAGATCGTCTGGGGATTTAGTTTTTTAATAAGGTCTGATTTGAGAGGGTTGCTCTTCCTCTTAGATTAATTGATGAAGCCTTGGAGTTTGGTCTAGGAGGGACGAAGTTTTTTATTAGAACTCCAGAGGGCCTAAAGGAGGCATCAAATAAAGTAGGAGCCAATTATTCAGGTGTGTGCAAAATAAACAATGTAATTTGGCTCGAGATCTTGTTTGTTTTCCGACATGTTACGTTTTGCGCACAGTCATTTCGAGCCTGAATGTGCGAGAGAATTGCTTTAGAGGATGTTCCTGGATCGAGCCAAAAGACAAATGGGAATCGTTGTTGAGAGCCTACTTGGAGAGGTTCTTCGACGTTTCTTATAAGAGGGGGGCTAGTTTCGTCCCCTGAAATCCTTTCAGAAAGTGGCACTGAGTCAACCGTGGATGCAGATTTAGCTCGTGGAGAAGAGGTATCCAAAGAAGAATTACCGGTCGATTTAGTCGTGAGTGTACGATTTTGGGAGTTGCTCATAGATCGATTAGGAAAACTCGAAAGATTTATTATTATAGCCCGAGTTTTTCTGTTTTATTACAGGAGGACGAATATTAGGTCGTTTTGGTTGATACATAGATTCTTTCTTTTCCATGTCCACATTCTCAGGAGGAGAAGGGGAAGAGAGCGGGAATCCGGTGAACTATTAGGAGGAACTGTAAGGGTATCAATTTTATTTTTAATAGAACGAAAAAATTCAATCCTATTTGAGAATTTACAAAAACAATGAGTTAACGTTATTATGAATATTCTTAACGCGGCTCAAAATATCGTCGACGACAGGTGCGGTTACAACATTGTCAGCGGCACCATATGTAGATAGTGAATTACTGACTATGGCATGTAAATCGTCAAGAGTAGCAGAGATATTTGAGATCTTTGAGAAAATATCAACATGTCTACCTAGAAGGGCTTCAGAAGAGCTTGTGGATAATTCAACCGCATTGATCAGCTTGTCAAACCTCTTATTCAGACCCAAGGTATCCTCAGATAACAAACTTGCGTTAGAAGTGAGAGTATTATTCACTCTTTCGGCTAGGAGACCCTGAACGATACTGATTGAACTCGTCATGTCTTTCATCAGCCTAAGAACATGACAAGGTTTTAAAGACGAACACTCTTCACATATAAAGGCAAACTATTTAACCCTTCTGGTAGAGGGCTTATTTACACAGGCGGTGTGAAATACATTATTGCAAACACCATCGCAGGATACCTTCTCATTAATTATTTGATCGCAAACCTTGCCAACAGACATATCGAGTGATCAATGACCGTGGGTGGAACAAAGACTGAGTTATAAAGTTAGCCGCGGAAGATAAATGAGCATGTGAGGCCCCAATTGCCTACTTGTCACCGTTAAGATAATTTAGCTGCGAAGGAAGTTGCAGCAGCAACAGCAGAGAAGGTATTTATCTGCAGGTTTTCAGGAAGACGAAAGGGCGTCGACCGAGAAAGTAGTTTCTCCTGAAAATGAAGAGAGGCGAAAGAACGACATTAACACACACAATTACCTACACCGGACTCACCATTCCAAATGCGTACAAAGTGCAAAATTCATACGAACAAATTTCTGCTCCCGCAGGCACAAATGGATTCGAACACGACCCAAGCTTAAGCAACAAGTCCGGAACCGCGCACAGAAAATCTAGCAAAGAGATAATTCAGAAAAAAGCAAACAGCGCCGGACGAAAAACAATAAAATCACGGGAGCGCAACGAGCAGGACGTCCACCCACAGAAATAAAAACTGACAACTGACCCTACCGAACAACTGATTTGTTCTCAAACATCTAGGGGGTAATTCCTAAGGTCCGGCATCTGTTCCCATCTTATGTGCGTGTGTGTGGAGTGGAAGTATATCACAGGAGCGACTCACTGAGCGTTCTGGGTGAATGCTTAAACTCGTGTTGTTTTTTTTCCACAAACTATTTCGAAATGGGGAAGAAGGGACGCCTTCAGTCAAGGAGCATTGTGTATCCTGGGACCCAAAAATGCGCCCTGGCAGCCCTTTTATTGTTTTTAAATGCGCTCTGGCAACACTGTCACGTTTTTGTGGAATCGGTTTGTGACTTGGATGTCTCGTAGCTTTCCATTGGAGATCTTTCAACAATTTTGGTCTGTACCCTGGGTTGGCCGAAGGTGGTATTGCAATAATTTTGGTTTGTGCCTTATGGGTTGGAGGTTATCTTGTTGCAATTTTGGTTCGTGTCCTGAGCATGTCGTAACTTTATGTTGGTGATATTACAAGAATTTCATTTTGTGGCTAGGGTGTGTCAGAGTTTAGTGTTGGTAATCTTTCAAGAATTTTTGAAGGAATTGGTTTGTGTCGAGTCTGTGTCGGAGCTTTATGTTTATGATCTTGCTAGAAACTTAAAGCAGAGATAACAGAATATATAAACATGCGACAAGAAGCTACTTTAGGTGGAACGTTTTGTATTCGCAGAGCTTTCAGATTGCTTCTGCTGCCTCTGCCTGGGATGCAACAGAAGAGCCCACTATACCCAATACACTGATATTAGGCAGAAACAATAGAATATTGTGTTGGTTCTGCATTAGGTGGCTGTGGGAGGGAAGATGGGCCCGCGCGCAGTAGCGCTTCTGGCTTAGCGATTTGTTCATGCAATGATAGTTCTCTCTTTGGCTTGTGATAATTCTTGGCGTTTGATTTTGCGATTATTGGATATATGTAGATTAGCTATTTTAAGTTTTGATTGACTTCGATATTGGTATTTTGGTTACTTGACTTCGCTGTTTTTGCTGATTTCGACTACGATTTTTTGATTGGCTTTCCTATTTGTACTTTGATTGGTCTCTGGCTTGGATTGTCTTACGGATTTCGATTACAAATAATATATATTTACATTTATAAAAATGCCCAAAGAGTGATCATCTTGGGGTGCTGTGTGTATTGTTTCAAGCTTTAGAGCTCGGAAAAGCGATTAGCCTAATGTTTTTACGAAAATTTCGAGGAACGTCTAAATAGGGTTTTCCTACCAAGAGAGACATACCCAGAATTGGTAAATAAAATAATTACTTGCCGCCAAACTCCCATGCAAACTCTCTTTGCCTACACGGCCAGATTAAAGCAAATAATGAATCAGTGCAAAGAAGCAGCTCTGAAAAACTTTGATGCAGCCGCCGTGGCAGCAACCAATATCCAGCTGGAAGAGCTGGCAATGGGCGCATTGCGAGGAGGAGTTGCGAACCCTTTGCTCTCGCAGTATCTTCTTACAATTAGTGAGAAGACGCTGGAGACGTTCATTGAAAAGTCATTAGACATGGAACGACTTCAGCAAGGAATTCCGCACTTGCAATCTTTCTGGGCTGTGCAAAACGCAACCCAAGTGGCAAATAATCCACAAGGTGCGATGATCGGTGTACCAAATGTACAACCGATCACACAGATTCAAGTAGCCGTTCCGGTCCAGGCCGCGGGAATTAAGAATCCCACACCCGGACCTTGAATTTCAGACCCTACTCACAATGCCCTAGCTAGGTTGCACTGCAGTTACTGCAACAAAAAGGATCACACTTATGCCAATTGCATCAAGCGGCAAAATACCCCGTACTGCAACACATGCAAAATGTACGGGCACGACGAGCGAAAAAGCCGCCGAGGGCAAAATCAAAACAATCGCCCGCGTAATTATAACCAAAGGGGCCTCAACCGAAACAGCGGAGCCCTAGCGCCGCCGACCAATGTACAAACAAATCGTACAGGCGAACGCGCGCAGAATGAGTCACAGAACTCTGAATTTTCCTGCCTTTTCTACTCTACGTAGGGTTTAAGGCGGTTATTGTGAATCAATTTGTTGTGTCTACCTATGCGTATCGTGGTATTCACGGATGACGGGGTAGCGATTACCAGGTAAGGTCCTACCCAGATCTCTGCGAGTTTATGTTTTCTGTTCTCGCTTTTAAGGAAGACCTTATCCCCTACGTGGAAAGATAGGGGTCTAGCGTCTTTGTCGTAATATTCTTTAGACCTTTTCTCAGTGGCCAAAATATTTTTCCTGGCTATGGCGTAAGATTTCTGTAGCTTATAACGGAGCATACGGTAAAAGCTCTCGTGATTGAATACGGGTTCAGGTTCCCTTTTTAAATTAGATGGGACGTCTGCCGTAAACCCGAACAAGCAGTCCATTGGAGTTAACTTCGTCCTTTCGTGTGTACTATTATTGTACAAGAAAGCTGCTGTGCGCAGATATTGGTCCCAGCTTTGGGGATTTTCATCTACTACTGTTCGCAAGTACTCAATCAGAGGTCTATGGGCACGTTCTAGCGCTCCATTAGACTGTAGGTGGTATGCTGACGTTTATAACTTCTTCACCCTTAGCAGTTTGCATAACTGCTTGAATAGATCGCTCAAGAAATTGGTACCTTGATCGGTAACTATTCTTTTGGGAATGCGGTAGCGCGTGACGATCTCGTCGAAGAAAATTCGCGGTACTTTTATAGCTTCCGCATTGGGTATTGCGTACCAGTCCACAAATTTTGTCTGGTTATCCTGGAAGGTTAGGATATATTTATTTCCTGACGTGGACTCTTCCAGTGGTCCGACGATATCGAGGTAAACCTTGTCAAAAGTTTGCTCGGCTATGTCTGTAATGACCATGGGCATTTTATACTGTACTGAAGATTTTAATCTCTGGCACTTTGAGCACTTTTTGATATAATTTTTTTATCTCTCAACATGTGCTTCCAGCGAAATTTTCGCTTAATTCTCTTATAGGTCTTAATTACTCCCTGATGGCCTCCGAATGCAGAGTCATGGTAATCATGTAGAATGATTTTAATTTCTTCGGGGCTCGTGATATATTCAGGGGTATTTCGCGCATCTGGCAATGGAGGTTTGTCAACGGCTTCTTCTATAGGCTTAGAGAGACTTTCTTCCGGATCGGGTGCAATTTCTTCAGGCTGTGCTTCCGCCTGTTTCGTTTCTTTGTCATCTGGAATGACCTCGTTATCTTTTTCTAGGGCTTTTCTTTTTTGGGCCCTTGTAACTGCGTGTACTCTCGGAGCGGGTTTATTTTCCTCCGCAGCCGAGTTCATAGATCGATGTACTTGGGCCACCACCGTTAAGGTTGGGCTGTTTCGATCTTCACTATTTTCCCGTGGAATGCGGCTTAGAGCATCCGCATTTGTATTATACTTTCCGGGTTTGTATTCGATGGTGTAATCGAATTCAGAAAGCTTATGGTGAAATCTCACCAAACGGGATGTAGGGTCTTTTACATTACTCCCTTTAGAGGCTTGTGGTCGGTGTAGACCGTGAACTTTCTACCTTGAAGGTAGCATCGGAAAATCCTAGTCGCCTAAACAATGGTTAACAACTCCTTCTCTATTGTAGAGTAGTTGCGTTCCTAGGTGGAATATGTCGTTGTATTCCTGACATAATTCCAAAAATTTTTCGCTTTCTTGACTGCTTAAAATGGTGCTCAGGTTGAGTTCTTGCTCTAACCTGGCTACACGCTCCTTTACTGGATCAGTTGTATGTCGATCCGCCTGTGGAGTTCGTACATAAACTAGATTGGCTGTTTGGTCGCCTGCACCGTATGATTTCAACTTTTGGGAGCTTATTGCAGTCTTTGTGTCATCATTATTATTAGTAATGGTACTTATTGGGCTCTCGGGCCCGGTTTTGCGAGCGCTGTGGCTGCTTTGGCTCTTTGACCTTTCTCCTTCGGTTTTTTTACCGCGTTTAATTATACTTGGGCTCTTTGGTCCCTTCTTGCGAGCGCGGTGGCTGCTTTGGCTCTTTCGCCTATCTTGGGCTCTTTGGCCGCTTGTATTTATACTAATTTTATTTAGCTCAAGTTTGCTTGAACTTGGCTCTATTAACCCTTCTGATGCAAACTCCTTTTGATTACCCTCCGTGGGGTTTAGTGGTGCTAGACTGTAATTATTTACTGGTTCTAGTAGCAAAGTTAGGTCTTTTAGGGCTATCTGGGAATCGTTGGTGTTGAGAAATCCAACAGGAACGTCTTTTTGCTTAGAGGGTACGATACTATTGGCTAAGAAAACACCGTCGCCTAATTCTTGCGAAAGACATAGCATTTCCTCTGCCAATAGTAAAGGTAATTTTGCCACCAGTTGTGATCGTGCAGGTACGCATATTGGCTCCCTCAGGGCTATTACATGCCGCCTGATTTCACCGCTCAAAGGTGTTTTAGCAAAATTTTCCGTACTGTTTCCCAATTGGCAACTTACTTCCACCTCTGGGGAAGTTTCGATAATATGGCAGGTGGACAGCTTAACCCCTTCGGATTCCATCTCTTCTGCCTGTATATCGTTTTTTGTCGCCTTTTGGGGACAGTCACTTTTCGTATCCAATAGAATTGGTAACGAAAACTCCTCTAAATTGATTTCCGTTCGAGGAAATCGAAGTTTTCTGTCCGGGCCCTCTATATTGCAGTATTCTGCAAGAAAATCGTTCCCAAGTAGTCCTTCGTGGAACAGATCGGCATTATTGTCGATTACTTGGAAAGTGCAGGGAATTTTAGTCTCCCTTTTGCCAGGTAGTTCTTTAACAATATTTCCCTTGCAGCTTCCCAAGGTATGTCCTGTGCCAAATGGAGTTTGCAGGGTATATGTCTTCTCGGGGTTAATGCCCTCGAGAGACTTTAAAGCTTGCTTTTTTATCAAGCTTATCTCAGCGCCCGTGTCCACCACTAGAGGGGTCTGTTTATTTTGCCCGATATCGAGGGGGAGCTCCACTACGGGAGTACTTGGCTTGGGCTGCTGAGTGTACCCTATATTTTTGTAATTTTTTATAGTCGAGCCGGGGATTTCGGGCTCGACTGAGCCTCGTTTCCCTGGCTTCCTAATTCCCACCAGCGTTTGTACTCGCAAGTGTTTGTTGTGTGCCCTTTTCGAGCACAGAAACCACAACTTTGCCTAACATTGTAGGCTGTACGCGTTTCGGAGTTTCGCGGCGCGTTATTATCTCGCGGGGGCCCCCGATTAGGGGGTCTATTTCGATTTCCGTTTTGGCCGTACTTCGAATTGTTGTTCCCGCCCCTGCGAACGTTGGTAGGCCTTCTATTGTCGTTCCGGCGACACGAAATAGTATCATGCCCATACGTTCGACAATGTTCACAAGAGGGTGTATTTTTCCTCTTAAGACAATCCGCGTAAGTATGCCCGTTTACCTTGCAGAAACTACAAGTAATTCTTGCGTCGAATTCTCGCGTAGGGAGGTCGGGAAAATTGGCTGCCTGCTGAGCGACTTTATTAGTGCTGCGCGGCGCAGGTACAGGTGGGGCTCCGGAATTTATTGACGGAATGTACGAATTTGCGGGCAGATTGGAGTACCCTCCAATCTGCCTATTCAAATCCCTATTTGGGATTTGCATTTGTAAATAGGGAGAGCTCTGCTGCAATCTCTCCATATCTAGAGCTTTCCTAGTAATTTGCTCTAGAGTACCTTCTGTCAAAGTAAGAAGGTACTGACATAAGTGGGGATTACTTATCCCACTCTTGAGGGCGCCTATTGCAAAATCCTCCAGCTGTGGTCTCACAGCTGTTGCCGCGGTTGCGCCGTACTTCCTCTCGGCTGCCTCATTACACAGAGCTAAAGCCTGTTTTATTCTTGCCGTGAAGGCATTGAGAGATTCCATGGGATATTGTCTGGTGGTAATCAATTTGTTCACCAGCTCCTGGTATGTCTCTCTGGGAAGATACGCCCTGTTTAGGCGATCTTCAAAATCTCTGAAATTGATCAGAGATCGCTCGCCTTAGTCGGGTAAGCAGAACTCGCGGATGGCAACACCCTAAAAAGGTCTGAAGCTCTTGGCCAACTTGTGGACTATATTTGCCCGAAAAAAGTGGCACGATCTGCGTCGTGTACTTAATCACTTTGTCGTAGTTGGCCATTTTTAAGCACCTTTCTTTTTCACACCCCGCGGAAGCAAGCGGAGACGAAACTCTCTGCGGAAACTTGGGGCTACCGAACGACTCGTCTGCGGATGACGATTCCGCGAATGTAGCACTTAACCACCCTGATAGGCCGTGAATCACAGATTCAAGTTCTCTGACACTTTCACTTTTCAAACTTAAATCTATTGCACCGGACTTATCTATTAGGGAGAAAGATTGCGAGCGTTCCTAAAATTTTCTAATTTCTTGACGAAATTCCTTTGAATCTCGTTTAGCTTTAGAAATTCGAGCTTCTCTTTGCTCGCTAACTTCTTCAAATTTCTTCTTAATTAAGACAAAATGCCGATTAGAAAATCCGGCTTCTAACGCTCGCACTCTTTCTAACAAAAACTTAAGATGATAGGCTAGACTTACTGGTAGGGAACGGGGTATCACAGTTCCGCTTCTAAGTCTTAGGCCGGGTTGGTAGCTTCCTTCTTCAGGGAGTGATGAGGTGCTTTGTTGCTCCCTCGATGCTGTAGCCGATGCGACTTGGTGCTTCCTCGATGTTGCTGCTGAGGCGCTGGGGTGCTCCCTCGATGTTGAAACTGAAGCGCTGGGGTGCTCCCTCGATGTTGAAGGTAAGGCGGCGGGTTTCTCCCTCGATGCTGTTGCTGAAGCGCCGGGATGCTCCCTCGTTGTTTGAGTTGCTGTCGGGTCCTCCTCAGCTGGGATGTGGGCGATGTTGTCCTCGCCTGACATTCACGTCCTTCTTGGGGTAATTGTTTAAACAATACAATCCCTCTTTGGTGCCTTGATGCACGACTGGGAATTGTAGGGAGATCGCTTGTTCGCCTGGAACAGCGGCGACTAAAGTTGTTCTCCCTTGAAGGTTGGGTAATTGCTTGCTCTCCTGGAGCAGAGGCAACTATAGTTGGTTACCCTGGAGCGTTGGAGCTTCTCGAAACCCAATTGTTCGCAGAATCAAGGCTTTTCAAGCTCTTATGATTTTCGTTGCTGTGAAAATCTGGCTTCCTTGATCCTACCGGCTGCGCCAATTTTGTTATGTATATCTATAACAAAATACGTATATATATATATAATACAATATATATACGTAAATAAAAACTAACACTCCGCTTAGGTTTCCTTTCGGGGCACTCCCGAATTTATTTAAAATAACTTTTAACAATTTTACGTAAGGGCGGAAGGACGGGCGAACAGTTCGAGGGACTTCCTCGCTTCGCGATCTTTATTCAGCAACTCTCTTTTTGCAACTATCTTCGCCGCCGGGAACTTAAGGTTCCCGGTCGGAACTTTTTGGCAGACGCGCTGAGTGCGCGTTTTCCGCCTTGCGCCCACACGCGCAACCTATCGGCTCAGCGGTTGGCCCCGCTGGCATTGCACATTTTTGCACGGGCCAGCCGAAACCGGAGCGGCCGCCCGTGTTGTATTTCCGGCCATTCAACTGCCGGCTAAGGGGTTTTGGTTGCCCAGCGGTATCGATTTTACAATTATCGATTCTAATCGATACCGCTACGCAACAGAATTGTCATCTATAAAACGAAATAACACTTGGGTTTTCGTAAATCTACCAATAGGAAAGAACATACTAACAAGTATTAAAACACCCACTTAAAGAAGGAGAGAAAAGATACTCCTAGTCTTGTGTTTCACATATGGATTTTAATTTTTAACCATTTACATTTCTTTTACTTAATCTTAACTCATTTTGAGAATGTCGAAGCTGTTAATACCGCCTGCCCTGCAAATAAACAAAAACACATCTTGAGTACAAAACTCAGTGAGCAAAGCAGCTAACACACACACGTTCCATCTTTACGGAGGTGATCCAACCCTCCCACATAAAGGGGTCACACAGTCCCCAACCCCGGACTACGCAGCGCGACTTACGTCCGTGGAGCGATATACGCCCCACACACACACCATGGGAACACATCCCATATATGACGGGTCCTGGCCTTTCCTTGGAGACATACTCCGGCCGGGCACCCTTCACCATACCCTATTGGCAACACATGCCTCATGGTGAATCACAATCAAACATAATGAGTCACTCGTTCACCTACTTCTACTATTTACCAATCTACTATAACTACTTGCAAAATATAATAAAACTATTTTCACTCACAAAATAAGGCTCAACACAACTTTTCCACTTTATTTCCTTTTTAACAAATTTCCTCTGCGCACTACTTTTCGCTTTGCAACTTCTTCCGCGAATGAAGTGCCTCGCTACCTTGCACCCGGGCCTTTTTGCTCAGGCGCTTACCTCCTTTTATTGCGGTGCAACTCCTTCGCGTCCCGAAGGAACTCAACGAGATAAAACTCTGGCGCACACGCTCAGACGAGCTTTATTACCCTTTGTCTCATCCCAGAGGGATCCGATCCGGCGACACCAGAAACAACAGCGCAATACCCTAAACAAACCCATGCGTCTATTTTTAGTCATTAGCCCGCAACTGTCCTAGGGCTACCCTCTCAAATATTTTAATTTCTCAAACATCTTACCTCCTCGTGTAACACAAGTAAATGGGTGTTTTCTAATAAGCTCAAAAATGATGGAACTGTTGATAAATACAAGGCCAGTTTAGTGGCAAGAGGTTGCCAGCAAAATGGATTAGATTTTGAAGAGGGTTTTGCTACACTACGCTACGAGACGTTGGGAGCTTTATTCGACGTATCTGCTCGATCAAAAATGATCATCCACCGTATGGATGTCGTAACAGCTTTTATTTAAGGTGATCTAAATTTATATGGAAATACCTGAAAGTCCCGATATGATGTCCAACAAAAATAAAGATTGCAAATTATTAAAACCATTTTACGGTTAAAAACAGTCTGGCAGAGCTTGGCACCAAAAATTAAGTAAATATCTCAAGGAAATGGAATTGCGAGTCCTGAGCTGATCCATGTTTATGTGTTAAGGAGGAAAATAATATGAAGATTATTGTAGCAATTTACGTTGATGACCTTATATTGGCATCAAATGGTATTGATTATCTAAGACAAATGAACTTCCAATTAAGAAAAAAATCGAAATGAAAAACTTGGGTGAGATAAGTAATATTCTGGGCATATCAATAAAAAACGATGTAAACAAAGGAATTATTGAACTTAATCGATATATTGAAAAACTTTCGAAAGTATTTAACATGAGCAGTGCGAATGCAGTCTCCACGCCTATGGTATGCGGTTTTTTAGCTGGATGTAAACACGACGATGTTACTCAAAAGGAAGTTGAAGAAATGCAGCAGAAGCCATATCGTGAACTGGTTGGGAGTCTGCAGTACTTGTAATATGCAACCCGTCCAGACATAGCTTTCGCCGTTAATATTCTCAGTAGGTTCACAACAAAACCATCTGAAAGGTGCTGCAAAGCTGGTAAAAAAATTCTTCGACATCTTAAAGGAACTCTGGATTATAAAATAACATTCAGATGCAGCGAAGAGGAAATGGTAGCTTTCATAGACTCTGATTGGACCGACAACCCGGCTGATAGGAGATCCTGTTCAGGATATGTTTTAAAACTACATATGTGAGGCGGCAATATCTTGGAAGATGAAAAAGCAAAAATCAAAAGCAATATCAACGATGCAAGCAGAATATATCGCCCTTTCTGAAGCTGTAAAAGAAGTGATTTATATGCGTCAAGTTTTCATGGATATGTTCGTTGGTCTGGGAGGTGGTACAAAGATTTTCTGCGACAATAAAAGTTGTATTCATTTTGCGAAGGACTCTGCATTCCACGATAAAGCAAAACACATCGACATATATTATCATTTCTGTAAGCAGGAGTTAAACGAAGGAATAATTCAATTAAGATACGTATGAACACATAACAACGTAGCAAATATAAGGACAAAACTACTCTCAAAATCGAAGTTTAAAATTTGCATTAAATTTATGAATTTATTTTAATAATGAAATTTATAATTTTCAATAATGTAAAGTACCTTGATAGGAGGAATGTTAGGAATATATATGTGTTCATGTGGGGTCGAGTACAATGGGTCGGGACTTGAAAACAGAAAGTCTCTTACCATCCGTGGGCGTGGACGTGGAGTGTATTACTCGTATGTAGTATTTGAGCTAAATTGGAATTAATAAATCGTGAATTAAAATCAGCTTTTATTTCGTATCTCAAAACTCTACAATTGGGGGCTCAACCGGGATATGAACTTAAATTAGCTAAAAAGTGAAGTGTAAGAACACATAAGGTGCAAACATAAAAGTGGACGAAGGAGCGCAATTTTTTTGAATAGAGATCGAGTGCAGACGGTGACTAGCGGTTTGTGATATTTAAGAAACCGTTTGTGCACACAGTTACGGATAAGACTTGAGTTACATCCCGTATGAAAATTTAGTTGGAAGTTGTGACCACAATTGTGTGACTGACAATATTAGACATTAAAAGAAAATGAAGTTTTCGGAATTGAACATTACTTAAAACTGTAAGAACACCGAGTGTAATTGATATTTTGAGGGGTTTTGGAAAATCCTAGCCAGAACAAGAAAAGGGGTGTTTCATTTCTAAATATTTTTCTGTCGAATACCATAAAATGGGGCCCCGAAGAAGGCAAAGTCGGCAGAACAGCGGTTTATCGGTAGATTTCGAAGAAGTCCGTAGCGTGTCCTCGCAGTCATTTGCTCATAGTGACGATCCAGGAACGAGGTTCAATTTTACCGATTTCGAGACATTAATCCGTAAATTTTCGGGCGACGGAACGATGAGCGTGCGCAAATGGTTCTCAGAATTCGAACAGTATGCCACAACTTTCCGATTAAATGAGCTGCAACGTTTCATTTTGTGCAAAAGATCACTCCAAGGAGGAAACCCTTTATGTGGAATTTTTGCCGAAAATAAGCAGCGCTGAAATTCATAACAAAATACAAACGAGAAAAAGAAAGAACAACGAATCTTTACGAGAGTATTTATATAAAATGCTTGATATCGCCTCGCAACCGGAGGTGGATGAACTTTCGATTATTGGGTACGTTGTTAACGGAATAGACGATACAACGGGAAATAAATCAGTATTATATGACGCGAAAACAATAAAGGAGTTTGAAGAGAAACTAATCGTCTATGAGAAGATCAAGAGCGATGTCGGTCGATATGTTGCTGGTAAAAATGACAAGGCGAATAAAAAAGATGTAGTTAAAAGACGCGGAAACGAAAGACAGGACAATAAGAGATACTGTTATAATTGCGGTTCAACAATGCATGAAAGTCACTCGTGTCCCGAAAGGGAGAAGGGTGCGAAATGTTTTCGATGTAATCAATTCGGACACAAGAAACCAGACTGTCCAAATAAAAATCGACCAAGCGCTAGTGCACATGCAGCAACAGTGAACAGTACGTGCGCAGCAGCGAGAATAAACGACGTCCTTTTGGAGAGCTTGGTCGACACAGGAAGCGACATCTGCTTGATAAAAGAATTTTACGTCAAAATTATAAATCCACTATCTCTTTTCAGAAATATGACACTTTCCGTCTCTGGTTTAGGCTCCACGGTTACTACCAAGGGGTACTGCAAAGTTAAAGTAGAAATCAACGGGGATATTAACGAGAACATAGACGTCCACATTGTAGATAGTAGCTGTATGAAAATGCCGATGATCTTGGGAATGAGTATCCTGCGTCACGCCGTAGTGAAAATTGATGGTGGTGATGTGCTCATAAAGAACAGGAGTCTGACTGTAAGAGAATCTGAGGAAGAAAACATAGAAACTGGTTGCTTTCTGGCAGACATAAGTGCTAATTTGAATTTTGCCTACGATGACTTGCCTGTACTGAAGAGTCTGCAAAAGGAAAGTTTTAATAAGATTGCAACGATGATAGAGAATTTTTCACCCGAAGCACCGAAGATATCACCAACGGAGATGAAGATTATAGCGCTGGACGACAAACCCGTGTTCCAAAGTCCTAGACGTTTTCCCCCCGTAGAGCAAAAGATAATTGATGATCACGTCGAAGAATGTTTGAATGCAGGCATTATCACCCAGAGTTCGTCACACTACGCTAGTCCCGCGGTCCTGGTTCGAAAGAAGGATGGGTCATATAGACTTTGCGTTGATTACAGAGCGCTAAACAAGAAAATACACAAAGATCATTTTCCCTTGCCAGTGATCCATGACCAGATTGACGAGCTACAGGGTGCCATAATTTTCACAACGCTCGGTTTAGATAATGGCTTTTTCCATGTTCCCATTGAAGAAAATAGCAGAAAATACACATCTTTCGTCACTTAGAAAGGACAGTTCGAGTTTACGAGTCCCACTTGGGTTGTGCAACTCGCCGAGTGTTTTCCAAAAATTCATCAATTTACTCTTTAAAGAACTCATTAATCAAGGTACGGTAATCACATATATTGACGATCTTATAATTCAACCTCGAAAGAAGAAGCTACAGTACGATTAAATGAGGTCCTAGAAACTGCCGCCCGAAACGGCTTAAAAATAAAATGGAAAAAATGTTAATTTCTACAGCCAGAAGTGGAGTACCTGGGTCATCTGATAAGAAATGGAGGTGTCTTACCTTCACCTTCGAAAACACAAGCAGTGAAAAACTTCCCAGAGCCGAAGACGACGAAAAATCTGCAAAGCTTTTTGGGTTTGAGCAGCTATTTTAGAAAATTTGTTCCACGATATTCTGCAGTCGCAAAATCACTAAGCGACCTACTCAAGAAGGACGTTAAGTTTGAGTTCGGAGAAGTACAGAAAAGGGCGTTTGAGCAGTTAAAAATGGCACTAACCACACCTCCTATTTTGAAGATTTTCGGTTATGATGACTACACAGAATTGCACACAGATGCTAGCAAACACGGGATCGCAGCTGTATTGCTACAACGCAGTTCGTCAAATGGTGAACTACATCCTGTTCATTATATGAGTCGAAAGACAAGCGAGCCGCAGCAAAAATGGTGCAGCTACGAATTAGAGGTGCTGGCTGTCATCGAAGCAGTGAAGAAATTTAGAACTTATTTGCTTGGTAACAAATTTAAGCTCGTTACAAATTGTAAGGCGTTCACAATGACTTTGAACAAAAAGGAGCTGGTGAGGCGAATT
Source organism: Tolmerus cingulatus (assembly GCA_959613345.1). Lineage (NCBI taxonomy): Eukaryota > Metazoa > Arthropoda > Insecta > Diptera > Asilidae > Tolmerus > Tolmerus cingulatus. The sequence goes on along the minus strand of OY390709.1, from coordinate 16,367,632 downwards.
GCCCCATGGTCCTTGTTGTTAGAAGAGTTCCAGTACGAAGTAGAACACCGATCAGGTACGAAGATAAGGCACGTTAATGCACTCAGCAGAAATGCTATTTATCTCTGCGTGCAAAGCAACTGTACTATTTTGATTAAATTACAAAAAGCGCAGAAAAAGGACGAAAAAATATGTGCTATTATGAAGCATGACTCATACAAAGACTAAATCGTACATCACGGCGTCTTATGCAGGGAGGTGAATGGAAAACTGTTGTTAGTGGTCCCAGACAGCATGAAAAATTCATTGGTTTGATCGATCCACGAAGAAGGACAATTTCACCATGCGAAGATGAGGAAGAAGATAGAAGAACAGTTCTATATAACAGATTTAAAGAGAAGAATTGATTCATGCATAGGCATGTGTGTGAATTGCATTTTGTCGGAACGCAAGGGCGGAAAGCAGGAATGCTTACTCAATTCAATACCAAAAGGGGATAAACCTTTACAAACGTTTCATATTGACCACTTGGGGCCGATGAGTACTACCAAAAAGGATTACAAGTAAAGGGTTTTCCAATAAGCACTTGACAACTTTTTTTCAAAATAAAATGCAAACCATTTGAGATATTACAAAAACTTTATCATCGGGTTGAAGTACAATCAAAATATTTATGAATGGAACTCGACTTCGTTCATATGGCCACCGCGGGCACGTTTGCAGCGGTCGATTCGTTGGACCCAATTTTCGATGACTCGGCCACACATTTTGGCCGAAACGGCTGCTATTTCGCGTTCAATGTTGGCTCTTCCAAGTTCGTCGGCTTGTTGGCATAGACCAATGACGTGACGTAGACCCAAAGAAAAAAGTCTAGTGGCGTCAAATCGCACGAACGAGGCGGCCAATCGACTGGTCCCTTTATTGAGATAACACGCTCATCAACCTTACTCTTCAATAAATCGATTGTAACGTGTGCTGTGCGGCTTGTGTCACCGTCCTGTTGAAACAACATGTTGTCCAAGTCCATATCTTCCAATTCGGGCCAAAAATAATCGGTAATCATGGCGCGATAACGATTACCATTCACAGTAACGTGACGATCATTATCGTCGACGAAAAAATATGGCCCTATTACGCCGCCGGAATGCGAACCACACCAAACAGTTATTTTTTGTGGGTGAAGTGGTGTTTCATGTAGCACATGTGGATTTTCACCCGACCAATAACGCATATTTTGCTTATTGACGAACCCATTGAGCCAAAAATGAGCTTCGTCACTGAAGATGTTTTTGCGATGAAATTGATTATCTTGGCGCATCTTTTCCAGAGCCCAATCGGAGAACGTACGTCGCTTCAAATGGTCCATCGGCTTCAATTCTTGAGTCAGCTTGATCTTGTATGGGTGTAAACCAAGATCCTTACGCAAAATTCGCCATAAAGTGGTCTGGGCGATGCCCAACTCTTGAGAACGCCGTGGAATTGACTGTTTTGGATCATTTGGTACGGACGTTTCAACGGCAGCGATATTTTCGACACTTCGACCAACCCGTTGTCTCACTGGCACGGCAACATCACACAACGAATATGTAGACTCAAATTTTTACACTAAACTTGTTACTGCCTGTCTACTAGGACGAGAATTACGACCGATAATCAGAGTTAACGCTCTTAAAGTAGCGGTCACTGATTCCGAATTTCTGTAGTAAATTTTTATAATTTGCAGACGTTGTTCGTTCGTGTACTTTACCATGATGAAAATGTTAAGTTTACTGAATAAATTGACAGTGACATTTCGATGATTAGTGAAAGGGAGGGTTCACAAATTGAATTCAAAGTTGTCAAGTCCCTATTGGAAAACCCTTTATATTTTAGCCATAGTAGATGGCTTTTCGAAATTTTGTTGGCTATTCCCAACCAAGAGTTTGAACACTGAGGAGGTCAGCAAAAAATTCGAAATAGTCGCTGGTACATTTGGTTAGCCAGCACGCATGATTGCTGACAGAGGCGGAGCGTTTGCATGAACTCGCTTTCGTGAATATTATAAGTCGCATGATACCAAACTTTATTTCATTTCAGCCGGTGTACCGAGGGGAAATGGTCAGGTGGAACGCCTGCACGCAACGGTGATATCATTGTTAACGAAGTTGTCGCTGAACAAACCTGAAGAGTGGTACAAATACGTAGATAACCTGCAAAGAATCTTGAACATCACCCTCCATCGCGCCATCGAAATGACACTCTTCGAACTAGTGTTCGTAACCAAGATGAAAACGGATAAATACCGCGACATAATAAAAATAATCGAGGAAGAAAGCATACAGCAATTTGAAAGCGATCGTAATGAACTAAGGGAAAGGGCAAGGATGAATATAGCGCAGATACAGGCAAAGTATAAGAGAAACTTCGACAAGAGGAGAAAAGAAGCAACCAAATACGCCATAAATGATCTGGTGGCAAAAGAACGAACACAATTCGGCACAGGCCTAAAAAATAAACCCAAGTTCCTGGGTCCATACCAGGTGAACCAGATAAAAGGTTTCGATAGGTACGTAATGGAGAAAATCGGAAAGCACGAAGGTCCAGGAACAACAACAACAAGTGCAGACAAAATGAAGCATTGGATTGCAGAGGGCGTCGAAGTAGAAAATGAAGATAATGAAGCAGAGGACGAAGCCAACGAAAATAGTGATGAAGTAAGAGATGAAGATGAAATCGTGAATTAAAATCAGCTTTTATTTCGTATCTCAAAGCTCTACATGTATATCAATGAACTTTACTTACACACGTACAACCCTACCACTCTGCTGCTCTACATCTCTTTTGTATATTTTATTTGGAGAGTCTCAATAAAGCGCTCGACTGAAGTGAATCTCCTGTTTTGTTTTATTCTTCCCCAAACTAACATCACAGATAAGATACAGATGTCTAGTGTCCATATAGCAAAACGATCCAAAATATTCTTGTTTCTAGTAAGTGCCTTGACACAGTGTGTCATCTGTAGTATGAAACAATCATTTAAGAACTTAATTGACTCCATTAAAAGTTCGTTGCTTGTATTAAATAAAGCACGGCTTTTTGACATATGAATAAGGAACGGCATTTAGATTAAATTGTCCTACACTATTGCATAATTAAATAAGAATGTGTTTGATGGCGTAATTTTATCTTATATGAATTGAACAAATCCTGTGAAATGTGTTGTCAATTCTTGATGTGCGCGTGATGTTTTGGACTGGTCCGCGAAGGAACTCGCTGGGAGTATGCCACGCCCGCGCCCTATGTGAGTGAGGAAAACGCCGGGCATCCAGCTTGCACCCCACAATAAACAAATGATGAAACTGAAAAAAGACACTTTAGCGATTGTTCTATTTCGGCCCCAAAAATTTTTCTTGTCATAAGGCATTATAAAACAATAATACACTTTCACGATTGGCAAAACGGATATTCCACTTTTGAGCGCCAAGATATAAAGTTATTTTCTTAGAAACAAATGCATATTGTATATATCTTTTATGGGCTCTGCTACACGTGCTGAACTCATTCGAATTCCGAATTTCAGTGCGTTGAATTATCATCAGTGATTTATCTCTGTGAAATTTGATTTTTGGGCGTTTTTGAGTTTTTGGTGTTTTAAGTTGCCTTTGCAAGTAATATATATTATATACCGACCTTTGCCTATTCTTGGACCACGATTTTGGATATTCTGAGTATTTATTGTTTGTTGTGATTGCGTTTAGGTACAGGAGCGATTGCTTGTTTAACTATTGTTTTTTAGATTTAGTACTTCTATAATAATTCTAGCATATTATAGGATGGTGGAACCCCGGATATCGATTTTGCTTATTTTGCCCTTGCAAAAATTTCAGTACAAAAAAAGAAATGTGCAATACTTAGTTGTAGAGCCGCAAGAAAAAATTTTCCAAACCGGAAATAATTTTCTTTTCCGACAGAAAATTTATCAATTTGCAACGATTGGATGAATTGTTGTTCTGCTTCTGTTATTTTAAATAATAAAAACAATTATATTTGTGAAATTCACTTTCAAAAGAAAGATGTTGGTAAAAGATTCTTACGGAAAAATGCACTTCCTATGTTGTTCTTAGATTTATCCAGAGGTAATGCTATATTGCCAAAACCAGCGTTCGATCCAGAAAAAGCGAATAAAACATATGGAAAAATGTTAAATAATAATGAGCATCAAGAACAAATGTGCTTAGTATATGACCCGTTGACTCTAAAGACATATGCAATAACTAGATCTGATAATGACACCACTTTAGAAGAGCTGGATCAGGAAACCAAATTCTATAATTTGTCAAGTAGCCCAGCTCAGTTCGAAATTTTTTGCAGGAAATGTGTAAAATACTTAAAACAAACACATATCTCGAAGAAGCAGTTGAATACCCTAAGAAAATTGAAAGTTTAAAAAAAGAAAACATAAAACTAACCTTTGATAAAAAGATGTTTAAGAAAACCTGCAAACGGTTAAAGAAAAATAACAAAAAATACAAGTTAAATGAAATTATAAGTATAGTTAGCGCAAATGATGTGGCACTGTTGCTCCTCCGTCGCCCGCAAAGATTGCGCAAAGCAGTGCGGCTCCCAAACCAGGACCAAGCCATGCTAAGGCGCCTCTTAGGACAACTCAGTCCGCTAACCCTCCTCCTAACCCCAAGCGGCGCACTAGGCCCTCTGCGGCGGCCCACCGGGAAAAGCGTGCAGCCTCCAAGCTTTTTCGCAAGCTTGGCACCATCCCTGATTCGGAGCTCTCAGAGAAGGATAAGTCCTCTCTGAGCTGGGCTAGGAAGGTTGTTGCCCTTCATGAGGCAAAATCTAAGGACGCGGCACCGAAAAAGCAACGCTCGCAAGACGAGCAAGAGCCCTCTGCCTCTAAGAGGCCCAAAGCCGGTCCGCCTTCAAGACCCCCTCAACCTATTCGACCCTTCAGCGAGGTAGCGAAGGATCACCTAATCTGGGCAGTCGTAGACCGCAGCAACCCAGACGGTGCCATCTCCCAGGATAACTGGAAATCGGTCCGTATCGAGTTGCTAAAAGTCTACGGTGATATACTGGAAAAGAGCCCCGGACCAGCACCAGTTTGTCGCGATGCCGGCTGGTATCAAGGCCGCATCAAGCTTATTGCCTGCGCAGATCAGCGATCGTCTGATCTGTACAAGCAGGCAATAGCTTCCTTAGGGGAAGTTTGGCCGGGAGCTAGACTCGAGGCTGTTAAAGGGGAGCAAATCCCGAACAGACCTCGATCTAGGACGTGGATCCCAGCGGAGCCATCGAACCCGGAGGATATCCTGAAGCTGATCAGGATGTGCAACTCCAGTCTCCCCACTCATGACTGGAAGATTGCCCAGGTCAGCGAACCAAAGGGGAAAATGAGACAAGCGGTGGTGATCCTCAATGAGGAATCTTTAGCCCCGCTTGTCGAGTCGAAAGGCGTTATCAGCTACGGTTTCGACTCTATTACTCTGACAGTGTACCGTAAGGACCTTAAGGGTAATAAGGCGGTCATCCCCTTCGAGACCGAGAAAGTAGCTGAGGAAGCCGCCGAGGTAGTAGCCGAGAAGGCCGCCGAAATAGAGATCAAAGCTCCCGTAGCGCCAAAACCTGCGTCACCATCCCCCATCGACAGCGATGACGATAGCATCCCTTCAGCTTCAGGGATGCTGGGGGATCTTCTTCTACATCAGGACGATGAGGAATCTCCTGATGTAAATATGGAAGATGACCTTCCCCAATCCGATACAGAGGATGCGGAGATGACGGTCATCGAGGTAACCCCCCCTAGCAGCAGCCATGGTGGGAGTGGTGCAGATTAATCTACACCACTCCAGGGCAGCCTCAGCTGCGCTTCTTTTGCGTCTCTCCCAGAAAGGGGAGGACGTCGTTTTAGTCCAGGAGCCCTGGGTTGTTCGGGACCGGATCTGTGGACTTAACATAGCCGGTTATAAGGCGTTCTATGTACTAGGCGCAGGTAAACCCAGGTCCTGTATTCTCGTTAGAAGCAATCTCAACGCCTTTCTCCTTAGCAATTTTAGTGACAAGGACAATGTAGTGGTCATGCTGGATCTTGTATCCCAGCCCTTATGGCTGATCTCCAGCTATATGGCGCATGACCACGATGAACCTCCTCCGCATCATCTTGTACGCACGACCCTTGAGGAGGCGAACAAACGGAGGATCACGACGATCATCGGCGCAGACGCCAATGCGCACCATGCGATCTGGGGAAGTTCCGATATCAACGAGAGAGGTGAGTCTCTTTTGGAATTTATTATGGGTTTTGGCCTTTGGATTTGTAATGTAGGTGATGAACCTACGTTTATCAATTCGGTGAGGCGGGAAGTTCTTGACATTACTATTGTCACTGAACATGCCGCCCACCTGGTTAAAAATTGGAGAGTATCCAATGAACCCTCACTATCTGATCACCGGTATATCGAGTTTACACTTGATATGCGAAAACCGGTCTGTTCTCCTTTTATGAACAGAAAGAGCACTAACTGGGACATATACAATAAGGTCCTAGGTCGTACACTGCCTGAAGGAGGGCCACCCACAATTCAATCCGTACAGGATTTGGATAACATGGTGGAAACACTTATTAGGGCTTGCAACAAGGCAACTCGGACCTCGTGTCCCACCAGGAGACCTAAGGGGAAATCTAGACCTCCATGGTGGACAAAGGAAATTGTAGCCGCGAGGAAGGAATGCCGCAGAAAATTCAATGAGGCTAAGCGGTCCAATGATTGGTCACTATACAGGGCTAGCCTCAAAGATTTCAAAAAATTAGTTAGGACAGCCAAACGATCCTCCTGGGAGAGTTTCTGTAATAGAATAGAGGATGCCTCTGAGGCTACACGATTACGTAAAATCCTCTCGACTTGTCCGGTCACCCCTAGTCTTCTGATGAAAGATAATGGGGAATGGACTTCTTCTTGCCTGGAAACTCTGGAGCTACTGACCGAAACTCACTTTACGGGCTGCTCTGTGGAGCAGACGAGTGAATCGACAGTCGCTACCAGCCCTAACAATCTAGCCTACGAAATTCTTAATAAGAATAAACTGATGTGGGCCATAAATAGTTTTAAGCCGTTTAAAGCCCCAGGCATGGATGGAATCATACCTGCCGAGCTACAGAGGGCTACGGACTTAATCATGCCATGGCTAGAGGCTATCTTCAAAGCCTGCCTGGACTTTACTTACATACCTAAGTCCTGGACTGAAGTCAGGGTTGTTTTCATCCCTAAGGGAGGTAAAACTTCGCATTGCAAACCTAAGGACTTCAGGCCTATTAGTCTTTCTTCTTTTCTCCTTAAAACACTGGAGAGATTGATCGACGTCCACATAAGAGGGTCTATCCACCCAGAAAAATTCTCACCCTCGCAGCATGCCTATACGAAGGGCAAATCTATAGAAACAGCTCTGCATACCCTCGTTGACCGTATAGAGAAGTCCTTGCTGTACAAAGAGTACACGCTCGCGGCCTTCCTGGACATTGAGGGGGCTTTTAACTATGTCAGGCCGGATGCGATTGTAGGGTCCATGAGGGACCTGGGACTGGACGAACCGCTGATTGAGCTGATAAGGCGAATGCTACGTAGCAGGGTTATCAGCTCAGATCTTGGAGCATCTTCCATTAGGAGATTTGTCGACAGGGGTACACCTCAGGGTGGAGTCCTGTCGCCTCTTCTGTGGAATTTGACTGTGAACGGTTTGCTTCGTGATCTCGACCGCTCGGAGTGCTGCGTGGTTGCCTATGCAGATGATATAGTAATCGCGGCCTCAGGCAAGTACCTGAGCACGCTCTCTGAGGTGTTACAAACGGCCCTAATTAAACTCACATCATGGAGTGAAAAATATGGCCTAGGAGTTAACCCGAATAAAACGGAACTTGTGCTATTTACAAGAAAACACAAGATTCCTCCCTTCACTACACCGCTCCTTAACGGAGTGAGTCTAAGGCTTTCAGACCAAGTCAAATATCTCGGTCTCATTATAGATAAGAAACTAAACTGGAGGGCCAACGTTGCAGAAAGGGTACGAAAGGCCACGACGGCCCTATACTCCTGCAGGAACGCGATTGGCAAGAAATGGGGCCTTGAGCCACGCATCGTTCACTGGCTCTTCGTGACGGTGATCAGACCGATCCTGTTCTACGGGGTGCTTGTGTGGTGGCCTGCTCTGGAAAAGGCTTGCCATCAAAATGCGTTGGGGAGGGTCCAAAGAATGGCTTCGATTCTAATCACCGGAGCCCTAAGGACTACTCCCACCAAGGCCCTGAATGTTATCTTAGACCTCCTCCCAATAGAACTCTTTGGCAAGCAAACCGCAGCCTCCACAGCCGTCAGGCTTAACTCAACACACCCATGGACAAGAGTGGACTATGGGCACTCCAGAATCCTTAATACTCGTGTCCCTAGGTTGGATTACATAGTTCCAAAACCCTGCTTCGATAAGAAATTCGAATCACTCATACCGACTAGGCATGAGTGGGGCGAGGACCTGCCTAATCGTATAAACTCGGTAAAGATTTATACCGATGGCTCTAAGATGAAAGGCAAAACTGGGGGCGGAATTTACTGCGAACACCTAGGCCTTGAAACGTCGTTTCGTTTGCCAGACCACTGCAGCGTCTTCCAAGCTGAGGTTATGGCTATCACTGAGGCCTTACAATGGCTGCGAAGGAATATGTCAAGTTCTGAGGACATTTCCATCTTTACGGACAGCCAGGCCGCAATCAAGTCCCTCACGGGCGTTTTTACGACCTCAAAGGTAGTAGCAGACTGCCGCTCTCTGCTAAACGAAGTAGCAGAGAGGGTCAAGATTACTATTATATGGGTACCGGGACATAATGACATCCCGGGTAATACTAGGGCGGATGAGCTCGCCAGAAAGGGTACAACCCTACCGGAGGATGATATCATCCGAGATATAGGAGCACCGCTCGCCTATCGTAAGAAGGAGATCTCGCAAGTGTATGCGAGCATCGCAAAGAATAGGTAGAGGAGAAAATGCACATGTGCGACCACCAAACTTATCTGGCCAACTTTCGACTGAAACAGGTCAAAGAGCCTTATTTCACTCAAAAGAGTGTCCATTAGCAACGTCATAGCTGCGATAACTGGGCATTGTCTTATAGGGAGACATGCCAGAAGGCTAGGCGTTTCGGCAAATGACTTCTGCAGAAGTTGCCAGAATGAGGAGGAAGAGGAAAGTATCAGCCACCTCCTCTGTCACTGCCCAGCGCTTGCGCGACATAGGTACCAGCACCTGGGCGCCACCTTCTTTGATGACCTGTCAGACCTGAGTGTGAAGAACGTCAGGGATATTGAATGTTTCATCAAAGTCACGAAGTGGTTCGATGGTTAGTTAAATCGGGGTCGTCCCGTGTGGTATCACAATGGGCCTTGTGTTGGCCTAAGTGTGCCTCTTTTTGGCGGCCACAATAACCTAACCTAACCTAGCGCAAATGATAATTCGAAAACTTTTGCAAATCTGATTTTGAGCCAACCCTGTGTTTATACTGAGCAAAAGAAAATATTGACTCAATGTTTATATTTTCGTTTATCCGCATGCTATGCATTTCTTCGTGACACCATTGGGTTACATTTACCACATAAGTCCTCCCTACATAGTTGGATCAAAATAAAGCACCTTTCTCCTGGAATTAATTTTAGTATTATGGAAGAAGTTAAACAACAAGTAAAAGAGTTGCCCGAAAAAGAAAAAGAAGTAATACTAATATTTGACGTGATGTCAATTCAAGAGTTTTTGATATATAATAAATTCAAAGACCAAATTGAAGGTTTCGAAGTCCACGGAGATGGAAGCACTCATAAAAATTTAGCAAAACATATTTTAATATTTATGGTGAGAAGCACAACAGGCACATTTAAGCACGTTGTGCGTTATATTGCATGAAAGATAGAAATATTGCATAACCTCAATGTTTATGAAAATCTTGTTTTAGTTGTCACAGCTATCGGTTGTGCCAAGGTCCAATAAATAAAAAAGTTCTTCGCTCCCTTGAAATATCAACAAATAAAACATACTTCGAATATAAAGAGAGAATTATTTATATATGTAATTTATGATGTATCTCATTTAATTAAAACATTTAGAAATAGAATTATACTTGACGATATAAAAGCAACTGATGGTTTGATTTTATGGGATGTAATAAAATATATATATTTGACCGAAAAAAACAAAAGTACCAGAATTTGTCCACATTAATCCAACAGATTTTCCAAAAATGAGTGTACGACTAGCAGTTCAACTCTTAAACCATAGTGTTGCAGCAGGAATTACAAGTTTCTTTGCAATAAACGCTTTTCTGGAAGATCTTATTGAAAAGGCTACATCAACTGCTATAATTACAAAGAAAATAAACCGCATTTTTGACATATCAAATGGTAGACCGTTCTTGCAACGTAATTCTGATGATCTCATGTTTCTTGCCCAAAAGAAATTATATTGTTTAGAAATGAAACATTCTAAAAGCAAAAGTAATGTATTTTGTTTTACCGGACTAGCAATATCAGTTGAGTCGACGATAAGGTTTTCTCAAAATTTATTTGAAAAGTACGAAGATTTAGCATACATAAACATGAGAAAATTAAATCAAGATCCACTGGAAAATTTGTTTTCTCATATAAGATCACGAAATGGCAACAAAAATAATCCAAATGTTTTTGAAATAAATTAGATTATGGCTTAAATAATATCTCTAAAATTAATTTTCACTTCGGAGTTTTCCAACGGTGAAACGAGATAACGGTTGGTTGGGAAGCTGTTCTTAATGATGGGACAAATATCCAGCCTTGTGAGAGTGAATCATTTAAAAATGATTTTTCTGAATTTAGCGATGAAGACGGATTGATCCTTGACGACTCAACAAATTTGACGCAAAATCTATGTACGAGCGATATTGCTGTTAAATATTTTGCCGGATATTGCTATAGAAAATTAATGAACACTTTAAAAACTCCTTGCGAAGAATGCACCAATGCTATGGTTGATACCTCTTCTTCTGTTAACTTGTCCAATATTGTTACGACATGAGCTGGTTGTTCCCCTTTTCTGCCGTGGGCATTAAATACCCCTCAAAGGTGTGAAAATAGAAAACACTGATTTGGGCAAAAGCCCGGGAGGAAAACCTCGAAGGTGACAAAGCCCCTGTCGAGTTTATTAAAATCACAAGATTGTCTTTGTACAACGTGAAAAATACACAGGACAACAGTTTCGGAGATCGCTCAGACAAAGACTGGCGAGCACAACCCGATTGTACGCAAGATTCGACTCGTCCTCAGTCCCCAAATGTGAGGGCCTTGTTCTTGGAACGCGTAGAGGGGACGAAAATCTGGAAAATCCGCTAATGAACAACCAGATGAAAATACGTCCCCTTTTCAGCAAGTCCGAACCTGCATCGACGGCTCGACGGCGGAGAATGTGTTGCGTAACGGAGGTTCACGGTCCCAGGCCGATTCTTTTGTCCTCTCGGTTGTTTGTTTAGGCGCTCCAGACCCAGACTCTGTTGTCCTCATGCGCTCCATACCCGACATCCGAAGCCCGGTTTTCCCGAGACCCACACTTAAGTTTATGACCGCCCGAAGAAGTCTTATCCTAAATCCTATCGTAAAAACAAACTAACAAAGAAACAATAAAATGCGCGTAACAATTTGAGTTGAGTGTCTAAAAAACCATCAAAGTTGTAACAAGAGCAAAACATTTGTTCGACAGATGTAGACCTTTTTCTTAAAATGTAAATTGATATCAAACTTATAATAATTGATGAAAAATTGTAAATTGATATTCAAACTAAATTATCACGTAGGATTAATCGATGATTTGTTCCGTACCGACACATGCCACCCGCCTTGCTATATTTATAGCAAAATCACGGTAAAATCTTCACCGCATAACCAATATACTTACTGTAAACCATGAACAAATTAACTAACTTAATTTAATCACTTATCAATAATTTTTGTTATAGAAAAAATGCACAAATAGTATAAAAATTGTGTATTTAAAAGTGAATCAATTAATCAATGTATAGTTTCTTAGACATTAAAGAACTATATCAAAACTATATCTGTCTCTCTTAGATTCTCAGACTTCGCTGTCCACTTACGCCTTGTCTGGAAGTGCAGCATATACTCATTGCGCCACATGCGCCAAAACTGTTGCAACATTTGCTGTACTCTTTGCCGTCACGTCAGACGGTTTTCTTTCACATCAATTAAATTCGGTTCAGGAAAACTTAAAGATGCGCCACCGCGCAAACAATTACCTGGCGTGAGGTATAAGAATTCATCGACACTGTCCGACATTGGAGCGATTGGTCTTGAATTAAGACAAGTTCGAATCTGATATAAAAGTGTCAACATCTGTTCAAAAGTCAAAATTTGATTTTTAACAACTCGTTTTAAGTGGTGTTTGACACTTTATACACCAGCTTCAGCTAGGCCTGAGAAGTTAGGAGCTCCTGGAGGATGATATTTCCTTTGCGCTCCTTTGTTCGCGAAATATGACTCGACATCTTTGTTTGCATGCAATTCTCGGAAATAATTTCGAAGTTCACGATCCGCGCCCTTGAAAACTGATCCAATATCGCTGGCCATTTTTCCAGGAACTCGACACAAGGAAGTAAATCGGCGAAACGCTGCTAAAAAGCAAGCAGTTGAACAATCCGAGACAAGTTCCAAGTGAATGGGTCTGATAACCAAACACACGAAAACTGCCACCCATCCTTTTCGCGTCTTTTTTCCGCGTTCAGGTGCATCACGAGTGAAAAACGGTCCTCAGTAATCAACAGCGGTCTTAAGAAACGAGTCTGCCGGCTGCACACGATCTGCGGGCAAATCGCCCATTATGTGCGTCAACGGCGGTGGCTTATACCGGATGCACCGCGAACACTTGTTAATGCACGACTTGATTTGGTTTCGAAGTTTAAGCACCTCGTATTCCTCGCGTATCACTCGCATCATCAATTGCTTACCACCGTGACATATAATATCGTGATGAACCGACGAAATTAAAAGAGTGGTAAGGTGATAAGTGCCTAAAATGATTGGATGTGTGACGGCGTACGGAAGGCCGGCATTGGTCAGTCGACCGCCAACTCGAAGGATATTGTTCTCGTCAAGAAAGGGGCCGCGTTTTATCTGTTGAATTTCTTTTTCAAAAATGTGACTTTGAAGGTGAAAAAACATAGTTTATTTATTTTTAAAGCTTAATACAAGCTACGTACATAAAAGTAAAACTAAAGACTAGTGCTAACCTAAGGGAGCAACGGGAGAAAACGGAGGAAGGGAAAGGACAAGGCAGATTAGGGAAGACTAATAAGGTGGTGCCTGAGAGAGTTTTTGCTCAGGTGAAAGTCGAAGGAAGGGAGGGAGTTGGCTCTGCGAAGCATTCTTGTGGGGGCTCAGAAAGACCGTAGTTGGTACGATAGTAAGGAGGGCGAAAGAGAGGGGCCGAGCGGAGGTTACGGGGGTTGGTGTAGATAGGGATCCGCTCGAGTAGAGAAAGACAGTCAATCTTACCGATGAGCAGTTGGTGAATGAATGTGATATCGGCAAGGTCCCGCCGCTTCCATAGAGGCAACAAGTTAATGAGCCGAAGGCTGTTTTCGTAGGGCTGAAGGTTTTGAGGGTCAGACCAGGGGAGCTCGCGTAGAGCGAAACGAAGGAATCTACGCTGTACAACCTCTATCCTGTTGATGCTAGTAGATTGCTAAGAAGACCAAACTTGGCTAGCGTGTTCCAGGAGAGGCCTAACGAAGGTGACAAAGGGAGATTTGGCGACGTATGGGTTAAGGAACTCCTTGGACCACCCCTTAACGAAGCCTAGCGCGGAGATGGCTCTGGCAATCACACTGTCAATGTGTTCACGAAAGTTAAGTTCACTATCACAGATGACGCCTAGATCGCGAAGAGAGGAAACGGAGAGGATAGGTTCGCCAGACAAGCAATAGACTCTGAGGGGGAAGAGGGGCGTTTGCGGGAGTAGGTGATGGATTGGCATTTGGAGATATTGAGCTCAAAAGAGTTTTTAGTGCACCAAATGCCAAAGTTGTTGAGATCTTGTTGTAGCAGACAGGATCCGTGGTGGAGGATATCCGTTTAGAGATTTTCATATCGTCGGCGTAGATGGACAGGTCGGAGTGCTTGATAACACACTCGACGTCATTTATGGCTAGTATGAAAAGCAACGGACCTAAGTGGCAGGGAGGGCGGCAATGGCGGTAGCAAGCATTGAAGAGTCAATGGTGATATAGGCAAGGGAGGTCTGTGCACACGACTCCAAAAAGTGGAAATAGCTAGAGTCGGGATCTAATGAGTGCTCACTGAAAGACTGGCTGAAGTGGTGAGCAAAGAGATTAGCTATTGTATTGGAGTCGGAGGAAGAAGTATCATTGAGTTTAGGAGTAGAAGGGTAACCGCTGGACTTCTTTGTAATGTTAATGAATTGGTAAAAGCGTTTGGGATCGGAGACGAGGGTTGACTGCATGTAATTAAGGTATTCGATATATGAAGATTCGCTGCGTGCGGAAAAGAGGGAAACCGCCGAGAGGTAATTGGAGAAGTCGGAGGTGGAGCGAGATAGGAGGTAGGATTGCCAAAGTTTGTTCCTTCTATTCCGAAGGGATCGAATTTCTTTGTTATACCAGGGGGGAGAAGGCATGATCTCTCCGAGGTTGAAAAGGGAAAGATTGGGTCAGGCACGCAAAGAGTTCGCTATAAAAGACGTCGAGGGAATCAGCAACGGGAAGCTTGGACTCGGCTGAGAGGGAAAGAAGGGACGATTGAGAGAAAAGGCGGTTCAATTTGCCAAAGTCGCCTCGGCGGAAATTGAAGTGGTAAGAAGTCTCAGAGGTGGTGTGAAGAGGTGGTGTGAAGAGGTGGGGGCACATGGCCAAGAGTGAGGAAGAGTGGAGGGTGGTACTGGTCAAGCGTAGATATAAGATGAGGGCTCTGAGAGACAACCGAGTTCACTGGGTCAGAGGAGACGACCAGGTCGAGTTGTCTGCCAAGATTGTTAGTAATGCCACTAATTTGGTAGAGACCAGAGTCGGAAAGGCGGTCGGGTCGACAAGAAGGGTTTCCTTGCCGGAGAGGATGTTGGTGGGGATACAGTGAAGCTCGTCGTCAGATCGAAGCCATTCCAGATGGGGAAGATTGAAGTCGCCGAGAACGATGATTTCATCGTTGGGCCCTAGGGTGCTGAAGATAGAGTCGATCGTATCGGTGGTAAGTTGGAAGGCCTCGAGTGGTTGGGAGGGGCGAATGTATACACAAAGGACTTACAGGAATTTGCTGTTTAACGGGATTTTAACGCAGACAAAATTGAGGAGGCAGGAATTAGAAGAAGTGAGGAGAGTAGCGCCGAAGCGAGTACGCACAGCAAGAAGTACGCCGCGGTTAGAGAGGGTTAAGTTGTTGTCGCAGGCATCGGCACGAAAAACTGAAAAATCCGCTGAAAAAAGTTCGCTGCTATAAATATTGGGAGTTAGGTTAGTTTCGATTAGGGCAAAAATGTCATATGGAAAAACGAGGGAGTTCTGAAAAACAGAGTCAGTTTTGGTGCGTAGTCCTCTGACATTTTGGTAGTATAGGGAAAGACAGCAAGGAAAGTGAGCGTGGCCAGTCGGCGGAAGGGCTGGAGGTAAGGGAGGAATGGGAAATCCAGAGCCAGTCGGGTTAGAAAC
Source organism: Tolmerus cingulatus (assembly GCA_959613345.1). Taxonomy (NCBI): domain Eukaryota; kingdom Metazoa; phylum Arthropoda; class Insecta; order Diptera; family Asilidae; genus Tolmerus; species Tolmerus cingulatus. The sequence goes on along the minus strand of OY390709.1, from coordinate 16,351,923 downwards.
TAAAGTAAGATTTGTGATCGTTCCGGGCTCTTTGAAGGTGGGAGATTCGCCGAGAGCTGACGTAGGAGGCGAAAGTGGTAAGGTCAGAGGAGACATTGTCAGGGGAGATGCCGAATTCGGCATGCAACTTAAGGAACAGGTCGCGAAGGGTGGACAAGGCAGTGGGGAGGCCTTCCTGGTGAACTGAAACAAGCAAATTGGTTTTGGTTTTACCGTCGATGCAGACGGAGTCGAGCTTGTAATGAAGGAAGGCAAAGAGGAGGCGGAAATTGTCGTAGATTCTGTGGTCACGAAAGCGACAACAGATAGCGACCTTCGGTGGATTCAGCAGATCGCATGGTGAGTTTGACAATAGGGGGAGGATAGGGTCAATGAATGATGGTCTGCTGGGGGGATTGGAGGGGAGGCGGTCCGGATTGGAGGGAGGTGGGACCAAGGAAGAAGAGGACGGAGAGGGAGGAAGGGGGAGGGGGACGGAATGGCTGGCATAGAGGGAACTAAGGTATGCGCTTTGATAAAGTTAGGGTATTTGGGGGGGATGGAGAAGTTGAAGTTAGGGAAGAGGCTAGCCTTAAACTGCCAGTTGGAGTTAGGATTAGCGGAAGAAAGATTGGCGAGATTGGGAGGGTTAGAACGACGTTTAGTCTCATTGTTGGAGGGATAGCCTTTAGGTTTGTGGGAAGGTGGTTTACGGCTAGTATTAGATTTAGAAGTGACAGAGGAACTAGAGTTAGGCTTAAGTTTAGTATTAGGGCTAGGGTTGACCTTAACTTTAGTAATATGACTAGGGTTGTCTTAAGTATAGCATTAGGGCTAGGGTTAGTCTTAGCTTTAGTAATGTTACTGGAGTTAGTCCTTACATTACGAGAGTGACTAGAGTTAGACTTAAAGCTAACAGACTTAGAGATCCACTTATTTATGTTAATATTACCGTAGCTAACGGGGCGGGAGAAGAGCCACTCGTATCTATCATGAAGAGTCACCTTGAATTTGGATGGCCCATCAGCATTGGGCGGGCGGAGTTTCAGGCAGTCGATTGGGGAGATCGAGAAGTGTCCTACGAAGAAAGTGCGGATCCAAGTCACATCTGCGTGATGGGGGCACCAGTCACTAGAAGCACTGAGGAAGTCTCGGAGGCACCGACGTTGAGGCGGTGGAGTTTCTCCAGTCTAGAGCTCCATTCCTTTTCGGTCCAGAGAGTGCTGAATTTAGACACTGGGGGGACCAAATCGGAAGCGGAAGTCTGTATCGAAACGGTAGAAGTATGCGGGGGAGGCGTGGCAGAAAGTGTGGGCACAAGGTCCAGATTAGGGGAGGAACAGCTGATGGCGGAATCGTTTGTGGGTCCTATAGTGGACGACCGAGAGGGCGAGCGAAGATCAGCGGAGATGGAGCCGAGGAGCGCAGCGTTGGCAAACACAGCCGCAGAGCAAGAGCCGAGGTCATTTCTAATCTGCTTCACCGAGCGGCGAACATCATCGACAGCAGGAAGAAGAGCCGCGGGAAGATCGGTAACAGAAACCATTGAGTAGAGGTCGTCCAGGGTTTGCACCGCGGTAGATATCTTAGTGAATATCAAATGGGACTTCTCCAGAAGTGTCTCAGTTTTTCTCTCTATGTTGACGAGTCTCGCGTTAATCGATGAGATTTCATCAGGGACGATCTGAGAACACGAGCAATTACCCAGCGAAGACTGCACCTTAGCGGCAAAGAGAGATTGCTCGCTAAAGAGGTTGTCGGAGATAGTTGCCAGAGCATGAAGAACGTGACACGGTTTGATGTCGGAGTACTAGTTGCACGTAGAAAGACCAGCAGATGAAGACGAATGGGCGCCGCGCTGTAGGCAAGCTGCATGGAAAAACTGCCTGCAGACACCATCGCACTCGATCAAGTCGCCGGAGAGAGACCCATTGCATACCTTGCAGGCGCTCATCGTGAAGCTCGTAGTAGGCAGAAGTGGTCGAGGCAGCACAACAAAGAAGGTGATTACACCGCGGGAAAAGAGAGCATCGGAGTCGGCAAAAGTTTGTCACACCGGACAACAAAGTAAGCACGAACCGATGGCACAAAGTGTAAACAGCGGGATGTAATGCAAATAGCGACTGCACCGTACAGTGTCTTTAATTGAAGTTTTTTTTTTTTGAAGTGAGAAATGCAAAATTCCTTAGCTTTTCGCACATACCATAAAAAGCTCTACTCGCAGAGATCGCTCGTGCAGCGAGACGTTTGAACAACGCGGTTACCATCATTAGCGTTTTCCATGACGAGTATTTGTGTGCTGTAGATTCCGTGGTACCGGGTGCACTGGTGACGTGAACATTCATAACGCGAGTTTTCAATTCGAGATCTTTTTCGTCCGGTTTGGCGGTAATATTTTCCGGCGAAGTCGCGCGAGGCCGTAAGAGCCACGGTCCCGACCACCACAACTCATGACTCGCGAGTTCACTTGATAACGCGCCCCTTGACGCGACATCAGCGGGATTGAACTGAGTCGGTACATGTCTCCATTCTACGGCAGGTAAAGTCTTGTTGATCGTCCATACTCTATTCGCGACGAAACGGTTAAGTTTACTTGGACATGTTTGGAGCTAATGCAGAACGATCGACGAATCAGACCAGGAAGTGACAGGAATATCCTCGATTTTTAACGTTTGCCGAACGTGCGAGAGAAGTTTAGCTAATGCGACCGCCACGTTCAATTCCAACCTTGGAATAGTTAATTCCTGTAACGGAGCAACTCGCGTTTTAGATGTTAACAAGGTAACTCGCGGTCCGTCGCTGGTCTCGCACTTGACATAAAAAACCGTCGCGAATGCCTTTTGAGATGCGTCCGCGAATCCATGAATTTCCCATGTTCGAACGTAACTATGTGTGCCGATCCATCGAGGTATGCGAATTTTTTCCAAGTTTTGCAAATTTTGAAAATAAACTGACCATTATTTTTGAGCTTCCGCCGAAAGTTCCGAATCCCAACCCAATTTCTCGCGCCACAATTTTTGCATGAAAATTTTAGCAAGGACAACCGCAGGTGCAACCAAACCTAAATTATCGAAAATACTCGCAATGATTGATAAGACGGATCTTTTAGTTAGAAATGTTAGAGGTTGCATTCTAACATCGAAGGAAAATTGATCTTCTTTCCGAATCCATTTTAATGAGAGAACCTTTGTAACTGTTGTTTCTTCGAATTTTTTCTCGTCTTTTCTTGCGCGCAAATCATCCGGTAGATCAGCTTAAACTTCATCATTATTCGATTACCATTTTCTCAACGAGAATCCGCCTGCTCGCAACAACGCAATCAACTCATCTCCTATGTCTTTGCACTGCACTACTGTGTCCGCGCCGCAAATAACATCATCGACAAAAATATCATTGAGCAAAACAACAGTAGCTCTCGGATAACGCGAAGCTTCGTCAAGCGCCAGCTGTTTAAGAACTCTCATTGACAGATACGTTGCCGCTGCGGTTCCATAGGTAACGGTTGTAAGACGGTACACTAGGACTTCATTTGACTTCGGTGACTTCCATAAGATACAAAGAAACGGTGTATCTTCTGGCACGATGTTAATTTGACGAAACATTTTCTCAATATCCGCGAAACAAACGATTGAATGTGTTCGCGATCGCAGGAGAATGTCGAAAATTTCCTTTTGAAGTTTGGGTCCGGCGAACATGCATTCGTTCAGCGACTTACCGTTTTCGCTGTAAGCTCTCGTGTTAAACACGACTCGGAGTTTTTTCGTTGTACTTGACGGACGAAGTATTAGATGGTGAGATAAGTAATAACGCAGAGGAGGATTGTCTGAAAAAGCTGAATCCGGCGCCATATTATTTAGTTTCAGGTACTCTTCAAGAAACTCGTGGTACTTTCCGGCGAGAGCCGGTTCTCGATTAAATCGCGCTTCTAGATGCTTATATTGTTTGAATGCTTTGAAATAAGATTCGCCTTAGTCCGGTGGGTAGGTTTTAAATGGAATTCGCACTTGAAATCGCCCGTCGCTATCACGCTTAGTTGTCGTTTGAAATAACTACTCGCACTCAATATCATCTGCTGAGGAAAATGGTCCGGCGGAGATTTCTTCCGTTTGCCAAAATTTTTGCAATGTGGCATCAAATGAATTAATGCTGGCATGGTGAACTTGAATTGATAAATGCATGACTTGACTTGCATCGGCTTGGCCACTTTGCCCAAATAAAACCCACCCAAAACTAGTTTCTTGCGCGATTGGTTCATTTGCGCGGCCAATCCGAACACCTGACTTTAAAATCAAACTAAAAACTTCAGCGCCTAAGATCAGTTCGACTGACTGATTTTTCAAATGACTATCATCGGCGAAATCTAAATTTTTAAAATGATTAAGCGATTTGACTGTTTCATCGATTGGTGGAATATCCAATGTTACTTTTTTCTTGATCAGCGCTTTAACTTTGACCGTCGAAGAGTTTTTGAATCGCGAGCGGATGTTCAAAATTGCGTACGAAGTGATTTTTTCAACTTCAATTTCACCGATTCCACTAACTGTTACATTCGCAGGGTAACAATCGATTTTCAATTTTCTTGCGAAATTTTGCGAAACAAACGAAGATTGTGCACCCTGATCAATTAACGCGCGAGCTGTCAATTCGCATCCGTCCGAAGTCGAAACACACACGGAGGCAGTTGCAAGCAAAACTCGCGGAGCTACGTCTAGTCACGCGGACGGAGGATCCACTTAGCTTGTTCGCAGGCTCGTCGGCGTCGCCTTCTGACGAAGCGTGTCTTTTGCTCGAATCGTTTCTTCGGTTGTTGAAAGTGTCATCATGAATCGAAACGTTGTGCTTCCGGCGGCCTTTGGAACAAGTTCGCTTAGATGTGCATTTGATGGACCTGTGACCTTGATGGAAGCAATTAAAACAAACACGAACTATCTCAAACTCTCGTAAACTCAGGACACGCGGACAACCAATGATCTTTTTTGCACTTCGGACAACATGCTGACGAAGACGTGAATGCGCGCGTAGATCTTTTTTCATTGTTGTTACCGGAGGAAATTTTAACTCGACACGCGCTTGCTTCGATACGCTTCCAGGCAAACGATTTAAACTCCGCGTAATTCGGATCGTTCGGCTCACTTCTTACGCTCGCGATATCGTTCGGAAGAAAAACCTGAGAAAGGTGCGAAATGTGTCTTTCCCAATCTTCAAGCAAACCGCTGTCAAACTTTGACATGACGGTTGACAACAACAATTCATCCCACGCCTCAACTTTAGCTCCCAAATCTTCAAGGGACATAAGATGCTCCTGAACCTCATTTAAAATTCTCTCATATTCATTAATGTTTGAGCGAGTGACAGGGCGAATATTAACGAGGGAGAAAACATGCGCTTGTTTCAGAAAGCGTGCATTATCGTATCTTTTAACAAGCTCACTCCACGCGCGGTCAAAGTTCTCACTTGAAGCTGGCAATTTTCTCAAAATCCCGGCGACACTACCGGTCAAACTTCGTTTCAAATAATTCAACTTGTCGGTCTTCGATGAACGCGTATTTATTACCATTGACTCAAACGAATGCTTAAAATCAACCCATTTTTTTCCGCGGCTCCAACGAGCCGCGGAAGCAAATAATTAAGAGTCACCATTTTCACTATGTACGCACACTTTGCAGTCTACAGGAAACACATCCGGCTCGAAGGACCAAAAAATATTACGACATGAGCTGGTTGTTTCCCTTTTCTGCCGTGGGCATTAAATATCCCTCAAAGGTGCGAAAATAAAAAAACCCTGATTTGGGCAAAAGCCCCGGAAGAAAACCTCGAAGGTGACAAACCCCTCGTCGAGCTTATTAAAATCACAAGATTGTCTTTGTACAACGTGAAAAATACACTGGACAACAGTTTCGGAGATCGCTCAGACCAAGGCTGGCGAGCACAACCCGATTGCACGCAAGATTCGACTCGTCCTCAGTCCCCAAAAGGGAGGGCCTTGTTCTTGGAACGCGTAGCGGGGACGAAAATCTGGAAAATCCGCCAATGAACAACCAGATGAAAATACGTCCCCTTTTCAGCAAGTCCGAACCTGCATCGACGGCTCGACGGCGGAGAATGTGTTGCGTAACGGAGGTTCACGGTCCCAGGCCGATCCTTTTGTCCTCTCGGTTGTTTGTTTAGGCGCTCCAGACCCAACAGCTGTTGTTCTCAAACGCTCCATACCCGACATTCGGAGCCCGGTTTTCCTGAGATCCAAACTTAAATTTATGACCGCCTGAAAAAATCTTATCCGAAATCCTATCGTTAAAACAAACTAACAAAGAAACAATAAAATGCGCGTAACAATTTGAGTCAAGTGTCTAAAAAACCATCAAAGTTGAAACATGAGCAAAACATTTGTTCGACAGTTGCAGACCTTTTTCTTAAAATGTAAATGGATATCAAATTTATAAAATTGATGAAAAAATGTAAATTGATATTAAAACTAAATTATTACGTAAAATTAGTAGATGATTTGTTCCGTGCCGAAACAAATATTTTGATTGAAATGAAGCAATATAGCAATTGCCCTGTCGAAAAAAAAATTAATACATAAGACAGATTTATTCTATCAAATATGCTTAAATCAGGTCAAAATATTTTGGAAACTGTTTAAAGAAAAACTAACACTTAGGAATTTTAAGTCAATTATTTCAGATAAATGTATAGAAGATACAAATATGAAATATCTAGAATGGTTTGATCAGAATCACCAATGCTACAACCACAACTTCAAAATTTTAAATGTCATGCTTTTGGTACTTATAAGAAAAAATTGTAAATGGACAATAGATCTCCATCGCTCGGAAAAATTAACAATACAACGTAAGAACCAAACGAAACTTAGAGCGGTAATGAATATGCAATTTCAAAGGCCAAGACCACGCATATATTTTTTTTCCACTAAACAACTGAAACTTTGCATAGGAGTCGCATTTAGTTTTCAACCGAGAATGAATCGTCCACCTGCTTTATCATTTTTAATACCAATATCGAGCTGGTTGAGCATTTAGTAATAACATTTTAATTAATTTTTCTGTAGGAATTTAAAAACAGGACCCCCACAGAACCTAAACTCTTGCCTCAAAGGTGCCGAGTTTGGTGAATGTTTCCAGTAACATGCTGTGAAGTGTGATAAAAAATCTGCATTTTATAAATGTACACATATATGTATATGTTTATGTACGCACCCATCGCTCCACTTATTTTATACTTCTTAAAATCGTTAAAGATCCGTTTGTTCCTACATTGGACACGTAGCACTCAATAATGTCGGAATACAAATATTTTTAAACACCAATCTCAGCTTCGGTACCGGTACAATTAATTACCGAAAATATGAACTGAATACTTGGCCTTAGATAAAATATTTACTTTGCTTCAACAATATTAATCGCTATTTTCAAATTCACAAACAAAAGTTAATTTCTGCTGTCAGCAGAAATTTTGGGGCCGAAACGGAACAGTAGCTAAAGTGCCTTTTTTCAGTTTTATCATTTGTTTATTGTGGGGTGCAAGGTGGATGCCCGGCGTTTTCCTCACTCACATAGGGCGCGGGCGCGGCATACTCCCAGCGAGTTCCTTCGCGGAACAGTCCTGAACATCACGCGCACATCAAGAATTTACAGTACATATCTGAGGATTTTTTCAATTCATATACGATAAAATTACACCGTCAAACACATTCTCATTTAATTATGCAATAGTGTAGGACAATTTAATCTAAATGCCGTTTAAAAGTTTATTCTTCCTTACTCATATGTCAAAAAGCCGTGCTTTATTTAATTTAATCCTAGCAAAGAACCTTTAACAGAGTAAATTAAGTTTTTAAATGATTGTTTCATACTACAGATGGCGCACTGTGTCAAGGCACCTACTAGAAACAAGAATATTTGGGACCATTTTGCTATATGGACACTAGACATCTGTATCTTATCTGTTGTGATATGGAACATTTTCATTTTCGTATTCGTAATCTACGAATAAAGTTCTATAGAAATGATGTATCACTTCTTCTGTGGCAAAAATTGTGTTGACCAGTGTTATTAAAGGGAAACACATCAATATTTTACCTTAAAATTTGGCGGAGTTATGTTTGAAAATATATATGTAATATATTCATATACATATGTATAATGAAGGAATAAAAATAAAATATTCATAATTTTGAATTGTCAATGTGGTGTTGCCCCTTAATAAGTTATAATTTTTGTATATTATGAATTAAATTATACTTATATATATTATTAGTATATTCATACGTACATATTTACATACATTGTATGTAAATGTAAATGTTATTCAAACATTTTTAAAGCACAATGGAGTCATCACGTTCTATCAGGGCTGCTAGTAAAATGGAAGCGAAAAGGTTTATTGGTAGCGTCTTCGGAAATAGTTTAATAATTCAGGAAAGTGTTAGTTCGGGGCATAAGGAAGGCTCAGAAGTAGGGAAGGAAAATGCTATAATGTAGCATCACGCAAATGTTGGAATAGTGTATAATTCAGATCCGCTATCGTATACTGACAATATTGTTGATGAGGAAATTATACAAGAATATTTGTCTTCCGATAGTGCTATGGTTTAAAGGATGCACTGACCGATGTTTTCCATAATAATAAATATCATATTTGGTATAATTCAGAAGAAATCTTACTAGATTTTAATATTGATGGCCTACCAATATCCAAAAGTTCAAATGCACAAATATGGCAAATCTTGTGCAGTATTTCGGGAACGGCTGATGTATTTTTGATTGGCGTGCACGAAGGCAATTCTAAACCTGCATGTGCAAATGAATTTCTAGCTCCATTTACGGCAGAATTGACCTCTTTAATCGACGAAGGGATTTATTTTGAAAATAAACATTACGGAGTCAAAATCCGATATTTCATTTTTGATGCACCTGCGAGATCATTTGTTTTGGGGACAAAGGGACATACAGGATATTACTCTTGTATAAAGTGCACACAAAGAGGGGAGTTTTATAAGAACCGTTTGGTGTTTCCTCCGAACGAAAAGTCCATTTGAAGAACAAACGAATCGTTTAGGGCAAGATCTCAAAGTGAATTACATAATCGAATGGAATGCACTGCACTTGAACGATTACCGATAGACGTAATAAAACAAACTGCACTGAATTACATGCATATGATATGTCTGGGTTTCATGAGGACCCTATTGAATTATTGGGTAAAAAAAAGGGAGAATATTATTCACTTCCTAATTGGAAACAAAAACAATTATCGGAGACACTGATTCATTTGAAAGCTTCTATTCCCCGTGAGTTTAATAGACGTCCACGAGAGCTGAAAGAATTGGACAGATGGAAAGCTTCTGAATTCAGACAATATATTCTTTATACTGGTCCCTTTATAGTAAAAGGTGTTTTAACACCAGAAAGATAGAAGCATTTTCTGAAGCTATCCTTGCGAGTAAGAATTTTATTGAAGGAAGAAAATTGCGTGATCAATAACCAATGTGCCAAGAATCTGTTGAACAGTTTTGTGAAAGAATCGCATAAAATGCATGACTTATCCATATTAACATGTAATTTCCATTATTTATTACATATTCACGAAGATATAATAAATTTCAAAGGATCCCTGGAAAGTTTTAGTGGTTTTAAATTTGAAAATTATTTAGGTAAATTGAAAAGATGTGTCAAAAAATGCAATCATGTAGCCATTCAAATTTATAATAGACAGGTAGAACATAGCTTAAGCAGTGCTTTGGAAAATAGACCGATATCTAAGAAAAACAAGTTTGAAAATAGCATGACATATATACAGTTGCAAAATTTCTATCAGTAAATAAACCAAATAATTTTTGCTTAGTTGGAGGGAATATTACTCAAATTATAAAAATATATCTTAATAATGGTGAACCCCACTTCGAAGGCAAAATAGTCCCTAATACTGAATCGTACTTCATGTCACCAATAAATTCAAAAATCTTCCACATCAGTTGGACGAATCAAGTCCAAGCAGGAGCTATAGTTAATTTTAGCCGTAAAGATATACTATATAAAATTATGTGCTTAGATTTAAATGATCTCCATTGTTTTATTACTCTGATATATAGCAATAGGGCATAAGAGATAGATTGTAGAGAAATACCCATAATGTCCCAAGACTTCTTCGACCCGCCTCGACCAAACATTGAAGGAGAGGATGAATTTTCATACCATGAATTTCTACGAACAAATCCAGGTAAAAATATTTAATTTCACTCATTGCGATTGATTAAACTTAAACTTATTTTGCAGGAAATCATCCGTGCACGTCAAACCAAATAAGACCCAATATCGATGCGAGCCATACGCTAGAAGATTTGTCGTGCGGACAAACCAAAAGCGATTTGCAATCGCAACCGAACAATTCTTCTAGAGACGTTTCCCAATTACAGGTAAAGTGATATTTAAAAGTTCAAAATAAGTTGCTCAGCCGATTAGATTCGACATTCCAAACAACATATGAGTCGTTTATTTTGGAAGGGGCCACTTGCAAATTAAACGGCTCGTATATATACATATAAACATGTTTCTTGGTCAACACCCTGTATCATTTCAATATCGTTTTTTTTTATTTGGTTTTTTTTGTGTGAATGTTTTCCTTTTTTTATATTGAGCTCATGGTTACACTATTGCAGGAAGAGGTGGACGAAAATGCAAATGTCAACGTCATCGTGGCCCCTGCGAATTTAGATTCGGATATAAGAAACATCCTTAAGGAACTTAAGAATCTGAAGGAGACGGTGAAAGGAGCTTTCACCAAACTTACCACAGAAGTGATCACGCTGCGCAATGAGTTCCAGCAATACAGAAATACACATGGTGTTGGAACTGACGAAGTAAATTTGTTGCCCCAGCTCCCGTTGACTACGATGGAGGAGCTGAATTGTTTTGAAAATGTGTTAAAGGTTAACGAAGAGTCTGTTAAACAATTGGTAAGAATTGAACGGTTCTACTTAACTGCGAATACTCAAATTTATGTGATTTTGCAGAAAGCTATAATTTTACGTCAGGGGGGAGAAGATATAGCGACATTTATACGGTCAGCACTAAGAAAAATCGTAGCAGATAGTTTGGCCACAAAATATACATGGAGAGGAACGGCAACGAAACCACCAGTGGAAAACTTGCTATTTATTTCTATTCTGCGAGGTGTGCTTGTTCCATGTATGTTTGAATAATCGAATATATAAATTTTAATCATTTAAACTAATAATAAGAATAATTTTTTGCATACGGGAATTAAGTGTTAAGAAATGTAATCGGAGAAATTTGTATAATAGGACAGTACTCATTGCTTTCCTTATTTTAAATTAATATTTATTAAAGCTTCTCTTTCGAAACAGATGTATGCCATCAAAAATTTAGCAACGCATTGTTATTATTTTCTAATATATGCTGGAAAATGTGATATTGTTTTTAATAATTGAGGTGTGGCAGTTATTATCTTTATAAATCGTTGACACAAAGATTTTAATTTTTCTATTGTAGCTAAGTGAACATGACTATAATGGAAAAATAACGTATTTCAACGGAGTAAAATTGTATATTTAACTTTATCATTTGATTCCGTCTGAAACTATCTCGATGAAAATCTGATTAGTGGCAACGATTTATAAAGAGAGTAATTGCCAGACCTCTTTCATTAAAAGCAACATCACATTTACCTGCATGCATTAAAAAATAATAGCAATTTCCTTTCAGCAGTTCTCCGTTGGACACCCTTCAAGAAATTCCTTATTTTTCCCTTTATCCCAAATATTTCAATTGGATGATTCTTCTGCAGTACTTCCAGGGGATCAGAAAAAGAAACGTCTTGATGAAACACTTTCATTTCTTCAATTCGATACGATAAAGAATCGCCAGGAAGAAACGATGGCAAGTTGTTTTGACGTATCGCTTTCGTATCGTCAGGAAGAGACACATTCGTTTCCTCAAGAAGTAATGCCTTCGGGGTAACATTCTCTCCCGCTGGAAGTTAGGAATGCGATACGCAGGCGATATCATCCGCGACAAATTTTATATTCCAGACGATAACAAAGCGAATTTTCTTCGTTTCGCCATGTTTGCTGGGTGTTCTAACATCGCCAACCAAAACCACACGAGTGCTGCCCCTGTGAACCCTTCTCAAGACAAACTATAATTAAATTTGTATTAAGGGGAAGTTTAAGCTGCATCCTACACAGAGATAGCAGCGGCACCCTGGAAGCTCTACGGATCGAAAGCGTTCCACGTGGAACGCTTTCTATTCGCAGAGCTTTCAGGTTGCCTCTGCTTCCTCTGCCTCGGATGCAACAAATGAGCACGCTATACCCAACACATTGACATTAGGCAGACTCACGAGAATGTTCTTTTGGTTCTGCATTAGTTGGTTGTAAGAAAGGAGAGGGGCTAACAGTACAGAACTCGAGTCGCTCTGGTTGTTGATCTGAGCTGCGTGGGTGGGTCCTCACGCAGCGGCGCGTTTATTGAATTTCTAGAACAAGTATGTAGTTTTCATTTGCAACGGTCCTTTTGCCTGCGACTACCCAGCGAGAAAAGATTTGTTCCAGAATTTCATTGCGGATGTTTCTTTGGAAGCAATATATGACATGTGTATGCCTGAACTCTTTTCTCTAACTTACCTTCTTTTAACATTAAAAGTACTTTTTATTTTTCGATTATTTCATAACGATCAAGTAAAAATTAATAATTATAATTAATATTAGGAAACATTTTTGGACGACGTAGAAAAAAGGAGGCTTACATTTCAAATTATACATACATATTTTCTTTTTAATTTTCCACTCTATATATAAGAAAAAGGTTGGTTCATCAATATTCTAAGGAAAATATGCCTGCCTAAATTTTGAAATAAAAGGGAAAAGCCCAATAGTTTCAGAGGTTCTCGGAAATATTTGAGGCTAAAAATATGCCAGTCCCATTTCGGAAAGGGATCACACATTTATAATTATGCCCAAAGAGTTTATGGTCTGTCTAGTCCGACCGATGATGAAACCAGGCAGAAAGACTTGTGCAGCCATGCACCCGTTTTCGAGTTTTTGCGAAAACGAGGAAAGGGTCGTTTAAGATGATGTATTGAGGTCCGGGGGTTTTCTTCGTTTTTCTAGAAATAGTCCGACGTGATAAAGTGAGTTGAGGTGTTTTGAGTAAGAGTTCGTGAGGAGTATTATTTTTGGAAGCATTAGAAAGCGTTTTGTGAGGAGGTTTGAGGATAGACAATCAAGTGAGTAATTTCACTGAGCGTGTGATTAAGTTATAGTTAATTTAGATAAATCATAACCGCTGGATGTGAAAGAGAGTCGATTCTCCTCATTGTTGAGTGGCGTGTTCTAATAAAGTAAATGTTTTAAAATGCGAAGTGTGCCGGGCAGCTTCATTGTAATTGGTTTAAAATGTTTTCCTGTGAGCCCAGGTTAGGACAGAGGCTTTGGGGATGGCGATCCTCCTCATTGGCCTTGAGAATGGAGATCCTCCTCACCGTGTTGGGGTAGTTTACGTCGTGTGATTGCGTGATCCTCCACGAGTGTACGGAGATTGCGATCCTCGCCGCCCCTTTTCTTTTACACGGTTTGTCGCATCATCTCGGGGGTGATCCCTTGATGATGACCAGGTTTGCGGGAGTTTTACCTTTGCTCCGGACGGGAGTTTAGTTTTCTAAATTTACTTATGCGCCGTACTATTGTTTTGTTGTTCACGCACTCACTGGTTGGTTTTTTTTATTTCAATTACAGAGAGTGACGGTTCCACCAAGGAAGATTTTCGACTTTGGATACCTCGCTCATTTTCCCTGAATGGGACTTAATAAATATTTGAATTTCTAAAGATCTTTGTGTTTACATATTTGCATTATATGTATCTTCAACCTGACTTTATTCTTATATAAATCAGAAGTGGGATACCAAGGACGAATATTACCATGATAAAGTTTTAATAGTTTTTGAAAAAGTGCTTGTACCGTTGGTGATAGAATATGTTGTAATTTTATCCTTTAACAAAATAAGAATATATTTGATACGTATATATGCATACGATTTTCGCTAAAAACTAATTTATTATTTTGGGTTTTGTGTGGGGCTATTTGTCGATCAGGTTTTGACTGTATTTGCGAGTTTTTGCCGTTATGGGTCGTACAAAAAGGAGGTCAAGTTATCATTGTGATAAGTAGACAAGCTATGGGGGTTCTGACGTGTTATATATTCTGTGTAGGAATATATAGCAATTGAGAATTATCCCCTTGATGATGGGAACTGTTTCTTTTTTTGATGATGCTCCTGGGGTCCTGACTTGAGAACACTTCAAAGTTTCTTTTATTAATTTCCACTTTAGTGTACAATAACATATGTATATCGCACCGGACTCGCGACTCGCTTATTGACTAGAGTACTTAGTTCCGACTTAAGTACTTTTAACCGACTTAAGTACTTTGCTGTTGCGTCGACGTTAGCTCTAACTTTCCGTGTTAGGGCTCGGACTAGGACTCGGAGTAATACTGATCAAGATTATGACCTCAACTGTCGGGATTCGGACTGATCGAGCATTTATATTGCCTCGATCAATTATTGAAACTTTCCAATGTTTCAGGATCCCGAATGTGCGCGTCGCCACTTTTTGTGGCGCGCATGTTGCATTTCATCATAAATAGTCGGTCAAGTGTTTAGGGTCGACGTACGCCCGAGCGGTCGCCCCAGCATGCGCTTGGGTCGATGCGCTCGCGGGTGGTCGACGCAGCATAAATCGAGAAGTCGCATTATTGGTTCTGCGATATTCGATTATTGTGAAATGCCTCAAATTCCAGACATGCTCTGTCTTGAAATTTGAAGGGCACTTCACCCCGACAATTTATGCGATGCAATTAGCTAAAATATGTCCAAAATCTGGATGAGGTTTTCGTACATAACATTCCTTTCCCCTTGGAAAAGGAGAATTATTCTTTGAAGAGGAATAATTCTCAGGGTTTTAATATGTGGGAGAATGAGAGGAAAAAAAAATTATTGGAAATTTTTCTAATAGTGAGAAATAATTGCGTTTCGGTGGCCAAAAGTGTTAAATAGTAAGAGATTGACGTGAAAATTGGTATTTGGGGGTTTTAGAATTTCTTATTGCGAATATATATTCGAAACTTTCAAATTCAATATGGCGGATCCAATATGGCGCCCAAAATTTTTGTCCGCGGGGTAAAACCGGGCAACCCATCACGCCTAAACGCTGGATCCGATCATATTCTTTTTTTAAGCTAGGTACACATATTCCGGTCCAACATATATGTTTTTTTTTTTTTTTTTTTTCATAGGTAGGGGGGAGGCGACTGCCTCAAGCGCTCAGACCACGGTCCATTGCACTCAACCCCCGCCCTATCCAAACTTTTTAGTCCTCTTTACGAAACTAAGAACATCGGATAGGGATTGAGAATTGAAGTCCTCCATTCTCATTACATCAGCGCCGAACGCCGTCATGCGCGCTCGGGAGAAAGCTGGACAGTTACAGAGGAAGTGCTCCGTGCTGTCCTCGTCCTCCCCACACGAAGGACACGTTGGGTCGCTAATGATCCCTAGGGTATTCATATGCTTACCGCATGTGTTATGTCCCCCCTACCAGCATTCTGCAATCTATCTTACCTAAGTTAAGTAGGAGTTTAGCAGTGTTGCTGTCCGGCCGGCTAATGAACCATTTGGTGAATTTACATGTTGATATATTGGACCATCTTTGACCATGTATTGAATCCATGGATCTAGTTATCCAGTTTTTCAACACTGTGGGGCTAACACCAATGATGGGCTCCGGTCCCATAGGGGGACAGTTCGCGCCTTCCTTCGCTAAAGCGTCAGAGGCCACATTACCATCGATTCCCTGGTGACCGGGGACCCATATAAGATGGACCTGGTTGTGCTTGGCAGCAGAGTTAAGTCTTTTCTTACATTCTTGGACAATTCTTGACCTGGTGGTAGGGTTAAGTAGAGTGACAAGAGCCGCCTTACTGTCGCTGCAGATGCCAATCCTTTTACTCTTCCACCTATTGGCAATTATCCAGTTAGCCACTTCGAGAATGGCAAACACTTCGGCTTGAAAAACCGTTGCGGTTGTACCGAGTGATATGCTGTATTTGACTGCTTCGTTCAAATACCATCCAGCGCCCGTGCCTGTTAAGGTTTTCGATCCGTCTGTATAGAAGACGTCAGTTAATCCATTCAGCAAGGTGTTGGGATCGTCCCATTTTTCCTTTGCCGGAAGACTTATCTGAAATCTTCTTCCGAACATGGTAATATGCGTCATACCGTCTGTCGGCATATTAAGAGGAGCGACATGCTCTTCTAGCCTTCGGGTTAAGACGCCATGTCCAATAGCATGTTCATCATGCCATAGTCCACACTTTCTTAGTCGACATATAGCTTTCATTGCCTCTTCCTGGATTGCAAGGTCCAGGGGCCGCAAATTAAGCATTGCGTTGAGGGCCGCACTAGGGGTCGAGCTAAGTGCTCCCGTTATCCCTATGCAGACCTCCCTCTGTACTCTGTTGAGAATAGAACAGATAGTTTTTAGCTCCGTTCTACTCCACCAGACCACTGACGCATATGTAATGATGGGTCTAATTATAGCTATGTACATCCAGTGCACAATAGCGGGTTTCAGACCCCATGTCTTCCCAATAGCTCTTCTGCATTGCCAGAAGGCATTCAATGCTCGAGATGCTTTGTGTTCGACATGAGCATTCCAAGTCAGTTTACTATCCAAAGTTACCCCTAGATATTTCACTTCTTTGGAGAGTTGAATGGTTACACCTTTCAGAATTGGGAGCCTAAGGTTAACGAGTTTCCTTTTCTTAGTAAGCAACACAAGTGTTGTTTTCAAAGGATTCACTGATTAGCCTTGTCTCTCGCACCAGTTCTGGATCTTGTCTAGGGTTTTCTGCATCTTACTGCAGACAACTCTAAGCGAGTCACCACAAACAAGTGCACACACATCGTCAGCGTATGCCTGTATGTGTATATTTAGACTTTGTAGTTCGTCTAAAAGTGAGTCTACTAAGAAGCACCACAGTAGCGGTGAGAGTACTCCTCCTTGTGGGCAGCCTTTCTCTACCTTCATTACCGTATCGGTGCCGCATTCCGCGAAAAGTAGCCTCTGTGATAGCATAGAGTAAATCCATCTAATAAGCACGTTATCTACCCCATGCTCGGTGGCAGCATTACACATCGATGGGAACGCAGCATTATCGAAGGCCCCCTCAATGTCAACAAAAACCCCAAGAGCGTAGAGCCCCTCATCCGAAGCCCTTTCTATCTTTGTGACTAGATCGTGCAATGCGGACTCGCAGGATCTACCACTCCTATAGGCATGCTGGTGTTCATTAAGGGGACGCCTTCTCAACGTTTCACCTCTGATATGTTTTTCTACCAGCCGTTCCAGACATTTCAGCAGGAACGATGTCAAGCTGATTGGTCTGAAACTTTTTGCCAGAGCATAGTCTTCCCTGCCTGGTTTAGGAATGAAGACCACTCTGACCTTACGCCACGCAGTTGGTATGTAACCCCAGGTTAAACAGGCCCTAAATATCTTGTTTAGTGCTGAAACTAGGGGGTGACCTCCTGCTTTTAGCATAGCCGGATATATACCATCCAGACCTGGGGTCTTGTAGTTCTCGAAGGAGGACAAAGCGTATTCAATCTTCTCCTCCGTCACAACTTTGGATGCTATGTATCTGTCCCGTCTAGTGATGGTTACCCTTTCTGGAGACCCTACTAGACTCTGATTCGTTTGAATCTTATGACTGCCCGGAAAGTGGGTTTGAACCAGGATCTCGAAAGCTTCCTGTTTGGAACCCGTGTATCTGCCGTCAGGTTTGCGGAGGGAGTTAAGTTTAGCAGTATTGTCTTTTTGAAAGACTTTATACAGCCTAGCTGATTCCCTCATGCCTGTCAATTCCTCACAGTATCTTCTATAAGACGAGACCTTGGAAGTCCTTATCTCGTACTTATACTCGCGCTGCAGGGTTCGATAGGCTGTCCAGTCGTCTTCTTTTTGAGTTTTTAAAGCTCTATTTAGAAGCTTCCTGGTTTTCTTCCTAAGCCTAGAAAGATCATTGTTCCAGCAGGGGACGCTTTTGCCACTTCAGCATTTCCTAACCGGACAAGCTTTCTCAAAAGAGTCTGTCAAGGTCCGACTCAGTTTCTGAGTCTCATCCTCAATGTCTTTGGTTGAGCGGAGCTTGGGTACATAGATTTCTTTCACCGAGAGAATCTGTTTGTACCTGTCCCAGTCAGTTTTCCTTGGATTACGTCCAGCCGGGATGAGTATATCATCAATGGCTATTCTGTAATTTAGGTATCTGTGGTCCGAGAGAGACTCCTCATTTAGGACTCGCCAGTTGGTAATGAAATTAGACATCCTCCTATTGGTGAGTGTCAGATCTATTACCTCCTGTCGCCTACTCGTGACAAAGGTTGGATCATTGCCCACATTGTTAACCACGAGATCATGCGACAGAACGAAGTCTAATAGTTTTACACCTCTAGGGTTGCATTTACTGCTGCCCCATATGGTGTGCTGGGCATTGGCATCACATCCAATCACCAGACCTAAATTATTAGATTCTGTGTATCTTACAATTTCCATAAGTTCACGGGGGGGAGGTGGACTGATGGATTCATAGGGTAAATAGGCTGAGACAATAATGGCCTCTTGCCTAGCCCCAGAAATCTTGTAGGATACTTTCACTGCTACGACGTCTTGACTGCAATATTGTCTTAACATCGTGGCTTCAATTGTGTTAGAAACGAACACGCACGCTCGCGGTCGTTCCGTTCTTTCGTAATGAAAGAGTTGCCCCCAGTTGATCATACCGAGACCACAGATACGTTTTCTGCATACCCATGGTTCCTGTATTAGTGCTATTTGGGGGACTGTCTGCAGTTTACTTAATCTTCCACTGAGAATAGCAGTGGCCGATTTACTGTGCTGCAGGTTTATTTGAGTGATATTCAAGTCAGTGGACATGGTATCGACTGCTCCGCATTTCACTCATTGTCCGCATTTATTTTCTGGAAACATGAAATTTCACTCTTCCAAAACCTAAATGGGGACGAAGCCCGTAAACAGACTCCAGGACTTTTAGCGACTCCGTGTCCACGCCCAGCGCAAGAGTGGAGCCTTCCGGATCACCGGGGTTCTTCCTCTTGCTACTGAACGCACGAATACGCCAGTACTTAGTATCCAGTCCCGGGTTCTGGTTACGTAGCCGGGCAAAGATTTCACCAGGTGCCTTGCGTGGGCCCGGGATCCAAACTGCTGCCCGAACCAGCTTTGGCATGTCGCTACCTCTTGTAGCAGAAAATTTTATGCCATCTAAAGCTGGAAATTTTGCCACATTTGAAAGCAGCCATTCGAGAGAGTGTTCATTCGTGCATTGAACTTTTAAGGTTCCGTCACGAAAGACCATTACCTCAAACCTAGGCGCCTCTTTGGTTTCTCCCAGAAGCTTCCAAATGTGGTCTTCCACAAAGGTTACATGTCGTTGCGACATTTCTCTTTGTGGGTTGTCGGCTGCAATTACAGCAACAAAGGCTTGGGAAGCAGCCTCAGCGAAGCTTTTTTCCCCTGCCCCGGCCGCTGTCTTTGAACCCGACGGAGCCGCACCTTCTAACGACTCGGAACGAGGATCGGGTTTCCCCTTTGCCTCGTCCGGTGAGCAAATTTTTGGGAGACCGGTCTTTACGACTTTCCTCCGTTTATTTTTGCTCACGAGCTGCGTGGGCTTCTTGCTGGTAGTTTCAGCGCAGCTTCCACCAGTCGAGGTGGCCGGAGTGGACGAGTCCTCCTCCGACCTACCTCTCTTGGCGGCAGCTGGTACCGGAGTCGAGGAGCAAATGATAGAGCCCTTGACAAAGTCGGCTTTCGCTTCCTTAGCCTTAGCTCTGTTCTCTTTGCTCCTCAGCCGTCGCAGCTGTCGTTTGGACAACCCCTCAGCTTTTTCGATAGTGGCTGAAGGGGGGGGCGTTCTTGTCCGTGGCGGGATCAGGATTAACCGTAGTCGCAGCGGATTGCTTTCCGATCCTTTCCTGTTCCCAAAGTAGGCTCTCCATTGACTGTGTCAATGTGCCAATCGATGATAGTCCGTCTTGCGACATTCTATCATCGGAGTCCAGTAGGGGGCTTCCTCCTTGGCCTGGACTCACCACCTCGGCAGTACATGGAAGTGGGGCCTGCACATTCCTTGCCCCGGCCGCTCCTTGAGCGGGAGGATTCCCAGCAACAGGCTGGTTACCTCGTGCAGAATACATATCCAGAGGATTGCCTTCCATGGAATTTGGGATGGTGGTAACCCTTCTTCGTCTGACGCCTCAAGACTGACCTGTTCGACATGGGAAACCCTGCCGGCAGCGCCCTGCTGCCGTCGACATAGCTCAGTCAATCATCGACGCGCGCAAGCTCCTCCACCACGACAAGGTGAGGGTACCGTTCGGAGGAGAACATATAGGTTACTATTTTTGCCAGTTTGAAAATTAGCAGATCTAAGATGGTGCTCTAAAATTGAAAATATCAAGGGATTGGCAGGAAAATTGGTATTTTTGGGGTTATTAGTTGTCCATATTGCGGACCCAATACTGTGCGCGGCCAAAATATTCGTAAACCGGTTGAAACCGGGTAACCCAGCTGGTTTGTTATAAAATTGTGAAATATTAGGAAGCGCTGTCTCTATGAATTTTGATGTTCCATAAAAATAATCATATGGATATACCCCCTTACGTGTGAGCAGATTAAACTGGGAGTCTGTTACATTTGGGAATTGGGACTTTAAAATAGGGAAATATATAAGATTTGCTACAAGAGCATCGAGGCTACTTGCCATGAATTTAAAGGAATCAATGAACCGGAATTTAATTGGATATTCATCCAAATGCTTAGTGAAGGAGGTATGTATATCGTTCTTTGTTAATTGGGAGTAGATCAACACGACCTTGAAGATCGGAAGCTAAATTTTTAGTAAAGAAGTGTGAATCGTAGCCACTAAGGTTGTGGAAATTTATGGGAACTGTGTGACTATCCTGAAAATTAATATTGCATGCCTCATGTGCGGGGCCTCTGTACTTACCAGTTAGGTGGCAGTGATCGTGCACCTTTTAATCATCTGCTGTAGATGGCTTCTTGCATATATGACCGAGTGTGGCGGTGTTGAAAAGCTCAATCGCTTCAGCAGTCATCTGACCCATGAGCAGAGGACGTAGAAAAACTGATTCTAAGTTCTCGGCAAACTCTTCAATGCACTCACGAATCACTCGATACAATCCTCACCGCGATAAAATTTGAAAATTAATAGCGTGGGATCATATGAA
This sequence comes from Tolmerus cingulatus, assembly GCA_959613345.1. Lineage (NCBI taxonomy): Eukaryota > Metazoa > Arthropoda > Insecta > Diptera > Asilidae > Tolmerus > Tolmerus cingulatus. The sequence goes on along the minus strand of OY390709.1, from coordinate 16,330,574 downwards.
CATTTAACATAGTAAGCTATACTACACGGAACATGATTTTGATACTTATTTCTATCCCTATATTTTACTTCTACCATATTCCTATACATAACTCTTAAATTTAAGCTCTTTGTGGTCCTCTGTTGGTAGCGTGGTTTTACATTCGTTGAGCTTACGGCAGTCCTCTATTTGACGCTCTAGCGCAACGGATGTATAAAAGTAATGAAGGCAGCGATAGCAAACGAATTTTTTAGTACGATGTTTAGATAACTGAGAAGATACCAAACGGGATAAATTCTTTACCCATACGTAGTAATATCTGATGGGTTCATCATCCTCTTTTTCTTCCTCCTCATCACTCTCAGTAAAATTCATGTTCTGGATCTTAAGTAGGTTTACGTGCTTTTCCTTCTTTTCTTTAGTCAAATAGGAGGGTAGGACTTCAAAATGTTCCTTACTATTTTTGCCTACCTTCCGCAAGATGTAAACGTTGATGGAAATGATGTTCTGCTTCTCAAACCAGGGAATCTGTTTTATTGCCATCGGGAACGTTATTCCATCTAGTTTCAGGACTGTGGAATAGTGGGGATAATTTGTTATGCGTTGTGGATCCTTCTCTGTCGGATGTAAGGCCGATATTATCGCCCACGCAAAACATGCTTCATCTGCATTTTGAACGTTGATACAGGCTTTTTTGTTCTCAATTTGCTTGGGTAGGCTAATATAAGAAGATCCCAGCTGAGGCCTGAACTTGTTAATATTAATATTCAAATTAATGATTGCCGATAAGGCCCACACACTATCTTTTTCCTGGAACTCTTCTAATTTTTTCATTACTGGTTCATCGATATTCTCTTTAAACCAGCTGTTTATATCAGTGTTCCTATATATGGGGGCATTCTTTGTATTCATATACTTGAACTCAAATACCTCCTCATCCCCCTTGACAATTTTAAATTCGCCGCAAAACACCGTGTTAACCTTGAGAGCGACTTCCTTTTTGAGGGCGCTATTGATACGACGACGGAAAAGTTCAGTGCAGTCATTCAGGAATCCTTTCGGCTCCTTATGGGCCAAGTTTATTATTTCCCCTGTCCTTACACTATAAATGAAAAGAAATAATAATAATTATATGCTTTGAAATAAAAATATATTTTCATACCGATCACTGAAGGCCGATTGGGTGTCCTACCATCGAACTCTAGTGCTGGCATAATTGCTTCGGTAAGGAAACGGATTTGTATAGCCCGCGCCGGTTACCTTAAGTTTTTTCAATTGAACGCGATATCCTTCAACAAGATTAATACCGTTGATGAAGTTTTGTTTCTCATTCACAGTCTTTGCTCTTTTTAGAGCTTGCCGAAAAGCTCTTGAATGACTAGAGCACTCTCTGACAGCTTGGTCTATTGCCACATGATTACTTTGGGCACTCACAAATGCTAATTTGGCACTTTGCACTAATTGCTTCACTTGCACCATTTCACGTAAACTTTATCGCCTTTCGTCTTTAGATTTTTTTTTCAGCAACTTCTTAACGCGACAAAACGGTCAGATCAACTGATTTATTTATTAGCACTTAATACAAGCTACGATACAAGGGGGACTTAAATGATGATGATGATGAATTTTAAAAATAATATATTATGTACAGAATAATAAAACCCTAAAAGTTTCATTCCTAATCTAATATCAGCAATAGTTTCCTAAAAGGGATCAAATTACACCCCTAAAACAAAGCGCCTTTGTCCTACAACGCATGAGTCAGCACTCCACCTAAAGATAAGAGCCTCGTCAGCATAAACTACTGATAAGCCTCAATATAACTTAAACAAAGCCACCCGCGCAATCAGAAAAGATCGCTTCCTAATAGCATGAGGGAGGGGTAGAGCTTTCATCGGGGTGGTGAGGGGGTGATCCGCATCGTGACTTATCGTATATTCCAACACTACGCGCCAACCCATACACACACTCGAACACCCGAACACCACACACACACGCAAACAAACACGACTCATACTCAAACACACACACACTCATACGCACACGAGAGCTTTCGTGACCTCAGCGACACTGAAACTGCTTCTAGACGAAGACGAAGAGCTTTTGAAACCGTTTTATAAGTTTTGACCCCCTTAATAAACCTTATGGGATTTTGCGTCAGAACCCCCATAGCTTATCTACTGTGATAGGAGTTTTTCGCAATCCTCCGATGAGGGTACTCGACGCCGATCAAAGAGGAAGCACCGGAATAGTTCGAAAACGACCGTTGAGTTATAAGAACGATGCACGGACGCCATTACTTCAGTATTAGAAAGAAGTAGTGTTAGCCAGCCAATGCCAAATATTGATTTTAGGGGTGATGCAGTACCAGCTTTCAATCCGGAAGAACGGAGTTAATCGGCGGAATTTTGGTGTAGGAAAGTAGATGAGCTGAGAGAAGTTTTTTCTTTGACTGAAGAAGCGACCATATACTTTGCTTTGTCTAAATTGAAGGGCTTGGCTGAGGTGTGGTAGAAAGTTTTGAGGACGGTTAAACACATGAGCAGGAAAGATAAATTGCGGCAGGCTTTTCCGTCCACAAGTGATTATCATGAACTTTTGATGGAAATGTGTAGGCGAAAGAAAAGAAATGATGAAACCTATGCAAAATATTATTATGAGAATCTTTCATTATTAAATGCTTGTGACATCAGTAGGGAAAAAGCCGTCTCCCGTATAATCGGAGGATTAGAGGATCGCGTTGTGATAACCGGGGCGAAAGCGGTGAATTTCAAATCACCGGAAGAGTTATTTCGATACTTAAGCCGGGCAAATGCAGGGCTGCCATGTCCGTCTAGGTACCACAAAACTAAGACAACAAGTAGGAACTATGAAAGTAATCGGTTCCGAAGGAACCAACCCAGCACGAGTTCGGAGCCAACTTGTGTTAATTGCGGAAAAGCTGGGCACTATGCGAACAAATGTTTTGCGAAAACAAATACTGAGCATCGTTGTAATGTGTGCCGAAGTGGTAACCACAACGAATCAAATTGTCCACGAAAAGAACCGAAAAATAAGACGGTAGCGTTACTTGAAACAACATACTCTGATGTGTCCAATAGGAAATATTATAAAGACGCTAAAATCAATGATAAGCCCACTAAAGCGTATATATGTAGATTTTGGTAGTTCATGTACAATAATTACATGGAGTGAGGCACAAAAATTAGGGTTAAATATTGAAGAGGACAAGATAATTTTACACGGTTATGGGAAAGGTGTAACAGGAAGCAAGGGGTTAACACACATTAAAATAGAAATCGACCAAGGTATTGCAGACATCAAAGCTGTTGTAGTCTCCCATGAGGAACAAACAATTCCAGTAATTGTAGGAAAGATGTTCACAGAATTACCGAAAATTGTTGTGGTCAAAAGCCACGAAACTCTGCGATTCTTGAACAAGGTTTAAGGTGAACATTTATTGATGCCTGGTGTTGAGTAGCGGTATCGATTAGAATCGATAATTGTAAAATCGATACCGCTGGGCAACCAAAACCCCTTAACCGGCAGTTGAATGGCCGGAAATACAACACGGGCGGCCGCTCCAGTTTCGGCTGGCCCGTGCAAAAATGTGCAATGCCAGCGGGGTCAACCGCTGAGCCGATAGGTTGCGCGTGTGGGCGCAAGGCGGAAAACGTGCACTCAGCGCGTCTGCCAAAAAGTTCCGACCGGGAACCTTAAGTTCTCGGCGGCGAAGAGAGTTGCTAATAGACCGTTGCTGAAAAAAGATCGCGAAGCGAGGAAGTCCCTCGAACTGTTCGCCCGTCCTTCCGCGTTAACTATTATAAAATTATTAAAATTTGCTTAAATTAAATTCGGGAGTGCCCCGAAAGCGAGAACCTTAAGCGGAGTGTTTGTTTTTATTTTTGCGTGTATATATTATATATTTACACGTATTTTGTTATTAATACATAACAATGATCTTGAGTCGTCCATAACTAAAATGATTCTACGATCATTTGATACTTTTACCCTTTCTCCTCAAAATCAGGTAATAATCAAAGTTAAGTCTGATCAATTTTGCGGAAACGTTTACGTCGAAACCTCCTAACGTCCGAAAGAACAACAGGAAACGTCGATACCTAGAACAGTTTTGGGTGTAGACGACAGTAGAAATACTACTTTACCCATCATTAACCTCGGAGATGAGGACCTCACAGTAAAGGAGAATACTGTATTTGTTCGGGGCTGGCCGTGTGAAGAAGAGCGTAATGAAGCGGAAAGGGATATGGTTTTAGCCAACGAAAAGCATTACGAACCAGTAGATTTACATGAGATAACAATTGAACCAATTAGTGTGGAACAAAAATAACAACTCGTAACAATACTCAACGAAATTCGAGACTGCATTGCGACAGAGACTACTAGGAAGTGCCCAAACTACCGAAATGCCCGGAAGACTAGAAGACGACAAGGCATTTATTTATCGCCCTTAAAGGTTGTCATTAAAAAAACAGGAGGTGCTCCGCGATATGCTTGAGGATCTTCTGGTAAATGGTATCGTTCCAGAATCAGATTCCGAATAGGCTTCACCCGTTTTATTGGTCACGAAAAAGAATGCGGAACAAAGAATGTTGTTATGGAGCGTGCCTCGGAGGGCCCGGCTAAGCACCTCCGCCCTACGGTATGCGACTGTGGGAGCTGTCAGGCTAGCATTTGCGGTAGTGTGGGGGCGTTGGCCGAAAACCGCTTTCAGCCGTCTGGGCGGCAACCACCAAACAACGAAAATTCTGCCGCGACGGGACCGACTATAAAATCGCGATGGGGTTGGAGGGGGCCAGTGTGGGCAGACCCTGCAACTGCCCGTGAGTGACTGGGGAGAATGGGGGGGGGTTCTGGTGGACAACGAGCCCCTCCCTGGCTTATTCCCCATCCGCCCGATGACCTCTCCTTGGCCAAAAACAAAACTGGAGAGGTCCCTTTTCGTTTTCCTTCTTTTATTCCTGCATCCGATGAACCCTACAAATAAATCATGGTTGAAAGGGGATGGTATTCAGTGGAGAGGGGACGACCAGAGAAACCACGGTAAGCTCAATTTAATATTCTTATCTATAATTAAATTTTATAATCAATAATCTACTTAACATAGGAAGAGACAAAAAAAAGCTTAACTTAGTTACGGACCATTGACGCTGGATGTACTAGTTGAGGAGGTAATCGGTGACGATGACCTGAAGATGATGAAGGCGACGTCAGCGATGGGACCCTGATGATCCGGAGAAGCAGCTGGCGATAAAGGACGAGGGCACCCTGCCTCTTCATTTGGCCCCGACGTGGTAACCCTCGTCGCGGTGATCCGAGATGATACCGGTCAGTATATTTTTTTTGTTTTTTTGTTTTTTTGTAAGGTTTAAGTGTTAGTATTAATAGAGTATAAGTTTATATTATGAAGTGTTTTGTGAGAAAAAAAAAATTGTATTGATAGTTGGGTTTAAGTGAAGGTATAATTTACATTGTATTTTTTTGGTTTTTTTGTATTTTAAGAGTTGATTTATAGTTTTAATATTATTTTGTTCATAAAAAGCCAGTTCTAGATTAACTTTTCCATTTTTTGTTTTTTTTTCCTTTCTTATCTTCGAAATTAGCAGTACAGTTCTAATTTAACTTTTTCAATTTTGGTTTCTTTTCTTAGACATTAACACAACAGTTCGAAATTAACTTTTTTCACTTCTTGGTTTCTTTTCTTAAACATTAGCACAACAGTTGGAAATTAACTTTTTTCAATTTTTCTCTTAAATTGACACCAAACGTTCCAAATTAACTTTTCGATTTTTCTTTTTTTTTCTTTTTCTCTTAAATTACCACAAACGTTCGAAATTAACTTTTCCGATTATTTCTTTTCTCAGTAATTACCACAAACGTTCCAAATTAAGTTTTCGATTTTTTTTCTCTTTCTCTTAGATTCCCGGCACGCGCACAGACCACTCGGAATTTGGAGTTCGCGGGCGCCGTTATAGGTAAATTGCCGATTTTCTAACTCCACCGCGTGAATTTTTTATTTAAGTATTTTCCACTAAAATTGTTTTCTTTTCGCTTTTAATTCTTTCTTTTCTTTTTTAGACTTAACTTCGTCTCTTCCGCGCTCCTCGATCTCATCAGTCCTCCTTCGATATTTTTCCAAGACTCTTCGACCCAAGCTACGCCAAGCCCACACGCCGCGTCGCTTCTCTTTTCTTTTCTCGAGATGCCGGTGCAACCCACTCACACATCGGCCCGCGCAGCCAATCGCTGGCGATCAGCCGATATGTGAGTCGGTTGCAACTGATTCTCGCACCGCTGCTTAAATTGCTGCGTGCTCGACCTGGAATATCTGAGCGTGCTTCGAATGCATGGCGGTCGCAACTCGAGGATATTTTCAGCAAAAAATCCTCGAATTGCGGCCTCCGAGCACTCCAACGCGCCCGATGCCACAGGCCGAGCCCGTTACAGCTGTACATTGCACTTGAGCTCCGTGAACTTTTGGTTGGTCTTCGGACGGCGGTTGCTGCCAAGGCCAAAGCCGTCGGCGAAAATTTTGGCCGCTGCTTTTATGCGGAAATGTATGTTCCCGACCACAACAACACAGGTCCGTCGGACTCACCAGTGAAACCGAAGGAGCTGAAGAATGGTCGGAATTCTAAAGGGTGTTCGCCGGGGACCGTCCCCACTGGTGCATGATCAGGGTCTATTTGGTTGAGGGTGCCCAACATATGGGTCGACCCACTGCCTGAGACTTCGACTGAGCTAGCCGGAACTACAGGAGGAAGCAAGTAGAAAAATAAGAATAATGAAAAAAATAATAAGGGTGGCTGTTAACCAACCCCCGGGGTCATCCCAGTCCAAAGATGAACATCCGCGTACCTGCGTACACCACCGGCGAGGCGCTGCTGTTCACGGGCGTCCGGAGGTGGGGGTTGTTGTGAAATTTTAAAAACGGAAACTTAGCTTACGAAAAGGGAATCCCCTGTTAGATCCCTTGATGTGCAGTCTGTAGTGGGGAATGGGATAGTTGGAGTACAGGAGCTCCAAATCAGAGGGCAAGATCAAAAAGGGTTGTGAAAAAATGAGGAGGGCAGGAATGGGCAAAAGGGACAAGAGAAGAAGAAGTAACGTACGTGTTGCTGTGTAGGGGGGTGGTCGTTGCGGGTAAAAACCCGTGGACATACCTGAAAGAAATCCATATCACTTCGTGAGTTGGATGAACATGAAATCTAATAGGTATCTAAGTCAAGGCAAACACGAAAAAAAATTTCAAAAGCAACAAAATTCACTGGAGGCAGTTTGATGGTAATAATATTAATACAGAAAGATGACCGTGTAAAAGTCATGTCTTAGGGTGAATTGCAAACGGGAAAAAAGTTGAAATTGCGAACGGAATAGCTGCATGATTGTAGTGCCACCGGATAGAACGAAAGAAAGGTCCGCGAGGAAAAGAAAGCCATGTCAGCACACCCCGCGAGAGGCCAGCGGCCGATGACGACAGGCGAAATCTCCTGGTCAGGTGGCTAGCTGATGAAGCCAACCCCTGCAGTTCCAGGGAGCACTCCTGACGTCATCGAGGCGCCAGTCTCACGGGGTGGGCGAGCAAGGACCCTACACGGCCTCGCCCCTTGGACGCGAAAGGGTGGTGACAAATATGAAGAAATTTTATTAAGGATGGGTGATGGATGGGATAGGGGTTAGAAATAAGGAACTCTAACTAGGATGGGAAGGGATAGTAAAGAGGGTACGTCCACCGCATAACCGAGCAGAGGCGGCTCTGCGACAACCCTGGTGCCCGTTAGGCTGGTCGGATGCTTTATTAGGGCTACCGAGACTAAGCTGAAAGCCGTCCTTACTGATTACCAATAAAGGGTTTTCTCCTTAGCCTAGAATAAATTAATTGACAATTAGCAGACGACAGTAAAAGGTATCCGACAAAGAAATTTTGAAAGGTCACAGCTTAATATCTTTTACGTGAAACGTGCCGATCAATTTGCCTTGTAGGTTCTCCAACTCATACAGAGAATTTCCCTTTCTCGCCCTTACTCAGTATTTGACAAATTTTTTCCCCAACTTGGCATTGAAGCCTCTCCCGAAGTTGCTCAACTGGAAATTGCGTCTAAAAACTTCTTGACCTACTTTAAACTCGATGGGTTTGGTCCGTAAGTTATACCGTTGAGATCCCCCGTCAAAAGCCCTGTCGAGGTTTTCGCGGACCTGCGCCTTAGTTGAAGTTTGTCGGAAATATCCACATTGATGGGTTCATTCAGCCCCCACAGTTGTCGTAATAACTCATAGGCTCATGCTCAATCATGTTATTCCCGAACAAAATTTTATAGGGGAGAATTTTGTGGCTTGATGAACTGAACTTCGGAGTGAGCTGGCAATGGAACTCAACTTCTCATCCCTTCTGGTATGCTCATCTCGCACATATGCTCGGATACCTGCGAGAATCGATTGATTTACGCGCTCCGAAGCATTGGCTTGGGGGGAATATACGGCGGTGCGGAGATGATGCACGCCATATGTTCTTACGAGTGATTGAAATTGAGCCGACCGAAATGGGGTTCCATTGTCAGTCACCACGGTTTCAGGGACTCCAAAGTGATATCAGATGTTTTCTTCAACGTATGAGCAGAAGTCTGAGGTACTAGCATTTCTCAACGACTTCAATAAGGGATACTTAGAGAAGTGACCTAGAGCGATCAAGAAGCAAGCTTTACCCTTCTTTGTTCTAGGGTAGGGTCCTAGGAAATCGAAATAAACTAATTGCCAGCGTCCTTCGGTCTTGACCTGTGTGCCCATAGGAGGTCTTAAAATGGTGTTAGACGGCTTTGCCTCTTTACAGATATCACATGACAACACGTAAGCGCGAGTATCGACAGTCATGCCAGGCCAGTAGAAATGTCTACGAAGTCTTTCTAGTGTTTTTCCAATCCCGTCGTGCGCAGCTAAAGGTGGATCGTGCGCACGGGATATGACGTCAGGAGTCAATGCCTTAGGGACCCACCATCTCCACGCCTCTTCCTCTTGGACGGGATCACCGGACCGTGGTTGCGTTCGTATGTATACGTAGTTGCCGCGCACCAGCAGGTCATGGAGACGGTCATGGTTCTTTTCTACCCGTTTCTTAAGTTTCTTTTGCTCCGGAGAGACAAAATGAGGGGAATCCAGTTATATTTCGGGTCCAGGATCTTCCAGAGAACTAGTACTGATCTGAGCGCAGTGGACTAGTGATAGGGCGTCTGGCATGACATTCAGCGAGCCCTTCCGGTGTTCAATTGTAAAATTGAACCCCTGCAATTTTAGGCTCCACCTAGCCAGACGGTCACTAAGGTCGTTTTGATTCATGAGCCACTGCAGACTAGCGTGGTCTGTTATAATTTTGAATGGCATTACCTCGTCGTAGGCGCGAAACTTTTTAGACTTACGATGGCCGCCAGACACTCTAGTTCCGTCACCGTGTAGTAGCGTTGAGCCGAGTTCAACTTCTGGGATACGTATGCGATTGGTCTTTCTCGGCCTTCGTCATCTTCTTGTATCAGCACACCCCCTACCCCTTGACTACTCGCGTCGCACCACTATTATGAAAAGTTTCTTGAAGTCAGGACTCGTCAGTAGTGGAGCAGATGTGAGAAGTTTTTTAATCTCCTCAAAGGCTGCCTGAGCTTCGGCAGACCACGTGTATCTATTAGATTTCTTCAGCGTGTCTGTAATTGGCGAAGTCAGATCAGCGTAGTTTGGTATGAACTTCCGGTACCAACCGGCCATACCCAGGAAACGACAACCATGTTTAAGGGTTTTAGGCGACGGGTATTCTATCATTGCAGCGATTTTAGCTTGATCTGTCCGGATGCCTCCTTCTCCTACTATGGATCCCAAGTATTTTGTCTCCTTCAGACGAAATTTGCTTTTTTCGACATTAATTGTGAGGCCTGCCATTTTCAGACAACTGGCCACTTGGGATAGTAATTCAAGATGGGTGTCGAAATCTTTGGACAATATTAAAAGGTGATCCAGGTAGACCAAGACGTTTTCTCGCAAGTTGTAAGGTATTACCTTATCCATGAGCCTGCACATTGTCTGAGGAGCGTTGCATAGCCCGAATGGCATCACTGTGAAGTGATAGAGGAGATGGCCAGGCACCGTAAAGGCGGTCGTCTCTCTGGAGCTTCTCTCCAGGGGTATTTGCCAAAAAGCGTCTTTCAGGTCAAGGCTAGTTATAAATTTAGCCGACAGAAGGCGACTCAGGATGCCGTCGATTTGAGGCAAAGGATATGCGTCCTTTTTGGTTACTGAGTTAACCTTTCCGGGCTTCTGCACCAATATCACTGGCGAGCTCCACGGGCTCTGACTTTCCTCTATCACCCCCAGAGACTTCATCCGGTCCAGCTCGGCTTCCATCAGTTTTTGAACGGCAGGCGAAACTGGGTAAAATCTCTGTTTAATAGGGGTGGCCTCGCCGACATTAATCGCGTGTTTCAGAAGATTAGTCTTTCCTAGACTCAGTGTGGCGAAAGATGGAAAAAGGGATTTGACAAATTCTAACCGACGTTGCTCAGCGGGGGAAAGGACGTGAAGTTTGGAGTCGGTCCGCGATCGGGGCATCCAATGACGCCAACGACCCTAGTATATTGGGAGACAGACCAAAGGCTTTCCAAAAATCAGCCCCTAGGTATAAGGCCTGTGTCAGAGTGGGGACAATCTAAAAGTGGATAAGCGTGGCTTGGACACTAAAGGTGACTTCGAGGTCCGCGTAACCGCGCGCTTCTGACTTGGCACCATTGGCTACCTCGATCGCGGAGCTATATTTTGTCCACTTTATGTTTTTTCCGTCTAATAGCAGCTCTGAGCCTTGACCGAGTATGCTCAACCTGGCTCCGCTGTCCAGCAATTCAGTTATTTTCTTCCCCAAAATTTGGACTTCCGCGTAAGGCCTTACGTCGTGGTGCACTGACACGAAAGCGCTAGCTAATTTGCGTCGGTTCGTCATCACTCATCTCCAGAAGGATTCGACGAGATGAGCGTTTAATTTTCGCAATATTTCGCACACTGGGTTTCGATTGTTCGGGGCGTTCAGAAGCCGATATGAAGATTCTCTCCCGAGCAGCTCGATAGTCTTGCAAGCGCAGGTGCTATGGCTTGCTTGGGAAAATGACTGGGGTTAAATTCGGGGTAGTTACGTGCCGTTCAAGCCTTTTCAGGATCGCAACTGCTCGAGAGGGAGTCTCATGGGACTCCGGCTCCTCGCCATCGGACTCCGCACAGTCTTCCAGGGTGGCTTATTCTGTATTTGGCTTTTTAACATGGGACACATCAGGTAATAAATCTTTATCAGGGAAATGGAGATCTCTAAATGAAACTAGAAAACTTTCCGGGCTTCTCATCACGGTTGCGGATGGGAGAGTCTTGGTAACAATGCCCCTCGGCATCACAATTCCAGCAGGTCATTTTCGCTAGGGGGTACTTAGCTACTGCTCCCACTTCTTCCACGCATGGGTCAAAATCACTAATGGTCTCATCCGGTTTTACGGAAACAAGCGTTTTTGGCCCGCAGTGAATCACTTGGGAACTTTAAAAAAACTCACTTTTTGTTTTTTACAAGAATACTTTTTATTTCGCACAGCCACCTACGACTTTGATGTTGTCTTGCCTCGCAGGTTGTGAGTGGTTTGTACTGGTCCGCAAAAGTCCACACCGCTGACCGCGAACGGAAATGACATGGTGACAGGTGACTGCGGCAGATGGTCCATGATCTGTTGGAGCAACCTTGGGCGATACTTAAAGCAGTGAATGCAGGCTCGAACAACCTTCCGGAAACCTCTGTCGGATAATGCTAACCATGACTTGTACACCTGAGTGAAAATTTGTAGAATGAATGTGTCTAACATATGACATTACAAAGGGGTTGTTTTTAGGAAGTAGGATGGGATATGTGGCATCCTATGGGAGATTTGCCATCTTAATTAAGTCTTCCTCCAACTCTCAACAATTGTTGGCTGTAATGATCACCCAGAAACGGATTCAGTCCCTTCAGCAAGCTCTGTTTACTCAGAGGTGCAGAGCACCCCAGAGGGGTTGTGCTGCAATGTCTTAATTTCGTTAGCAAAGTGATGAGTTTGAATTGCCCAAACAATTCGTATAAAAGCTTGATCCAGTTCGACACTCGTAATTGGTCCGATGGCCGATGAACCACTCGCGATTTGAGCCGCTGAGTTCCCAATAAATCGCAATACCCGCGCGAAAGCACGACACGTCTTTAAAAAATCGCCAATTGCGCAAACCGAGTCCAGCACAGAATGTTGTGTGGTACACGTCAAAATTCACTTCACCCATGGAGCCTCCGGTATTTTGGTCACAGGTTTACGACGCAGCTTACTTTTCGGCCAAGAATCTGATGATTGTTTCAGGAAGTCAGACCCAGTGAACCACATCGATTCCTTGAACTGTGCAATCGATGCGCACCAAAAGATGATGTCAGCTGGATTTTGGTTGGACCCAATATTGAATCCACAGACACGAAAACGGCAAAGATAGATTTCAATAGTTTATTTCTCTCTTATTTAAATTTACACGAGTTAGGCCGGTGCTCAAGTTAGTGGTGAGGAGACGACTGACGAGTCCGAAAACCGGAAAAAGAAAAATGGCTGCGCGTGCAACTTTTGACAGCAAGAGCATTGCCAGCTTAAATATAACCTCTCCTCCCTACCTCAGGGTATTTTTCATGTGGTTTATTATGACATAATACATCTACCTATCCGAGTTTTTTTGTTTTTTTTTAAGTTAGAGTTCATTTATACATTAACCATTCGGCCGGAAGATCTCCAAGGCCTGCATCTCTAGTCTGTTGAGATACCGACGTTAACGAAGCCAGTGCTGGGCTTCTTGCTGCTGCTATTTCTGTAGGCCTCGCCAATGATTCGGTCGAGTTATTCGCGGTATCATTTAAGCTTTTAATGATTGTATGACGCGCCGAAGTATTCGCGGTTTGATTTAACTTTTCGGTAGTTTTAGGTCGAGCCGTTTCGAACAATGGTGCCGCAGATTCCAATAAGCTTGATTGGGCTGGAGTGTTCTCACCAATTTCTCTTATCTGATCCACGTGCCTGTGCCAAACTCTGCCATCGTCTAGCTCAACTACATAATGTAACGGTCCTTTTTGATACAGTATCCTACCGAATTTTCATTTATTTTTCTTGTCGAAATACTCTCTGACTGGAACTATCGCTCCTGCCAGAAAGATTCTTTTACGTTTAGTAATATTAACTGGATTCTTGTTAACAGTTTGTGGACGTAACAGATCCAAACGCGATCTTATAACTCCAACAAACATTAGCTCCGAAGGGGACTGATTTGTAACTGCGTATGGAGTTATTCGATAGCGGAGTAAAAATTTAGCAAGATTTAACTCTCGATTGGTTTCATCACACTGTAAGCTAAGAAGGGCTTTTTTAAAGGTTTGGACGTAGCGTTCAGCTAGTCCATTTGTAGCTGGGTGATATGGAGCTGTTCGTTTATGCGTAATTCGGTTTAAGTTTAAAAACTCTTGAAATTTGTAAGCAGTGAACTGCGTGCCGATATCTGTGACAAGCACCTCAGGGATTCCAAAGTTAGCGAAAATTGCTCTACAAATTCGAATAGTGGAATCAACGGTTATGGTTTTAAGAAAATGCACCTCAGGCCAGCGTGTATATCCATCGACCAAAATGAAATAATGACCGCTGTGTAGGGGTCCACAGAAATCTGCGTGAACCCTTGAAAAAGGACCATTAGGTATATCCCAATTATGAATAGGCTCCTTGACAGGATTGCTCCTGTGTGTGTTACAACTGACACACTCTTTAGCTTCCGTTTCGATGTCGTGATCAATATTGGGCCACCAACAGACACTTCTAGCGAGTTGCTTTATTTTCACCACACCGAAATGAGTGGAATGCAGTTCGACCAGTACTGCTCGACGCACGGAACGAGGAACGACCACTCGTTGCCCTCTCATTAGACACCCCGAGGTTTAATCGAAGAGTTCGGGGGGCTTTCTTTCCCGAACGTAAATATTTTAAAAGTTGGTCCAATTCCCAATCATTTTTCGTTTCTTGTGCTATTTGATCTGCAGTAATCGGAAGAGTCTCAATTTGTTTTAGGTCTACCATCCCGTGCTCATCGTAAGTGAGAAGTGTTTCAAATTGGAGGGGAAGTCTTGAAAACAAATCCGCATTAGAATGGGACTCTGTATTTTTGTACTTAATGTTGTACTGATAAGATTGTAAGAACACTGCATAATGTTGCATCCTAGTTGTACATAGTGTGGGTAATGCCTTTGAAGCAAAAAAAATTTGTAGAAGTAGCTTATGGTCCACAAGCAAGGTAAATCTATTGCCCCAGAGGTACTGGTGGAAGTGGCGTATACCGAAAATTATAGCATAGGCCTCCTTGTCAATTTGCGAATATTTCTGCTGCGTAGATGACAAGGACTGGAAGGCGAATTGAATAAGGCGCTCTGTCCCATCTGGGTACGTGTGGGATAAAACGGCTCCCACCCCACACGGTGAAGCCTCAGTTGCCAAGAGCAAAGGCAAGTTAGGGGCAAAATGAGCCAAGACGCGATCTGATTGCATTTCCCGCTTAATCCTGTCGAATGCTTTCTGGCAATCCTTTGACCAATAAAAGCTGGTATCTTTTTTTAGCAGTTCGTGTAATATCTTCAGGATTGTGCTTATGTCTTTCAAGAATCGGCGATAATAATTAACAAGACCAATAAAAGCGCGCACTTCCATTTTGTTCTTGGGAATGCTTGCTTGCTGTATAGCGTCGATTTTCTTTTGTATATGCCCTGTTTTGTAATAATGTGACCACAATATTCTATCCTGTCAGCCAAAAACGTACTTTTGTTCAAATTGATATGCAAATTATGTTGCTTGAAAATTTTGAAAATGGATTCCAATCTTTGTAAGTGTGTAGGTATATCCGGGGCAGTAATCCGAATATCGTCCAAAAAGACGCTTGTGCCTGGAATACCTTCCAGCAAGGTCTCCATTTCTCTCTGCCATATAGCAGGTGCAGATATCAAGCCAAACATCAACCGATTGCACCTGTAAAGACCCTTATGTGTATTAAGTATCAGACAATCTCTGTCTTCTGCTCGCACCTCTAAAGGAAGGTATGCCTGATTCAAATCTATTTTGGAAAACTTGTCACCCCCTGCCATTATTGCCGTCAATTCCTCAATGGTTGGTAAGGGATATTGATCATCACCAGGTTAGGATTAATGGTTAAATTAAAACTCCCGCAAATTCGAATTTTCCCCGAAGCCTTCACTACAGGAACGATCGGAGTAGCCCACTCAGAATGCTCCACCTTCTCCAAAACTTCCTGCTGCACTAGATCTTCCAACTCTTTTTCGAGTTTCGGCAGGATGGCGAACGGTGCTGGTCGAGCCCTGAAAAAAACGGGGTTCGTACCTGGTTTAAGATTCAACTTAGCCTGTAAGCCAGAAATTTTGCCGATACTGGGGGAAAATATTTCACCATATTGCTTAATCAGAGGTAAAACCTCAAAGGGAACTTCCACGCCACCCAAATCAACCTGACTGCCTACTCTATGAACCTCCGCCGAACTCTCATCCTTCAGAGCCACGTTCATCGGCTGTATCCACTCCCTGCCCAACAATGGCTGTATATTAGAATCCGTGATATATAAATCTAATCGAAACTCTTTTTATTTATACCTAACGCGAACTTTGGCGTATCCCAACACCTCCAGCATAGTCTGACAATAAGACAGGAGCTTAAGTTTGGCAAGGTAAATCGGCACACGAAACAAGGAATTAAATTGTGTCTTACCCATTATTGAAACCGCAGCGCCACTGCCGATCTCCATCTCGACGTCTTTGTTTTCTATCTGAACAGTAGCGATAAACTTATTTCACTAATCTGAGCTGGAGTCCACCACCAGAATCTCGTCCATTTGTACAACCTGAACCGAATTTGCAGACGCAGTGCTCCTCTGTTTCTTTTGGCAGACCACTTGCAGATATACCGGCCGATTACAATATTTACAGAATAGGCCCTGCCGGGTACAATGGTTGGCCGAATGGCTCGCCTCGCCACATCTAAAACAAACATTATTATTATTTTTAATAGAAGAACTACGCGAAGTGGAATATGTATCTTTGTTTTTTTTTTCTGGTGAATCTTGTGACAATGACTAGAAATCTTCGCGGTTGTAATGGCGTTCACTGCTCTCACGGGTGGACGAAGGTCACCATGTAGTTGGTCGACATCCCGTTCCGACATTTCGATGCTAGTGGCTACCTCGACGGCTTTCTCCAGAGTTAAGTCCTTCCTCTCCAAAAGTCGTGATTGAGTACGCTTACTGGAGAGCCCGAAGAAAAATTGATTTCGAAGAGCTGTCTGCAAGTATGAGACGAATTTGCACGTGGTGGCCAGCTTCTGCACAGTCTCCCCATCACGTTGCTTGCGCTGACGGAACCTGAAATTTTCTGCAATCTCGAGGGGTTCCGGAACGTTAAAAGTGCGAATAGTGTCGTACAAGTCTTTGTAATCCTTTTGCTCAGGCAATTCGGGAGCAAGTTTGTCGCAGAGGACGTCGTAAGCAGCTGCCCCCATGAAATGTAGTAAGTAGTGCACCTTTAGATCGTCTTTCACCTGAAACACCTTGAAGGAACCTTCCAGACGCTGCACCCACCGCGTCCAGTTGGATTTATTTGGATCGAAAACTACGATGGGAAAACGAGCTTGAAGTATGGTGTTTGAGGCCTTGGCACCGTCGTGATTGCATGCCAAATTTGCTGCACTGGATGTACTGGAGTCCTCGTCGTTGGTTGCCATCACTGGGCGTGTGCAGATCCGATCCTCTTTGCCAGTTGTTGAATCCACAGACACGAAAACGCCAAAGATAGATTTCATTAGTTTATTTCTCTCTTATTTAAATTTACACGAGTTAGGCCGGTGCTCAAGTTAGTGGTGAGGAGACGACTGACGAGCCCGAAAACCGGAAAAAGAAAAATGGCTGCGCGTGCAACTTTTGACAGTAAGAGCATTGCCAGCTTAAATATAACACCCAACATGTCTCCAATTAGCGTTATTAGTTAGTTCCTGCACCTTAAAAACTCTATTCGCCACGTATGTCTTCCCACTGGAGGGATGATGCGACAACCAATCCACCACAATTTCCGAGTCCGTCCAGAATGTGACTTGGTTCAGTGAAACAGGCAAGCTTGCTCTTAATTTGCGCCCTAATTGAGCCAAAAGTTCTGCGGCACAGTGCTTCAAACATGGTAAAAACCTTGATACGGGGATTGGAGCGACCCCCGATTTGGAGCACAACAAATTAACTGTGACATTCCCGAACTCATCAACGCAGCAGATGTAAACAAAACAACCGTAGGTCCGCTCGGAGGCGTCCGAGAACCCATGAAGTTCGCACCGAGAGATATTGGTTCCTGTCAGAACATGTCAAGGCGCCCCGATGCCGTTGAATTGACTGAATTGATATCTGAATGCTCTCCAGCAGCCTCCCAATTCCAGTGGAATGACCTCATCCCAGGCTAGGCTCAAAATCCACAACTCCTGAAAGAATACTTTCGCTTTAACGATAATCGGGTTGATCAGTCCCAATGGATCGCATAAACGTACTAAGTCTGCCAACACAGTTCGTTTTGTTATCCTTGATGATGACGATGCACACTGATATCGGAATCTGAATTCATCAGCCGCTGGCTCCCAAACAAGGCCTAGAGTTGTAATGCAATCTGAATCATCCAATCGAAGAGTTTTTTCTCTACTGTCCGCTGGGACCAACTTCAAGAACTCAGAGTGATTCGAGTACCATTTTCGCAAAGGAAAATCAGCTTTCCCAAAATCTTCTGAACGCCATTATGGATGTTGCATATTTCCTACTCGGTATCACCGCCGGTGGGAAGGTCATCCACATAAAAGTCGTTTTCAATTATCGGTGAATAAAGGGGTTGTGATTCTCGGCGACTCTCTGCCAAGAATTTAAAGCAACGAGTTACCAGGAATGGTGCTGCTACTGTGCCATAAGTAACAGTTTTCGAACGAAAGGCTTGGAGCTCCTCTTGAGAGTTCTCTCTCCACAAGATATACTGAAAATATCTCTCCGGGGGGTTCAACAAAATTTGTCTGTACATGGCAGATATGTCCGCTGTAAGAGCATATTTGTGAAAACGAAAGCGAATCAAAATTAAAAACAGCTCCTGTTGTACTGTAGGGCCAGACAGAAGAAGTTCGTTCAATGATTTGTTTGAAGTTGCCCGGGAAGAGGCATCAAATACGACTCTAAGCCTTGTTGTTGAGCTGTCGGGCGCAAAACAGCATGATGCGGCAGAAAATAATGTGACGATGGAATGTAATCAAAATCAACCATCTCCATGTGACCCGCGTTCAAGTAATGGACAAGAAAGCCTGAATACTGTTTCTTCAATTCTGCGTCCCGGTTCAATTTCCTCTCCAAGGAAAGGAATCGCAGTTTTGCTGTTTCCAACGAATTGGCTAGTTCGACATTAGGATTGGCCTTAAAAAGCAGCGACACCATAAATCTACCGTCATCCAAACGTGTGACTGTTTTCAAAAAGATGGACTCACATTCGGTTTACTCCTGATTCCATGGTGGGGCCTCCCTCGATACGTCTTCGAATTTCCAAAAGTTCTCAACCAATCTTCCAAGAGAGTTATCTTCTTCCTCGATGAGTGAATTTGTCCTCTCTACAACGAAACTACAGTTATTTCGTGATTCTTTGCGATATCGCCTCGAAACTATCCACCCAAGTAACGTCTTTTGAAGTGTCGGAAAAGATTCGCCCAACTTCACCTGGCCAGAACACAACAATGAAAAGAAACAATCGGCTTCTATCAACAAGACGATTTTCTGGGGTTTCTCAAAACAAGGATCAGCTAAGTCGATATTTCCTGGCAAGTGGAGATCACTAATATTTACCCTTTGCTCCGGCTGCAACCCTGTGATGTTCGGGATTATATGGATTAGGAGATCGACAGTATACTCGTTAAAGCGCGAACGAATGCTTCCGAACGTGGCATACCGCACCTTGGAAGTGCTTTCCCCTATTCCCTTCACGCTTGTTTCAATTCTTTCCCTTGGCAATCGCAGAGTCTGGGCCAAGCTCTCGGTAATGACACTCAGTTGCGAAGCCGAATCCAAAAGAGCTCGTGCAGGGTGATAGTAACCAGACTTGTCTTCAATGTGAACAATTGCTGTTGCCAGAAACACATGACTTGAGTCCAACTCCTTAATAATTTTGGTGGCCGAATTCGGCGAACTGTTTGCAACTATTAGCGTGGTCGAACTATCTGTCTTGGTCTGAGGCTCAACCACGCTTGGCGCACTTGTCGCGGTATTGGGACTAAATCGGTGAAGGGAAGTGTGGTGAGGTCGTTCGCTTATCCTACAATGCTTGGATTTACATCGACTTAATGAATGACCTGACGCAAGGCAATTCAAACACAATGCTCGATTCTTTACCTCATTGAATCTGTCCTGAACAGGCAGCCGATTATATTTTGGACATTTGTAGATAGTGTGGCCACCTTGCTTGCAAAACACACAGGCCGTTTGTACCACAGCCAACGATGTGGCAGTCGAATTTCGATGTTTCTGAGGCTTGCCCCTGTGAGTTGACTTTGCCAACTCACCAGCTTCCGCAGAATTTGTTCTTCTTGCACTCGATCCAGAAATTGGCAGCGTCTCCCAAGAACCCGAGAAAAATCATCCCACTTCGAGAATTTTGAAAGATCGACTGATTCTTCCCACTTGGATTGTGCATCAGGATCCAGTTTCGATGTGGCGATGTAAATCAGGAAAGCGCTTGCGATATCCTCGAAAGAGCCGATTGATTGCAAGGCGTTAAAATGAGCCCCGCAATGATCTATTAGTGAACGGATCTGACAAGCTGAATTTTTTACAACCTTTGGAAGTTCACAGAGATCAGCGACGTGCTCCTGAAATACAAGGTATTTGTTGTCAAATCGTTCCTTCAATAGCTTTAATGCCCTTGGATAATTGTCATGCGACACTTCAAATGCACGAACCGCATCAAGAGCAGGACCACTGAGGCACGCAAGCAAATGATTGAATTTTTCAACATTAGTCAGTCCGCTTTCCCTATTTACCAATTTGTCGAACGTATCGAAGAAATTCTGAAACTCAGAGCATTTGCCAGCGAAGATCGGAAGGCGCAACTTGGGTAGGTGACTAGTTACTGACCTTGAAAGAAGAATTGACATATTAAGGTCTCCAGTCGTTAAACTCGCTCGTCTCTCCGATTCCATCAACGATATAATTTTTGGCTTTGTCGCGCAATATAAGTCCTCGACTTCACTTCTAATCTTTAACTCGTTCGCGTTTTGATCGGTAAGCTGTTCAATTTGAGATTGACAGTCCAATATCTGCTTAAAATAGGATTCTAAAATTCCTAACCGACACTGTAATTCCGTCAAGGTTAAATTATTGGAACCTTGTCCAACTAAGTTTTTTATGCACGTGATACAACCCTTGGTTGTAGCTCTACGCTTCTTTAAATCGTCCGCCATAATCACGAAAGAAAAAATGGACAACACCGTTCAAGTCAACAAAGGCTTCACAGCGGATCTCTTACAACAATGAAAAAATGTCTATATTGTTCAACGAAAGGAAGCACAACGGGATTCACAAGACTTTTGCTGGTATGCGTTTGAGCATATGACGAAGGCACTTCAAATATGCATGGAAATGTGTGAAAAGGCAAAGAATTTACCGCTATCCGTTAGCTGTGAATCTTCGAGAATCTCGACCCTTGTCCCGAAAAGCTGGATTTTCCTTATGCAAAGGTGACTGCAATTTCCATGGATTCAACCTGCTGTCTAGTGTGCTCGCCTTACTTCTAGCCGCTTCAATAACGAATTCCAAAATTTGCGGGCACCAAGAGACTCCCGCGATGCTCCGATGCAGCGAATTGAGGATATTTTTTCCTTGCCTGCGGTGTCCTGTCACTGTCGCCAAAAAATGTATGGGCACAAGCGTTTTTTGCCCGCGGTGAATCACTTCGGAACTTTAAAAAAAACAACTTTTTGCTTTTTACAACAATACTTTTTATTTCGCAAGAAATGTGGCTTGGGTGGCGGCTGACAAGTAAGTGGCCTCAACAAAAAAATGTGAAAAAAAAATCGGCATGTGGAATGAGTTTCCACAAAGCTGAACAGACAATTGGCAGTGCTGCCACAACAAACCGATCTGGCTGAACATCCGGTAATGCATTTGCCTCTTCAACTCTAGCTCCATGCTGAGCCGGAGACAACAGCGCCGCTCGAGACCATTCCCGTGTGCTTTGTACTTCGTTGACCAGCGTTCGAAGACGTCCGACGGTATCGGTATGATGGAGACAGATGTGCTCTTGAATGTATGGGAGCAAACCTGCTCTCACCGTCTCGATAAATTCGGTATCTGTCATCCGAATTTTTAGTTGGTTCCGAAGGGAAATCAGGGACTGGTAGTACGAGTCAAAAGTCTCGCGAGGCTGTCGTCGCCTGCTCAGCATCTGCCTACGGACGTCGATGTCACGGGCGCGATCCCCCCAATAAGCTCTCAAAACGAATTTGATTTGCTCCCAGGTCGGGTTAACTGTTCCTCTAAAAAAGGTCCAGTACCAGTCAGTTAGGGAGTCGCTCAGTAGAAGATGAAAATTCCTCACCACGACAGAAAAATTGCTACGTGAGGTGTTATGCGTCAGTGTTTCTGCCCGAAAAATAAAATCCTCCAAGTTCACACGTCCGTTGTTCCCGTCATACTGCAGCTTCCGATTACGAATCGGACTACTGCAGTGCGAGCGAGAGGAGAATTGGCCCCTTTTTCAAAGTTAGGGGGAGGAGGCTGAGTTGGCCGGTCTCCACGAGGACCAGGACCTCCTAACTGACGATTGGGTGGTGACGACGACTCGAAGCTGTTGTAGCCCTGCCAGCAAGGACTAGGTCGTTACCCAACCAGAATCGGATACATTGTCTTTTCCCGAGGGCAGCTTACCGGAGGGCTTAGACGCCTGGGTAGGTTGGGGCGCAGTCATGAGCGGAGCATTGGGAGCCAGCGGCGCCGTGGCACTCTACAAATAATTTTACAATAATTAATTCGAAATTACCGTAATATAGCAGGAATAAAATTTAGGATAAACTGGCAGAATTAAAATTTACAACAAAAGCTATAATGTAATCAAAAAAAGGAAAAAAATCGGTACTTAACAAAATTAACAAAGGAATTATTAAAATTAATTAATATATAGCCGAATTGAAGCTTCTAACAAAATCAAAATTTATAATAAAAATAGTAGAATTCAAAATTTATTTCCGAAAATAGTGGCACCAAAATCTACCATACCGGTAATAGCCAATAAAATTTTCAAAATTGCAATTACCAGCAGTCAAAACAAGGAATTTAAAAAAAAACGAAAAAACAAATTTTGTTGAGAAGAATCATCCTTAATTAATACTTAATGTTCAAAAACAAGGAAAATTAACAAAATCAAAACTAATATGTTCTCTGGCTCTCCTCTCTCCTCTACATCGTCAGCAAAATAAGATTTTCTTTTTTCTTTGTACTGGGTTTTCCTTCAAGTAAGGAGGGAGGAATAAAAGAAGGACCGTTAGCTTTAATTTCACAAACTCTAGTCACAAGTCACTCCGGGCCACCGAGCATCTGGCCCGCGAAAGGAACTGTTGAGCGAGGGACCCTTACCGAATCCGCCCGCGGGGGCTGTGGTGGCGAGGACGACAGCGGTATCCTCTTGGACAGGCAGCTGGCTGAAGAAGCCAACTCCTGCAACTCCAGGGAGGACTACTGCCGTCTCAGCCGCACAGCACCCCCGAACCAAGCCGGCAAGGTGCCCCACTACTGATTTCCCTCCAGGATGGAGCTGTCTCGAGACTTCGAGTAGGCTGGTTGGCTGACGAAGCAAGCATCCTCAATTCTCGAGCAGCCTTAGGCAAGCTCCAGCAAAGAGGGTCATTAGCAGCGCCTCGATGGAATGAAAGGGAGGTAAGTAGAAAAAGGGGAGCCCTAAGCTCCAAAGGGCTGGGATAGGATGGCCCCACGTTGGGCGCCATATTTGTTATGGAGGGTGCCTCGGAGGGCCCGGCTAAGCACCTCCGACCTACGGTGTGCGGCTGCGGGAGCTGGCAGGCTAGCATTTGCGGTAGTGTGGGGGCGTTGGCCAAAAACCGCTTTCAGGCGTCTGGGCGGCAACCAACAAACAACGAAAATTCTCCCGCGACGGGACCGACTATAAAATCGCGATGGGGTTGGAGGGGGCCAGTGCGGGCAGACCCTGCAACTGCCCGTGAGTGACTGGGGAGAATGGGGGGGGGGGGTTCTGGTGGTTAACGAGCCCCTCCCTGGCCTATTCCCCATCCGCCCGATGACCTCTCCTTGGCCAAAAACAAAACTGGAGAGGTCCCTTTTCGTTTTCCTTCTTTTATTCCTGCATCCGATGAACCCTACAAATAAATCATGGCTGAAAGGGGATGGTATTCAGTGAAGAGGGGACGACCAGAGAAACCACGGTAAGCTCAATTTAATATTCTTATCTACATATAATTAAATTTTATAATCAATAATCTACTTAGCATAGGAAGAGACAAAAAAAACTTAACTTAGTTACGGACCATTGACGCTGGATGTACTAGTTGAGGAGGTAATCGGTGACGATGACCTGAAGAGGATGAAGGCGACGTCAGCGATGGGACCCTGATGATCCGGAGAAGCAGCTGGCGATAAAGGACGAGGGCACCCTGCCTCTTCATTTGGCCCCGACGTGGTAACCCTCGTCGCGGTGATCCGAGATGATACCGGTCAGTATATTTTTTTTTGTTTTTTTGTAAGGTTTAAGTGGTAGTATTAATAGAGCATTAGTTTATATTATGAAGCGTTTTGTGAGAAAAAAAAGAATTGTATTGATAGTTGGGTTTAAGTGAAGATATAATTTACATTATATTTTTTTGGGTTTTTTTTATATTTTAAGAGTTGATTTCTAGTTTTAATATTATTTTTTTTATAATAAGCCAGTTCTAGTTTAACTTTTCCATTTTTTGTTTTCTTTTCCTTTCTTATCTTCGAAATTAGCATTACAGTTCTAAATTAACTTTTTCACTTTTGGTTTATTTTCTTAGATATTAGCACAACAGTTCCAAATTAACTTTTCGATTTTTCTTTTTTTTCTTTTTCTCTTAAATTATCACGAACGTTGGAAATTAACTTTTCCGATTATTTCTTTTCTCAGAAATTACCACAAATGTTCCAAATTAACTTTTCGATGCCACAAGCGAGCCCGTTTTCTGTAAATTGCCCTTGGGCGCCGTGAACTATCGATCGGTCCCCCGATGGCGGTTGCTGCCAAGGCCAAAGCCTTCGGCGAAAATTTTGGCCGCTGCTTTTATGCGGAAGTGTATGTTCCCGACCACAACAATGTGCATCGATTTTCGGAAATTAAATTCGAAAACGATTAAGGACAGTTATCCGCTTCCCAGGATCGATGATCAAACCGATAAATAACAAGGGGTTATTCGGTTCAATAGCTTGGATCTAAAATCAGGATATTATCATATACCAATGGAGGAGTCCTTGAAAAGATATACATCATTTGTCACACCAAACGGTCAATATGAATTTCAGCGTATGCCTTTTGGTTTGTGCCCCACGCGTATTTCAACTTTACATGAGTCGAATTTTGAGCCCAGTCAGCGATACAGCAACGGTTTAGCTTGATGATTTTTTGATTCATGCAAAAACTGTAGAAGGGGCTTTGCACGGTCTTAGAAAGATATTGGAAATTTTTCGACGAGAAAACATAAATTTGAATTTGAAGAAATGTTCGTTCCTTATGAACGAGGTTGTCTTTCTTGGCTTTGAAGTGGCCGATGGTAAAGGTAAACCTGGAATTGGAAGAGTTAAAGCAATACACGAATTTCAGGACTTACAGGATATTTTCGTCATTTTGTGCCAGGATACGCGCTCATTGCAAAGCCTCTAACAAACCTTCTTGAAAACGCTACTAAATGGCAATGGGGTGAACAGGAAAATCAAGCGCTTGAATTACTGAAAAGCAAACTGACTAATCAATCTATGCTTGCGATATATAATCCGAAGGCTGTTACCCAAGAACTGCACGATGGTGGTTTCAGCTGCAAGAATATACTTTGGAAGTTGTTTACGATGGCTCTTTTGCCTATCGTTCGAAGCACAAGCTTTGATTGAGCGCCGTCTATCACCTGCTAGTGCTTCTAGTTAGCCAAGGTGCGAAGTCTTGGCACTTGATGCGGGATACTTGAGCATAAACCCACGTATCACCGTTATTGCGATTTCCCTGCGTTGCGTCGATCTGGCCGAGATACAAGTGTGTAATCCCGGAGCGGTTCAACCTGGCTGCTGCTGGATAGACGCCAGCCGAAGGGCAGGACTCCTCTAGAGCAGCTGCGGGAGCTTAGGCTCTGATTGTCGCGGATTGGAGTTGCTTATTAGCACGGCTCCAATGTGAATAGAAGAAACTTGGAGTTGCTTATTAGCACGGCTCCAATGTGAATAGAAGAAACTTGGAGTTGCTTATTAGCACGGCTCCAATGTGAATAGAAGAAACTTGGAGTTGCTTTACAGCACGGCTCCGAAGTTACTTAATGAGGAGTAGCTTAGCAGCACGACTCCAAAGTGAAAGGTTCCAGATGATTATTCAGAGTGCTTTCTTTATTCAAAAGTGATGATATTTATACCGAATAAAGAATTGCTTAGTATCTAAATTACATAACTGGGAAGCGGAAAGTCTTTCCCAAGTGCGAAGTCAGCTGTGCGCGCTTTTGGGGGCAGTATGCCGCGGCAGGTGCCTAATGATGTCAGCCAAATTGCTGGCAAAGCTCGCCCTTGAAATGGGTGGTCAAGGTGCTGGCGCAGCGTGCCTGTGACGCGCTTGAGACTGTCAGCGCATGGGAAAGCTTTTCGCTGTACATAGCGCTCAACTTAATGTTTGTTTACATCTGGTTTGCGGTATAACGTACTTAACTTAAGCTTAATAAATTGCATGAAGCGTTGAGTCTGAACAGAAGTAAAATATAGACCGGGAAATCGTAAGAAGCATGTTGATGCGTTAAGTCGGAATCCGTCACAGGAAAAAGAAGGTGACGACATTCTACATATAACACAAGCGGATTGGATACTATCAGGGCAGTTGACCGACGATAAAATTGCGGAAATTCATAAAGTTTTATCTAAGCCTCCTCAAACAGAATACGAGAAAGATCTTTACAAAAATTATGCTCTACGTGATGGCCAAGTATACAGAATTACGGCGTGCGGAGTCCAATGGGTAGTGCCACGTGGAATGAGGAATCAAGTGGTCAAAGCTTGCCATGACGATCTTGGCCATTTTTCGGTGGAAAAGACTTTGAACCGCTTATGCGAACATTATTTGTTTCCCCGAATGCGACAATATGTGGAAAAATACATTTCTTGCTGTATTTGTTGCCTATTCAATAAGAAGAATGCGGGTAAACGAGAGGGTTTTCTTCATCCTATCCCGAAAGATAAAACTCCAATGGAAACTGTTCACGTTGACCATTTGGATCCTTATCCAAGAAGTAAACGCGGTAACCTACACATCATTGCCATTGTAGATGCATTCACCAAATTCACTTTCATAAGAGCTGTAAAATCTACGAAAGCCAAGTACGTAGCCGAATTCTTCAAAGACTTATTCAGCATTTATGGAATACGCCGAAGAGTAATCTCGGATCAAGGCAGTGCGTTTACATCTAAGGAATTTAAACGTTTCTGCGAACAGAACAACATTAAACACATTCTGAGTGCAGTAGCCACTCCTACGGCTAATGGACAAGTGGAGCGATTAAATAAGTCCATACTTAATGCTCTCATAACACCCACCTTGGAGGAAGAACTGTGGGACCGTAATATAAGAACAGTTCAATTTGCCTTAAATATCGCCGAGAATAAGAGGAGGGGAAAACCCCCAAGTCAATAAATGTTTGGCACAACGCCAAGATCTGGAAATGTTATGATCTTATTAGATGAGATTAAACAAACTACTGACGTTCTTACTGACCTTCAAGAGGAGCGGATGAAAGCTCTGGAGAAAAACCGGAAAGCACAAGAGCAACAAAAGAAATATTTTGATAGAAAAAGGAAAATCCCAAAACTTTATAAAGTACGCGATTTAGTACTGGTTGAGAAAACGGAATTGGCGCAGAATACCGGCCGCAAATTGATGTACCCACCGTACAGTAGGCCCTTCGTGATTAAAAAAGTACTATCGAATGACCGCTATGTAGTAACAGATATGGAAGGTACTTTCCGAACTACACGAAAAGGATGAACGTATGAACGCGTTGTTGCAGGAGATCGGATGAGGCCTTGGAGAAAACCAGGGGGAGTTTCTGCCGAGACAGCGAGCGAAAGCGGGGGAATATGATATCGTTCTTTCTGCTAACGAGGCGCATAATTAACTCGGGACGACTTAATTTCAGAATGGCCGAATGTAAGAAAAAGGTTGGTTCATCAATATTGTAAGGAAAATTTGCATGCTTGAATTTTGAAATAAAAGGGAGAAGCCCAATAGTTTCAGAGGTTCTCAGAAATATTTCAGGCTAAAAATAAGCGAGCCCCATTTCGAAAAGGGATCACACATTTATAATTATGCCAAAGGGTTTATGTCTGGCCCAACCGATGATGAAACTAGGCAGAAAGTATTGTGCAGCAATGCACCCGTTTTCGAGTTTTTACGAAAACGAGGATAGGTTCGTTTAAGATGATGTAATGAGGCCCGGGGGTTTTCTTCGTTTTACTAGAAATGATCCGACCGAGAAATTGATAAAATGTCAGTCTGAAAAAGATTTTAAAGTGAGTTGAGGTGTTTTCAGTAAGAGTTCGTTAGGAGTATTATTTTTGGAAGCATTAGAAAGCGTTTTGTGAGGAGGTTTGAGGATAGACAATCAAGTAAGTAATTTCACTGAGTGTGTGATTTAGTTATAGTTAATTTAGATAAATCATAACCGCTGGATGAGAAAGAGAGTCGATTCTCCTCATTGTTGGGTGGTGTGTTCTAATAAAGTAAATGTTTTAAAATGCGAAGTATAACACTCGTTCGACATCAACCCGTGGCCGTGCCCGACAGTAGATTGATTCTTCCATCCAAATGCTACCTCATTTATACTTTTCATTTCTTTGGAGAACAAAGAACTCCTACCTCTCACACTCACTACATTTTAGGACAAAGGATCATAAACTGTCTCCAGATAACCCTTAAGGATCGCTGACGAGACAAAGAGTAATTAAAAGTATCCGTGCACTGCATATGCACCTAATGTTTATTTGCCGGCTAAAGATCTTTCCCTAATCCATTAGCACCTTCACTCATTCTTCATTGACGGTAAGCATTTTCAGGCAGATGCGACTAACCCACAGCCACGGGAAGACAACAGGTCTTCTCATGCACAATCGTTCCGAGCCAGGACGGGCTTTCTCTTGTTTCGCTCGTTACAGAAGTGTGCCGGGCAGCTTCATTATAATTGGTTTAAAATGTTTTGCTGTGAGCCTAGGTTAGGACAGAGGCTTTGGGGATGGCGATCTTCCTCACCGTGTTGGGGTCGTTTAACTCGTGTGGTGCATTATCCTCCACAAGTGTACGGAGATTGCGATCCTCTCCGCCCCTTTTCTTTTACACGGTTTGTCGCCTTATCTCACGATTGATCCCTTGATGATGACCAGATTTACGGGAGATTTACCTTTGCCCCGGACGGGAGTTTAGTTTTCTAAATTTATTTATGCGCCGTACAATATTTTTGTTATTCACGCACTCACTGGTTGTTTTTTTTTAATTCAATTACACACAGTGCCGGTTCCACCACGGACGGTTTTCGGCTTTGGATACCTCGCTCATTTTCCCTTAACAGGACTTAATAAATATTTAAATTTTTAACGATCTTTGTGTTTACATATTTGCATTATATATATGTTCATCTTAAATTTGTTCTTGTATATAAGGAAGGAAAATAATGAAATGGATTTTATTTCGAAAAAATTTAATTTTGTGATATATTGTTAAAGAACTTATAGGGTGTTTTAATTGAATGGTTTTTAATTAGGTACTTGCCGTGATCCTCGTGCCTCTAGGTTGTAATGGTTTTTAATTTTGGATGCATTAGATGTCTTCCGTCTTTTGATTTTTCTGAAATTATTTTTTTTGTACGCCATATACAGTTTTTTTAAAACAATATATCAACAAAGATACTGTTACCCCCTACCTTTTTATATGAGCCCGCCCG
Organism: Tolmerus cingulatus; assembly: GCA_959613345.1. NCBI lineage: Eukaryota > Metazoa > Arthropoda > Insecta > Diptera > Asilidae > Tolmerus > Tolmerus cingulatus. Next base: position 16,301,256 of record OY390709.1, on the reverse strand, counting down.
TGACGTAGTAACGTCGCGCGCGCGCTATATCGAGATGGCCGAGCTGAGTCTCGATGATGGCGCGCACCTCTAACCCGAGCCGAGTCTCGAAGATGGCACGCGCCTCTAACTCTCTCACTATATATTCGTCCCGGGGAGAAGAAGGAGCTGAACGGGGGTATGGCTCTCTGCTGGTGGAGCCGGCAAGAACGTGTTTTATCGGTCATTCGTCCTTTGTGATCCTTGCTCGTGCTAGTTTTCACCGCCGGTTCCACATTGCCAATCCATCTGTTTTGTACCGCGGGGCAACATAGTATTTTCGACCGCGTGTTGCGAATTGTATTTTACCACCAAAGCAAATTGTAGTTGACCGCCGAGTGCGTGCATTTTCGTACGGTTTCGTGCTTCCCAAGGGGTCGTGTATCTTGCCGTGTGCGATCGCCGTCGTGCGGCCGAGTCCGCCATTTTGGGACGTCCCGAGAATTCGTGCTTGGTCGTCGCCGAGCGACACTTGAAGCGGTTACACGTCGTTCCTGTCACGGCTGCAGAGGTGTCCAGGCTGGCTTCCTCCAAAGGCACCGAGTGCGGAGGAAGAGATACGTATTCGAACACATACACACACAACCCATTGACAAATCCCTCCCTCTTCCCCCATCACTGATTTTCTTTCCGAAGGTTTTTTTATGATCACTTTGGTCCTTTTCACTCAATTCAAGTCAATTCGATTCAATTTAAATTCAACTAAAGCAAATATAATCTTTCTCAAGATAACTGCCATTGTTTTTTCCTTTGTCGTAGCTAGACATTTCTCATCTATCCTTTATTCCCCTCATCCCGATATACCATAAAAGCAAAATATTGCATTGCGAGAAGTAGGAACGAATCTACGTTCCCGAAGGAACAATTTGGTGCCTCCTGTGAGGATTGATACCTCACTTTTACACGTCACGCGATACCTATACTCGAAAACAAAGAGATTCAACGACTGTATCTGAAGTTCATTGTCAACAACAACCTGGACATCGCTTCCCGGGCGGGGGGTCTCCTGGTCGTCGCCTGCAGAGTACTTCGCGGGAAGATAAATCGAGATAAGTTTTCTAAATAATTCAATTTTTCTTTGGAATTTTATATTTTTGATATTTTTGGGAAGGATTCGATATTATTCTCACTATTATTTGTGCGGTGAACCCTTAGCATTTATCTGATCCGAATTTCGTCATTCGTTTTCCGAGAAGCAGGCGGACGTTATCATTCGGTTTCATTCCTGGAATTGTATATTTCTTAGAAATTATACCCAAATCACTCAAATAATTCGAAAGTTTGCGTTTCTTTGCGTTATACTTATTCGAGTACATATTTATTTTACATTTCCGGTATTTTTGTTCAATATAGATCTTCCTACAATTAAACAGAAACGAATCACCCTTAAGGGTCGTATTATACAGTTGCGCAATGCTCAGGAAAAAACCCCGTCTGACGGATTTGTTCTCGGAGTACGAGCCATTGCATGACCAACTTGCTCTCGCCGCGCCTCAGAACTCTGGAGTTGCAGAGTTTGATGGAATCGAGAGTGATTACTATGATCTTGCGTCGCCTGCCTCCGGATCTCAGACTTTAAATAATTCCCAGAATGTGTCAAGTTTTGCAAATTCGACTTCAATGGAACGGCCTAAATTGGCGATACTTCCTCCAATTGTTATGCCGAAATTCGACGGCGATTTCAGTAAGTAGCTTTCTTGGAAAAACAGCTTCCAGTCATTCGTCGCGGATCGAGTAGACATCGATGACCTGAATAAATTCCTCCATTTAAGGGATGCCTTGGTCGGACCTGCGGCCAGCAAAATCGAGTTTCTCGACGTTAGGAGGGAGAATTTCTCATCGACTTGGGAGTTGCTTGTCGAGTCGTATGAGCGGAAGCGCATACTTGTTTCCAAGCACCTTGATGCGATTTTGGATATCGCTCCTTTGCCGAATGCGGCGGGAGATTCTTTATTGAAATTGGTAGATTTCGTTAATCAACAATTGAACACACTCGAGTCTCTAGGGGTGAAGGGAATCATTCCGGTGAATGATGGAGCAGGTGCCGCATATGGTCCATGCGCCTCTCACACAATAATTCTTCGACAACTCGGAAGGGCACTCCCGATCGGTGTAAGGCGACAATGGGAAAAGTCCTTGACTCTAGATTCTCTCCCATCCCTCACTAAGTTTTACAGCTTTATAAGTGCACATGCCTATCATTTATCCTCCCTGGAGAGGGATGTTGCTCGAGTTAAGGGAGCGGAATATTCTAAAAGGCGTTCTCATCACTACGAATCGGGTGGAAATAATAATAATAATAATAAATTCAATAAAATGCACACCGGTGCTCGTGCTTTGGTAACGACACCATCAATTCCTCCGTGCACTCAATGCCAGCAAATTCATCTTCTCTGTTCATGCCCGACAGTCCTCAAACTCAATGTTCAACAAAGATGGGTTTTTGTTAAAGCCAAGGGGCTTTGTAAAAATTGTCTTCGCATACATCCAGACAATTGCACCTGGGGCAAGTGCAAACACTGCCAATAATTCCACAATAGTCTGCTGCATACTTTCCCAAAGGACCAAAGGAGTAAACCTGAGGCCGGGGTCAATCCTGCATGACTTGTAGTGAGCGCATTCAACACCCAATCTAGCGCTGTTCGCCCGGACTTAATGATGAGTGCTATTATACGAGGTATTTTCATTAACGCTCGGGCTTTACTTGACACGTGCGCAACGGTTCATTTTGTCACGGAAGGTTTTGCCACGGAATTAAATTTACCAATTCGTTCATATTCAGTTGCTATCGGTGCAATAAATGAATTGCATACTGTTTCCAAAGGTAGCATCGAAATCAACTTCCGTTCTTGTTAGAGCGATTTTCAAAAGTCATTGACTTTTTTAATTGTACCTCGAATTACTGGTCTTGTTCCGGAAGTAGAATTTGCCCGTAAGTCTCTTAAAATTACAAAGACAATTTCTTTGGCGGATCCCTCTTTTTATTACCACGTTCAGTAGACATCTTAATCGGAGCCGGAGCTACCATCTCGATGCTTTCCATCGGACAGATAAGTTTGTCTCGGGACGATCGCGATTTAGTTTTACAAAAAACCCAGCTCGGTTGAGTTATAGTCGGGGGCGTGGGAGAGGGAACCCCCGGTGACTCGGTATCTTGTAGATTGACTAGTTTGACAAGACAACTTGAAAGGTTCTGGTTGATCGAAGGTGCACTCGTCGAGTCTTCAACTTCGTCCGAGGAAGCGTTGTATCGGTCTCATTATTCGGATAATACTGCGCGTGGTGGTAACACTGGTCGCTATATTGTACGATTGCCATTCCATCATAGTGACCCGAGTCTTGGTGATTCTCGATCTCAAGCCTTACAACGCTTCCAATCGTTACAAAAGAAATTAGAATCTAACCCAATTTGAAACGGGAATACGCAAAGGTCATGCAGGAGTACATTGATCTTGGCTACATGTCACTAGTTAGCTTCGAATCGCCCATTGGTTATTACATCCCTCACCATGCGATTTTCAAAAATTCCAGTAACACGACCAAGATACGAGTTGTGTCTGACGCTTCTGCGAAAACGAGCAGAGGCGTCTCTCTAGACCTACACTTCAGGACAAGCTCATTGAACATTTGTTATGGTTTCGGAATCATACTTTCGTTTTGACAGTTGATATCGCCAAGATGTGTCGTCAAATTCTTGTTCATCAAGATGATAGACGATATCAGCGTATTTTCTGGTTCCAAGGAGATCTAATAAAGACTTTCCCAGTCTCAGCTTGACCGGCAACGGATAAAGTCACCGAGACTAAGCGCTGGATAGTTTTCTTGGCTGCGTGGTGAGCTTAATTCGATTGTAAGCCTAATTTCGTGCAATAGTTTTTCATTTTCCGTGGGTGCGAAGTTAGTGGGTGATAAAAGGAGTGAATTGAGACCATTAGTGCCGATTAAATTACCTGTTATTGAACTCAGTGTGCAAAAACAACTTTCTTTCCTCTGGAGCGACCGGAACTTTTATTACCTAGCGGTCGGCTATTGTTGCGCCCGAAAGGGCATCAGGGTAACCATGGCGACGGTCACGGCTCCGGCCGGTCCGAACAGCAACAGCTTCGCCTCGTTGAGTGAATTTGTGCTCGACCCTAAAATGAAAAAAACAAGGAAACGAAGCAACAAAACCGATTTACCTACCGATCTTTCCTTTCCGGCTCTCCCAACAAAGAGGCAAGTCCTGACACCTGGATCATCTCAGCCCAAATATATTACCATCAAAACCAAGGAAGGCGACAAGCCATTGCGGCGCTACAATCACTTCATGGTCCGAAAAGGTTTAGATGCGATCTCCACCAAATTCAGCACTGCTAGCTTTACTTTCGATGGCGCCCTCCTCCTCCTAGTAGATAATACTAAAATTGCCGAAACGTTCATCAAGCAAAACAAGATTGCTGGCATAGAGGTGGAAATAACTTACCATGCTACGCTGAATTGCGTCAAAGCAACAGCTTTCTCCCACGATTTTAAACTCATGTCCAAGGAGGAGCTACTAGAAGGCTTCCGCGATCAAGGAGTTACCGACATTGGCAAAATAACCAGACTGGAAAACGGAAAGCAGGTGGAAACTGGTCTGATAGTACTCACCATTGACGCGTACACACTACCCGCTTACATCCAAGGGCCGTTTTATAACATCCCACTCAGGCAGTACTTCCCGAACCCAATGAGATGTAGGAGATGCCAAAAGCTGGGGCACACGGCCAAGTTCTGCGAACGCGAACCCGTCTGCGCAACCTGCGGCAAGAAAGGAGAACACCAGGAATGTCAGGGACAATTCTGTGTGAACTGCGACACGGATGACCACAATTCAGCCAGCAGGAACTGCCCAGAATTCGCAAAGCAAAAAGAAATTCTGCGAATCAAAACAATGAAACGCTGCTCAATGTATGAGGCCAAAAAGGAGTACTACTCCACTGCAAATACAGCACAAGGACCAACTTATGCCGCAACAGCTGCAGGAACCACTAAGGCAAATTCGGAAAACAGCAATAACAAGAAAAACACAACAGAGAGCACCAAGAACATCACAGCCCCGAACAACATCAACAACAACCCAACTGGCAGCACAGGGAACAACACAACTGACTCCAGGAAAATGACAACCGCTAACGCCAAGGAGACAGCGACCAATGAATTAAAAATCCACACAGCTAAAGCTACGTCCACAACCACCGTCCACCAATCTTAAAATAAAATCAGCAATTCCGCCTCTTCCAGCGAAAAGGTAAGTGCCTCGACCACACCGACTAATGAAACATCAACTAAAACAAAACACGACACCAAACAAACTAAACAAACTACAGCCAAAATTAACACAGACCCATCCCCCTCCCAACCACTCCAATTTACACCCAACTCAAAAAATATGATTAACGCTATTGTTAAGGATATTTCGGGCCTTCAGCGCAATAATTTTGAGATTGTAGCAGTCTCAGAGCCAAGCCTAGATGTTACAACTGCAAAAAATGACTGCAATGACGAAGATATGGAATCCTTCCCGTCATGCTCGAATTTTTCGAGTGACGGGGAAGATCCCCTATCGTAATCTAGGATTTCTTCATGAACTACACCATTAACCCTACCTCTCCTTCTCCATGTAGAGATCTAACGATCCTACAATGAAGCATCAGAGGTTTGTACAATAACCTTCCCAGTCTTGAACTCCTCATATCCCAATACAAACCTCATATAATTCTCCTCCAGGAAACACACATCCTGCTGGAAAATCAACCTGAACGGTTGGGATCCTATTCGTTTTACGGATATAATTCCATCCGTGTGCACAGGCATGGTGGTGTAGCCATTCTGGTGCACCACTCCCTCCCTGCTGTTGAGATTAATATTAATACCGACTTAATAGCTTGTGCTGTCTCCATTAACTCCCCCAAACCCTTAACCTTCGCAAATTTTTACCTTGAAAATGGAGTAGAGATTACGGCCCAAGATCTGGAGGCTCTGGCTAGCCAGTTGCCCGTGTGGGGACCGACCGTCTCAATGTTCTGTCTGTCAATCGTGAGAATTGGAAAAGCTGTTACTTTCAGTAGAGTAGTTTCTTGTAGTTTACAAAGAATTTATTTAGTACTGTTTGGCATGGCAGTAATCTATCTTAAAATTGTATTAGTATTTGAAACACTTTGTTTTATATAACTTTATTAGGCATGCCTTGAAAAATTAGTAGTATGCGTATGAAAAAAAATAAAAATAGAGAGTCAGAGAAAAAATATCGAACTCATCGGAGCTCAGGGCGATCATGTCTAAATAATTTAAATTTTAATAAAATCTATGAAAGGAAAATAAAGTGAGATTTAATAAAATAATAGCAATCAACCCACTGTTTTTCCTTTATTGGTGACCCCGACGTGATAAAAGAAAAAAAAAAAAAATATTCGCTATTAAAAAATTAGAAACATCTTTTCGCTGCTGTAAATTCTAGTCACAAAAAGATTTAAAGAATAAAAGTGCTCAAGAAATCCAAATCTCAACTTTCTGGAATCATTCCCCTTGCAAGTTTCGTCAAATGAGATCCTGAAGGTTACGAAGACCATTTCAGTTCAACGTGCAACCGAAATATAGTTGAAGGTGACCTTAGCATCCGACGAAGTAAGAACATATCAAATCAACTGCAGCAGTGACATCAATTTTCATCAATCAAGACAACAATCTCCCACAAGCGACATCCAAATACACAACGGGAGACGTAACAGCAATTTCAAAAGCAATCGCACAGGGAGTACATCATTTTAGTTAAAAAAAATATAGAAAGCTTTTAATAATTAATTTTGTGAAACGGTTATTCCTTTTCACACTTCGCGATATTAAGTAAAGTGAAATTAAACTAAATTAAATCATGAATAATTCGAGTGGTGATTTCTCAGACATCCCCGTGGTTCCTGGGAATCGAAGTCTTGGCGGGAATTTTACTGGTACTGTAGATGAAAACAATTTTTTTTCATCCAGTCCACTTCCGCAACCGCGTAGTGTAGTTCCTACAACACTCCCGTCCATCTCGACAGTCGCTTTTACGGCACCATCTTTTTGGAGAAACGCTCCTAAGTTCTGGTTCAAAAAGCTTGAAGCGCAATTTGAGCTAGCCAGAATAACTTCAGAGAGCTCCAAATATAATCATTTACTCTCTGCGTTGGATGAAAATCTCGTTTTAATTTTAAATGATATTTTGGAAAATCCAGATCCACGGCAGCCGTATACCGAAATCAAAGAAGCGTTAATATCACGTTTATCGGATAGTGAAGCATCCAAATTAAACAAACTTCTTGGTGATGTGGTTTTAGGCGATAGATCCCCATCTCAGTTCCTCAGAGAAATGAGAAATTTATCTGGAGGGAATCTAAATGATGATGTAGTAAAAACTCTTTGGTTGCAACGTCTTCCTGACTACATGAGAGCAATTCTTTCATGTAATACAGGCTCTTTAACAGAATTAGCAAATTGTGCCGACAAAATTTTTGAAGTAAGTCAAAAGCCTTCAATCTTTGCTTACAGTTCTCAACAAGCAAACGGTAATAATAATATTATAGCCAATTTGACATCGGAAATTATCAAATTGAATCAAAGAAAAGATGCAATGACTCGTGAAATAGTTTCATTAAAACATCGTGACCGTTCTTCAAGTCGTTTTTCATAATGCAGTTCACGTCACTCTAGAAGCCGTTCTCCTCACCGAGCTAAATTTAATCAAAAAAGACTTTCGCAATCTCCAAACAACCCTAATTGGTGTTGGTATCATTCAAATTTCTAACACAGGGCTAAGAAGTGTATACCCCCCTGTTCGTTTACAGTTTCAGAACCACCAAAAAATTAAAAAGCTTGTCATCTTTGACGACGGGTGATATAGGCGAGCAAAATAGTCGTCTTTACATTTACGACATATCTTGAAAACAATCTTATTTAATTGATACTGGAGCAGATCTTTCCGTTATTCCACTTCCTTTATCATCCAAATTATTACCTACAGGTTTACAGTTATCAGCGGCCAATTCTACACCAATTAACACTTATGGAAATATAATTCTAACTCTGGATCTTGGTTTAAGAAGAAATTTTCAATGGCAATTTTTGATAGCTGACGTTGAGAAACCAATTCTAGGTGCAGATTTTCTTTATCATTATAAATTAATTGTTGACCTCTCCAAAGGAATGCTTATCGACCCGCTAACTAATTTAACTTCAAATGGTCGTATATTTACTGGTCCTTCTACTACTTTGTCAGTACTAATTAAATTATCGATAAATGACAAAGTACAAAAATTACTTCGGGAATTTCAAAACATTACTATTGATACAACCTTTTCGAAGCCAGTTAAATACAACATAACACATCAAATTAAAACTATAGGTCCACCAATTTTTTCCAAAGTCCGACGCCTGTAACCAGAGAAATTGGCAATAGCAAAGAAGGAATTTGATTTTTTACTAAATCAAGGCATTTGTAGACCATCCAACAGTCCTTGGTCATCACCATTACATATGGTCCCTAAAGCAAATGGAGATTGGAGACCATGCGGTGATTATAGACGCCTTAACTATGTTACAATTCCAGATCGTTATCCGATACCACTTATTCATGATTTCGGTTGCCATCTTCAAAATTGTAAAATATTCTCTACTTTGGATCTGACCAAGGCGTATCATCAAATTCCGGTTGAGCCAGAAGATATCCCTAAAACTGCAATTTGTACGCCTTTCGGTTTATTCGAATTTACCAGAATGACATTTGGTCTTTGCAATGCTGCACAAACTTTCCAAAGATTTATAAATTCAGTACTTCGAGACTACCAATTTTGTTTCGTTTATCTGGACGATATTTTGGTAGCATTCCATTCTGAACAGCAACTTTGGAGCATTTAAAACAAATTTTTCGAAGATTGCAAGAACATGGGTTAATTATAAACATCGAGAAGTGTAACTTCATGCTTCCAGAAGTAAAGTTTCTCGGTCATTATATTAATTCAAATGGTATTAAACCATCTCCGGAAAAAATTAAGGCGATTACAGAATTTAAACAACCTTCTACAGTCAAAGAACTTAGAAGATTTCTGGGGATGGTTAACTTTTATCGTCGTTTTCTTCCGCACGCAGCAGAACATCAAACATTATTGAACAAATATTTAACAGGTAATAAGAAGGATGGCTCCAAAAAAATAGAGTGGACTCAAAATTCCATTGAAGCTTTTAAAAATATCAAAACACAATTAGCAAAAATTACTCTTCTCGCTTTCCCCAATATTAATGCTCGTTTGGCACTTTTTGTCGATGCTTCAGATACAGCAATTGGAGCAGCCTTAAATCAATGGGTAGATAATTCTTGGCAGCCTCTCGGTTTTTTTTTCTACAAAATTAAATTCAGCACAAATTAAATATAGTGCTTATGATCGAGAATTACTAGCTGCATATTATGGGATTAAATATTTTCGATATCATTTAGAAGGCAGAAATTTCACCTTGTACACAGACCATAAACCTTTAGTTTTTGCTTTTAAACAGAATCCGGATAAAGTCTCACCACGTCAAGCAAGACATTTAGATTTCATAGGACAGTTTACCACCGATATCAGACATATCGCTGGTGCAGACAATGTCGTAGCAGACACACTTTCCCGAATAGAAGAAATTCAATTGCCATCATCTATTAATTTTGAAGCTATAGCTATAGCACAAGAGAACGATAGCCAGCTTCAAGATCTATTTAAAAACACTTCTTATGAATTTTCAAAATTACCCGTTCATGGGAGTGTAAAACAGATTTACTGTGAAGTTAAGAAATCTAAAAAACGTCCTTACATTCCGGAACCTTTTCGTTTAGAAGTTTTCAATTCGGTACACAATCTATCCCATCCCAGCATTCGAGCTACAAATAAAATGATAACAGATAAATATTTTTGGCCTTCAATGAACAAAGATGTAAATAACTGGAGCCAAAGTTGCTTAGTATGTCAAAAGAACAAGATTTCGCGACATGTTAAAAAATCTTTCAGCTCATTTCCAGTTTCTTCGTCTAGATTTGAAACTATTCATTTGGATATTATTGGTCCTTTGCCTCCTTCTCACGGTTTTAGGTATTGCCTCACTATTATCGACCGTTTCTCTCGTTGGCCAGAAGCAATTCCATTAGTGGACATTTCAGCAGAATCATGTGCCAAAGCGCTGTGTAAGGAATGGATCGCTAGATTCGGAATACCAAAAATTATAGTCACGGATCAGGGTAGACAATTTGAATCAAGTCTTTTCAATGAACTCGCGAAATTTTTAGGTTTCCAACATAATCGGACTACGGCATATCATCCTCAGTCAAACGGTTTATTGGAACGTTGGCATAGATCTCTTAAAACAGCTATAAGAACTTACAAAAATAGCTCGTGGTCAGAATCCTTACCTTTCGTTCTTCTAGGATTGAGAACAGCTTTTAAGAGGGAATTTACTGCAACGCCCGCCGAATTACTTTACGGTCAATCTTTAAGACTTCCGGGCGATTTTATCGAAACAACAATTCAAAACGATCATCAAAATGATTTCGTGAATCGTTTAAGGCATATTTTTAATAATATTCGACCAGTTCCGGCTTCTAACCATTCAAAAATAAGATTTTTTAAATTCAAAGAATTGGAGTCTTGTTCTCATGTATTAGTAAGGGACGATGCAATCAAAGACATTTTCAAGGCTTGTTACAACGGACCATATCCAGTAATGGAAAGACACCAAGATTATTTCACGTTAAAAATTAAAGATAAAAATATTAACGTTTCTTTGAATCGGTTAAAACCATATTTTAATTCATATTTCGCAGATGATAATGGGCAAAAATTCAATCCAACTAAGAGGAACATTCAACAAAATAATACTTCACAAGCTAGCTCTACGTTAACAGCAGAGCAGCCAGAGTCTGTTCCCACTAGAAAAATCTTTAAAGGTAGACCAGTGTCTATAAAGGATTCTCAAAACACTAAAACCTCCAGTACACTTTCAACTTCAAAAATTCCAAATTCAGTGCGCAAAAGAGTTACATTTCTTTAAAGCTTTTGGAATCAGAATCTATTATCGCTCTCATAGTGTATCGCTGGGAGGTGGTGTTGTGGGGACCGACCGTCTCAATGTTCTGTCTGTCAATCGTGAGAATTGGAAAAGCTGTTACTTTCAGTAGAGTAGTTTCTTGTAGTTTACAAAGAATTTATTTAGTACTGTTTGGCATGGCAGTAATCTATCTTAAAATTGTATTAGTATTTGAAACACTTTGTTTTATATAACTTTATTAGGCATGCCTTGAAAAATTAGTAGTATGCGTATGAAAAAAAATAAAAATAGAGAGTCAGAGAAAAAATATCGAACTCGTCGGAGCTCAGGGCGATCATGTCTAAATAATTTAAATTTTAATAAAATCTATGAAAGGAAAATAAAGTGAGATTTAATAAAATAATAGCAATCAACCCACTGTTTTTCCTTTATCCGAAAACACCATTTATGGTGGGGACTTCAATGCACACAGCCCTCTTTGGGGCTCTGTGCATTGGAGCCCCAGAGGGCGGCAGGTTGCCGCCTGGATTGAGGGCAGATCCCTCTGCATTCTCAATACCGGCTCCCCTACCTTTCTATCCCATGTAGGCTCCCACTCCGCTATCGACCTCACCCTGCCCCCCCCCCCCCCCCCCGCCTGACCACGCGCCTTGACTGGTTCACTCACACCAGCCCAGAGGGTAGTGACCCCATCATAATTCATACTGGCCACAAAACTGCTAACGCCAGACCTCTGCCAAAATTCGTGGAGCAGAAGGCTGACTGGGAAAAATTCAGAGCACTAGTCAAGGCCGAACTTTCCCGTCGTACCCCATCCCACAACATCAATAAAGAGGCAGCACAAATAACCAGATCCCTAAGGGTAGCAGCAGCAGGAAGCATGCCTGTCTCCACCCCCCTCCCGAGAACCCAACCAGTTTGGATGAATACGCGCATCCTCTCTATTATCAGGGATAAGAATAGGGCCTGGAAAAAATTTCAAAGGCATCCTACGACTGAAATCCTGCGCGAATATCGTAGGAAATCGGCAATCTGCAAAATAGAAATAAAAGAAGCAAAAAAGCAAGCCTGGGAATCTTTCGCTAACTACATTGATCCTAACTCTAATTTGGCCGATGCATGGAGACGAGTCAAATCAATTTCCGGCAATAGGCCTCCAGGCCTAATTGCTAACATGACGGTCGACCGCAGGCTCTATACGGACTCCATGAACATTGCTGAACAATTGGCCCGCTCTTGGGCCAGTTATTCCGATGACAGTACCTTCAGCCCAGAGCAAATTTCGGCTAAGGCCAACTGGTCCATTACAAACAAGCCCTATTCCCCTGATCCTCATAGAAATCTGTCGTTCCCAATTTCCCTTCACGAACTAAGTGTAACGCTTAGTAAGTGTAAGGGTTCGGCACCAGGACTGGACAAAGTCTCTTACCGGATGATAAAGGAAGCCCCTGAAACATTCAAAGAAAGATTAGTAGACCTCTACAACTCTATCTTAAGAGACGGCATCTTTCCACATATATGGAAAAATGCCGTCCTAATACCTATCCGTAAGAAGACTGTCCTTGCTAACGGCACCATCACTCCAAAGGATCTACGTCCGATATACCTCCTCTCTTGCCTGTCACGCCTTTTTGAGAAAATCATAGGCCGAAGACTTTCTTGCCTCCTGGAGGGGGTCCTGCCTGGGGGAGTTCATGGGTTCAGGAGGCATCGAGGCACTACCTCGCTCCTCCTCGAGCTCGAGAACTCCATCAGGGACGCTTTCCACGAGAAAAGAGAACTCTTTTTATCATAGGCTCACATAGAGAAGGCCTACGACAGGGTAAAATGGGATATTATCGCCGCCCAGCTCCAGGTATGGGGCGTTGATGCGCCTTTCATCCACTTGCTGAAAAACTTCCTTTCTTCCCGCTCCATTCAGGTCAGGATTAATGACTTTATTTCATCTAGAATGACAATAGATAATGCTTTGCCACAAGGCTCACCCCTATCAACAGCGCTATTCAATACTTATCTTGCCTCCCTTGTTCCTGCCCTACAAGGCATCTACGGACTGGACATATACATATACGCCGACAACCTCATACTAACGACTACTGACGAACGACCGACAGAGGTACTCCGGAGGGCCTTAGTTGCCCTAGATATCTGGGCCTTTCGCACTGGAGCAATAATACCTGCGGAGAAAAATGAATACGTGATTTTTTCCCGTAAAAGAAAAAGCACCCACCGGAGCCTGACAATAGGGGATAACGAAATCCGCACCAGAGACCGTTTTAAGCTCCTAGGCCTTGAACTCACTAGCAGGCTAAACTGGACCGCTCACTGCAAAAACTTGGAAAACAAAGTGGGCAAAATTACCAACCTAATCAGGTCCATGTCAGCGCGGGGTAACGGCGCGCCAATCCACGCAGTGCTTCAAATCGGGAAGGTTTTAATCCGCGGCTGCACAAATTATGCACTCCCCATTTTCGCCGCAACCGCCAGCCCTAACACCAAAAAAATCCAAACGGCAATAAATAAGGCGCTAAGAGCAACATTTGGGGCCCTTCCCCCCACTCCAAACCTAGCCCTATGGGTCGAAGCTGGCTTAGCTGACATCAACACTAGGGCGGAAATAGCAATGGCTAAGTTAGCAGCCAAAAACTGGGTAGACTGGAGAAAGCCCCACCACTACACCCTCCAATACGTTTTTCAGTCCCAGCGTTCGCCCCGGAACACCTCATCGCTCAAAGCAGCCATCAAACTGGTGTCCAGACTTGGTTTCCCGCTGCCAACACCGTGCGAGTCGCCGGAGCTTCGGCCGCCTTTACAGGATGGAATGCCAAGGATTATCTCGCTCGCCACGGGGAATAAGAGGAACATACCTGCCGCACAACACCTGCAACATCACCGGGAACGCCTTACTCGATTATCATCATGGAATAGAATTTACACAGACGGCTCTAAGAAGGATGGTCGAGTGTCATCCGCGATGATTGTCTTCACCCCGTCATCAAAAACATACAGCTGTCAAACCCTTCATTTCCTTGAACTTAGCTCCAGTTTTGAGGCGGAAATCTGCGCCATCTGGAGGGCGGCGGCACTCGGCCGGGTCCTCAAGGGGAAATCAATTATTTTTACCGATTGCATGGCAGCCATCGAAGCTCTGAATAGCCCCGCACCGACGGAGCCGTTAATTGCGGAAATTAAATTAGCAATCACCCAAGCCAACGGACATCTGGCCATAGAGTAGGTGCCCAGCCATGTGGGCATCGAGGGGAATGAATTAGCGGATGCAGCGGCCAAAGAAGCTTCGCTTTCCCCCATCAATGATCCGCCACTAGTGCCACCCCTCAGCAGCTTCCTTCTCCGGAATAGCGTTAAAATAATTAAGGGGGTTTACGAGGAACGCTGGGCAAATTCTTCTTTGTTCATGGCCGAACACTGGCCCTCAGTATCGCTCCCTAATTACAGCAGAGAGCTCGACAGAAAAAACGGCGTAAGGATCTTCAGAGTGAGAGCGGGCCATACTTTCCTCACAAAGGCACACTATTTTGCCAGAGGGCCCCAGCGAGGATGTAGCCGCTGCCAGTGTCCCCTAACAATCAAGCACATCCTCGCGTGCGAAAGCACGAAAATCATGTACGGCGGCGAACTGCCCCCGGTGACGGAACTGTTGAACCCCGCTGAGCCAGGTGAACTTTTGAAACTACTATCAAGGCTGAATGTGGCTTCCCTCTTCTAATGCTTCATAACAATATAATACACAGATAACAACAAGATTCAGACACCACCCAACTATGGATGCGCCATATGGGCCCTGCTCCCGAGAGCGCTAGCTAATAGGATATAAATTTAAGTTTTATATTCTATTATAAATAAATAAATAAATAAATAAATAAATAAAGATTTTCCAGTTAAATACCGTCACTTTTGGAGTATCTTCGGCGCCCTATCTTGCCATCCAAACAACGTCTGGCAGATGACGAAAAAACCGATTTTGCTTTGGCATCGCGGATTCTTAAATGGGATCTCTATGTTGACGACCTTTGACCGCTGCCGACACCTGAGGAGAGATTTTGGAAATGCGTGATCGAGTTGTACATCTACTCAAACGTGGCGGATTTGACATCAGACAGTGGGCGTCGAACCACCATCATACTCTTGATAACATCAATTAAATGATCGTTGATTTGGATTGCGTTGTTCAAGAAAATCCTATTCTCAAGACAATCGGGGTCACTTGGAATTCTCATCGCGATCAACTCATATTTTCTGTAGATTCGATTGATACATCTGCAAAAATTACAAAAAGGACTATTTTGTCCAACATCGCTCAGATTTTTGATCCACTCGGACTTCTCGGACCTGTTATTTTGTATGCAAAATCAGTGATTCAGGACTGTTGGAAGGCCAAGGTCACGTGAGATGAATCGGTTCCCCAACAGTTGTATTCTAAATGGATTGCATTCGTAAATCAGCTAGAACTCCTAAGCGATTTGTCAGTTGAACGCCGGCTACTACTTGACAGTCCCGGACACATCGAAATTCACGGATTATGTGACGCGAGTCAGACAGGTTACGGTGCCTTCATTTACATGCGGTCAACCAACAAAAATGATCAGACGTTGGTTAGGTTGGCTTGCTCAAAATCTCGTGTTGCGCCATTGAAGAAAACTACCATTCCGCGACTGGAATTATGTGGGGCACAAATTCTTGCCCGCCTGTACAAAGAGGCGAAATCCGCATTTCTTTTCCCGGTCGATCGAATCGTCGTCTGGTCCGATTACACTATTGTCATTCAGTGGTTGAAAAAGAACCTCCAGTGTTAAAGGTCTTCGAGGCTAGCCGTGTTGCTGAAATCCAAACATTGGGTAATTCAGCCGAATGGCGTCATGTTCGCACGGAATATAATCCAGCGGACGCTTTATCACGGGGACAGCGCCCCTCTGATTTTCTTCGAAACCAAACGTGGTTCGAAGGCCCATTTTGGCTCAAAGAGCCAGAAGTCTCATGGCCCAGGAGTTTTGAAACGGCTCCCGAGGAATTACCCGGATTGCGTAGTGTGCTTCTTATGACAAACTTGATGGATCGCAATTTCTATCAAGGATTCTCATCGTACCATGACCTGTTACGTCGGGGTGCTTATTGCTTACGTTGGACCAAGGAAGGCAGAGTTCATCGAGGAAGGCGATGGATAAGCGTGCGAGAAAAAATCCAAGCAGAACGTTGTGTTTTAAAGGCTATACAATTTAAAGAATTTGAAGATGAGATTCTACACATAAAGAAAACCGGTACGGCTAACGAAACTAGACTTAAGGCTTTAAATCCTTTCATCTATGAGCATGGCTTGCTGCTTGTGGGTGGCCGGCTACTCAACTCAAACCTTCGACACGATCATAAATTTCCGATTCTTTTGCCATCGCATCACTGGGTAACCGATTTGATTATTCACGAAACTAATATCGCTACGGATCATTTTGGTTTTCAAGGCACTTCAGCCACTTTGCGCCATCGGTTTTGGCTTTTTGACGGCAAAAATCAAGTAAGGAAGGTAATTAAAACTAAGTATATGCCATGTTTCCGTCATCAACCGGTTCCATTACAAGCACAAATGGCAGACTTACCTAGATCACGTATTGAGGCTTCACCTATTTTTGATCGTATGGGAACAGATTTTTTCGGTCCAATCCTTATCAAGTAAAAGAAGTTTCGCAATAGAACGACCATCAAGGCCAACGGTTGTGTTTTTATTTGCATGGCCACAAAGGCGGTACATATCGAAATTGTGAGCGATCTCACTTCGGAAGGATTTCTAGGCGCATTTCGCCGTTTTATTTATCGGCGCGGAATTCCATCTCACGTTTATTCGGATAACGGAATTAATTTTGTCGGTTCCCATAATCAATTGAGAGAGGTTTATGAGTTGCTCGGGTTGGAGGAGTTGAGGGGGTCCGTTGATAAGCTCGTGGTTCCTAAAAACATCGAATGGCATTTCAATCCTCCCTTGTCCCCGCATTTCGGTGGGCTCTGTGAGGCGGCCGTCAAGTCTTTTAAACATCACTTCAAACTTGTGGTAGGGAATCAGCTATTAACATTCGAGCAACTGAATACTTTTGCCACGGAAAGCGAGGGAATTCTGAACTCCCGTCCTCTAAGCTCAATTTCAACGGATTCAAATGATCCTATCGCGCTAACTCCTACCATTTCCTTATCGGTCGGCCTATCACGATGCTGCCCGAAATTAATTATGGTTCAATTCCAGATAATCGTCTGCCGTCAATCTGGTAGTTCATTTCCTAGGTTCGTCAAGACTTCTGGCGTCGATGGCATCTGGAGTATCTTAGCGAACTCCAGAAACGTCGGAAGTGGTTACACAAGAGAGAGGAGCTGAAAACCAATTCAGTCGTCGTCCTTATCGAGAGGGATCAACCCTGCACACGATGGCGACTGGGAGTGATCCTCGAGACGCACCCGGGGAGCGATGGAATCGTCAGAGTAGCGACAGTCAAAACATCTACCGGAATATTCAAAAGGAATATAACACAATTATGTATGTCCATTACCAAATAGCGCTTGAAAACATACACGATCTGTTTTGTAAAACTTACACTTACACTTTGTTCGTTGAACACTCGCAACCTGGGAGCGTGTTTCGTCGAACGTCACGGGACCTTACCCCCCTACCTTTGCATATGTGCCCGCCCGAGACGTGGCAACTTCGCGCGCGCGCTATATCGAGATGGCCGAGCCGAGTCTCGATGATGGCGCGCACCTCTAACCCGAACCGAGTCTCGAAGATGGCGCGCGCCTCTAACTCTCTCACTATATATTCGTCCCGGGGAGAAGAAGGAGCTGAACGGGGGTACGGCTCTTTGCTGGTGGAGTCGGCAAGAACGTTTTTTCTCGGTCATTCGTCTTTTGTGATCCTTGCTCGTGCTAGTTTTCACCGCCGGTTCCACATTGGCAATCCATCTGTTTTGTACCGCGGCGCAACATAACATTTTCCACCGCGTGTGCCGAATTGTATTTTACCACCAAAGCAAATTGTAGTTGCATTTTCGTACGGTTTCATGCTTCCCCAGGGGGTCGTGTATCTTGCCGTGTGCGATCGCCGTCATGCGGCTGAGTCCGCCATTTTGGGACGTCTCGCGAATTCGTGCTTCGTCGTCGCCGAGCGACGCGTGAAGCGGTTACACGTCGTTCCTGGCACGGCTGCATAGGTGTCCAGGCTGGCTTCCTCCAAAGGCACCGAGTGCGGAGGAAGAGATACGTGTTCGTACACATACACACACAACTCGTTGACAAATCCCTCCCTCTTCCCCCATCACTGGTTTTCTTTCCGAGGGTTTTTTATGATCACTTTGGTCTTTTTCACTCAATTCAAGTCAATTCGATTCAATTTAAATTCAACTTAAGCAAATATAATCTTTCTCAAGATAACTGCCATTGTTTTTTCCTTTGTCGTAGCTAGACATTTCTCACCTATCCTTTATTCCCCTCATCTTGATATACCATAAAAGAAAAATATTGAATTGCGAGAAGAAGGAACGAATATACGTTCTCGAAGGAACAGATACTTATTAATTTCATTTTATGTTCAATGCAAAGATCCTCAGAAGAAAACCAATCTTGGAACGCAACAGAATCATTTGCACTTTTCATGCATTGTTCAATAATAGTTTTCTTTATTTTAGGAATATAAGGTGTTTTCCCAAATATATTTTTAAAAACACTTAAAAACAGTTTTGTCAGTGCAAAGAAGTTATCTGAAGGGGCTATAAGGTTACAAAAATCTGATTTTTAGAGTAATTTTTATGAAATATGAAGTATTCAGATGGATGACACAAAACAATTTCATCTCCCTCTTTTGATATATTTTCAAGACACTCAGGGCAATATATTTTAAAGCCTAACTTTGCAAAGACATAACCAGAAAAATATCTTAATGAAATATTCTCAGAGTTGGATATATCATCCATTATTTCATCATCAATACTCTCAAATACGAAATTATCTTCTAATTCCGCAACATTATCATTTGGTATATATTGCGTTATCGATGCATTTATATCAGAATCTTCATTATTGTTTTTCTTTTCATTTTCTACTTCTTTTAATACTTGGATTATAAGTTCTTCATCATCATCACAATTTTTTAATTTATTACTATATGTTAAACTTACCATTTTATTGGACATTATACGAGCAAGAATATTTGCAAAATTATTTGTAGAAGGATTTCGATTTAAGCCACCCCTTTGCCTGATTCACCCAAAAGAGTTTTCGATTATATCTTGATTAAGTTTATATGTTAAGAGAAAGGTACGTCATATTCCAGAAATATGTCATCGGAAAGGGTGAGAATTGCTTTAATGGGTTGTGTTTGAGAAAAAATTACCTCCTCACCTCGTCACACCGAGATCGGCGGTACTGATTTGGAGGAGAGGGCGGCGGGATCGTCAACTCATGACCATTACATATCTAATATCATCATCTGGAGTGATAACAGCGACAGCATCTTTAAGCCTAACGGGACGATTTCTCAGATGCTGGGTGGACCGGGCAGATTTTTTTGGAGCGAGTGCAGTCAAGAAGACGACGACTAAGCGGTCACAGGAATTGCTGAGTAGCTACAGCCTTTGAAGTTTTTTTGGATAAATAAAATTGCGCAACCCAGAAATAGTGTTTGGTGATCTCCTCCACAAATAGCCTTAGCCATCCCGCCAAATATTCCGGAAACATTTGGTCCTATCGAGCCGGATCACCGCCCAAAAAGTAGATGACAGTTTATTTCGACAGTTTATTTCGACAGTTTATTTCGACCGTTTATTTATTTGCGCTTAATACAAGCTACATAAAATGAACTTAAAGCTAGAAATTAAGCTTAAAAAAAACAAAAAACTATGAATAGGGAAAGGGAATGGGTGGGCAGAGCGTTTAGGGGGGATTGTAAAGGCTGTTCCTGAGTAACGCTTTACTCAAGTGGAAGTCGAAGGATGGGAGGGAGTTGGCTTTTCGAAGCATTCGCGTGAGGGTCTCAGAAAGGCCGTAGTTTGTGCTGTGGTAAGCAGGGCGAAAGAGAGGAGCGGAACGGAGGGTACGGGGATTGGTGTAGATGGGGAGCCGTTGTAGAAGAGAGGGGCAGTCGATCTCGCCGATAAGCAGCTGATGAATGAAGGTTATATCGGCGAGGTCGCGCCGCTTCCATAGGGGCAGCAGGTTAAATAGTAAGAGGCGGTTTTCATAAGGCGGAAGGTTATGAGGGACAGACCAGGGAAGCTCACGAAGGACGAAACGAAGGAACCTGCGTTGTACAGCCTCAATCCTGTTTATGCTGTTGGATTGGAAGGGAGACCAAACTTGGCGAGCATATTCCTGGAGAGACCTAGCGAAAGTGACGAGGAGGGATTTGGCAACGTAGGTGTTGAGAAACTCCTTGGACCAGCCCTTCACGAAGCCTAGCGCGGAGTTGGCCCTTGTGATCATATTGTCAATGTGTTCGCGAAAGTTGAGTTCGCTGTCAGAGATGACACCTAAGTCGCGAAGAGAGGATACGGATGAGAAGGGTTTTCCAGACAAACGATAGACTCTGTGAGGAGAAGATGGGCGTCTGCGGGAGTAAGTGATGGATTGGCATTTGGAGACATTAAGCTCAAGGGAGTTCTCTGTGCACCAAATGCTAAACTGGTCAAGATCGCTCTGAAGAAGACAGGGATCGGAGGTAGAGGATATCCGTTTGGAGATTTTCATATTGTAGGCGTAGATAGAGAGGTCAGAGTGTTTGATAACACACTCGATATCGTTGTTGGGCAGAATGAAAAGCAACGGACCTAACTGGCTGCCCTGGGGTCGCCCGAGTTGGCTACAAAAGGGCTGGAGGCTGAGGAGCAAAAAAGGACCCTATACTGGCGATGTTCGAGATAGGACTTCACCAAAGAGGAAAAAAGTTGACTGAAGCCAAGGGAGTGAAGTTTGAAGAGGATTAAATCGTGCGAGATTTTACCAAATGCCTTACTGAAGTCGGTGGCGAAGATGTCAACCTCGTCGCCTTACTCAAGGACACACAGGGTACTTGAGATGAAGTCTGTAAGGTTGGTTACAGTTGACCAGGCTCTAAGGAAGTCATGCTGGGACGGGGAAAAAATGGATTTACAGTGAAAGAACAAGCAGTCGTAAACGATGCTTTCGAAGAGTTTAGGTATGGTGGAGAGTTTGGCAATTGGGCGGTAGTTGGAGATCTCACTCTTACAACCCCTTTTATGGATGGGGATGATAAAGGAGTCGTTCCACCTGTCAGGAAAAACTCCTTGGGAGATGGAGAGTTCAAAAATAGAGGAAAGGGGACCGACCAAGTGTTGGGCGCACTCTTTTACAATAATAGTTGGAATACCGTCAGGGCCAGTGTTATGGTCGGCGGGAAGGGCAGCAATGGCGGTAGCAACCATTGTTGGAACAATATTAATGGAGGTAAGGGAGTTCTGAGGACGGGAGTCCATAAAGTGGAAATAGCTAGTGTCGGGCTCGAAAATATGCTCACTGAAAGACTGACTAAAGTGGTGAGAAAAGAGATTAGCTATTGCTTGGGGGTTGGAGGAAGAATTGCCGTTAAGTTTAAGAGTAGAGGGGTATCCGCTGGATTTCCTTTTGATGTTGATAAATTGGTAAAATCGTTTGGGATTGGTGATGAGGGTTGACTGCATATGACTAAGATAGTCATAGAGAAGATGGATGCGGCAGTGAGGTAATTGGAGACGTCGCGATCGGAACGAGAAACTAGGTAAGACTGCCATAGTTGTTCCTTCTATTCCGAAGGGATCGAATATCTCTACTATACCAGGGAGGGGGGGGGGGGGGGGAAGGCATGATCTCTCCGAGGTTGAGAAGGAAAAGATTGGGTCAGACACGCGAAGATTTCGCTATAAAAGACGTTGAGGGCATCAGCAACAGGAAGCTTGGACTCGACAGTAAGGGAAAGAAGGGACGATTGAGAGAGAAGGTGGTTCAACTTGTCAAAGTCGCCTCGGTGGTAGGAAGTCTCAGAAGTGGTGAGAAGAGGTGGGGGCACAACGCCGAGAGCGAGAAAGAGTGGAGGGTGGTACTGGTCAAGAGTAGAAAGAAGATGCGGGCTCAGAGAGACAACCGAGCTGACTGGGTCAGAGGCGAAGACCAGGTCAAGTTGTCTGCCAAGATTGTTGGTAATGCCGCTAATTTGGTAGAGGTCAGAGTCGGTGAGGCGGTCGATAAAAAGGGTTTCCTTGTCCGAGAAGATGTTGGTGGGGAAATAGTGTAGGTCGTCCTCAGATTGAAGCCATTCCAGATGGGGGAGATTGAAGTCGCCGAGAACGATGACTTCGTCGTTGGGCCTAACGGTGCTGAAGATAGAGTCCAACTTTCCAGTGGCAAGTTGGAAGGCTTCGAGCGGTTAGGAGGGGCGAATGTACGCACAAAGGACGAACAGGAATTTAAGAAGTGAGGAGAGTAGCGCCGAAGCGAGTATGCACAGCAAGAAGTACGCCGCGGTTAGAGGCGGTTAAGTTGACGTCGTTGGCATCAGCACGAAATACTGAAAAATCCGCGGAAAAAAGTTCACTACTGAAAATATTGGGAGTTTCGGTTAGGGCAAATATGTCAAACGGAAAAACGAGGGAGTTCTGAAAAACTGAGACAGTTTTGGTGCTTAGTCCTCTGACATTTTGGTAGTATAGGGGAAGACAGCTAGGAAAGATAGCGTGGACAGACGGGGGAAGGGCTGGGGGTAAGGGAGGAATAGAAAAGCCAGAGCCAGTCGGGTTAGGAACTAAAGTAAAATTTGTGATCGTTCCGAGCTCTTTGGAGGTAAGAGATACGCTGACAGCTAACGTAGGAGGCGAAAGTAGTAAGATCAGAGGAGACCTTATCGGGGGAGATACCAAATTCGGCATGAAACTTCCCGAACAGCTCGCGAAGGGTGGACAAGTCAGTGGGGAGGCCTTCCTGGTGAATTGAAACAAGCACATTGGTTTTGGTTTTACCGTCGATGGAGACGGAGTCGAGCTTTTAATGAAGGAAGGCAAGGAGGAGGCAGAAATTGTCGTAGATTCTGTGGTCACGAAAACGGGACAACAGATAGCGACCTTCGGTGGATTCAGCAGATCGCATGGTGAGTTTGACAATAGGGGGGAGGAGGGGTCAATGAATGAAGGTCTGGTGGGGTGATTAGAAGGGAGGAGGGCCCAAGGAAGAAGAAGACAGGGTGGGAGGAAGGGGGAGGTGGCGGAATGGCTGGTTGAGAAGGAACTTAGGTATGAGATTTGACAAAATCAGGGTTTTGGGAGGGGGGAGAAGTTAAAGTTAGGGAAGAGGCTTCACTTGAACTGCCAGTTGGAGTTGGGATTGGCGGCAGAAACATTGGAGAGATTGGGAGGGTTAGAGCGACGTTTAGCTTGATTATTGGAGAGATAATCCTTCGATTTGTGGGAAGGTGAATTAGGGCTAGTATAAGACTTAGAAGTGAGAGAGGGACTAGAGTTAGGCTTACGTTTTGCATTAGGGCTAGGTTTAGACTTAGTTTTGGTAATGCGACTAGGGTTAGTCTTAAGTTTAGCAGTAGGGCTAGGGTTAGTCTTAGCTTTAGTAATATTAGACTTAATGCTAATAGACTTAGGGGTCCACTTTGATATGCTAATATTACCGTACCTAACGGGAAGGGAGAAGAGCCACTCGTATTTACAGTGAAGAGTCACCTTGAATTTGGATGGTCCTTCAGCGTGGGGCGGGCGGAGTTTCTCAGAGTCGATTGATGAGATGGAGAAGTGTCTCGCGAAGAAGGTGCGGATCCAAGTCACATCTGCGTGGTGGGGGGCGCCAGCCACTAGGAGCACTGAGGAAATCTCGGAGGCAGCGACGTTGACGCGGTGGAGTTTCGCGAGCCTAGAACTCCATTCCTTTTTAGTCCAAAAAGTGCCAAATTTAGACACTGTGGGGACCAAATCAGAAGCAGAAGTCTGAACCGAAGCGGTAGAAATAGAGGGAGAAGGGCGAGGCACGGACTTGGTGATGTCGACGGTGGCAGAGCAGGGATTCTGTGTGGCAGCAGTCTGAGTAGGCGGGGAAGTCGTGGTAGAACGTGTGGGTACTCGGTCCAGACCAGGAGAAGGGCAGCTGATGGCGAAGCGCTTGTTTGTTCCAACAGCGGACGACCGAGAGGGCGAGAGAAGATCATCGGAGATGGAGCCGAGGAGCACAGCGTTGGCAAACACAGCCGCAGAGCAAGAGCCGAGGTCATTTCTAATCAGCTTCACCGAGCGGGGAACATCATCGACAGCAGGCAGAACAGCCGCGGGGAGATCGGCTACAGAAAACGCCGAGTAGAGGTCGTCGAGGGTTCGCGCCGCGGCAGATATTTTACTGAATATAATATGGGACTTCTCCAGAAGTGACTCTGTTTTTCTTTCCATATTGTCAAGTCTCGCGTTGATCGACGAGATTTCATTAGGGACAGTCTGAGAATACGAGCAAATGCCCAGCAAAGACTGCACCTTAGCGACAAGGAGAGATTGCTCGCTTATCAGATATAGTTGCCAGAACACGTAGAACGTGACACGGCTTGATGTCGGAGCACTCGTTGCACGTAGAGAGACCAGCAGATGAAGACGATAGGGCGCCGCGCTTTTGGCAAGCAGCATGGAAAAACTGCCTGCAGACCCCACCGCACTCGATCAAGTCGTCGGAGAGAGACCCATTGCATACCTTGCAGGCGCTCATAGTAAAGCTCGCAGTGGGCAGCAGAACGAAGTGATGGCACAGTTGAAACCAGGGAAGTGTTCGAGGCAGCACAACAAAGCAGGTGATTACACTGCGGGAAATGAGAGCATCGGAGTCGGCAAAAATTGGTTACACCGGACAGCAAAGACAGCACGAACCGATTGCACAAAAAGTAAACAGCGGGAGGAAATGCGAAAAACGACTGCACCGTACGACGTCTTATTACTTATTGAGTAAAGTTATTACATGAAAAATGCCAATTTAATCCGAAAAGTGATTATCGCGTTATATATGATATATTGGGTTGAATCTTAGTCTGAATTCGAAGTGCATTTTTCTTTGGTTAACGGTCTCTGGCTTTTTCTTAAAAGTGTTATAAATTGTGTGGTGCATTACCGTTACCGATCCCAAGAGTCATTAGCGAGAGCAACTCAGTCCGTTATTAAATTACCGTTGTGAAACAGTAAACTAAACCTGGAAATAATCGGCTTTTAATGCCAGCAGAAAGCTTAGTTTGATATTCAACCATAATTTTGTAATATTCCTCTCTTTTATCCATTTCGGTGAATCACTTCTATTGAATTAGCTTTCAATATCGATATAGTATTTTGTGACGATTTTGCTGGCGATGTTTGCGTATTCTTTTGCACACAACGAATAGTGTTCCACCGGTAAAACCAAAATTGGGGAGATTTGAGTGGTGTTCAAACACTTTTGGGTGAGTTCTTGTTCTATTTGCGGGCTATTTTCCAGCAGTAGTCGATACTTCTTGAGCGGCGTATAACCCCCCCCAAAGAACCAAAGACAAGAAGCAGCTCCGCCCACAGGTTTGGATAAAATAATCGAGGAACAAAACTCTATATTCGCTCAATTAAAAAAATTTTGGGCTAATTATAAAAAGACTCCAAAAGAGAGGCTTTCGGAAGGATATGTTAAAGGTCGCATTGCAGCACTTGAAAATTTATGGAACCAAGTGTAAGCTAACTATAAGGCAATTACGGCAAGGGGAAACGACGTCAATAAATTACAGCGCCCATACTTAGCTGAGGACCTCTATAGTCAACAAGAAAGTCTCGTAGCTGAATGGCAAGGTATTCTTTTAGATGTTCTTGAAAATCTGGTGAATTCGGGATCGTCTAAAGAAGAGTCGCCCAATAACGATGTAAATCCCGCCAAAAATAGCGAAGACTTGCAAAATCAGAGCCGCATTTCAGAAGCCACCATTCAAAATTACCCGATGAGTGATGTCAAATTGCCTTGTATAACGATTCTCAAATTTATGGGAGATTATAAGGACTGGATGCCTTTTCACGATCTCTTCAACTCTCTAATTCATGAACACAAGTCCCTTTCGGCAGTTCAAAAATTGCATTATTTGAAAAGTACTCTAGGAGGAGAGGCTCTAAATCTTATCCGACACCGAAGAAAATTATCTGAGTGCATGGAAGATGTTACGTGATCGTTACATGAACCCCCGGCTCTTAATTACCCGTCACATCCAGCTCTTTCTTTCTTCTTTCGTCGATAACAGAGTAAGATCTTTGGAAGCCATTCAAGATCATAAAATCCCTAGGCGCGCAATATCCGTTAGATTCGAAAGAAAAAATAAGTCGGATGAAAGCGGAGCTCTTACTCAGGTATTTCATGCAACCTCCTCTCGGGAATGTCCTGGTTGCGGTGCGGAACATACCGTCAAGAATTGCGCAAAATTTAAAACAATGTTACCCTCCTTACGCGTGCAGCTGGTCGAGTAAAAGGGAATGTGCTTTAATTGTTTCGCCACAAGCCACGGAGTAAGACACTGCCCCAACAAACAAGGATGCTTTAAATGCACTTTAAAACACAACACCCTGCTTCATTTGGATAAAAATGACCCCGCGAAATCTACCCCTAATGACCCCTAGCCTAGTACGTCAACAACAAACTCTGCTTCATGGCCGCAGGTTCAAACATACTTCTCAATAAAAACTCCCTCAGCTCTTTTAGCTACAGCGTTACTCAATTAGTTTCGAGACAGGAGAATGTTGGATTGTTAGGGCAATCAAACACTCAGGGCACAACCTCCCTATTGCCCAAAAAACTCATCTCGGATGGGTTCTTTTTGGTCCAAACCCTGAAGCTTCAGATTTCCGGACGCAAACTACCACTTGTATTTTAAGTTTGCATAATCAGGCGGATCTGGACAACCGTTTAAAGGCCTCTTAGGAACTTGAAGAAACTCCAAAAGCAAAATGCTGAAGCTCAGACTAAATTCTTTGCGAACAGCTATTTGAGAAGAATCATCGTCGAAATCATGAAGGACGATATATAGTTAAACTCCCCTTTGTCCCTATTGCTAAGAATACCACTTTACTGGGGGAATCCCGAGAAATTGCAATTCGGCGTTTCGAAAGTCTAGAGAAAAAGTTTCAAAGGATGCCGGAATTATATAAAGTCTATAAGGAAAATTTCGAAGAATATTTAACTCTACAGCATGCTGAGAAAGTTCTTCTGATAAGTCCTGATATATCGCCCGAAACCTATTGCTGTCTCCCGCACCATGCCGTAATTAAGGAGGAAAGTATTACCACCAAATGTCGAGTCGTGTTTGATGCGTCATGTAAGGCGGAAAATGGATATTCGCTTAATGGTCGACTTTTAGTCGGACCGCGTTTGCAACAAGATATATCAAAGTTATTGTTAAGATGGCGTTTGAAGCGTTTTGTCTTTTCCACGGACATAGAAAAAATGTATCGTCAGATACTAGTGGAAGAGGAAGTTGCTGACTTTCAACGCGTTGTTTGGCGGTCCTCAAGAGAATCTCCCCTGTATGACTTGCGGCTGCGAACAGTAACTTTCGGAACGGCGGCCTTTTTTAGCCATTCGCAAATTACATCAATTGGCCAAGGAGGAAGGAAATAAGTATCCTAAGGCTTCGGAAGTTCTTCTCTCCGAAACATATGTTGATGATGTTTATAAGGGTTCAGATGTTTTAGATGAAGCTAAAATCCTGCAACAAGAACTAATCTCGATCTTGAATTTAGCAAACTTTCGTCTACATAAGTGGTCTGCCAATTGCTAACAGTTGTTGGAAAAGGTCCAAATTTCAGATCGGGCGCCAATCTCTCAAGCAAAAGATTTAAGCATTGACAAACCTATGAAAACCTTAGGAATTATGTGGAACCCTATCACAGACAATTTTAATTTTCAGATTCGATTTGCCCGAAGAAGTCACAGTTCAATGGAACCGAGTCCTAGAACTCACCCCTTTGATCAAAAGGGTCGTTATTCCACGATGGATAAAGGACTACTCTATATCTTCTTTTCAGCTCCACGGCTTCTGCGACGCTTCGGAGCGTGCGTATGCTGCCGTAGTGTATCTTCGGCTGGAAACTCCCACGAATACCTCTGTATTCTTGCTTCCGAACAAAACGAAGGTTGTGCCAGTGAAACCCGTAACTTTGCCTCGCCTGGAGCTCTTTGGGGCAGTATTATTCTCACAATTACTTAAAGGAATACGAGAATGTATCCATTTTGAAGAGTCGCAATTGCATGCATGGACAGACTCAGCAATTGTCTTGTGATAGCTGAAGAGACCCCCAAACACTTTCAAAAAATTTGTCAGCAATCGAATCGCCACTATCTTAGACAACATAGGTGCCCCCAAATGGCGGCATGTACCCTCTGCTCAAAATCCCGCTGATACAGGGAGTCGCGATACTGTACACGAAGACTTCATAAACCATGCTTTGTGGCGGACCGGCCCACCCTGGCTTAAGTAAAGTAAGACGTTGGCCAAAACAAAAGAGAAAGCAGTTCAAAGCCCACTCAGACACCCTTGAGAAAAGTCCTATCAAAAGTTTTCCACTCCACTCGGCCCAATCATTATTTTGGAGATCCTCGGTCGTTTTTCGCGGCTACTAAGCTAGTTCGTGTTACAAGCTATGTTTTTCGGGGTATTGAAAGACTCAAACGAAATCCTGAGGTAGCCAAAAGTCTTAATCCCTCCAGTTCGGAATTAGATAAATGTAGGCAGTTTTGGTGTCAGACAGTACAAAAAATTTACTTTCGAGAGGAGTTAAAATGTCTTTCCCAAAACAAACCTCTACCTAAGAGCAGTAAGATTCGCTCGTTGAATCCATTCCTAGATTCAGAAAGTGTTCTGCGTGTCGGAGGACGTTTAGAAAATTCGTCTCTCCCTTACTACGAGTGTCATCCTATACTTTTGCCCAGCTGTGGAAATTTAACGGAATTAATAGTCAAGCAGGCTCATAAAGCTACCCCACACGGCCGGCAGCCCACAGTTTATGCATACTTTTCTACGTCAAAAATACTGGATTATTAGGTCTCGTAATATAGTTAAAAGAGTTTTTCACGAGTGCGTAATATGCTTTCGATGGATAAAACATAATCAATCGCAACTTATGGCAAATTTACCTGCAGAAAGAGTCACAATGATCCGACTTTCACTTATGTAGGCATTTACTGTACAGGCTTTCTGAATATTAAGATGTGTCGAGGACGGGGGACTCGTTTTTATAAAGGCTATGTAGTTATATTTGTGTGTCGCTGAGTAAATGCGGTGCATTTAGAGGTGTTGGGGGACTTAACAACAGCTTCCTTCCTTGCAGTCATGCGAAGATTCATAACTCGCCGAGGATTATGCAAGAAAATATTTTCCGATAATGGCACGAATTTTATAGGTGCTAAAGTGCAACTAGACAAAGAGCTGCAAAAGGTTTTAAGAAGTGCAGAAAAGGAAGCAGCGGATATGCTTAGTCTAGAGAGCATCGAGTGGAATTTTCTACCGCTTTCGACTAATTTTGTGGGGTTTTGGGAGGCGGGCGTGAAGACATTTAAGTATCATTTTAAACGCCTAGCCAGAAATGCATCTTTTGTTTAGGAACAACTTATTACACTCACAACCCAAATTGAAGGAATTTTAAATTAAAGGCCCTTTTGTCCCTTATCTAACGACATTAACGATCTGGGAGTTTTAACTCCCGCACAATTCTTAATCGGTGGTCCTACTTTTACACCCCTAGAAGAAAATACATGCGAGTTGAACACACATTCTTTGGATCGATGGCAAAATATTCAAAAAATAAGACAACGATTTTAGACTCGATGGAGCTTGGAGTATTCGTCATGTCTCCAGCAAAGACCCAAAAGGAGTAAAAGGGAGGAAAACATTAAAATAGGTGATGTAGTCCTAATTAAGGACGAACGTTTGTTGCCTCTCAAATGGAAATTGGGTCGTGTGATCAAAACTTACCCCGGCCAAGACGCTCTTGTTGGAGTGGTCACCATTGAAACTTACAATTCAGAAATTCGAAAAACGATAACTAAACTTCGTACTCCCCCTCAATAAATGCATAGGGCAAGAATAATATTTAGACCAATAAATCATATATATGTGGGAGAGGTCACCCAAGTCTTCGCTGCGGTCCAATATCACCGCACCATCGCAGTAGTTGCAGCAGCTGATAAGCTCCATTACACCCTTTAGGCAGTCAGTCGATTAGTTGGTCGCCTCTGGTTAAGCTGATAGTGCTGTGAGAAAGAAGGAAACCTGAGAAGTTGTAGTTTTGTGGCCTAGCGGAACCTTAAATTCCTAGGCTTTAAAACCCTTAACCCCAAATAATTAATTTTACACACTTACCTGTCGATAACCCCATTCATTTGAATAAACTACAGGGTGGCCCAAAAGTTTCTCCCCCCAAACTTTTCATCAGAAAAAATAAACCAAGAGGAATTTTTGAAGTATTTAAATTTATTAACTACGTCAACAGGATAACCATTATGTTACTAAGAGCTAATAGTGCGTATGTCTACCATTGTTTTCCAAACACTCCAAAACGCGGCGACCAAAGCTATCACACAAATTGTTGAGGTCATCGGATGTGTAGTTGCTCCATTCCTGCTGTACCCTTTCAATTAACTGATGTCGATTCTTCGGTATTGGTTGTCTAAATACACTATCTTGAAGACGTGCCCAAACGTGTTCGATGGGGTTCAGATCTGGAGAGTTTCCAGGCCAATCTTCCCATACAGTTGAAAACATTGCTTTTGCTACCGTCAAAGTTGCTTTCGCCGTATGCGCTCTGGCTCCATCCTGCATTAACACAAATCGTGTCGCGTCTGGAAACTGCCTGCGGTTTTGCAAGCACTCTGCATATACTGGTAAAATGTTTTCCCGGTAGTAGGCACCATTAACAGTGGAATTTCGGGTGACGACATGAAGTCCTGATTTTCCACGAGAGCTTATTCCTCCTGGGACCATTATTTTGAGATCAAATTTCGGCTTTTGAACAGGCGAAATTAAACTTGGATCGCTTGTTCGAGTCCTCATGTTTTGTCTGTTGGGTGTCGGATGCAAAACCATAGGAGACTCGTCCGTGAAGAGTATGTTAGCTCGTTTAGCTCTTCCAATGGCACTGTTCTCACAAAATCCTTCATTTCGAATCCTTGTGCAAAAACTAAGCCTATCCCTGATGTTTTTTTCTGTTAGAAGCGGTTTTACTGGCTTCACGTAACGTCACGTCACGTGCCTTCCCCAATTCGTTGATTTCACAAATCGTTGGACCGTCGATCGCGAGACATTTTTCTGCCGTTGTTGGTAATTTTCAGATTGGTTAATCCTTTTGGCCGCTGTCCTGGTTCCAATGCCTGGCTTATTTTCCACCATTTTTCTTATTTTAGTCTTTGTCCTTGGAGAAAGCACTGTCGGTCTACCGGTGCGCCTCGAGTCCTGTACATCACCTTCACCCCTTTCCTTCCATAAACGTACTGTCTTTTTATCGACGCCAAGTATCCTGGCTATCTCAGACACGGTTTTCCCCATCTTGTCAAGGGTCTGGATTTGAATCCTCGTTTGTATTCTCCTTGAAGACATCACCCAAAAGCAGTCGGTCTTTTAACAGCTTTTGAAAAAAATAATGATGTTCCAGGTAGACCCTTTCTCAAAAATTGCAATAAAAATTGTAGCCTACCTTTGTTAAGCCAATAAAAAAGGATCCTTGTCGACTGGAGCAATACAAATATAGCAGTAGTTTCCTACAGAGGTCACAAACTGAGTCATAAAAACCAATTATCGTTAAAGAGGTTTTAAACCTTTACCTGGACACAGGGAAAACTTCAATTTTTTTTTTTAATGGATTCTGAAGGTACTTCTTTAATTGGTCACAATTCTCTACTTTCTTCTGCGGTTGAATACAAAATGACTTGTATGATAGCACTAGGTTTCATACTTCACCTCAGCTTGGAAATTTTTTCTGAGGAAGTAGGGATGAGTGTGATATATAAGAAAAGGATGAGGCATTGTCTTCAGTAGGTGGGGAGAAACTTTTGGGCCACCCTGTAAATTAAACTAAGTGAATTGTTAAAACATTGTCGAGCTCGCGCGTGAACTGAAATAAATAAATAAAAAAAAAAAAACCTTTTGAACTAATTTTCTTTTCTTAATATTTCCCGGAACCTTACAGAACCCCACAAAAGTAGTGTTAGAAGTGGGATAAATCGGGATAAATCGGGATAAATAGTGATAAACCGAGATAAGAGAGAAAAAAATTTAATAAAATCAGTTCATGTGCTGTGCTGTAGCGGTCGCCCCTAACGGTAATAAGTAAAGTAAGCTGTCGCCGGAATTTCTGGATGGACTAAGGTAAGATTGACTGGTCTTCCTTGTTGCATGGATTTAAACAACTACACGACGGTCGAATTACAAAGATTATTGTTTGATCGGGGAATTTCAACCAGTTACCGACGCAAGACAGATTTAGTTAAACGGCTCAGAGCAGCTGTAGCGCGCGAACTTTTGGAGGCAGAGATAGCTAAAGTTAATTCGATTTTGCTGGAAGGAAATTTGGAGGCTTCACCTGTATTATCATCGAGTAACTCATATCTAGATTGCGATTCTAGCCAAGAAGAGAACGAATTAAACATGACGAGTTCCAGTAGCAATGCTGAAAATCAGATCCGAAACAATTTTCTTTTCAAAGACGTAGAGGAGTCGCTGGAACGGTTCAGCGGTGAAGGTAGCAAACGGTTCTCGACATGGGTGAAAGAGTTTGAGGACATCTTAACTGTTTGTGGGTGGGACGACGTTCACAAGTATTTGTATGGAAGGCGATTATTGTGTGGCGCGGCGAAGCTGGCAGTACAAGCAGCCACTGGTGTTTTCAGCTGGAAATTGCTAAAAGATTTGTTAGCTAGGGAATTCGATGAGCCGGTTACCAGCATTAGTGTCCACAAAATGCTAGCAACAAGGAAAAAGAATGCCAACGAAAGCTTTCTAGAGTATCTCTATTCAATGAAACAGATCGCAGCGCGAGGTACCGTTGATGATCAATCCTTGGTTGAATACATAATCGCGGGCATTCCAGATGAGGTAACGAATAAAACGGTTTTATATGAAGCCAAGAATCCAGAGGAGCTGAAAGTTCAATTTAAAGTCTATCAAACAATGAAGGCCCAAAGCTACGTTAAGAAGTCAGTTCAAAGAACTGATAATCCGGTGGTCGCCGAAAATAGGTGTAAGTTTAAGGCTAGGTGTTATAACTGTGGCTCGCCGGCTCATCTCACAGCAAGCTGTCCAGATAAGGCAAAAGGGGCACGCTGTTTTAGTTGTGGCGAGTTTGGCCATGTTGGCCCCAATTGCCCTAAGAAAGGAAAATCAAGAGATGAAGGTACCAGTGGAACTAAAGTTAATGTTGTTGCTGCGCCAGATTTTCATGTCGCGGTATGTCTTGGTGGAAAGCGATTTATGTCACTAATCGATACTGGAAGTCAGGTGACTCTCATGCGTAAGTCAGTTTTTGATTCATTAAGGGCTGTAAAGCTGGATGGGCCAAGTATAGCGCTGTTGGGTTTCGGAGAAAGCTTAAAGAAATCTATAGGCTCTTTTGAGTCGCCCTTGACTATTGATGATGACGAATATTACCTGAGATTCCATGTAGTCCCCGACAAATGGCTTCCAGAGAAGATATTGATTGGAAGAGATCTTTTGAAATTCGCTACGGCGATTATTGGTGAAAATAAAATTGAGCTGCGTAAGCTTTCTTCCGAGAAAATCGATGAGGATTTTATTAGCAAAATTAATCTCATAGAACGACTTGAAGATGAAGAGTTCACTAGCTTAGATTCAATCGAAAATAAAAGCCATAAAAATCGAATAACCGAACTCGTTAAGAATTATGTGCCCGAAAATCCGAAGAAGTCATGCATTGAGATGGAACTTCAATTAGTTAGTGAGGTGCCGGTTTATCACAAGCCGCGAAGATTGGCGCCGAAGGAGAAAGTGGTTGTCGCCGAACAGATAAGACAGTGGTTAGATGAACAAATTATTCAGCCAAGCAAGTCCGATTTCGCAAGCCCAGTTGTATTGGCTAAGAAAAAAGATGGGTCCTTACGATTATGTGTTGATTACCGAAAGTTAAATTCGAAAATAATAAAGGACCGATTTCCCCTTCCAAATATTGAAGATGTTATTCAGAATTTATATAGCTCACGTGTATTCACTACTTTAGATTTGAAAAATGGATTTTTTCACGTTGATGTCGAGGAGCGCAGTCGAAAATATACCGCATTCGTCACCCCCGATGGTCATTACGAGTTTTTGAAAGTGCCCTTTGGACTATGTAATTCTCCGTCCGTGTTTCAACGATACATAAACGTTATCTTTGTACAATTAATACAGGAAAGCATTGTGCTAGTTTATATGGACGATTTGATAATTCTCGCGAAGACGGAAGACGAGAATATAAAACGACTTGAAATCGTTTTAAAAGTTGCGCGACAAAACGGGCTAATAATAAGGTGGAAAAAGTGTGAATTTTTGAAACGAAAGATTGAATTTCTTGGACATATTATTGAAGATGGGAGCGTAAAACCGTCTCTAGAAAAAACTAAGGCCGTCAAAGGGTTTCCGATACCTAAAACAGTTAAGCAGGTTCAAAGTTTCCTAGGTTTGACAGGTTACTTTAGGAAATTCGTGCAAAATTATTCTCTGTTAGCGAAACCGTTGACCGACTTAACAAGAAGGAACGTGTCTTTCAATTTTGGTATAAAAGAGATCGAATCATTTAACGCACTTAAAGATATATTAAGCCGAGATCCAGTACTTAAGCTTTTTGATCCGCGTTTACCGACACAACTCCACACTGATGCTAGTAGGGAAGGGTACGGGGCAGTGTTACTACAGCAACACAGCGACGACGGTTATTTTCACCCAGTGTTCTATCTTAGTTTTAAGACTACAGCCAGCGAGCAGAATTATTCGAGCTATGATCTAGAAGTTCTAGCCATTGTAAAGTCGGTGAAAAAGTTAAGATGCTATCTCTTGGGGCTAAAGTTCGAGATCCATACCGATTGTAAGGCGTTTCAACTCACGATGCGCAAGAAGGAGTTATGTAGTCGAGTAGCTCGTTGGGCTCTAATTTTAGAGGAATTTGATTGCGTCGTTCTTCATCGCTCGGGAACTTTAATGCGGCACGTCGATGCGTTAAGCAGAAATCCTTGTGTTTTACCCATTGAAGCAGCTCTACTTCACCAAGTACGTAACGCCCAAAGTGAAGATGAAAATCGCAGATTGATCGCACGTATCCTTAGAGACAATCCATATGAAGATTACATTCTCAGGAGTAACGTTTTTTACAAGTTCGGCGAAGGCAGATACCTTCTTGTAGTCCCCAAAAGCTTGCAGCAAGATATACTTAAGAATTTGCATGAACATGGTCATATTAACGCTCGGAAAGTCGTAGCCCTAGCAAAGCAGGAATATTTTAGGCCGAGTATCGATAAGAAAGCTCATCGGGTCGTCGCTAACTGTGTGCCCTGCATACTTTCTTCAAGAAAAGCTGGTAAACCAGATGGATTTCTTAATCCCATAGATAAAGTTGATGTACCCCTGCACACTCTACACCTTGACCATGTTGGACCGCTCTCGTCTACTGCTAAAAATTACAGGCACTTGTTCATAATCGTCGACGCATTCACGAAGTTTACCTGGATTTATCCGGTCAAAGCCACGACTACTGAAGAAGTTCTTCGAAAAATGCGACTGCAGAGTGAAGTTTTTGGTAATCCCTACCGCATTATTACTGATCGAGGTCCTGCGTTTACATCAAATTCGTTCAAGGAATATTGCAATGAGCAAAAAATACAGCAAGTCCTAATTACTACTGGAGTACCCCGGGGAAATGGACAGGTAGAAAGAATTAACCAAACAATCAAATCGATACTATCTAAGATGTCCGTCGATGAGCCCGATAAGTGGTGGAAATATGTTCCACGCCTGCAAAGAATAATCAATTCCGTCAAGTCCAGAGCAACGAATAGATCAGCCTTTGAACTGATGATTGGAGTACCTATGCGCAACCCGGAGGACTTAGAACTTGTAAAGTTACTAGAAGAAGAGTATATCGTTGAATTCGAGGACGACAGAGTAGAAATGAGGAATCAAGCAAAGCGGCAGATTGAAGTTATTCAGCATGAAAACCGGCGAAACTTTAATAAGCATAGAAAAGAAGCCCGTCAATACAAGCTCCACGAACTAGTTGCAATTAAACGTACGCAGTTTGGTCCTGGTTTGAAGCTGCATCGAAAGTTCTTAGGCCCATACGAGGTCATTGGTATTAAACGAAATGATCGGTATGATGTTAAAAAAGTTGGAGAGCACGAAGGTCCCACCATAACTAGTTCGTCAGCTGATTTTATGAAACCCTTCACAACACCCGTAACAGACGAAGAGGAATCATCCGAGGCGGATGATGATCAGGCTGGCCGAGTGTGGGAGAGGTTACCCAAGTCTTCGCTGCGGTCCAATATCACCGCACCATCTGATCATCTGATCTTGAATGCCAGATTATTCTTTGAAAATTTTTGTCGTCAGGATATATCAAGACCTGGCAATACATGTGCGCTATATCGGCTGTAAAAACGAACTTGTGCTGCCTCCATTCGGTGAGTAAAAGAGTGATGTCACGCTGTAAGGGAGGACCAATTAACAAACGATCATTCAGCGAAAAACCATTGCTACATTTGCAACTGGCGTCGAATACCACTCTTGTCTTAGTGGTTAAGCTCTCGTACTTATGTAACAAACATGATCAGAAGGCTGAGTTAACTCAACTAAAGGAACTTTTTCAATATGCCCTTGCTCGAGATATTCGTCTAAGCATTTTATGTACTCGGCTTCCAACTGTGAATTAGTCTCAAGCCGCCTTTCTAAGGCTTGAAACCTTTTCAATGCTACTTGTTTAGAGTTACCAAACCTCGCTTGACCTTCGGCTAGGGGTATTAATGGCAAGCGAACCGTGTATCTTCCTTCTGTATTCCGAGTATGCGTTTCACAAAAATATTTGTCGCATAGAGCATCCTCAGGGGTTAATTTAGAGGGGGCTGACATTTCTTCGAATTCCCAAAAGCGTGTGATGGCATCACAGTCCTTAGCTTGAGAACAAAAGGTCAAAGAGGTACTTGGGAAAGAGTTTTTAAACTGCGCTTAGGAGTGGACTTCTCCAAAAAATATCCAACCAAAGGCCGTCCTTTGGGCGGTGTGGATGCCTTCTGTGCCTCGGATTAACCCATCTTCTAGGATTTTTGCATAAATTTCGGCGCCAATTACGATATCTATTTTTCCTAGGTAACAAAAGGATTGGTTGGCAAGATTTAAACCTTCGAAAATTTCCAATTGAGTAATGGCTAGGTTTTTAGTAGGAAGAAAGTCTGTAAGCGCATCAAGAACAGCCGCCTTTATTTCGATTTTGGGAGAGTCATTAAAGTGAGGTTGAATTGTGAATTCACCGAAGGAATGTGCCTTTGCGGTGATGGTGTTCCCTAAACCAGCGATTTCAATAGACGAGCGACGTAGCTTAACACGAAGGAGCTGAGTAGCCCTCTTCGTGATGAATTTTCTTTGTGAACCTGGATCAACTAAAGCTCTAAGCAGAACTGGGACTCCGTCTGGGGAAAGGGCCTTTAATCTCAAAGTTGCCAGAAGTACCAACTTATTTTCACGAGCGAGGAAAGAATTTGTTGCACTACTTGAACCTGGATTGAGATTTAGTTTCGAGATATTGGTTGTCCGTTGATGTTTCAGGGGGTGGATCAGATGTAATATGTAAAAGAGAGTGGTGTTTCCTTTTACAAGAGCGACAGGTTTGATCACTTGGGCAATTTCTGACCTGATGATTTTGAGCCAGACAATTGAAACATATGGGATGAGATGACACGAACTTAGACCTTTGTTGCAACGGGAGTTTTAAAAACTTATAACATTTTTTCAGTGCATGGGGACCTTTACAAAGGGGGCAATTGTAACTAGTTGTGTGATACATGCGAGTTTTATTCTCAGAGGTTTGGGGTCGTGAGTTTTTCCTTTGAGAATGTGTTTGGAGGTTAAGGGTTTCTAAAGTGCGAAAACGGTTCTCTAGAAATAGTCTCAGATCTGCTAATTTAGGTAACGAGGTGGAATTACCTTGTGGCTGTTCCCACAGCTCTCTTGTCTCAGGAGGCAAACGTTCTAATATAAGAAAAATGATAATAGGGTCCCAATCATCAGTATTTATCGCCAGATTTTTTAATGTAGCTCTCCCTTTTCCACAAAGTGAAAAATATTAACGTCATCTAAAAGTAGCAGTACGTCAGTTTTCAAGTAGAGATCGCTATATTCACCAAGATTTTGCACCTCAAACTGTGGCCACACCTTCTTTGCGTGCTCATAATCTTCACTGCTAATTTCGCATTTTCCCAGAGAGTTGTAAAAAGATTTACGCCCGGCAATTGAGTCTCCTCAAGATGGTCCAAGTCCTTGATATGCTCGTATGGAAAGACACCTTTTCTTGTCAGTAGCTGGAACTAATCACACTTTTCAGCTAGGTAAAATGAGGGTTTATCCAGCGATGATGGCATGAAGCGAAAAGAATCTATAAATTTATATCTGAATTCGTTGACTTCTATATACTTTATAATAGCAGTATAATTTTCCGTTATTTGGTATTATTTTAAGATGTCCCTGGATGCTGTTTGCAACATCCCTAATGAGGAGATGAGCATCGTACTTGCTAAGATTGTGGAATATTTTAGGTATCGTTCTGGTGTCCTTGTAATTAATGATGCAAACTTTATGTGCAGCGCCTCTGTATTTTCCTGTGAGGTGATAGTGGTCTCTCACTTTAATGTCTGTGGGAGTCCTTTTCCGCATATATGACAAAATCTTGAATTTGCTGTGGTGTAAAAGAGTCCATTGTTTAAGGGTTTTGAATAATATCTTGAGCTCGGCTCGCTACCTTCTCTAGGTCTGTTGCCAACCACTCTGCGCAGTTTAAACCTCTATAGCTATTGTAGTATGAAAGTTGTTCATCATATGAGCATTTGAAGTAGTACCCCACGCTGTGCGCTGTTGATATTGTTCTGTTTTTCTGAATTTGTTATAAATGGGTTTCAATATGTATTCCAAATCAGCATAGATAATAAATGGAACTCGTTCTTTATTTTTGTAGTTCCTAAATTTAACACTTTTCTCAGGTGGGAAAGTAACTCGGTACTCGTTGAATTTTTCACCATCTTCTAAGTGTTGACTAAGCTTTTCTTGTGTGTAAGTGTAATGAAGGCAGCGATCGCAAAAGTATTTCGTATGCTCGTTCTTAGATAATTGCGAAGAAAGGGGCCACGATAATTGCTTTATCCACACGTAGTGATAGCGAATGGGCTCATTATTTATACTAGAATCTTCCTCGTCCTTCTCTTCATATCGATCCTGTATTAACAATAGATTCACATGTTGTTCTTGACGATTTTTCGTTAGACGTGAAGGGTTTACCTTGTACTTGTGTTTATTCGTTTCCAAAATATATACATTTAGGCTGACGTCATTCATTTTCTCAAATTTTGCAATATGTGGTCTGGTAATTGGGAATGTTATTCCGTCTAGTTTCAGGACTGATGAATAGTGGGGCTATTTTGTTACGCGTTGTGGGTTCCTCTCTGCCGGATGTAAGGCCGATATTATCGCCCCCGCAAAACACGCATTGTCGTTATTATTTACATTAACATAAGCTTTCCTTTTCTCAATTTCAAGAGGTAGCTCAATATAGGACGATCCCAGCTCTGGTGTACACTTATTCATGTTAATCATCAAATTAATTACTTGTTTCAGCGCCCAGCCTGAGTCTCTTTCTTGGAATTCTTCTAATTCCGGCGTAATTTTATTCATTATGTTTCCAGTGAACCATTCTGCTATGTTGGTTTCACCCGATATAACCACATTTTTTGTGCTTATATATTTTATCTCTTCGAATCTCTCGCGACTTGATGCCTTTACAAATTGTCCGCAGAATGCACTATTAATCTTTAAAAACCCTTCTTTCTTCAGAGCATATATGATCCTTCGAACAAATAATTTTCTCCAAAATTTCGAGAGGGTTTTTGTGGCAGTGGCGGCTCGTCAGAGGAGGCAGGAGAGGCAGTGCCTCCTCTATCAATTTGTAAATGTTCTTAAGTACTTAAGTTGTAAACTAAAGAAAAAATATTAATACAATTTTTTAAAGATTCAGTGCATATCCATCAATCAATCAAACCGTAATAGTTTCATTCCTAATCTAATATCAACAATAGTTTCCTAAAAGGGATTAAATTACACCCTTAAAACCAAAGGCCTTTATCCTGCATCGCATGAGTCAGCACTCCACGTAGAGACAAGAGCCTCGTCAGCATAAACTACTGATAAGCCTCCACATAACATAAACAAAGGCACTGCGCATTCGGAATAGATCGCTTCCTAATAGCATAAGGAAGGGGTAAAGCTTTCATCGGGGTGGTGAGGGGTTGATCTGCATCCTGACCTTGACCTATACTCCAAAACTAGGTACCACCCCATACACACCCAAGCACGATACACACTCACACACACACATTCCAAGTACACAGATGCATTCGCACTAAACACACACACACATATTCCGAAGCACACACACAACCATACGCACAAGAGAGCTTTCGTGGCGTCACACCCCAAAAAACTGCTCGACCAAGACCAGAAGAAGTTTTTAAATGCTACTCCACGTCCAGCCCGAGAGCTTTTGGGACCGTTTTGTCAATTCTGAGCCCCTATACATTTCTTATGGGAAAAGTGTGCTAGAACCGGCATAGCCTATTACTTATGCTTCATAAAATTTTAGAACTAATGGCATGGAAATTAGGCAATAATAATAACCGCTTCTCAGAAACTTGTAGCGTATGTGTGATGAGTGAATGAGAGAGCGTGAAAGCCCAAAGCAATCTCTGTGCATGAAACTAACCCCTGCAACCTCAGGGTGCGCAGCAAGCTTGAGTGGACCGAGAAGGGTACGGTGTTGGCTCGCCTGGAAACGGTCATTGGGCGCTTGAGCTTTTCGCGGAAGGTTCAAAATGTCATTAAGTTGAGTAAAGGCCTGCACCCATAAGATCCGTCAGAGTCCATCATACGTCAAGCTTTAAAGCACTCAACGGATGAAAATATTGAAATCCATGCTTTCTTATGGAGCTTCGCCTATAAGCGACGAATCTCGACGTATTGACGATCCAAATGTTGAACATTTTTCAATATTTTCATCCGTCAAGGTGCGTCAGCTAGAATGAGCCTTGGGTGAACTTTCAAACTTGCAAGTTCAAAGTTGTGCAGTCAAGTTGTTTGTTTATATCCCGACAAAGTGTTGTCAAAAATCGAAATGGAAGGTAAGTGAAAAGTATTTGCAAGGA
The DNA here is from genome assembly GCA_959613345.1 of Tolmerus cingulatus. Lineage (NCBI taxonomy): Eukaryota > Metazoa > Arthropoda > Insecta > Diptera > Asilidae > Tolmerus > Tolmerus cingulatus. Next base: position 16,259,724 of record OY390709.1, on the reverse strand, counting down.
ATATTTGGGTACAGAGGTAATTAAAAAATAATTTCTTTAACAGGAAAATCATTTGAAGAAAATCTGATCGAAGCGGTGCAGCGACATAATTGTCTTTACGACAAAACGCTTAAAAGTTACCGCAACAAATTGCTTAGGGAAAAGGCTTGGCGGGAAGTGGCCAATACATATTGTTAATGGAGAAGGTATTTGCTGTGAAAGTATCCCTTAATTATATACATATGTTAATGAATTTTAATTTGCAGTAAAACAGTGCCAGGATAGATGGCGATCCCTGCGCGACCAATACGTGAAAGAGTCAGCGAGGAAGCCAAAATCTGGGAGTGCGGCTGTAGAAGAAAGCGGGTGGTGTTATTTCCAACCGCTTTCTTTTTTACAAAAGCATGTTGCGCCGAGAAGGTGTTTTGTTTGTTCTTATACTTTGTTCCTATACTTATAATTTTATTCGTGTGGCGTAAAGGACCCATGGCCCCTGCATTATTATGATAATATTTTATTTAATTAATTATTTTATTTTTAGTACTATTTCAAATGTTTCGTGGGATTCGGAGGAGGCCGGATTAACTTCTTCTCCAGAGCTGCCTGTTATTTGCGAACTGAGAACACAAGAGCAGGAAGAATTCCAACTGGAAAGTTCGAGTTCTACGGATAGAGTTCCTGCGGTGCTACAAAGTTCATCGTGCGACTCGTCCTCAGGCCCACATCTCGCCACCGGGACACCTGCAGCGTCTTCTTCAGGAGGCTCTAAGAGGAAGTATGCTGAGAGAGAAGAAGCAAGAGAGAGGTATATTAAAAAGATTCAATTTTTATTAGAAATAATTAAAGTAGATTTTATAGATTAATGAAAGTAATGGACACCGTGACGACTTTGGTGGCCACGGAGGTAGCCAAAAAGAAGAGCAAGAACGCAGAATTCTTAGCAATGCTGGAAAACCTAATGGGGAAGTTTTCGGAAGATGTGCAGGACTCGCTGCAAATGGACATCCTCAACCTGGTGTATGAAAAAAAAAAAATTGAACATTTCAAATTGAGCACAAATATGTATGACTGAATTACTACTCCTTATTTGCGGGCAAACAAGGAGTATTTTATTGTTTTATTTGTTAGTTTTAAAATATATTTGTGCTCACTTTTGAAATGTGCTAATTTTTTAATTTAATTTTTATTATTTGTAATTGAAGTTATCGTTATTTTTTGTAAAGAGAAGTGGCCTCTCTTAGGTATAAAATATTTTTTTATTGAATTATGTGATATTTTTATTTTTTGAATAAATAAGGAGGTTTTTTATGCCAAGTGCTTTTTCCTCCTTGGAAAAAATATGAGTGTTTTATTTAGCTATGTAAATAAATAATACAAAAAACTAAAACATTGTTCCTGATGCTCTCGCTGGATATACGGGATGCGCAGTCAAGTAGTCATTCAGCTGCTCCCGCAACTTGAAGGCATTTTTTGCAGCGTTGTTGCTCGATATCCTCCCAGCTCTTCTCAAAGGATTGGGTGTTTCCGTCCTCCACAGGCCATGGATTATCGGCCATTGAACCGATCCACATAGTTAGGCGGAATATAGCTGCCATCATGCATTTTGACAACATTGTGTAATACAACACAGTCTTTTCGATTCTCACTTCAATTTTCACTTGTCAGATGACGGATCTTATGGGCGTACCTCTTCGTTGCCATACAGCAACATCCGTCGAGATCCGTTGAGTGCTTTAAAGCTTGACGTATGACGGACTCTGACGGATCTTATGGGCGCAGGCCTTAATACCACAGATAAACTAGCTAAGAGATGACCCATCCCGTACAAAAAACTTGAGTCAAATCATGCGCCCCAAGTGGTACTTATAGACAACAGCATACGGACCACTGCGATAAAATGAATAAGATTACCTCGAAAATTATCGTAAAATATTTCAAGTGTTCACACCTAAAAGCATTCGAAGCTCGTTGCAAGTTTTTATTTCAACCTGATTAAAAAAAGTCCTTTTATATAATGCGAATAAACGAGAAGCAAAACAGCTATCCTTTTCAATTACTTTAAAGATATATACATATATTGCACAGTTAGCCGAAATTCTAAATCTGAATGGTACGAGGCGATGCGAATACAATCTATGTATGTGACATGAAAGAACGGTGTGGAGCTAGGCAACAGAATTACAAGAAAATGAAAATAAGATTCCTTTTTTACGACTAGTCACATTTCATAATGTTTAGAGATTTGAATAGCGACGGTCGCTCTTTGCATTTGGCTCTCATATCAAGATAACATTATTTGCGCCTTCCTACACTTTTAGATTGTAGGGAGATTTTGAGTTTTAACTTTTAGATTTAACTGTTTCTAGTTACCCTTGAATTTGGGGCCAAATTTAATTTCCTTTTTGCGTATTGAATTGAAATTTTTTTATTATTTTTATTATATTAGTAATTGGAGTTTAACGCTGGTTCCAAATGAGCTGTACTAAGAGACTATCTGGCAAAAAATGTGGCATTAAAATATGCAGCGTTTCAAAGCAGAAGAATCCCGAAGCTTGGTTTTTTAGTTTTCGTACAAGTGCAGCATTAAATAATTAGATTCATGCTTGCGAAGTTCGAGAAGATAGGAAATGCCTTTCAATTTGTAATAGACATTTTGAAAGAAAATGCTTTGGAAAGAAGTTTTTATTTCCTAAATCACTACCCAGTCTGTACCTATATGATCAAGAAAATAGTATAGGTAAGGGTTCTGAAATGTACAGAAGTATAGATAAGGCGACCAACGTTGGAACAGAAACAGTTGCGCCCAATGATTGCAATCATTCATTTTCTCCTATTCCTAGGGTTAAAAAGGAAGAAAATGCTAAAAGTTATTTGCGAAAATCGTCATCGAATATCCGTTTAAAGGATGAAATATTTTTTAATATTAATCATGAATCAGGAACTTCAAGCAAAAGTATCGATTTAGTTTGTTCATATTGCTTAAAGTCTGCGAAAAATATAAAGTATTATTCTTCGAAAGCAAATAACTTCTTCTGTCGTTATAAATCAGAAAAATCTAAAGTTGAAAATCAAAAGAAAGCAATAACAAAACTAAAACTCCAGTTATCCAATGCAAAACGTAAAAATCTACAGTTGACGAACAAATTAAAGCAATGTTCAAATAATGAACTATTTATTGATACCATAGATGCAGCAGAATATGTAATAAATTTTTGTAAAATGCTAATAAATACTCCAAAAGTCTGGTCTGAAGCACAAAAAGTCTTAGCACAAAGTATATATTATAGATCACCTGCTTGCTATAATTATATGCGAAATGTGTTAGGATTTTACTTGCCTTCGAAAACTCCTTTAAATCGTTGGCTGGCCATTAAAAATGTTAAACCTGGTATAAGTTCTCTGAATTTTTCTGAGCTTAATGAAGAAGTTTTAAAAATGGGTCTAAAGATTGTGTTTTACTCCTGGATGAAATTGCAATTAAAAAAGATTTGAAATATGATTATCTTCATAATTATATTGTCGGATTTGCAGATGACGGTCAATCTCGAGAAGCGGAAATTGGAAAGTCCATATGATTATTTATGGTCCGTGGACTTTTCTCTAATTAGAAATTTTCAATTAGTTATTACGTTTCAGCAACAAGTATGCATGGTGATAAATTAAAGTTCATTTTACTAAGTAATTTGGCTATCTGCAAAAGAGTAGAATTACGGGTAAAAGCCGTAGTGTGCGATCAGGGTGCCAATAATAGAAATATGTTTTGAAAACTAGGTGTAATTGAAAATAAGCCATTCTTTGAATTTGAACATGATAAAGTTTATGCAATATATGATGTTTGTCACCTTATAAAATCTATTCGAAATGTTCTTTTAAAATCCGATTTGGTTTGTGAAGATGGTACTGTTAGTTGGAAAGTAATACAACAGCTTTACAGTTTGGAAAAGAATAATACAACAAAAATTTGCGTCAATATAAAACGACCACATGTCTATCCCACAAATTTTGAAAAAATGAAAGTCGATTATGCTACTCAAATGTTTAGTTCTGCTGTAGCTGCTGGTATAAAATCCACAGCAGAATATAAACAATTCGAAGATAATAATATAGCCCTAGCTACTGCAAAATTAATTGACAAACTAAATAAAACGTGTGATTGTTTGAATTCCAGAACATTGTTTACCAAAAATCCATTTAATTGCGCTCTATCTGCTAATAATCAGGTGTATAATCACTTAAAAAATATGATTGAGTATTTGCAAAATACAAAAGTGAAACGACGTGTAAAAGTGTATTGTATCCAAGGTTTTGTTCACACCTTCAAGGGAATAATTGCTATGTTTGAAGATCTGAGTTCAACAAAAGATGTGTTTATACTTCCTAATCGGCTGAACCAAGACCCTTTAGAAAATTTGTTCTCCCAAATCCGTGCAAGGGAAGGGTGCAATAAACAGCCTTCGGTTTTTGAATTTAAAAGACTTGCTGGGAAAATAATGTCTATCAATTTATTGTTCTTTTCTCCGCATTCAAATTGCGAACAAGACGAAGATATTTTAATTAATCTTGACTGGAACACAATTCCAGCAGAGGAAATTCCGCCAAGTAGCATGTAGTTTGAACCAGAAGTTTGTGAACCAAACCAAAGTCCTTCCTGTGATTATGTTCCACAGGGAAAAAAAATGCACAATGAAGTCATGGCTGACCGATATTTCGTTGGATATATTGTAGAAAAAATATACAAAGAAACAAAATGTTGTGTTTGCAAGGCTTTATGTGAAAAAGAAGGAGTAGAAATGCCACATCTTCTCTCTGAAGCCCTTATTCGAAACAGAAATTATAAAGAGGATTCTACTAGTGGCAATTTGACGAATCCCTCTGAGTTTTTCTTTCAAATAAGTTCGATATGGTTAGAAATTTTTTAAGAAATATTTAACAAAACTAAAGAAATAAAAAACATCAAAATGTATATTGTACAAAAATGCAACTTAAGAATTAATAAAACACTGGGATTCGAGAAATGGTTTGACATCGAGCATATATGCTACGACCACAGGATTAGAATGCTGGATTTCATGGTCCTTGTTCTTTTAAGAAAAAACTGCAGCTGGACTTTGGATAAAATGTCTCATCCACAAAGGAAGCAATGGCTTCGAAAATAAAATAAAAAATTATGAAAATAGAAAAAAATATAAATATGTATATGTATCTGGAGGTCGATTCTGAAATCAATTATAAGGCTCCTAAGAATTTTCAATTTGATTAAAAAAATGCGTTTTGGTTTTTTACGGAACTTTTTATTTTAATAAAATTTGAAATTTAAATCTTTAACTTTTCTTAGCTTTAAGCATATATCCGTAATTTTAAAAACCTTTTTCTCAATATAAAATTTTTGAAACTAGGTCACATGATCACTGAAACACTATTCCTTAGATAGAAAACTTTAACTGCTCACTCAGTTTTTTTTGATCAAATGCGTTTTCTCTAAAAATTATAACAATATAAGCATAAAGGGAAGAAAATGCTACTCTTTTACTCAGGAACTGTTTTTTTCCTGAGGTAATCAGGGCAATGATTTGATTTTTGGCAGTGGTGTTGGAAAGATATTTCATTATTTAAATAATTATTGTACTTCTTCACTTTTGCGCAGAAGTTATGAAATGAAAAGTTACAGCGAACTTCCAATGCTTTTAGCTAAGCTTTGAGCCCTTGAAATATTTTATGATACTTTTCGCGGTAATCTTATTCATTTTATCACAGTGGTCCGTATGCTGTTGTCTATAAGTACCACTTGGGCCGCATGATTTGACTCAAGTTTTTTGTACGGGATGGGTCATCTGTTAGTTAGTATATCTTAGGTAATACTGCACTCCGAACTTTCAAATGCATTTATCTCAAAACGCAATTTTTCAAAACGGAGCCCGCACGATAGCGTAAAAAGTAGTTGATTGATTTTCAAATTTTTTTTGAACTTTTTTCTTATACAATTTTACACATTTTAAGCCTCAATGGACGTCTTTGAAAAATTAATTTAGTGTTTACACGCGCAAAATGGACCAAAAATGACCATTAATTTTGCAACTTTTTTTTCAAAGTCACATAATTTTATTAATTTTGAATATTTTTTTTCATTGGGGTTTAAGATGTGTGTTTTAGTGTCTAAATTAACATGAATATTTTTTCCGACGATCCAGAGGCGCGTTGTGATGCGGGCCGACTTCCACCTTTTTTTTGAGGCAGCAACCTTAACGCTATTTTTAATAATGACAAATTTTACAAAAAAAAAAACATTTTTTTTTATAAGCTATAATGTCAAGTTATGTGTAAAAAATATTTTGTTTATATCTAGTAAACTTGTTTTTTGTTATGGTGGCTCAAAACTCCAGATGTGTGGCCTTAAGACTTCTCGCCACTAGTGAAATTAACTTCTGATGCGTTGTCCGAAGGCACCAGGTATAGATAAGAAGCAAAGGGTACTGATCAGGGACACCAGCGCGGATTTGATCGTTAAACCACCCCTGATATGGTTTTACCGATTTGGCTTCACTTGAGAGCCCTTTCTCCTAAATTCAAGTAAAGTCCCTCAAAATCGGCTCTTTCGCTCCGCAATGATTTTCGAAAGGTCCATTCACTCGCAAAATAGTCTCTCAAAAATGTGTTTGCACGCATGATCTTATTTGTGTGCATATTCGAGACCAAAGTGATACCAGTGGTACCATCGACGAGTTGATGCATCCAGTGTGGAACGGCGGCAAGATTGCAGCGTTGGTTGTTGAAACTCGGAGAGTATAAAATAAATGTTGAATATATGTATAGAAGGTTACGAGAACAAGGTAGCGGATTTCTTGAGCAGAATTACTACGGAAACGCAAGAAATTAATCACGCATCATTAGGCAACAATGTTTCGAATGAAGATAATGAAACCGTACATAGTCAGATAGAAAATCTCGATAACCGTATTCTAATAATCGAAACGGGTGTTAATAAGCATAAAACACAAATATTTCTACTAGAACGAAAAACTAAAGAGTTTGAAATTGTTCATGGTAAAAGGAAGGTCTTCATAGACAAACACTACATTGCGGGAAATAATCTGTCAAATATATTTGGAAGATTTATAAGAAAGGGAATCAACGGTATTTTTACAGAATAAAACGATAATGTGTATAACGTTGTACAACAGAGCCTAATAGAATTATTCTGAGGTAATAAAAAGGTAAAATTCAGAAGTTGCGTATTTAGCAAATACCATTGCAAATGTCCATTAAAAAGAAAGTAATCATAGGGGGACACAGGAAAACTATGAATATTTAAAAGATAAGATTTATCACCCAAAGCTTGAGGACTTTAATCAGAAATATATTAACAATTGCGATGTCTGTAATAGGGCAAAGTATGATAGGAACCCTGATATGATAAAGTTAAAAATTTCTGAGACTCCGAAACAGCCGGAGAAATTGTTTATGTTGACCTATGGATAATAAAAAAACAATATTTCGTGACCTCGATTGATTCGCTTTCAACTCTGTTTGAAATAGATGATAGAAGTATGAGAACTATAATGGCAGCGCTTAGAAGCAGACAAGCACTTTTCGGAAAACCGAAGAAATTTATATTCGACAATGAATTTAATAATGTTGCTATAAAAGAGTTTTGTAGGGCAGAAGGAATAGAGGTACACTTTGTAAAGCCAAATTCACATATCGGAAACGCCAACATAGAAACGCTACATGGCACTTTGAATTAGCATATCAGAATTATGCAAATTGATAAAGATTTTAAAGACTTAAACACAAAAGATAGGGCAAAAAAAGCAGTAGACTATTATAATAATACTATTCATTCAGCCATAAAAGTTAGGCCAATCCAATTCGTTAAATCAGAAGTTTCAGACTTTGGGAGAATCAGGGAAAAATCAAATACATAAAGAAAAGACGATCACCAAACTAAACCGAAATATGAAAGAGGATACCCCTAGAAATGAAAAGGTTGTTTTAATAAAAAATTATAAAACAGTTAGACATAAACAAGAGCCAAGATATAAAAAACTGGAACATCAAAATTTACACCCGTTTAACATAAAGCGAAACTACCGATATTTTTCAGATCCCGGAACTCATCCCAGTCCTGATGATTCTGACTGTGTTGCTCCCTGTCGGTACGACGGAAATGAACGTGGAGAAGTTTGAAAACCAGGACGGATTCATTAAAATTAAAATAGATTAAGTTAGTATCATAGATTTCTTTGATAAGATGTTGCATATAATAGATTTGAACTAAATAAAAGAAACCATAGAGTATTTAGAGTCAGATATAGCTGATATATTTTACGATGAATCGGAAAGTTATACGAAAATATTAAATAGGCAATGGGATAACGTTACATATATTTTTAAGACTCTTATACCGCATAGGCAAACTAGAGGTTTGGTTAATATAGGAGAAAAAGTAATGAAGTGGTTGTTTGGCATAATGGACGACGACGATAGATCATAAATTGAAGAACATCTGAACAATATGAATTCAAAAAATAAGAACATTATTGAAAACCTAAACAAACAAATAAAAATAAATTCAAACTTTGATCATAATATCAAAATATTAAGAGATCATATATAATACAACAAGAACAGGCAGAAATTCGTCGACTTAACGGCGAAGCTATAGAACAGAACAAAAAAGTTTTAAAATAACTTCACTTTCATGAGCAAATAAACAAAATCCAGGTTCTAAAGTTAGAATTAGAAAAGATACAGGAAAATATCATGTTCGCCGAACAACCCGAAATTGATGTAAGCAAAATTTTAGTTATCAATAACGAAACCATTCTGGGAGAGAATAAGACAATATTGGAAGATCTGAAACTTGCCGATCATTATATTAGAAGTTTAATGAAAAGTAATTATAAAAATTGTAATAAAGTGAAACTTCAACACTGGAGTTGGAAAAACGAATTGTCTTGATTGAAGCCGTAACTGGTCTGGAATTGGAAAATAATTGTAATAATATAAGCTATAAAATGGAAGGAAATTATTTAATTAAGTTTGATAACTGTAAGATCAGAAGAAATGATATTTTATTTCAGAACAACTTGCAGAAATATAAACACACTAGCTGGATTGCCCGGTTTCACCCGGTGTACGAATATTTTGGCCGCGCACCATATTGGGTCCGCAATAAGGACAACTAAAACACCCAAAATACTAATATTTTCAATTTTAGGGCGCCATCTTGGATCTGCGAATTTTTAAACTGGCAGAAATAGTAACCTATATGTTGGACCGGAATATGTGTACCTAACTGAAAAAATGAATATGATCGGATCCAGCGCTTAGGCGTGATGGGTTGCCCCATATTGGATCCGCCATCTTGAATTTGAAAGTTTCGAATATATATTCGCAATAAGAAATTCTAAAACCCCCAAATACCAATTTTCACGTCAATCCCTTACTATTTAACATTTTTGGCCACCGTCTTGGTTCCGTCATTTTGAAATTAGCGAATAAAAGGCAGTCTATACATATGCTTGGCCGCAGTATGAAGTAAATTCACCCCAAAAATAAATAGAGTCCGATCCAATATTCAGGCGCTATGGGTTACTCGGTTTCACCCAGTGTACACAAATTTGCGTCACCGTGTGGGGTCCGCCATTTTGAATTTCCAAACTTTAATAGTAAATTCGAAATTACCTCAAAATATCCATAGTACTACTTTTCATTAAAATTCCCTGAAGTTCGAAAGTAGGTGTACGCCATATTGAATCCGCCACCTCTCACTACAAATTTCGAAAATGGATCCGCAAGAAGGGTATCCAAAAACCCCAAGACACCAATTTTATGTTAATCCCTTCATATTTTCAAATTTTTGGTTTCATCTTAGGTCCGCTATTTTGAAATTTGTGGATAAAAAGTAGCCTATATTTTGGGCCGAAATATGTGGTACCTTCATCCAAAAAATGAATAAGCGCGCATTCAGCGTGTAGCCGTGACGGGGTACCAAGTTTCACCCAATCTACAAAACTTTTGGCCGCCATATTGAATCCGCCATCTTGAATTCGAAAACAGATTCGCAATAAGAACAACTTAAAACCCCTAAATACCAATTTCCATGCCAATCCGTTGATATTTTCAATTTTTTTTTCTTGGATCCGCCATTTTGAAAATCATGAATAAAAATAAACCCATATGTTGGCCCGGAACATGTAGTACTTTTATCCAAAAAATGAAAATGATTGGATCCACCGTTTAGGCGTGATGGATTATCTGGTGATCAAACATTTTAGTCGCCATATTGAATCCGCCATTTTGAATTTCCAAATTTCGAACTTGGGTTCGCAATAAAGACATTCAAAAGCACCCAAATACCAAGTTTTATGGAAATCGCTTGATATTTTCATTTTCTATAACCAGAAACCATCAGCATAATTCAAGCTACAGAGAATAAATGAATGTCTTACATGCAACTGAACATCATTTGGTCTGGTGGTTAGTACACCTTTTCACCGATCCAGCGCATGCAAAATAATTCTTAAGGGATTTCTTTAGTATGTGTTTATTATTGTTAGTAATAAACAAATCAGCATGCTTATTAACATTCAAACAAATACGATTAAGGGGTTTATAATAGCCATAGTTAGTCGTTGAGTTCGAAATCAAGAACAGGGAAACTTTCCTTAAGTTACGGCGATTAGGATTTGGTACTACCCAATATATATATGCGCCACGACACGACGTTCTTCTAACGAACGCATACTAAGCAAGGAGCAACGGTCTGCGCATGGAGGAAGGATGTGGGGATTTTCCCACGGCAGGCCACCCAAAGCGAACCTAACAAAATTTTTGGAGAGACTCAATTCTAATGGTTTGACTTTCATAGTACTGTGACCAGACTTGGCTACCATATTCTAGAATAGGTCTAACAATAGAAACGTATAGTTATTTAAAAGTAGCTATGTTATTAAATTCACGGGCCTACCTTTTTACGAAGCCAAGTAAGGCTAATACTTTGGAAGCCGTATAATTAATATGCTCAATAAAGTCGAGCTTTTTGTCTAGGAAAATGCCAAGATCACGAACGCTGTGAGCACGGTGAAGAGTACAGTCAGACAAAGGGTAATCGAAAATAAAAGGATTATGCGTTCTGTGAAATGAAATAGCTTCACACTTGAAAACATTGAGTTCTAAGGTATTGTGAACGCACCAGGACTGTAAAATGTCCAAATCCTCTTGATCTAGCTTGCAGTCGTTTGCATTCACTATGTGACGGAAAAGCTTCATATCGTCAGTATAGAGACAAATTTTGCATGACTTCACCAATTGTGTGATGTCGTTGGCAGCTAAAATGAAAAGAAGAGTACCTAGATGACTACCCTGGGGGATGCCTGATGTGGCCGAAATACCTCTCGATAAGGAAACACGAAACAAGACGTGATAGGTTCTGTCTTGTAAATAAGACTGGATCCATTTTAAAAAAGAAGCAGGCAAACCCATAGTTTTCAATTTAAGAATAATAATTGAATGAGAAATTTTCTCCAACACCTTGCTGTAGTCAATATATATGCAGTCTGTTTGTACGCCATTTTTAAAACCCTCAATAGAATATTCAGCGAACTCAAGCAGGTTAGTGGTTGTGGAGCGGCCTTGACGAAATCCGTGTTGATTTATAGAAATAAACCGCTTGATAACTTTTGAGAGCTCGGAATGGATAATTGACCGGAAGACATTAGGAATACAAGGCAATTTAGCATTAGGCCGATAATTGCAGACATCACTACCGCAACCTTTCTTAAAAATTGGGACAATAGAGGAGTCTTTCGATATACTAGGAAATTGTCCAGAATCAAGTGATTTCTGAAAAATGATAGACAGAGGTTTGGCAATCACATCGGCGCACAGTTTGAGAATCCCGGGAGGAATACCGTCAGGACCAGAGGAATAGTCGAGAGGAAGTTCACCGACAAATTTAGAGACAGTTTCGGGGGTAATATCGATGAGGAAGTCAAAGGGAATTGGACTAAAAGACGAGGTTATTAAAGTCATTGTAGCATGCAATAAAACTATTAAATGACAAGGCATTCTTCTTCTGCAGGTGAAACTTCCAGAGTTTGTTTTTCTTATTTCTTAGCCTCCTCAGATCTGCATTAAACAAAGGAAGCGAGGAGAAAGAGACACGACGACGTCTTAAGGGACGCAGTGTTCAAAGTTATTCCGAAGAGTTGCATAGAATTTAGCTGTATTATCCTCGATACAGTTTGTGGGTAAAAGAGACACGAAATCAATGGAAGACAGCATGCAGTTGAGATCGTCAATATCGACATTTTTGAAGTCAAACACAAGGTTGTTAACCTCTTTCAACGAAAAAGTGTTTAAATTAAAACAAAAATCGGTTTGAAGGGGTGGGTGATACTTATCAGCAGCAGTTAAGGGAAAGGTACTTTGTTGAACAATTATGTTGTCACAATATGAAGAAAAAAATAGATCAAATTGCCGCCCCATGTAGTTTTTGATCGTATTCAACTGGCCGCCATCTTGGGTCCGCCATTTTGAAACTCGCGAATAAAACATAGCCTATATGTTGGGCCGAAACATGTAGTACCTTCACCCAAAAAATGAACATGATCGGACTCGGCATTTAGGGGTGATTGAGCAACAAACAAAGAAACAAACAAACAAACTTTCGATTTTATATATCATATATACATGATTCTTTTTAATACTCCAATGCAACGACATGCTTTACAGAATACACTTCATAATTGCTAATTGAATTATGTTCCTAAAACATAATTGGTTTAAAGAATATTAAATTTCAGATAGCTGCTAACTACACTAATTTTTTAATTATGCTCTTTAAATTTCCAATCTTAATATTAACGATGGTTTTGACGCCAAAGGTCAAAAGTTTGTACCAATTTGGTTCTACTGATTCAATATTGTGGGGCGTTACAGTCGTATTATGTACTATATAACTTTTAAAGAAAGTTTTTGCGGATTTTATATTTAATGAAAGGTAAACAATGTTTATTGAGATATTTACTGCATTAATTTTTATAGATTTGTGTGTGCGTAAATGGTGTACTGAAATGTGACTTTTCTCCATGACAGGCATTTAAGATCAATTAATAAGTAATACTTGAAACCATAAGTTCCCGTAGTACGGAGATCGTCCCTATTCCGAGAATATGCTTCAAACTCTCGGCGCCGCGAGCGGGGACCGAGATAATTTTGCTGCAATTCTCAATACACTTGAATATCCGGTAACTATCAATAAAAGTGAAAACTTTAGATTGCATTAGGAGTCGATTTATCAGTGTTTTCTTTATTGACACCATTATACCATCCCCAGTTCCCCTGCTACTGGGGTCTGATTTTTCCTCCTCCTTTTATTCCTTTTATTTTATTCTTTCCATTCTATATTATTTTTTCTATTCATTCTGTTCCTTCTATCCTACCATTCCTTTTATTCCTTCGATTCCATTTATTCCTTCTATTCTTCCTGTTGTGACTTTTCTTTCTATTCTTCCTATTGCTTATATAATTACTCCATTTCAGTTTGAGTCCGGCATAGCCGGGCTATTTTATTTAATTTTTTTTTTGTGTCGGGGACTGGGGAAATGCTGTTTCGCACGCTGTGCCGGACTACCAAAAGCCAGGTCTACCGGCGAAATCCTCACTCCCCCCTCCAGGAACACCACACCGGAACGGTCTTATTAGACATTACTAAGGGGTGGAGCCCTTCACGCGGGCACAACCCGGCACCAACGATCCAACAGGGGCTCCCTTAGGAACACATCTTGTTATCTCTTTCCTTCTGACGGAGGATACCCCTCGCAAACGAGGCAACCCTCCGCCAGAGATCGTCATTCTGCAGCATTATCCCGACTACGTTTTCTGGGGTTATGTTGCCGGTCGCGGACTCCAACATGGTCCGCTCCGCCCTCCACCGAACGCATTCAAAGAGTGTGTGGAACGCGCTGTGGTATGGAGAGTTGCAATAGGTGCAGCACGGGCTCTGTACCTTCCCCATGCGGTAGAGGAAGGACCGAAAGTGCCCGTGCCCCGTCAGCATTGGGGTGAGGTAGTAATCTACCTCGCCATGCTGACAGTCCAGCAAGGTGTCTACCTGCGGGATTCGCCGAGCTGTCCACCAGCCTCGCGACTCCCCTTCCCAACGCACCTGCCAGGGCACCATGGTCCTGGCCCGGGCCACCTTTGCCGTGTCTCTTCCCAGGACCCTGTTATACGAACTGTCCTTCCTTGGCTATGACGTCAATTGGGATGACCCCCGCGACCACTGACACCGCCGGTGCCGAGACCGTGCGGTAGGAGAACGCGATGCGGAGCGCCGCATGGCGTTGTACCGCCAGTATACGTTTTCGGTACCTTTCCCACCGCATCGAGTCGGCCCAGACTTCCGCTCCGTAAAGCATGATGGCCTCAGCGGTGCAGAGCAGTAGACGCCTTTTGCAGGACCTAGGTCCAGCAGTGTTGGTCATGATCCGGCCGCCTTATCGGCCCGGCCTTTGATTTCTTCCAAGAAGGTGAGCCTACAATCGTGACTGACCCCCAGGTACTTAATCACTGACCGTGTTTGCACCGACATGCCTCCTACCCGCAACTCCAGTAGCAAGGGGATACGCTTCTTTGTCAGAAGGACGATCTCGGTCTTCGCCAGTGCAAACTCCAGCCCGTGGTCGCATAGCCAGCGACTTACACGACGCATCACCTAGTTAAGCCTCATCTGAGCCGCCGCGAAGTCTCTGGCGGTGATGACCGCTGCGATGTCGTCGACGTACCCAATCAGGAAAGACTCCATACGAAGGATCCCGTCATATGTAAAGGGACAAATTTGAATTCAATTTGAGAACGCACCCTTTCACTAATCATCGAACTGTCACAGTCAACTTATTCAGTAAACTTAACATTTTCATCACGGTAAAGTACACGAACGAACAACGTCTGCCAATTATAAAAATTTATTACAGAAATTCGGAGTCGGTAACCGCTACTTTAACTCCGATTATCGGTCGTAATTCTCCCCCTAGTAGACAGGCAGTAACAAGTTAAGTACAAAAATTTGAGTCTACATATTCGTTGTGTGATGTTGCCGTGCCAGTGAGACAACAGGTTGGTCGAAGTGTCGAAAATCTCGCTACCGTTGAAACGTCCGTAGTAAAAGGTCCAAAGCAGTCAATTCCACGGCGTTCTCAAGAGTTGGGCATCGTCCAGGCCACTTTATGGCGAATTTTGCGTAAGGATCTTGGTTTACACCCATAGAAAATCAAGCTGACTCAAGAATTGAAGCCGATGGACCATTTGAAGCGACGTACGTTCTCCGATTGGGCCTTGGAAAAGATGCGCCAAGATGATCAATTTCATCGCAAAATCATCTTCAGTGACGAAGCTCATTTTTGGCTCAATGGGTTCGTCAATAAGCAAAATATGCGTTATTGGTCGGGTGAAAATCCACATGTGCTTCATGAAACACCACTTCATCCACAAAAAATAACTGTTTGGTTGCGGTTTGCATGCCGGCGGCGTCATAGGGTCATATTTGTTCGTCGACGATAATGATCGTCACGTTACTGTGAATGGTAGTCGTAATCGCGCCATGATTACCGATTATTTTTGGCCCGAATTGAAAGATATGGACTTGGACAACATGTGGTTTCAACAGGACGGTGTCACAAGCTACACAGCACACGTTACAATCGATTTATTGAAGAGTAAGTTTGATGAGCGTGTTATCTCAAGAAATGGACCAGTCAATTGGCCGCCTCGTTCGTGCGATTTAACGCCTCTAGACGTTTTTCTTTGGGGCTACGTCACGTCAATGGTCTATGCC